>CM061555.1:252719540-253452040 GCA_030864225.1 Capsicum baccatum var. pendulum
TAGGAATCCCTTCTTCTCTGAAAGGTTGGCTAAGTAAATTGCTTGCAAGCTATATACGATATGATGATGCCACTACTTCTAGTCTTGGTTAATAAAAATGGAATTGTTGATTTTTTTGTACGGTAATGGCTTTAATTGGGTAATAATTGCGGGGTGAGATAGCTAACCGTAAAGGTGAGTCCAAAGGAATAACACTAGAAACTCATGTTTGCCGACATGAGGATGGGTTATGGCGACCATTACTTGAGGGGTACACGGGAATCTCCTAACACTTTTAGATATGTATCATGGAGAGCAAAGGATACACGAGAATTCCTTACTCCTATGGTATCTCCGATTCGTGCTGCTACACGCGTCCTGGCCCGTCCAGGTGGTAACACTGGACCCATATAGTCTGTGGGTGGATTATGATGGTTAAACTATACATACCTAAGTTAATGATTTAAAGGCATGATAAACCCGGTTCCCTTTCCCAGCATAGTTTTACATATGGTTGTGGATGCATATGGTTGGTTTGCTTGGTTTTATAGGTTGGTCTTATTTGATCTTTATCCTGAGTACTTGCTAACGTTCACCTGCTAGCTCGTCTTAAGCGGCTGTATCTACTCCTTCTGCTTTGTAATTGGATTTGGGATCAGCTATTGGTTGAAGTTATAAGCATCCATGCACCGGAAGACTCCATTTCATATCATGGATATCTTTACATACTTTGGTTATTTTATGGACAGGAACTTGGTTATTATATCAGTTTGGTTATGGTTGTTGGTTGGCAAGGGATGGTTGGACTTACTTGGGTTGGTCTCGATCATGGACCTATCCCAAAGTCTGGATTGGTACAAATATGCTATCTTGTTATATATTTGAAATTCATCCGACTCGGGGTATATGTTAGTTGGTTGGGTTGGGTAACGAGGGTGGCCTCCGTTTCTTATTGGACTTGAGATGCCCATTTCAACAAGGCCCTGGTTCAGGTCATTTCAAATAAATAATAAAAAATCTCTATATAGAACCCTGAAATTTGTTCAGGATCCTATGAACATTGACCAAATATACTACTACACTAAAAATGATATTTGAGATTCAATGGAATGATAGAAGCACTAAACTGCCGTCATCTGGACCAAACTTTAACCAAAGTCAAATTTTGGCCTAAACTTCCAACGATCCAATCAACTACTAAAAATGCATTCAAATGCTTAGAGAATCGAACCAAAGGTCCTACTGACTCAAAAATCACACTTTAGAGCAAACGAAACTATCAAAATTATAATATAACCTTGATAACCTTGAATGTTGAGGGCTAACAGAACTGTCCAAATTCCAATACGACCTTGATAACCTTGAATGTTGAATCTGGTCAACCATGCTAACTTTCAAATCTCTCAAAACATAAAAACTTGCATAATTATGAACCAACCACCTCAAAGATTGTGCTATTCTTACTGCTGACCTTAAACACCATAAATCAACTGCGGTGAAGGATAAAATAGTCAAAATGCATAAAAATAAATTAATCACTTCTCATTACAGTATTCTGCCTAAACTATAAAAAATGAAAAACATCAATGTAAACAACATAAAATATAAATAATTTGAAAAATTGATGGTCTATATACACTGCTATTATCTTGGTAGGTACTTACTAGGGTCAAAACAGTACTTTATAACTTTTTTTTGCAAATAACATAATTAAACAATTACTAACCTTAGAGCCAGTTTGGATAGGCTGAAAAAATGACTTTTAAAAAGCACTTTAAAAGTTCTTTTGAAAATGCTGAAACTTATTTTAAAAATAAACAGTTACGTGTTTGGATAAAGGTGCTAAAGTTAAAAAAAATTGTAGATGTATTTAGTAGACAATTATTGTTAAGCACTTTCTTTTAATCAAAATGTCTGAAATACCCTTATAATTGTTAACATTATATAAAGTTGATTATTATTAGAGTTTTATTCTTAAAATAATTTAAATTTAAATTAAATTATATTTTAATTTAATTTTTGTATAAACTACTTAATCCATTTATTTTTTAAAAATATTTTCATGAATGAATAAGTTACTTGTGCTCCATTTTTCTTTTTAAAATTGAATAAAATAGATCCAAAAAGGAGCAAAATTTGTTGGTTTAGCTATATGAATTCGTTTTTCTTTGTGAATTTTGCCACACTAATTAACCCATTTTTGTTTTATGAGATTTTTTCTGAAAATTAAACCAAAAATACTCAAAAAGGAGCAAAAAATATTGTTTCAGCTAAATTGATTTATTGATTTTTCTGTTTTTCTTCAAGAAATTTGAACAAAAGTCGTCCAAAAAGAAGTTGAATTGCTAACGACCCATTAAAATTTGTTGTTTCAGTCAAATGAACTACCAAAAAAATAATTCTTCTCAATTCCTCATAAACCCCATAAGCATCAAATTGCAAGCAACCCATTAAAAAAAGAAATAAAGACACAAAATGGAGAGAAAAATGCAAACCTAAAGAGAGAAACACAAAAATGATAGAAGAGAACAAATATTTTAGGACAAACATGGGGTAATTTTGAAATATGTGACAATTATAAGGGACAAAGATGTTATTTATTTGATCAAACTAGAATGACTTATAAACCAAAATTTAAAAAGTAGGGGTTGAGGTACTTTTGACTTTTGGCTTAAAAAATAAAATTTTTGACTTTTTTAAAGCAATTTTTGAAGTTGCCAAACACTTCAAAAAGTAAAAAATAATTTAAAAGCTATTTTGACCAACTTTTAAGTCCATTCAAACACCCTCTTAGTTAAACTAATATCATGCTTTCATTTTTTTTTTTGAGGGAAATTAATTCAAATATATAGATTTTGTATCCTTATTTCAACGTACATCATAAGCTCATTTGTATTTTATAGCAAGTGATTTAAAAATTATAGATTTACTAGCCTTATTTGAACTAATCCCATAAGCTCATTTGGTTTTAGCAAGTAACTTAAAAATTGTAAATCTACTAGCCTTACATGAACTAATACCAAAAGTTCCTTTGTATATTTGAAAAGTAATTGAAAAATTATAGATTTACTAGCCTTATTGAACTAATACCATAAGTTCATTTGTATTTTTTAGCAAGTAACTTAAAAATAGTAGATTTACTAGCCTTATTTGAACTAATATAGTAAGTTCATTGGTACTTTTTTAAGCAAGTAACTTAAAAATTGTAGGTTTACTAGCCTTAGTTGAACTAATACCATAAAGTTCATTTGTATTTTCTAGCAAGCAACTTAAAAATGATAGATTTACTAGCCTTATTTGAACTAAGACCATAAGTTCATTTGTATTGTTTAGCAAGTAACTTAAAAATTGCAGATTTGCTAGCCTTATACGAACAAATAGCATAATTTCATATCTTTTAGGCCTTATATAAGAGTGCTAAATGACATCAACAATTCATACTACCACATAATATAATAGTTAAATAGTGAAAAAATATGAAGAACTTCATTACCCTTTTCTTTTTCTCTATGGCGATATGTTTCACTTTGTTTGAACATTCACTAGGTAAGATTTTTTTCTTCAGTGCATCTGTTATTATTTTATCAACAATTATGTATTCGAATATTTATTTTCATCATTGAGCTTAATATTTTGTATCAGTTGATGCTCAATTTTGTCCGGGAACATTTACGGCTAAAGACACATGTGCGAACATTAGTTGTGGAAATCTAGCTCTATTTCAATGGCCGGCGAGTAAGATGCCTCAGAATTGTACATGTGCTGCTGCAGGAAGCAATCAAAGCCTTTGCACCTGCCAAATTGTTTGTTAAGCAAAATAATAGAATACAAGTGATTATTATTGATGTTGATTGATTTATCATATCATTGAATGTTTGAGAATACATGGAAATAAAATTGGTTTCTATATAATATGTGTCCATTTAGGTTTCTTTTCTAATTTTTAAATAATGTGTGTGGAGAGAGAGACCAAAATAGCAATCAAAAGTTGAATAGTAGTTTTTCCTGTGAAACAAGGATCATTAAAAGAACTCAAGATCAAAATTTCTTTTTAAACATGTATCAAGATCAAACGCTAATTCACTAATTACTCTCCTAATTATATTAATAGCCTATTTGGCCAAGCTTATTTTTAAAAGTGCTTTCAAAAAAATATTTTTGGTGAGAAATGTTTCTTGTAAAAATTTTAAAAAAAAACTACCACATGTGGTCAGTTTTTTGTAAAAATTTTCAAAAACACCTACCACATGTATTTTTTTTTTCTTATAATTTTATAAAAAAAAATATTGAAAATTTTTAAAATACAAATATTAAAAATCAAATTATTTACAATACAACTCACCCATCATTTATAAACATTAAAAATCAAATCAAATTATTTACAATACAGCCCACCAATCATTTAATATACAATCAACCAACCACCATAAGAATACAAACATTAAAAATCAAATTATTTATAAAATTTATTGAGGTTACAAATCCAAACTATAAAACATACAAAAGACTAAAAACAACAACTCATCATCCGCATCTTCATTCTCAGCCTCACCCATTCTATTATCAATATTTCGTGTTGATATATCCAGCTGTAATCAGGTTCCATCTACATAATCAATCACATTCAAATAATTAGTTCTAAGTCACAAAAGTTCACATTTTAAATACCTACACCTTTCAAGTCACTAACTCACTTCACAAGTTATAAAACTAAACTAAATTCAAAAGAAAAAGTTCACGTTTAAAGTACTTATACTTAAACATTTTGAAGTAACTAATTCACTTGTCAAGTGATCAGAGTTTACTAAAATCAAACGCAAGTTCACATTTCAAGTACCTAAATTCAAAACAAAAGTCACTAATCCATAATTCAAGTACCTAAACATTTTCAAGTTACCAACGTAAACTAAATTCAAAATGAAAAGTTCACATTTCAAGTACCTACGCCTAAACATTTCAAGTCACTAATTCACTTCACAAGTTACCAAACTAAACTAAATTAAAAATGAAAAGTTCACATTTCAAGTACTTACACCTAAACATTTTCAAGTCACTTCCCAAGTTACCAAACTAAACTAAATTCAAAATGTAAAGTTCACATTTCAAATACTTACACCTAAACATTTTCAAGTCACTTCACAAGTTACCAAACTAAAGTAAATTCAAAATGAAAAGTTCACATTTCAAGTACCTACACCTAAACATTTCATGTTACTAATTCACTTCACAAGTTACCAAAGTAAACTTAATTCAAAATGAAAAGTTCACATTTCAAGTACCTACGCCTAAACATTATCAAGTCACTTCACAGGTTACCAAACTAAACTAAATTCAAAATGAAAAGTTCATATTTCTAAGTCACTAATTCACTTCACAAGTTACCTACACTTAAACATTTTGAAGTCACTAACTCACTTCTCAAGTGACCACACTTAACTATATTCAAAACACAAGTCCACCTTTCAAGTAACTACACTTAAACATTTTCGACTCACTAATGCACTTCTCAAGTGACCACAATTAATTAAATACAAAACACAAGTTCACATTTCAAGTACCTACACTAAAATTTTTTTAAGTCACTAATTCATTTCTTAAGTGACCACACTTAACTATATTCTAAACACAAGTCCAACTTTCAAGTAACTATACTTAAACATTTTGAAGTCACTAACTCACTTCTCAAGTGACCACACTTAACTATATTAAAAACACAAGTCCACATTTCAAGTATCTACACTTATTACACATTTTCGACTCACTAACTCACTTCTCAAGTGACCACACTTAACTATATTCAAAACACAAGTCCACTTTTTAAATAACTACACTTAAAAAAATTTTGACTCACTAACTCACTTCACTTTTTCAATTAAACCCTAACCTACCTCAACCGAAGAGTCCAAGATAAGCAAGCTAATTCGCAAAAACCTTTCCTTTCTTCCACGCCCCAGAACTTTCACGATCTATCAAATGTATATTATTTATAAGTAAAGGAATCCAACTCTATAATCAACTTTCTACCTTAAACACAATTTATAGGCCAAAACTCATGTATTCTTTTAAATTCCAAGTCTAAGTCTAAGGTTTAATCTTCTTCCAGTTTCTTAAATCTCACAATATTTGTACCATATAATGTATTTAATATTTAAGTGCATATACCATGTACCAGTTTCTTTTGAAATTTATATATCCTCCTTATTTCCCCTTCTATTTAAAAAAGTGAACAACTTTTTTAAGTCAAAACCATAATGAAACTTGAAACTACCATAGCACAATCACCTATTGGAAATTCAAGAAAGCAAGATGATAGAGATTTTAACCTTAGAGAATGGGTCTTAAAAGCAAAGTTAGCAGAGAAAACACAAATTCAAGAAGATTTTCAGCTTCTTATATTAGAAGTTTCAGAGAAGATGCAAAATCTTTTAGATCAAATATTCCCATTTCTATTACTGTTTCTTCCCCTGGGTACACCTTAAGAGGTAATAAAGCTACTTTTCTCATTGCCCCACCTCATCATTGTTTCATTACTATTTTATAATAAAGTAAGCCTTCGGATTATCTTTTATACTTCCGAATTTAGGATCTGGTCAGTAGGATCAAAATGCTTGAAATCTTACTATATGTACAAATATTTTTCACATATTTTGTTTTGCATATGTATATATAGTATAAGTAAAAATTAACGGATTCAGTTGAACTCATAGAACCTGATGGAGAGGGAGAGGGATTGATGATGGGGCTGGTTCGGCGGGGGTCTTGGATCTGTTTTGCCGACATGGGGTTGGCTGTTGGCGGTGGATGGTGGAGATGACGACGCGACGGATGGAGGGGTGGCTTCGCCAGTAGCTGGTAGTGGAGGTGAGGTCGGCAGCCATGGCTGGTGCAGCGGCGACGCTGGTAGGGGAAGGGCGATGGAGGAGGAGCTAGCGGATCGGAGGAGAGGGACGACCAGCGATGGGAAAGGCATTGTTGATGATTTTGTCATAGGGTTTTTGAGAAAGGAGAAAGATAGAGAGAGAAAGAGGAGAGATGAAAGAAGGGGGTGGAGGCTGTTGTGAAGAGATTAGGGTTTGGGGGTTGATTTTTGTCTTTAAAAGGGAAGAGAAAGGCTTTTGATCTCAGTCGTTAGATCAATTTTGATCAACAGTTGAGATTTAAAAGTCTAAGAATTGGGTTAGAATTGAGAATAAAAAATAGATTGAGTCTGATTTAGGCTATAATTATAATGAAGTAAATACAATTAGGCTTAAATCATAAGAAATTGAATAAATTGGATTAAAAGGGGAATAAATTATGCAAAGTATCTTAATTTAGGCTGTTATTTATATAATAATAGGAATAATAATAATAATAAATAATATATAATAATAATAGTAAACCATAAATAATCATAAATAATAATAATAATATATGATAATGGTACATTTCATATCTATTTCATCACTACACGAGATATACGTATATATATATGTATATATATATATATATATATATATATATATATATATATATATATATATATATATATATATATATATATTCAATTGGCTATCACCATTCAAATACATACTATATACATTACATACCCGATTTTACTTCCCCATAATAATATACAACGTAACGTAATTCACAAATACTCAGTTGAATTATCGGTTGGTTTATCTTATGTCATTAATATACGTTCACTATATTATATGTATATACACTATATATATATATATACCTATACACACACACACATATATGACATGTCTGCTTCAACTATTTCAATCATAATTTTACTAAATATCATCCTAATTAATTATTATAAGTCATCTAAATATTACAAAAATATATATTTAATAATAAAATAAAATAGATATAAAATGATAAGTTAACTTTTGATGTTTTAAATTAACTTCACGTCTTATATGAGGCCCATTTTTTTAAAAAAAATCACACGTACTTTTTGTAGTAATTTTGTTATACCACTTCTTATTAGTTATTGTGAATAATTCAAGACATGTGTTTGTTTCTTTGCTTCAATTGTAATTTTACTATATCACCTCTAATTAATTATTATAGTCTAAGCATTGTGACACTTAAATTGGAATATAAGGAAAAGTTTTATAAACCACAATAATTAAAAACTTAGATTATTTAAAATATGCAATTGACTATCAATGCCACATAATTTTGGACAAGGAGTAACATATATTATTTGAAAATTATATAAAAAGTATTATGAATTACAATAGTTAACAACTTAAAATATCTAAAAGTAAAAATAATGTGTAATATATTTCAAAAAGTATGTAAAAAATATTATAAATCACAATTGTAGACACCTAATTTTGTCCCTCCCCGATAACATTTTTTACCCATTTTACCTTATCTTACCATGTATCCTCATCCATGTTATTATACCTCTACAAAATGAAAAAAAAAAAATAACAACTCCCTAAATAATTTTATCTCATCCTAACAACCCACCCCACTACCCTACTCCCAACATCATCATTATACTCACTACAAAAACCCACTCCCTCACGGGCCCACACACAATTCACACCAAGAAAGGGAGGTGCACATACGTTGTACACAACTTTCCACATAACCATACATATTTATCCACACATGTGCACAAATCATCATCCATTTTTTTTGACAAGTCAACAATATATAAAAGAGGAGGGCCCCACAAAATAATATACACACAACTTATAATTCATCATCTTTCAAAAGAATTTCCATATATACACACACAGTGCACGCATAGGGGGGCTCATCATCTTCTTCACCAAGAAATTCACCTTACGGCCACACACACCAATACTCACCTCACAGCCTCTCATGCACACACATACAGAAAAGAGAGGGAGAAGATCGAGAGAGAGGTTCGAGAAAGAGAGACGCGAGAGAGAGCGAAAAAGTAGAGAGAAAAATAGAGGGATATCGGGAGAGAAATTAAGTGGAGGCTGACTGTTCCGGCGAGTTCTCATTGGAAAAACGTCATTATCGCCCGAGTTCAGATTTGTTCTCCAATTTTTGACCCGTTTGAGCTCGCCAGAGCTTCGACGAGGCAAAAATTAGCAAAACCAGCCTCTCAAATTGACTGAAACCGACCTATGGCGGTGCAATTCCGGTGAATTCCACTGGAAAAGAGTGAGACGGGTTTGGTTCGCACAAAGTCTGGTTCGGGTTGGTCTATTTTCTGGTGATTTCTGTTTGGATCAGTAGAAAAACAGAGGAAAAAGTATATCAAGCTCAGTTCGTGGTTGAAGTTTGAGTCGAGATCATCAGACGTGGATCCTCCCGGTTCTAAGTGGAATAATACTTGATTTTGAAAGCGTGATCGGAGGTCCAATTCTATCTCTTCTCACTTTTATTTTATTTACGTGTTTGATTTGTGTAAAGCATGATATGACATGATTTTTTTTTTCTTTTGGTGATTTTGATTCATTGTTTGATTTTATTGTTATTGGTTATGGATTTTTAAAAGTAGCAATTGTGAATTATCACGTTGGAACCTTGAGTTGAATTTGGGGGGTGAGAATCAAAAAATCGATAAAGTGAATATTGTTGTTTTGATTCATTAATGTCGTTGATTGATAGGTCGAGCGGGGTAGGCAACAGTAGGCTTGGGTAGGAAAATTTATATCTTTGATTGTTGAAGTATGAAACATTTGTGGAGTGTTTTTGATTTATGCATTGGGATCTATTGTATTCATTTGGCCGAGGAATGCCCCGAGGGATTTGTATTGATTTATCCGGGGAATGCCCCAAAGTATCATGTACTTGAAGATGACGTA
Organism: Capsicum baccatum var. pendulum; assembly: GCA_030864225.1. Taxonomy (NCBI): domain Eukaryota; kingdom Viridiplantae; phylum Streptophyta; class Magnoliopsida; order Solanales; family Solanaceae; genus Capsicum; species Capsicum baccatum. The sequence continues at coordinate 252,729,314 of CM061555.1, forward strand.
CGATCAAGGCCCAAAACGTCGGTGGAGAAAGCAATGGAGCGTAGTTAGGATTAGATTAGTTTAGAATATGATTTAGATTTTCGTATTTTTCTATTTTTGGGGACTGTATTACTCGGACCGGACATTATTTAGGTTTTTGAACTTTGTTTTGATTTGTTTGTTGCTTGTTTTGTGTGTTTGTGTTTTATACATTTTATATTGTCAAATTAGCCGATACGCTCTATCAAGCGACCGTGGTCAAACCACGGGATCGAGGGGTGCCTAACACCTTCCTCTTGGTCAATAGAATTCCTTAGTTGGAATCTCTGTTTGCGGATCAGTTTTACAAAGTCAAAAATCATTTTGAAAAGGATTTTCCAAAGGTGACTTGGCACACCGGATTATGCCAAGTGGCGACTCTGAGTTTTGAATTAAATAAATCCTTTTTGAAATAAATAATCATTTTTTTTGTCACTTAATAATAAAAACTCTTTCAAAACTTAAAATTAATCTTTTGGAGTATAAAAAAGGCGATGTGACAGCTCTGGCGACTCTGCTGGGGACAATTTCAAAATTCGAGCTTTTTTTAGAGTCGTATCGGCTTTGTTTGGCATTACGAGTGTATAAGCATTGTTTGTGATTTTTGTTTGTGTTTTCACTTTTGTGCGTTTTCCTGCTCTTTATTTACAGTATTTATCCTATGTGTTACCGCTTTTATATCTGGCATCATGTGCATAACCCGAGTCATTCTTTCCGCAACAAGTCTCAGAGTGCACGTCGTGCGCACGAACTCTAGTTGAGTCACCTTTATTTTAGGGGGAGAGCCGTTGGATGTATGGAGTAGGTGGAAAGCTAAGCAGCCACTATCGACCATATGCTCCCTCGAACGACCTTGTTAGTGAACCCCAGCATAGGTCAGCCTTTAGATCATGCTTATGTGCATCATATTGAGACCTAGCGGGGCCCACTTGGTCCTTTGTAGGAGACTTACCTCTTAGGCATTTCTACGTGCTAAATGTTGCATCTTTGAGGGTAACATGGTCATTTGACAGACTGATGTGGGGTAAAGCATGTGTTAGAAGTAAAGTGTGTGAAAGAAAAAGTCCAAAAAAGAGTTTTGTAGGTTTTAGAGTTTTTTATGACTTTTGTTTTTCACAATTCAAAATTTTCAAAAAAAGATTTTTTTTACAATAGGAGGTTTTATAAAGGAAAATGAAAGAAAAAAAATGGTAGAAGTTTTGTACATTTCTTATCACGAAAATATAAAAAAAAATCTTTTTATTCTTTTACCACACATTCATAATTCGAAAATTTCAAAAAAAAAATTCTTTCATAGTTGTTGGCGTCAAATTAAAAACCCATTTTTTTTATTCATCAGTCTTTGGTTGTGTCTATTAAGTTAGGGTTAGTCTGTTAGTTAATCTTTATTTTTCCAATTTGGATGAACTACACACCTCTGATTCTCCTCTTTCGGGATGTGAGATACATAGGCAGCCTATTGTTGGTTCGGGGATCGTATTTAAAAAAAATTCAAAAAGATTTTCTTCACTCTTCACTTAGAGTAGGTGTTTCATATACATCTCTAAAAGAAAACTACAAAAAGACTTTTCTTTAATGGGTTCAAGTTCCATTTTCATATGAAATTTAAAACTGAAAACCCAAAAAGATTTTCTTTGGTAATCATAAATTTCACTTTGTATAGGGATGTTAAAGATGAAAAATTCAAAAATATTTTCGTCAATTCTTTTGATAAATTGTTATTTTCTTTTCTTCTTAAAGTTTCGAGAAAAAGAAAAAAAAGGAAAACAAAGAGTTCAATTGGCCATTTTGGCACGACTTCACAAACTATGCACACCTGATTCTCCTCTCTCGAGAGTGAGATACGTAGACGTCCTTCTTGGGTTCGGTGATCTTTTTTTTTTTTAAAAAAAAAGAGGTTTTGAAAAAATGTTGAACTCTAACATAGTTGTTGCCTCTTGTTTAGTTAGTTTAATGTGGTTGGTTTGTGATTTCCTGGCTGGTCCTCCATATCACACCAAATCTAAGGAAGGTTTAGTTGTGTCCAACAAGGATATAGAGAGTGGCACCATGGATGAAATAAAGAGTCAGGAAATTGAGAGTTTAAAGGAAGAGAATTTGAGACTGAGACAACAAATGATGGAAATGCATCGATCTTGGTCCAGTGGACTGCCTCCACCTCCGTTCCCCACTTTTGACCCTGCAAATATCTTGAGTCTTCTACCAAAATCACAAAGTCAGTTTCCTACTGTTGTTGATGCACCACAGCATGCCTCAGAATCCATTCCATGTCAAATGAACCTCAATACTTCCACCACTCTTTCTTTAGCTCCTCAGTATAAGTCTACCACATTCACAGCACCACATACCGTCTGTGCTTTTGTTGCTCAGCCTTCTACTAAGACCTCCACTTTGGCTATCAATCCAACGATTGTGCTTCCCCAGTCCACTAGTGAATCCACGTTCAATACTCTTAATGATCATTGTTATACTCTTGAGCCTACCGTTAAATTAAGTGGACCACCAAAATTTCTTCCTAAGAAGCCGAGCATGCTAGAAGAGCAAGAGAAAGTGGTTGGGAAAGTTAAGAGTGTAGAAAATGATATGAAAAATTCTCCTAGACTTATGGGCTATGAAAATGTTTCATATAAAAACTGGGTCATGTCTTTAAGTGTTAACCTTCCTCCAAGCTTTGAGACATCAAAATTTGGGGAGCCTGATGGACAGAAGGATTCTGTGAAACATTTGGGACGACATTGCAATCAACCAAGGGAAACTGAAGAAAAGAAGAAGGAAAACGTACCTATTGTCATGCTAGGGCCAAAGCAGAGTTTGAGAGGTCTAACCCACCAATACTGTCAGCCTCAACCCCGAGCTTACATATTATTTCCACATAACCACTTGCAACAAGGTTTCTTTCCCCAAAATCCAAGAAATCCCATTCCACTTCCTCAATATCCTTTGAACAATGCACAATTGTATGCTCATCCATCTTCTTATCCACAATGGCATGCACCTGTCCCTCAACATCTTCCTTGACGACCCCCACAAATTTACCAAGGAGCCTCTAAATCCAAGTTTCATCCAAGGCCAGAGTTCGCAAAGAGGAGGAAGGAAAAAGATAATTTCACTCTTATTGGGGAATCCTATGCTAGTTTATTCCAGAGATTGGTACAGCAGGGCATGATCACTCATCTCCTTGATCTTAATGTACGATATGCATATTATTCTGATGTTCAGGGTTACAGTATTTAAGATTGTCGTGCTTTGAAAAGAGAAATTAAAAAGATGATTCAAAATAAATCAATTATGGTATAGAACATTGACAGTGAGGAAAGCTCTAGTCATGCTGATATGCAAACTAGTGGCTAAGATATCAGGTTGAGCAATTGAGAAGTCACCCCTCCTTACTAGGGGTCTGGTAGTTTGTTTTGTTTTATTTTCTGTTATCCAAATTATTTCAAGGTTGTAGTTTGGGATCTATATTGTTTTGTCCCTTTGTCGTTATGTTCAAACCCTTCTATCTTTCATTTTTATTAAATGAAGTGTCCCATTTTTGTTTGTATTTTAAATATGTGTTGTTTCTTTGTTTTCTTCACATAGTATATTTTATGTTGACTCTAGTGACATGACATGCTAGTGAAATTTATAGCTAGATCTTAAAATCCAATTTAAGCATGAACATTGAATAAGAGAGTTAAAAGAGAGCATCTGAGAAAATAGATAGAGTGCTGGAGCATTTGGTGATCAAGTTAAAGCCTTCTTTAAAAATTAAGGCTATTATTTTGAGAATCGTGAGAATAACTTGGTCATCAATTGAAAGACATCTCAATTAGGTCAAGTAGTGAATGGGTGATCCTATGTCAAAAGAAACAAGAAGAAAATTAGCTCCACGAAGTCATGAGTCCTTCAGCATGAGGAATGTACAACAAAGTAGAGTTGTATGCTGGGAAAGTGTAGAAAAAGAGGTGGAACACATGCTCGGGGCAAGTTAGTGTTGTAAAACATTTCATAAGTGATCTTGATCGTGCACTTTCGCATTGCATGCTATGTACTAGCATTTTCAAGAATTGACATGATGAAGACATTTCATTCTGCTATCCAAACATTATGTCATCCTTTGTTTATCCCATTTGGACCTTAGTGTTATTTTCTTTCATACCCCTCTTTTGGAATCAAGATAGAGTCAACAAAATTAAAAAAAATATGTCAAAAAAGGAAAAAAAGATGAGTGTCAAGAAAAATAAAGTTAGAAAAGTCCCAAAGAGAAAAAGAGTCAACATAAGAAAAAAAAAATAGAATCAAGTGAAAGAACAAGCTGCCAAAACTACGCATGACCTGATTCTCCTCTCTCGAGGGTGAGATACGTAGGCTGGCCTAATAAGGGTTTGGTCCAACCAAATAAATAATTTAGCGTCACCCAGTCAAAATAAACTGGGGCATGAGTTAATCCTCATTGTTTGAGTCGATTCCAAAAGTTGTAAGTCCCACCCAACTCTAAGTATCGTTTGGCCCCCATGCCATCCTTTCTTTCTAGCCCTATCCAAAAGCCAAGTTACAACCAAAGAAAGACCTTCGGATCAATCTTTGAGAATGTTAAGGCTAAGCACGCAATGGATGTGATGACACATTTTAGGAACTACTCATCTTCCTCAGCATAAGAAATCAGGAGAGAAATAAAAATGAAAGAGTCTTATCGGTGAAAACCCTCACAGGCACCATAAGGCGATGGTAAGTTGAGATAGATAAAAATGAGAGTGTTATTGGTGAAAACCCTCATGGGCACCATAAGGCGATAGTGAGTTGAGAGAAAAATGAGAGAGGCTTGTTGGCAAAAATCCTTCAATGTGCCACTAGCCGAATGAGCTCTTCGAATGCAATGAGTTCAAGCAAGTAACTTAGTTTCAAAGCCATTAACTTAACAACAATTGGTAGAAAGGTTTGATGGAAAGATCAGGCAGATTGATCCAAAATGCATGGCATAATCATTAGAGTTGACTGTCATTTCTAGATAAAATTTTCATTTCTTTATTTCAAATGGGGTCATTCATTGTCTTTTCTTTCTTCTCTTTATGTTTATTTTATTTTCTTTAGTCAGTTGTCCAAATAAAATCATTGTCATTTTTTTTCTCTTGTCTTTGAGTCAAGTCCAGGTCAAAACAAGTGAGAAAAGATCTCAAAACATGGCTACCAGTTTCTTCAATTGCACAAAGCAAGACAAAAGGCTAACACATGAAAGAGACATGATTGTGAGTCAAAATAAGACATGCAGAAAGTTTTGTCAACCGACAAGTCTGGGAACTCATGAAAATACCAAGGTTCAAAGGGTTTATCTAAGAAGCATGACAAAACAGAGATACTATATCTGTTTCAAAGTCACTCTTAGTAATCTGAGTTGGATACGGGGGAAAGAGCGATTGCAACAAAAGCCAAAGCCACAAACCGGCCACCATGTTTTTAAACTAACAAGTTTTCTTTGTATGATACAGGAACACATGTTACCTTCGAATCTAGGATTTCGAATCCTAGACATCAAAAGTTGCAATGCATCACTTCCACAAATGCAGGAGACACACTTCCTTGCTTAGTTAATTCAAGCAATATTTGTAAGGAGATGCACTTCCTTATTTGGGAAATTCAAGTGACATTTATGAGGAGACTCACTTTCTTGTTTATATAATTCAAGTGACATCTGTAAGGAGATGCACTTCCTTTTCTGGGTAATTCGAGCAGAAATTGTAAGGAGACGGACTTTCTTGTTTGGTAATTCAACTGACATTTGTAAGGAGATACACTTCCTTATCTGGGTAATTCAAGCAAAATTTGTAAGGAGACACACTTCTTTATTTGGTAATTCAAGCAGCATTTGTAAAGAGATGCACTTCCTTGTTTGGTAATTCCATCGGCATTTGTAAGGAGACACACTTCCTTGTTTGGACAATTCAAGCAACATTTGTAAGGAGACACACTTCCTTATTTTGGTAATTCAAGCACTATCATAAGGAGACGCACTTCCAAAGGAGATGCACTTCCTTATTTTGGTAATTCAAGCATCATTGGTAAGGAGACGCGCTTTCTTGTGTTGTGACTCAAGCGGCATTGGTAAGGAGATGCACTTCCTTGTTTGGTAATTCAAGAAGCATTAGTAAGGAGATGCACTTCCTTGTTTGGTTATTTCAAGAACCATTTGTAAGGAGACACACTTCCTTGTTTGGGCAATTCAATTGACATTTACGAGGAGATGCACTTCCTTGTTTGGGTAATTCAAGCGGCACTGGTAAGAAGACACTTTCTTCTTTCGGTAATTCAAGAGGCATTGATAAGGAGATGCACTTCCTTGTTTTGATAATTCAAGCAACATTGGTAAGGAGATGCACTTCCTTGTTTTGATAATTCAAGCAACACTAGTAAGGAGATGCACTTCCTTGATTGGGTAATTCAAACTTTTCTTTTTGGGTAATGCACTTCCTAACTTAAGTTTTGATTCTCTGTAGATGTACTTCCTAGTTGAGTCAGTCCCCTTGATTTCTAGAAAATTCACTTTCTAGTCGAGTTATTGCACTTAATCCTTAGGAGACGCACTTCCTTGCTAGTTTTCATTTGTCAGGTGGCATACATTTTAATTTAAACTTCTATCTCTAGAAGACACACTTTCTAGTCAGAATTCCTCACTTTAATTCTTAGAAGACGCACTTCCTAGTCTTGGTCATTCAATTTTACTCTCAAGAGATGCATTTCTTGGTTAGAGTCTTGATTTATCATTGCAACAGGAAAGTAGGTATAAAGCGACTTTCCCAAAAGTCTTCTGATGGTAAACTGGGGCAAAATTTAATTCTTGTGTTTGGAACTTTACTTTTCTGGCAAAAGAAATTTCTCTTTATAATAATTTTTATTTGGGATAGTCTTCTTTCCAGTTTTGATGTGATTTCAGGAGCCTGCCCAAAGAAGAGGGAGAATAAATGGAAAACCAATCAACAAGGTGAAGAAATTAAAAGTTAAACAGATTGAAAAATAGCAAGTCAGGAACCCGCCTGGAGAATAGGGTGTAGAAATTGAAAAGCATAGCAACAAGTTGATAAAATAGCAAGTCAGGAACCCACCTGGAGAATAGGGTGTAGAAATTGAAAGGCAAGCAACAAATTGAAGAAATTGCAAGTTAGGAGCCCACCTGAAGAATAGGCTGATGAAACTTAAGTCAGGAGTCCAACAGAAGTTGTATAGATAGGGTTTTTGTAATTTCATTTATGCTTTTAACTTGTAATTTTCATTTCGATGTAATGATAGAGCCGCAGACCGGAACCTCGATGGAACCTCACTCGACTCTCCAACTCGGTTGCTCTTCTTCATTCTGTTTCTTTCTTTGAATAATGGCCAGGACAAAATTCTGTCTTGTTTCTACTTCTTTGTCAAAAAATACTTCGTGTTTACATTCAAAGGGGGCATGATGTAGACACCTAATTTTGTCCTTCTCCGATAATATTTTTTACGAATTTTACCTTATCCTACTCTGTACACACATCCATGTTATTATACCTCTACAAAATGACAAAAATTAACAACTCCCTAACTAATTTTATCTTATCCTAACAACCTACCCAACTACCCTACTCCCAACATCATCATTATACTCACTACAAAAACCCACTCCCTCACGGGCCCACACACAATTCACACCAAGAAAGGGAGGTGCACATACGTTGTACACAACTTTCCACATAACCATACATATTTATCCACACATGTGCACAAATCATCATCCATTTTTTTGACAAGTCAACAATATACAAAAGAGGAGGGCCCCACAAAATAATATACACACAACTTATAATTCATCATCTTTCAAAAGAATTTCCATATATACACACACAGTGCACGCATAGGGGGGTCATCATCTTCTTCACCAAGAAATTCAGCTCACGGACACACACACCAACACTTACCTCACAACCTCTCACGCACACACACACAGAAAAGAGAGGGAGAAGATCGAGAGAGAGAGGTTCAAGAAAGAGAGAGACACAAGAGAGAGCAAAAAAGCAGAGAGAAAAACAGAGGCAGATCGGGAGAGAAATTAAGTGAAGGCTGACTGTTCCGGAGAGTTCTCACTGGAAAAACATCATTATCGCCCGAGTTCAAATTTGTTCTCCAATATTTGACCCGTTTGAGCTCCCCAGAGCTCCGGCAAGGCAAAAATTAGCAAAACCAGCCTCTCAAATTGACTGAAACCAACCTATGGTGGTGCGATTCCGGTGAATTCTGTTGAAAAAGAGAGACGGGTTTAGTTCGCACAAAATCTGGTTTGGGTTGGTCTATTTTCTGGTGATTTCTATTTGGATCCGTAGAAAAACAGAGGAAAGGTATATCGACCTCAGTTCGTGGTTGAGGTTTGAGTCGAGGTCATCGGACACGGATCCTCCCGATTCTAAGTGGAATAATACTTGATTTTGAAAGTGAGATCGGAGGTCCAATTCTATCTCTTCTCACTTTTATTTCATTTACGTGTTTGATTTGTGTAAAGCGTGATATGACATGAGTTTTATTTTCTTTTGGTGATTTTGATTCATTGTTTGATTTTATTGTTATTGGTTATGGATTGTTGAAAGTAGCAATTGTGAATTATCACGTTGGAACCTTGAGTTGAATTTGGGGGGTGAGAATCGAAAAATCGATAAAGTGAATATTGTTGTTTTGATTCATTGATGTCGTTGATTGATAGGTCGAGCGGGGTAGGCAACAGTAGGCTCGGGTAGGCAAATTTAGATCTGTGATTATTGAATGATGAAACGTTTTTGGAGTGATTTTGATTTATGCATTGAGATCTATTGTATTCATTTGACCGAGGAATGCTCCGAGGGATTTGTATTGATTTATCCGGGGAATCCCCCGAAGTATTATGTACTTGAAGACGGCGCATGATCAAGGCTCGGAACGTCAGTGGAGAAAGAAATGGAGCGTAGTTAGGATTAGATTAGTTTAGAATATGATTTATATTTTCGTATTTTTCTATTTTTGCGGACTGTATTACGCGGACTGGACATTATTTTGGTTTTTGAACTTTGTTTTGATTTGTTTGTTGCTTGTTTTGTGTGTTTGTATTTTATACATTTTATATTGTCAAATTAGCCGATACGCTCCATCAAGCGACCGTGGTCAAACCACGGGACCGAGGGGTGCCTAACACCTTCCTCTCGGTCAACAAAATTCCTTAGTCGGAATCTCTGTTCACGGATCAGTTTTACAGAGTAAAAAATCATTTTGAAAAGGGTTTTCCAAAGGTGACTTGGCATACCGGATTATGCCAAGAGGCGACTCTGAGTTTTGAATAAAATGAATCCTTTTCGAAACAAATAATCATTTTCTTTTGTCACTTAATAATAAAAATCCTTTCGAAACTTAAAATTAATCTTTTGGAGTACGAAAAAGGGGTGTGACAGTAATTATTAACAACTTGAAAATTTTTAAAAGATATGAAATATTTGATTGACTCTCAAAATTATATCAATGGCATTTAAATTGGAATAGAAGAATAGTCTAATAAATCACAATAATTAAGAACTTAAATTATTTTTAAAATATAATTGACTATTAACGCCACAAAAGTTTGGATAAGGAGAGTAACATATATTATTGAAAACAAAAAAAATATTATAAACTACAATAGTTAACAACTTAAAATATCTAAAAACGTATTAAAAGTATGATTGATTATCTAAATTCTATTTGGATCACATTGCTTGAGATAAAAAAAATAATATATACTAAGCCCATGTTATCTGAAAAATAGTAATATAGGCCCATCGAATTTGATTTTCAGGCTCTTTATTGATTTATACATTTGAAGAGTTTAATTTTGACCGTGAATTAAATTTTTGAAATAAAATTATATATTTGAATAATAAATCTTAATAATTGATAATTTAATATATTTTAAGAATATATGCAAAAATTACTTAAAAAAATAAATTTATTTAATTTTTAAAATTCAAAAAATATTACATTAATTGATATGATTATTATTATAATATTAATTTATAATAGATGTTGGGCCCGTACTTTGCATGGGCTTCTTCTCACTAGTTTAAAATATAAAACCGACCATTTGTGGTCGATTTTTAAAAATAAAAATTAAAAAAATTTATTTAATTAATTATTATAATTTTTTAAAATATAAAAGAGACCACTTGTGGTCGATTTTTTTGTTTTTTTTTATTTTTTTTATTTGCAAAATAAATAATAATTAATACTAAAATTATTTTGATTTTTTAAAATAAAAAAGCTTCCACTTGTGGTCGTATTTAAAAAAAAAAAAATCCGACCACTAGTGGTCGGTTTTTTCTGACCACAATTTGTGGTCGGCTTTCTGTGGTCAATTTTTGCCTTTTTCTTTCGTAGTGTACCCTCTAAACTAATACAAACTAATTCATCATTGTGAGGTTTCTCTTGCGCTAGAGAAATTCTCACTCAAGGACCTAGTCTGGACATGTACAAGAGCTTCTAAATACAGATTAACGGCAGAAATAAAAGACATAACTACTACCTGAGGAATGAGAAACAGGAGTTGATGATGAATACTCATCTCTCCAACTAAGAAACTTCTTATCAACCTGCAACACACATTGAATAATCAAAGCCTTTGTGACTACCAAATTGTTGGTTAAGCAAAATAATGGAATACAAGTGACTATTATTGATGTTGATTGATTGATCTTATACGTGCATTGAATGTTTGAGAATAAATAGAAATAAAAAAAATTTCTATATAATATATGTCCATTTAGGGTTCTTTTCTAATATTTTAATATAATGTGGCTGTGTAGGGAGAGAGAGAAATTATCACGGTCCGAGACTAATCCCAAGTCGTGATACGGTGTTTAAGACCATAAGTGACCCCAAGCTAACCCGTGATATGGTACATACTGTAATGATTGAAAGAAAGTAGTAAAATATTGTGTAGAAGTCATTTAATAAAACATCTAAATAACTAAGTTTTAAAATAAAAGAAGTCCGAAACACATCTCTGAAAACATCACTGAGAAATCATAACTAACTGTTTGACTGTTTAAAAGCCTCTAAACATGATGAGTTGTTGGGACAGGTCCCCAACTAAATCTGACTACTTAAATAAGGTACTAGAAACCATGATAAATAATGTGAATAGTCCTCAACTACTAAGGACTCACCAATGTTGTAGCTGAGAGATACAAGGATGGACTAAGTGCGATCTGGGAACTAAGCATCCGAACATATATTGCCAAATCAATATACCGCAAAAGAGAGTATTTGGTCAGTACTTTGAATGTAATGGTATGCGAGATAAAGACTAACTGAAATACATATAGGTACTGTGCATGAGTGCATGAACATGTAAAAGAATGCAAGACCAAGCATAAACATGTACTGGAATAATATGTAAAACTAAGTGACTGAATAACCGATAAACTGAATACTTGGTTATGCAAACTTGAACTGATATAACCTGAAGACTAAATTGAGACTGTGGGAGCTAACAACAATCGACATGCCCCAATCTGAGCTAATCGGGGTCCAACCTATAAACCTAGTTAGAAAGGTGTTGGTACCTTGCCAGGGGTACCAATACTGGCTTTCGTGGATTCACTAAACTAATGTCCCAAAGAACGCAAGTGTCATACCTCTACTAACGGGGGATCCTTCATAATCTACGGTGGTGTCACAAGTCTGGAACTTAAGGACTGCTACTAATGACTCGTATCTAACTACGAGGGAGACACCATCCCTGAGTTCACACGGTGCTAAGTGTTACTCTCAATTAAACTTAGATAGAACCATATATTGGCACATGCACAGATAATTTATATGCTTAAGTTACGTCATTCTAAAAATAACAGTTCATGTAATGAAGTATTTAAAACCATGTAAATTGATTATAATAAGCGAATTTCATGAATAAAATCCAAAAATTCAACAACTGATAAATGCTCAACATGAATATGATAATCTGAATATAAAGATACAAACATGGTCTGACTGACTTATAACTTGAAAATCTGAAACATGCGTGACTATCTAGGTATTGGGTATTCCAACCCACCAGCATTGAAAAATACAATTAAATACGATAATTTCAAAGTAATGGCATGATAAGAAATTTCATGACTTAAATTCAAGAATCCAATAAATTTCATCAATGTAACGAATTATCATAATTAAAGTATGGAAGAATACTTGAAATTATGAGAGAACATTATTTCATCGTTGAATACAAGAATTACATAGAGGAATCATGAAATTTGTAATTGTCATGGAACCCTAAATCAAAAAGGGATTAAATTTTGGAACTTTGGGACTCAATGTGTGAAATGAGCCCATTGATGAATATCCACATACCTGAATTCTTGAATTCTTGAAGGAAACTTGGATTTGAGACCTTAGTAGGGTGAATTCTTGGGAGAAACCGTTGATGTTTGTTCTTGAAGGGAACTTGGATTTGAGACCTTGGTAGGGTCAATTCTTGGGAGAAACCGTTGATTTTTGTTCTTGAGAGTGTGAGAAGGATCAATATTGTTTTCTAACTGAGAAAGGGGTACTTTATGCCTATTTGGAGTTATTGTTCGTGAATTGGGTGCTTAAAAGGGAAGAAAAGGACCAAAAACCCTTTACTTATTAAGTGATCGTGTGACTTTTATATCGCAGTGTAGCACGTGCCTCCCTTGGAGTCCATCTTCCGTGATATGCCGATATTGCAGAGGTTAGACTCTATGACACGACGATGTCACAGAGGCATACTTCATCTGTGCCATGCCAGTATCGTGGAGAGCAACTTCCATGACACACGAAACGTGGAGGCACACTGCCTCCATGGTCCAAAATCACCCCGCAGCTCTTTTGAAAAATTTGAAACTCTACCAAAAGACCCTATTAACATTGCTAAACATATTTCAAGTCAAAAATCAATGTTTCAAATATAAGAAGGACAAATATAAAATGTTCAAAATTTTGAGAGTGTCAAAATGCTCATGACACTTTTCTTTAGTATAGAAAAATAGCTTTGGGGCCTTTAATCATGTGACGAATAGTCGGAAACTTATCTAGGATCTTATGGATGTTACAATATCTCCCCATTAGGATCATTTATCCTCGAATAAAACTGTTTGAGCTGAGATACAAGGAAGACTGAGATCATGTACTGAATATTCACGAGTTGAATCATGACTACATAATTAAATCTGAAACATGGTGCATAGACTGTACTGAATTCATTAATGCATGCTATGACATGAGGATAGTTGGATAGCTGACATAGAAAATGAAAGGACTAATTTAAGGGAAACTATTACCTCAAGTTGAATCTGAATTTATAGAGAAAAGATGGGGATATTTGGTTCGCATCGGTTTCTTCTTCCCAAGTAGCTCCCTCAACAGACTGACTCTTCCACAAAACCTTTACAAAGGAAACTTCTTTATTCCTCAACATATGAATATGATGGTCAAGAATTTCAACTTAGACTTCTTTATAGGAAAGATTATCTTCCATGCCTATACTCTTTAAAGGAACGATTAAAGATGGGTCACCAATGCATTTCTTTAGCAAAGAGACATGAAATACTGGATGCACTGGTGCTAATGTTGCAGGCAATTCTAATTCATAGGCTACCTTTCCAAAATGACTCAAAATCCTATATGGAACAACATAGCAGAGACTAAGATTTCTCTTCTTGCCAAATCTCTTCACCCCTTTCATAGGCAAAATTTTCAGATGCATAAAATCACCAACATCTAATTCAAGATCTCTTCTTCTCACATCAGCATAGGATTTCTAATGACTTTAGGCTATTTTCAACCTTTCTTGGATCAAATGAACTTTATCCATTGCCTCATATACTGAATTCATCCCGATAAATGCAACCTAACCAACCTCAAATCAACCAATAGGAGATCTACATCTTCTACCATAGAGGGCCTCAAATGGAGCCATCTAAATACTGGAGTGATAGTTATTGTTGTAAGAAAACTCAATCAAAGGTAGGTGATCATCCTAACTACCCTTGAAGTAAATGACACAATCTCTTAACATATCCTCTAGGGTATGAATGGTCCCCTGTTCCTGACTATCTAGGGATGAAAAGTTGTATTGAGATGAATTTGGGTACCAAGAACCTTCTAAAAAGCCTTTCAAAAAGGGGGAGGTAAACTGAGTATCTCTATATGAAATGATGGTCAATGGAACCCCATGCAACTGTACTAACTCTCTAAGATAGAGCCTCGCATAATACTCAGCGGTATATGAAGTATGAATTGGCAAGAAATGGGCTGACTTGGTTATTTTATCCACAATGACCCAAAAGAATCATGTTGATGATGCGTATGAGGTAACCCTATAGCAAAATCCACGTTCACCACCTCCCACTTCCAAGTGGGTATACTGAACTCCTGAAGCGTACCACTAGGCCTTCGGTGCTCAACTTGAACCTACTAAAAATTCAAACACTAAGCCATAAATTTTACAATAATTTTTTCATACCATTTCACCAATAGATTTCTCACAAGTCGTGGTACATCTTAGTAGCTCTTAGATGAATAGAATATCGTGAACCATGCATTTTTGCTAACATTCATTGTCTCAAGTCGTCCACGTTTAAAACACATAATCAACCCTGATAACAAAGCACACTATCTTTCCCTTGCGAGAAAACCTCAACCTTCTGATCTTGAACTGTTTCTTTCAACTTAACCAAAATAGGATCTCTGTCTTAGTTTTCTTTCACATCATAAATCAAAGGAGATTCCAAACCATTCTGAACCCAAATACTACCTTCGGTTGAACCAACCAATAAAACTCTTAATCTAGAAAGCTGGTGAACATCACAAACTAATTTTTTCTTATCATCTTCACGTGAGCAACACTTCCCATTGACAGTCTACTAAGGGCATCGGCCACTACATTCATTTTACCCGGGTGATACAACACACTTATACCATAGTCTTTTAACAACTCAAGCCACCTTCTCTAATGAAGATTTAGGTCTTTCTGTGTAAACACATACTATAAATTTTTATAGTCCATAAACATATCAATATGAACCCCATAAAGGTAATGCCTTCAAATCTTTAATACAAAGAAAACCGTGGCCAACTCAAGATCATGAGTCAAGTAATTCATTTCATAGGATTTAAGTTCTCTAGAGGCATAGGCAATGACCTTACATCTTTGCATCAACACACAACCAAGGCTAATTCTGAAAGCATCACAATAAACTACAAACCCATATGAACCCGCTGGTAGAGTCAATACTGGAGCAGAAGTGAGTCGACTCTTAAAATCCTAAAAACTCTTCTCACAAGAATCGAACCACTGAAATTTGAATTTATTCTGAGTCAGTCGATACATGGGAGAAGCAATAGAAGAGAATCATTCATCAAATCGTCTATAGTAACTGGCTAAACTCAAGAAACTCCTAATGTCTGATGGAGACATAGGCCTAGGCCAGTTTCTTACTGCTTTAGTCTTTTGAGGATCAACTTGAATTTCATCATCGGAAATGATGTGACCAAGAAAAGTTATTGATTTCAATCAGAATTCACATTTGCTGAACTTAGTGAATAACTAGTGATCCTTAAGGGTTTGGAAAATAATCCTCGGGTGGTCTACATAATCACCTTCACTACAGGAATAGGCAAGAATGTCATATATGAAGACTATGACGAACATGTCTAAGTACTGCTTGAACACCCTATTAATTAAGTCCATAAAAGCTCTAGGGGAATTTTTTAGTCCAAAGGTCATAACTACAAATTTGAAGTGATCATACCGATTCTTGAAGGTTGTCTTTGGGATGCCAAATTCTCTGACTCTGAGCTGATGATAGCCGAATCTGAGGTCTATCTTAGAGAAGTACTAGGCACCCTGAATTTGGTTGAACAAGTCATCAATCTTGGGGAGAGGATACTTACTCTTGATTGTGACTTTGTTCACCTGAAGATAGTCGATGCACATTCTAAGAGAATCGTCTTTCCTGTGCACGAAAAGGGCTAGATCACCCCACAGGGAAATACTAGGCCTGATGAAACCCTTATCTTGGAGATATTTCAACTGTTCTTTTAATTCTCTAAGCTCATCTAGAGCTATTCTGTAAGGTGGGGTTAATATAGGTTGGGTATCTAGAAGGAGATCTATTCCGAAGTCAATTTCCCTCTCAGAAGGGACTCCGGGAAGATCTTTAGGAAACACTTATGGAAACTCATTCACTACTTGAACTGACTCAAGACTCAAAGTTATGAAACTTGAGTCCTTAACCCAAACAAGGTGGTAAATGCAACCCTTGGATATCATCCTTCGTGCCTTAATATAAGAGACAAATCGACCTATAGGCACCTAAGTACTACCCCTCCATTCTATGACAGACTCATTAGAAAATTCAAATCGAATGATTCTATTTCTACAATCAACTTAGCATAGCAAGAATGGATCGAATTATGCCAAGAATGACATCAAAACTAGTTATCTCTAATTCTACAAGGTCTACTGAAGTGACTCTCTGAGATACCGTGACCAAAAAATTTTTGTATGCCCATATGGCTATGATAGAACTACCGACTGAAGTAGATAACGAGAAGAGTTTTGCTAAGATTTCAGGACTGATGCCAAAGTCTACTACTATATAGGGAGTCACAACAGAAAGTGAAGCTCCAGGGTCTAATAATGCATAAACATGAAGATAGAAGACTTGTAACATACCAGTAACAACATCAGGAGAACTTTTCTGATCCTGCCGAGTCTGAAAAGCATAGAGTTGATTCTTACGCTACCCACTAGTGGTACTGGAGGTGGCACCCTGCTAATTCAGGCGACTTGCTTGAGCTACTGAAGAGTTAGTCTGACGCTGCTAATGATTATTCTAACCCTTCTACGCACCTAGTGGGCAGTTCCCTATCCTGTGGCCTGACTTGCCATACCCAAAGCATGCATCACTACCAGCCATACATTCACCCTTATGATTCTTACCACACCTTTTACAGAATGGGTTTATGCGACCACTATTCATGCTACCTTGGGACTTAGAGCTGGCACTCTATCCCGATTGTCCTATCTAAATTTAGGCACTGAAGCACTGGTTGAAAATAGGGTTGAATCTAAAGACTTCTGGCGAAACTGAGAACGATTCCCTCTATCAAACCTTTGCTGAGAAAAGTTAAAACTACTAGTTTTGACCTTCTTATTCTCACTCTCATTGAACTTTTCATCTTCAATCTACTGAGCATGGACCATCAATATAGAAAGGTTTGTTTCCTTAACCAATATTGTTTTCCTATACTCCTTGACTATATTCTCAGAAACTCTAGACATAAACTTACTCATTCTGGCCCTAGAATCAGCCACCATAGTTGGAGCATACCTTGATAATTGGGTGAACTTGAGTGAAGACTCCTTCACACTTATGTTTTCCTACTTTAAATTAATGAACTCTTGCAACTTGGCCTCCCTCAACTCGAGTAGGAAGAATCTATCTAATAAACCCATAGCAAACTCATCCCACTTTATAGGTCCTGACTTAACACCTCTATCTTCCTTCCACTACTTAAACTAAGTATGAGTCACCCCTTGCAAGTGATAAATATCTAATCAGCACTCTCACTAGGAGTAATACCCATGATATTTGTCACTTTTTGCACATAATAAAGAAACTCTTGTGGATCCTCCTCAGACTTGGATCTAGAGAACATTAGGATCCATCCGAGTAAATTCTCAAACCTAGCTGCTGTTTTATTCACATTGGCTGGGGCAAGAACCTGCTAGTTATTCTGGGTAGCCATAGTTTGGGCCAAAACTGTAAAAGTGGTCCTGAATTCGGCATGAGAGATATGTTTATTTAGAAGGTCCTCCTGAAATAAGTAGTGGTACGGGCTGATCCCCGTTCCTCCTTCCATTATTCCTTTTGGGAGACATGTTTTGTAAGCGAATGAAGGATGAGTAAGAAAAAAGAAATTCAATGGAGTTGATGCTCTATCACGGGACATGAATACTGAAAGAAGGAAAACTTTCCTAACATATCTCGTAGCATCTCGCCCATAAGTTTGGCGCACTTCACACCTATGAACAAGACTCTACTTAAATTTTCAGACACCCTAGGATATTTTAAACCTTTGCTCTGATACCGAGTTTGTCATGACCCGAGACTACCCCCTAGTCGTGATACGGTACTTAAGGCCACAAGTGACCCCAAGTTAACCTATGATCGGGCATATGCTATAAAGACTGAAAGAAAGAATAAAATATTGTGCATAATAAATTTAATAAAACATCTAAATAACCAAGTTTTAAAATAAAAGGAGTCTAAAACACATCTTTGAAATCATCACTGAGAAATCATAACTAACTGACTAACTGTCTAAAATCCTCTAAACATGATGAGTTGTTGGGACAGGTCCCCAACTAACTCTGACTACTGAAATAACAATAAATAAGGTACAAGAAAGCAAGATAAATAATGTGAATAGTCCTCGATTGATGAGGACTCACCCATGCTACAGCTGAGAGATACAGGGACGGATTACATGTGATCTAGGAACTGAGCATTCAAACCTATATTGTGAAATCAATATAGTTTAAAAGAGAGTATGCGGTCAGTACTTTGAATGTACTGGTATGCGAGATAGGGACTAACTGAAATACATATGGGTATTGTGCGTGAATGCATGAACATGTAAGAGAATGCAAGACCAAGCATAAACATGTACTGAACTAATATGTAAAACTAAGTAACTGAATAGCTGATAAACTGAATACTTGATCATGTAAACCTGAACTGGTGTAAGCTGAATACTAAACTGAGACTGTGGGAGCTAACCATAACCGACATGCCCCAATCTGAGTTAATCAGAGTCTAACCTGTAACCCCAGTTGGAAAGGTGTCGGTACCTTGCCAGGGGTACCAATACTGGCTGGCGTGGTTCTACTAAACTAATGTCCCAAAGGATGGAAGTGTCATGCCTCTACCGACGGAGGACCTCTCATAATCTATGGTGGAGCTGTAGGTCTATAACTTAAGGACTGCAACTAAGGACTTATGCCTAACTAACGGGGGAGCCACCATCCCTACTTTTACTCGGTGCTAAGTGTTACTCCCAATTGAACTTACAAAGAAGCATAAATTGGTACATGCACTGATAATTGATATGCTCAAGTCATGGTATTCTGAAAATAACAGTGCATGTATAATCTGAAGTATTTGAAATCTTGTAAACTGATCTTAATAAGGGAATTTCATGAATAAAGCCCAAAAATTCAACAATTGACAAATGCTCAACATGAATATGATAATCTGACTATAATGATACAAACATGGTCTAAATGACTTGTAACTTGAAAATCTGAAACGTGCATGACTATCTAGGTATCGGGTATTCATAATCCACCAACATTAAAAAATACAATTAAATACGATAATTTCAAAGTAATGACATGATAAGAAATTTCATGACTTAGACTCAAGAATCCAACAATTTCATCAATGTAACAAGTTATCATGATTAAAGTATGAAAGAATACTTGAAATTATGACGGAATATTATTTCATAGTTGAATTCAAGAATTACATGGAGGAATTATGGAATTTACAATTGTCATAGAACTAAATCCAAATGGAATTAAATTTGTAAACTTTGAGACTCAATGGGTGAAAGTAATCCATTGATGAATATCCTACATACTTTAATTTCTTGAATTCTTGAAGGGAACATGGATTAGAGACATTGGGAGGGTGAATTCTTCGGAGAAACAATTGCTTTTTGTTCTTGAGAGTGAGAGAATGATTGATATTGTTTTCTGACTGAGAAAGGGGGCACTTTATGCCTATTTGATGTCATTTGTCGTGAATTGGGTGTTTAAAAGGGAAGAAAAAGACCAAAAAGATCCCTTTACCCCTTAAGTGACTGCGAATTTTATATCAAAGTGTGGAATGGTGCCTATCGCGGAGTCCAGCTTCCATAACATGCCGATATCGTGGAGGATAGCCTTCGTGACACGGCGATATTGCAGAGGCTGGTTTTCATGATATGGCGATATCACGGAGGCTAGTCTTCATGAAACGACGATATCGCGGAGGCACACTGCCTCCATGACACACCAGTATCGCGAAGAGAAGCGTCCGTGACATGGTAAAAATGCAGAGTCACACTACCTCCGTAGTCCAAAATTTCCCCGAACGTTTTTCAAAAAATTCAAAACTCTCCCGGAAGACCCTTTTAACATTGCTAAACATGTTTCAAGTCAAAAATTAATGTTTTGAACACAAAAAGGCCAAAAATAAAATATTCAAAATTTTGAGGGTGTCAAAATGCTCATGACACTTGTCTGTAGTTCGGAATAATTGTGTTGGGGCCTTTAAGTATGTGACGAATAGTCGAAAACTTGTCTAGGATCTTGTGGGGTATTGCCAAAACACACACAATTTTATAAATGGGAAAGCTTAACATTTAAAAGTTAAGTGACCACAATAGCAATCAAAAGTTGAATGGTGGTTTTTCCCTTAAAACGAGCTCATTAAAAGAATTCAAGATCAAAAATTCTTTTTAAAATATGTATCAAGATCAAATGCTAGTTGACTAATTACTCACATAATTAGACTAATAGCTTGTTTGACCTAGGTTATAAAATCTGCATATTTTGAGAAGTGTTTTTCAAAAAACTAATTTTGGTAAGAAACAGTTCTTGTTTGACCAATAAATTTTAAAAAATACTTTTGAGCAGAAATTAGTGTTTGACCAAACTTTTAAAGTGTTTTTAAGTATATTTTTCTCAAAAATGTTTTTTCTAAAAGTGTTTCTGGGGATAAGTTACTTTTGTTAGCTTATGAAAAACTGTTTTTGCTACTCCCTAGAAGTACTTATTTTCTCCAAAAGTTTGTCAAACACCTCAATTTTTTAAAATAAGCACTTAGAAATAATACAAGAAGTAGCAAATTTAAATCCATATTTAAGCTAAATAGAAAAAAATTTTAAAAAAAAATTACATGGAAAGCAACAATAACAATATTTTAGTGGCTCCTTATCCTCCCTTATTTTTCTCTCATCTCTCTCTTATATCTATAACCTGTGCTTCTCTCTTTTTTTTTTTTTACTAGTTTTTTCATCTTCTTTTTTTATATATAGTTTTTTTTTCCTATTTTAACTTCTTTTTTTTTTTCTATTCTTTTCTTTTCACTTTTTTCTCTCTCGTTTATTTCTCTTTCTTTTTTTGGTTCCTTTTTCATTTTTTTTCTTTATTGATTTTTTCTTTTCTATTTTTTTATTTTTTATTTCTCATATTTTTATTTTTATTTTTATTTTTATTTTTTGTTTTCTTCTTTTTTTTCTCTATTTTTATTCTTTTTGTTTCTTTCTTTTCGCTTTTATTTTTACTCTTTTAGAAAATAGTTTCTATTTCTCTTTCTTCTTTCTTTTGTTTTTCACAACTTTTTATTTGGATTTTTCGTTTTCATTTTTTTTTATTTTTGATTTTTTGTGTTTTTTTTTTAATTTTTTTACTGTTCTATATCTAGCTTCCTTCTTTCTTTTTCTTTTTCTCTTTTTGCTATTTTTTCTGATTTCTTCTTTTATATTTTCTTTGAATTTTCGAAAGATATTACGTCAGGCACAAATCATGGATGATAATGAAAATACCACAATCATTTATTGTATTTATATTCACATCATTATTTATATTTTATATTCGTTGATACAATTGTATTCTTATTTTAGAGTTTACACTTGTATTTGTATGCATTTTATAGTTTGCACTTGTATTTGTATTTTATAGTTTGTACTTGTATTTATATTTTTTTAGTTTGCACTTGTATTTATATTTTTAGAAAATATTTTGTATTTATATTTTTAAGTTGAGCATATATTTATTTGTATTTGTAATTTCATTTATTGAGAGTTGACTTTGTAGTTGATTGCATCATTTGTATTTTTAAATAAGTGAAAAAGAATTATTATTTTTCTATGAACACTTGTGTTTATATATATATATATATACACACACACACACACATACATACATACATAGAAATGATAAAATTGACATACAAATACTAACGATATATTTGTATGAAATCGTACATTGCATATTTATATATTTTAGACTCAAGAAAATATAATTAATACAAATACAATCAATACATATACTTATTTGTACATAAATATAAATGATAAATTATTCATATTCACAAATAAACTATCCCAATACAAATAATAAATTTATTTAAAATATATACTTTGATACAAATAAATATAAAATATAGAAAAATATATAAATATAAAATACAACAACAAAAAAAGAACTAAAAAAATATATCAAAAATATAAAAGGAAAAACAGAAACAAAAAAAAGAAAAAATTAAATATTAAAGAAAAAATAAAATACAAAAAAAGTGCTAAGAAAAAATGTAAATAAACAAAGGAGAAAACTAAAATGGAAAAAAATACAAAAAAAATTGCAAAGAGAAAAAGAAACAGTGAAAAAATGAAAAAATCGAAGGAAAAAACTGAAAAAGAAAAGAGAGAAAAATAGAAAAATATTTTCTTAATTATTCAAACCTATTTTGAGTTTTAAAAATCATTAAATAAGGTTTCATATTTTTAGAAATACAATCTTCAATTAATCTTTAATTAATTGGGTGAACGTGATTTTAAAAAGCTGAAATTCTTAGCATTTTTTAACTCAAATTGTTACCTAAAAATAAGGTAATTAACTGTATTTGTATATGTATTTAATGTTGTACATCAAATACATATACAAGTTGCTATTTCGGTTAATTATGAAACTGGTACTATAAAGTCTAATTATGAGTTTAAGTTTGCAACTTGGAGAATTTTTTTCCTAAGCACTTTTGAGAAAGGCATAATACATAAATATGACCTTAAACTTGACACAAAATTATAACTTTGACCTTAAACTTTGACAGCACACAAATATGACCTTTACCTATTCAAAACTGCACAAATATGATCTCCGATACTACGTGGCAAAGCGTGTGTTCAACACGCAAAACTGAGCGCGTCCAGCATAAATTTTGAGCGTTCCAACAGTAAATTAAATTTATATATTTAAATGACTTTTCACTATTATTTTTTTTATTATTTTCAGCTCAAAGATGACATTATACTAATAATAAATAAAAAAAATTATAGTTTTAATAAAAAGTTATTAAAATATTATTAAATTAACGTTATTAAAATTTTATTAAACTAACGTTATTAAATTAACGTTATTAAAATATTATTAAATTAACGTTATTAAACTAACGTTATTAAGTAAACATTATTAAAATATTATTAAATTAACGTTATTACAACATTATTAATAAAATGGCATTAAATTAACGTTATTAAAATGTTATTAAATTAACGTTATTAAAATATTATTAAATTAACGTTATTAAACTAACATTATTAAATTAACGTTATTAAAACATAATTAGATTAATGTTATTAAAATATTATTAATAAAATGGTATTAAATTAACGTTATTAAATTAATGTTATTAAATTAACGTTATTAAATTAATGTTATTAAATTAACGTTTATAAAATGTTATTAGATTAACATTATTGAATTAATGTTATTAAAATATTATTAAATTAACATTATTAAGATGAAAATTTTATATAATAATAATAAGCAAAACGACGTCGTTTTGACTTATAGAAGCAAAACGACGTCGTTTTAATTGAAACCGCGTCATCATGCCATGTTAGCCCTTTTAATGATATGGCACTGTGCGATTGACTTACCTTTCCACGTAGGCGCAAGTGAAACTCACGCATGGGGGTTGCAAATTCAGAGGTCATATTTATTCTGGTTTTGAATAATTAAATTCATTCGATAAGTGTTTTTGATAATCAAATTGTGTTTGGATAATTTTTTTAAGAAGTGCTTTTCTGAGACAAATGACCAAAAAGGACATCTATCAATAGATTTTTATTACTAAAATCAAATTATAGAGAATTTTTTTTTTAAATATCTATTATAATATTTTGAATTAATTTTTATAATTTAATTAAAAAGTACGTAATCTAAAATTTTCAATCAATATTTGTATACATAAATACATTAAATAAATTAAATGGTGGTATATTACTTAAATAATTTAAATATTACTTAAAACATCAAACAAAAATGAATACAGAAGGTATTTCATAAATTAAATCACTATATATGCAAAAATTAACGACAAAAATAATTAGACCTTCCTACATCACAAAAATTCTCATTAATTTCATCCTTAATTTTATTATGTAATATCTCCATACTTGTAGAACATCTGTCTTATATTTCTGAAGGTATACCAAAAGGCTAGTCTGCTTCTTTGATTTGTGTGATGATGCCTTCGTTAGCACAATAGTTAAAGTCTTTTTTAATATATTTTTTACGGTGTCAAAATTTACTACGAATAAACAGTCATCATATTCATATATATATACACACTATATATTAACAAATATGTCACCTTTCATGAATTATTTATTTAAAATTAAATATTTGAGAAAAAATTTATATGTGATATCAAAATACAATCTTGTAACGTGATTCATCTGTCAATTATTATCATTAATAATAATAAAATAATTTATATATTTTTTAGTCATCATCATCAATGATATTTTCAAATTTATTTAAAGAAAATGAGTGAAAATATAATAATAATATATAAATCATAAAGTACTATGACTTAAATATAAAATATAAAATTTTAAAATAATATATATATATATTTGTGTGTAATAGGGATATTTTTATCATAAAAAAATAATTTTTTGCTTCTGCTTCTGCTTACTTTGAGAAGCAGAAATTTTCTGCTTCTTCCTAGGAGCAGAAAAACTGCTTCTGCTTATTTTTAAAATTACTTTTGCAAGTTTACCAAACACCCTTCTTTTTTAAAAAGTATTTTTTTCTCAAAATACATGCTTATTTTGAGAAATAAGTAATCCCAAATAGGCTATCAATATTTTATCCATATAAAAAGGCGTCTTAGGCTATAACTCGATGGGACTTGAACCTAACATCTTATCATCATGGTGCATTAAAAGTTTTAACCAAATGTCTTACCCTCTTAATGAGATGAGACTTAAATTCATCATCATATTTTTAACAATACTATTATTTATGAACAAATTTAAAGCATAAGTGGTTCCAAACCAATTATTTTTCCTCAAATTCAACAATAATTGTATCATTAGTAGCAAAAGACAAATAACATAAGGAATTATTAACCTTGAAATTACTTTTAGATTTGTAATCTCACCTTGCTTGGCAGAATTTCGTGCTGATAACGTGTTATGAAATATAAAGTAAGAACAAGAGTAGAGAGAGAGAAGAGAGAATGATTATTAGTTCTTGAGGAGTGAATTACAATGAAGGAAATCCCTTTATTTATAGGAGAAAACTAACCTTGGGTTTCTAACTTTTTCATAAATAGACATTAACTATATATGGTAAAATAGACATTTAGTATATATTGATAAAGTAGACATTCACTATATATGGTAATATATTTATAACAGAATGCATATTTTTTAAATATAAATTACTTGAAATATACTAAAATAAATTCCATTCTTTTTGTAGTCCGATTCCGCCTTGAATATGATTCCATTTACTCCTCTTCCGCCTGTAAATTCCCCCTTCTGCATTAAAATTTCAATAAATATACTGATGAAAATTCTTTCAATAAATAAATATGAATGCATATTTTTTAAAATATTAACTACTTGCAATAGATACTGAAATAAATTCCATTCTTTTTGTAGTCCAATTCCATCTAGAATAGGATTCCATTTACTCCTCCTCCACCTATAAATTCCCGCTTACTGCATTAAAATTTCAGTACAGTTACTACCATGTGGACACCAACTACTGACATATTGCCTGAATGTCTCATTCACAAAATATTCTCTTACCTTAGTTCCAAAGAAACAACTAAATGAGTATGGTATCACAAAAATGGTATCATGCATGGCTAATGTCACGTCCAGTATTGAACTTTACAATTGATTCTCAAGAAGATATTAGAAAAGTGGACAAAATTAAGGACATATATCGAGACAGAAAAATTCCTACTAAAGTTTTTGAACTCCATTGCTATCCAATATATGATGATTCTCTTGAATTTTTCGTTCTGATTGATAAGTGGCTTTGCATTGCTGTTCAGAAAAGCAACCACATGTCGTCGGTTTTTCTAGTAATTTTGTAAAAAAAATAACAGCATATATCTATACTACATTCGATCAAACCTGCTATACAATATAGCCCACTTATCAAAATTTAATATACAATCAACCACCATAAGAATACAAACATTAAAAATTAAATTATTTACAAAATTTATCAAGGTTCTAAATTCAAACTACAAAACATACAAAAGACTAAAAACTACAACTCATCACCCGCATCCTTATTCTTAGCCTCACCTATAGGATCTGATTCCTCCTCTGTGGTGTAATAATCATCCAGTGGGCTTAGACCTTTTACAGCCCGAGCTGCATCACCAGGACAATGAGGAAGAATCCATGCAGATTGAAGAAAAGAGTTGATCTGCTCCTGCATCATTCTCATTTGTGATGTTGTTTCCTCCTCCTTCTTCTTCGCCATCTCAGTCTGTGCAACAAGTTCTTTAGCGAGTTGAGAAACCGTATTTTTTAGCAAATCAACGATTTCTCTATCAGCTGATGAGGGAAAGGATGAATCACCAGACAAATACCTAATATTCTCGCTAAAGCATTTTTTGTGGTAGTCGTAGTATGTGCCTCTAACTGGAGAACCCACAGTTTGTTTTCAATACTCCTCTTCTACATTTTCAGGTATTGTTTCACCCTAACTTTCAGGAGGCTGAGTACTACAATACTCATTAATGAACTGCATATATTTGTCCTATATTCAAAGTAAAGTTAAAATTAATTGTTAAAAAAAAATAAACTAGTTGTACTTGAATAATAGCAACTTTTAAAAAAAAATTATAAATACAAAAATATGATTGTTATATGGGTATGTAACGACTAGTTCAGTCGTTTTGAGCCCTAGATTTAAATGACGAGTAATTTAGATGATTAATTTATTTGGTGGTTAATAGAAGTATAACTTTTATTTTAAATTAGGAGTGGGCCACACCCAATACTCCTCTATTAGTTATGTACAAGATTAGGGTATAAATTAATAAGGACTAGTAGTTTATTCACCAAACTCTAAGAAGAAGAAAAAAAGAGGAGGGACGAACTCTAAGAGAAATTTGAAGAGGACGACCACTCCAGGTAACCAATTCTCCGAAATCTTACATGCATAATTGAGTATTAATACGGTGAATAATTTTCTTATGGGGTATTATATTTTGGAGGATAAACCATTAAAACTGATACTGTTTTGTGTGAATTGGTGGAGAACGAAGTAGTTTGCAATCTTAACAATTTATAATTGAGTTATCTAATAATATTATATAGTTATATAATAAATTAGTAACCTGTAAGATGAGATGTGAATTGGGCTATTTAAATAGGGTTTATAATAATGATGTAAACATGTAAAACAGTGCATGTGTCGAATATATATATACACAGTAATTCTGCAGTATGTTTGATGTTTGTTAGATAGGGTAAAAAGTCATCTTAGTAATCAACTATGTGGACATTTCTGGTGCAAGTTTGATGATAATGGAAAGAAACACCAATAATGGTGTAATGATGACAAATAATACAGGTAAAGAGTTTTGTTCACTGAAGCTATGAAAATCGTGACTAACAGTAACATTATGGAGAATCTTGTTATACTATAATTTGAAATAAGTTAAAGAACTTTGATTTTGTCCTTATTAAGAATTTGTCTTGGAAAATAAAATTAATAATGAGAGGCTATGTAATTCTTGATTTGGGCAGCCACTATTTCGATTGTTCACTTTAATTTTGAAGTGAACCTTCATTAAATTAAAAAAAATTGAATAATAGGGTTTTTATTAGATTTGTATTCTTATAAGGATTATATATTTGAACAGATTGTGAACGTTTCAAAATTTTGAGAAAGGACAAGGCACTTGTGGACTAGTGACATTCAAATTCCGTGGTTGAGTTAGGTTACGATTTAATTAGAGTTTAGACTCAATTTAATTGTATGTATGCTCCTAAATTTGATACTTGTTGATTGGTATTCGAACATGCTTGAAATTGTTGATGCGTGTATAAATGATTGAAAATTTACTTGATGGGATTGTCTTATGACTTTAAGTGTACATGTAAACTTGACACATCGTGCTGTATGCTGTGAGGTAGTGTAAATGTGATATTGATATTACCTTTTTATGTTGGATCGGGTACCACGCTGGTACGGATATGTGTATGTTAGATTGGGTACCACACCAGTACGGGCATGTATACGTTGGATCGGGTACCACGCCGGTATGGGTATGTATATGTTGGATCGGGTACCACGCCGGTACGGATATGTATATGTTGGATTGGGTACCACGCCGATATGGATATATGTATATGTTGGATCGGGTACCACGGTGGTACGGATATGTATATGTTGGATCGGGTACCACGCCGGTATGGATATATATATTGGATCGGGTACTATGCCGGTACGGATATATTTATGTTGGATAGGGTACCACGCCGGTACGGATTTATATATGTTGGATCGGGTACCACGCCGGTATGGATATTTATATGTTGGATCGGGTACCACACCGGTACGGTACATAAACATAGATTTTTCCCTACAGGTCATGATTATTTGGGCAAAAATAAGTCCCATAGCATGTGTGTACATGATTATGTTGATTTTGTGGATGTTTACAGTATGATTATGTGGCTTGTTTGTGAGCACTGTTTGGCCTGTTATTACTGTATTATTGATTCATTAAATTGTTATTATGTGACGATGCATGTCTACTTGTTATTTGATTTACGCTGTGTACATGTTATTATGATGAGTTGGACTATGATGCCTACCAGTACATAATGGTTTGTACTGATACTACCCTGTACTCTTCTGTTGTTGAGTGCAGAAAGCGTTTCAAAGGCTCAAACATGACCTCACTTATAAAGTTTCCTATAAGATCCTGACCCTAGGGTGAGCACTCCATTTCCAGCTGCCATGGGTCATCTTATTGGTTCTTGTCCATCTTTCGGGCAACGAAACACTCATTATTTACTTTATTTTGAATATCTCTTTAGATATGATTTTTGGTTAGTAGTTCTTGTACGATGACTTTTGGGCCTTGAGAATTTTAGTAAGTATTTTATTCAACTTCCGCAAAAGAAGATTAGTGTAGGTACCACTCATGGCCATTTGGGTCATGAGAAAGTTGGTATCAGATCCTAGGTTCATCGATTTCGTCGTACAAGAATATGTCTAGTAGAGTGTTGTGGAAGGGTACAGAAATATCTGTACTTTTCTTCCAGAGAATACAGGGCAATAGTACAATTCAAATTCTTCTTTCTTACGTGCTATTACTTAATTTCAATTGGTATCTGATGAATCTAATTGGTATCAGACTTCTTTCACTCTTATTCTTGCATATGGTAAGAGAACGAAAGAATGGGGCTAGAGAAAGATATGGCAGAGGAAGGAGAGCAGCATCCGCCAGGGGTGGAGCTTAGGCTGCGGTGCCAGCTAGAGAGAGGCCAGTATCTCCTCCCCACATAAGGATTCGTCCGAGGCTGCAGAGAATAGAGCTATACCAGTACAGGATGAACGAGTACCGAATTATGATGGGGTTGCACCAGCTCAGGGAGGTGCAACTCCGATTCAAATATCTTCCACTGTGATTCAGTAAGTTTTGAGTTTTCTGAGTGGTTTGATAAGAT
Source organism: Capsicum baccatum var. pendulum (assembly GCA_030864225.1). Taxonomy (NCBI): domain Eukaryota; kingdom Viridiplantae; phylum Streptophyta; class Magnoliopsida; order Solanales; family Solanaceae; genus Capsicum; species Capsicum baccatum. Next base: position 252,759,125 of record CM061555.1, read on the forward strand.
CAGGGACTATGCCCGCAGCACCTGTAGTCCAACATGGAATGCAGTATGCTACTACTGTAGCCCCTCAGATGGAAGAAAAGTTAGGAGCAGATGTTTTTCCAAGACAGGTTGTGGGTCTGGTGATGACCAGAGATGAGCATGAGTTGTTTGTAAGTTTATTAAGATGAAGCCCCAAGTATTTCATGAAACTGAGATGGAGGATGTCTACGAGTTTATTATTGACTGTCATAAGAGGCTGCACAAGATGGAGGTGGTTGAGAGGTATGGTGTAGAACTGGTTACTTTCCAGTTCCAGGGGATGCTAAGATATGGTGGAGGGCCTATGTTGAGTGTAGGGATGCAACTTTTTCTCCCTTGACTTAGACACATTTTTACTCAGTTTTTCTAGAAAAGTACGTGCCTCATACTTTGAGAGATAGAAATGGGATGAGTTTGCTAATCTTAAGCACGGTAACATGTCAGTTGTAACCTATAAGGACAAATTTTATTCATTGTCTCGGTATGCATCTCATTTAATGAAAATTGAGGAGGAGAGGGTTCGCTATTTTGTGAAGGGGTTGAATACAGGTCTCCATATTTCTTCTCTTTAGATGACATCGTTAGGTAGGTCTTTCCAGGGGATGGTTTATTTTGTCAAGAAAGTGAAGGGCATAAGGCAAAAGAGTTATGGCAAGGTATAAAAAAAAGGCCTGCAAAGAAGGTAGTTTTAGTTGTTCTTATTCCAGGGGTCAGAGTTCAAAAGGATACCCTGCCTGCCCTATTCAATCAGCGATGTCGGTGTCTATAGGTGGTTCATCAAGAGCTAGCCAACTATTTTCCTACTCTAGTGGTTACCTCACTTCATCTTTGTCATCTCTGCGGCCTACCCTGGACCATAATATTTCGAGTGTGGTGGAGTGGGTCATGTTAGGAGGTTTTGTCCTAGTGCAAGGTAGTTTGGTTAGTCTAGCCAACGACAAGCTTCTAGAGCTTTAGTTTTGGCAGGTAGGAGAGGTAGTGATAATGGTAGAGGTCGTTCATAGGGTGGTCGTAGTGGTCATCAGGAAGGTAGGGGTAGTTATCATCCCTGCCATGGTGGTTCTCAACTTAGCAGGGATAACACGCAGATTAATGGTAGGGCTCATATGTATGCCTTTCCAGGTAGGCCCGAGGCAGAGGCATCAGATGCTGTTATTAAAGGTACTATTCTTGTCTGTGACCAGGTGGCCACTGTATTATTTGATCCTGGCTCAACTTTTTCATACGTGTCTGCTAACTTTGCTATGGGATTGGACATGGTGTATGATTTTCTTGATTTTTCAATTCACGTGTCTACTACTGTTGATGATTATGTTATTATTGATAGAGTTTATCGTTCTTGTTCTGTTAAATTTATGGGGTATAAAACTTGGTAAGATTTAGTGATTCTAGACATGGTAGATTTTGATATAATTTTGGGTATGAGTTGGTTGTCCTCGTATCATGCTACATTAGATTGTCATTCTAAAACAATAACTGTGGCTATGTCGGGAATAGATAGACTTGAGTGGGAGGGTGATTTTAGTCCTGCTCCAATGAAGCTTATTTCCCCTCTTCATGCAAAGAGGTTAATTATGAGGGGTTGTTTGGCCTTCCTAGCACATCTTTAGGACACTTTCATAGAGGTCCCATCTATTGAATCAGTTCCTGTGGTGTGTGAGTTCTAAGAGGTTTTTCCTGCAGATTTTCCTAGTGTGCCGCCAGACCGGGACATTGATTTTTATATTGATCTAGAGCTAAGTACTCGTCTTATTTCTATTCCTCCATATAGGATGGCTCAGTCTGAGTTGAGGGAGTTAAAGGCTCAGTTGCAGGATTTGTTAAGTAAGGGTTTTATTTATTCGAGTGTCTCTCCATGGGGTGCTCCTATCTTGTTTGTAAAGAAGAAGGATGGTAGTCTTCGTATGTGTATAAACTACAGAAAGTTGAACAAAGTTACAATCTATCACAAGTATCGTTTGCCCCGTATAGATGATTTATTTAACCTATTGCAGGGTGCATCAGTATTTTCTAAGATTGATTTGAGGTCTGGGTATCATCAACTTAAGATTCGACCTGACGATATCTCTAAGACTGCTTTCCGAACCAGGTATGGGCACTACGAGTTTCTTGTGATGTCTTTTGGATTAACTAATAACCCAGCTACTTTTATGAGTTTGATGAATGGGATATTTAAACCCTACTTGGATTCTTTCGTGATTGTCTTTATTGATGACATTCTGACTTACTCTAAGAGTAAAGAGGAGTATGAGAATCCCTTAAGGATAGTTTTGGGTTTGTTAAAAGAGAAAGAACTTTATGCAAAATTTTTGAAGTGTGAGTTGTGGTTGGATTCTGTATCTTTTTGGGGCTTGTGGTATCGAAGGAAGGGGTGGCGGTTGACCCTCAGAAGATTGAAGCGGTTAAGAAGTTAGCTAGGCCTACTTCAATGACGGAGGTTCGTAGCTTTGTTAGCTTAGCAAGTTATTATCGCAGGTTCGTGAAGGGGTTTTTTTCTATTGCTACTCATATAATGTGGTTGACTCAAAAGGATGTACCATTTATTTAGTCTGATGAGTGTGAGGAGAGCTTTCAAAAGCTCAAGACCTTGTTGACTACCACTCTTATTCTTGCCTTGCTGGTAGAAGGTAAGGATTTTATTATTTATGATGATGCCTCACATTCTGGTTTAGGTGTTGTGTTGATGCAGAAAAGGAATGCTATTGCTTATGCTTCGAGGCAATTGAAGCCCGATGAGAAGAATTATCCCACTCACAATTTGAAGTTAATTTCTATGGTTTTTTCTCTTAAGATATGGAGGCATTACTTGTATAGGGCTCATTGTAAAGTGTTCACTGATCACTGCAGTTTATAGTATGTGTTCATGCAGAGAGATTTGAATTTGAGACAACGTAGAAGAATGGAGTTGCTTAAAGATTATGATATCACCATTTTCTACCATACAAGGAAGGCTAATGTGGTCGCTGATGCATTGAGCAAGAAGTCAGCAAGTATGGGTAGTTTGGCTTATTTGAATGCTAGCAGGCATCCGTTGGCTAACGAGATTTAGACTCTAGCTAACAAGTTTGTTCAACTTGAGGTGACTGAGAGAAGAGGAATTCTAGCCAGCATTGAGGCAAGGTCCACGTTTATTGATTAAATCAATGTTAAAAAATTTGGGGATACTAAGTTGAGCAAGATCCATGATAAGGTTTTACAGGGTGAGGCCAAGGAGGCCATTCTTAATGGTGATGGTGTGTTGCGGATTAAGGGGAAAGTTTGTGTACCTCGTATTGATGACTTAATTCCTACTATTCTAGTTGAGGCTCATTATTCGAAGTATTCTATACATCCTGGTGCAACCAAGATGTACCATGATTTAAGGCAGCATTACTGGTGGGGTCGAATGAAGCGTGACATTGTTGATTTTGTAGCTAAATGTCAGAGCTGTTAGCAGATAAAGTATGAGCATTAAAAAACCTGATGGTACTCTTCAGCGGATGCCCATTCCTGAATGGAAATGAGAGAGGATAGCTATGTCTTTTGTTGTTAGTTTTCCCAAGACTTTGGGAAAGTATGATTCTATATGGGTTATTGTGGATAGGTTGATGAAGTCTGCATATTTCATTCCAGTTCAGGTGACTTATAATGCAGAAAAGTTGGCCAAGATGTATCTTAAGAAGATTGTTTGGTTGCATGGGGTCTCAGAGTCTATTATCTCGGATAGGGGTACTCAATTTACCTCTACCTTTTGGAAGAAGTTACATGAGTAATTGGGCACAAGGTTGGACCTTAGTACAACTTTTCACCCTCAGATCAACAGGCAATCCAAGCGGACGATTCAAGTATTGGAGGATATGCTCCATGCATGTGTGATGGATTTTAGAGGTCATTGGGATCAGTTCTACCTTTGGCTGAGTTTGTAAATAATAACAGTTATCATTCGACTATCGATATGGCGCCATTTGAGGCTTTGTATGGAAGGAGGTGTAAATCTTCCATTGGGTGGTCTGATGCATTTGAGGTGAGACCATGGGGTACTGATCTGTTGAGGTACTCATTACAGAAGGTCGGGTTCATTCAGGTGAAACTTATAGCGGCTCAAAGCAGGCAAAAAGAGTATGCGGATCGAAAAGTTAGAGATATGCACTTTATGGAGGGTGAGTAAGTGTTGCTCAATTTTTCACCCATGAAAGGTGTCATGCATTTTGGGAAGCGAGGTAAGCTCAGTCCTAGATATATTAGGACGTTTGAGGTCCTTCAGCGTGTGGGACTAGTGGCCTATAGGTTGGCATTTCCTACGAGCTTGTCGAGAGTTCACCTTGTATTTCATGTTTCTATGTTAAAGAAGTTTCATGGTGATGGTAACTATATAATTCATTGGGATTTGGTATTTTTAGATGAAAACCTCTCTTATGAAGAGGAACTTGTTGTTATTCATGATAGAGATGTCCGTAAGTTGAGGACTAAGGAGATTGCATCTGTGAAGGTCTAGTGGAAGAATCGTCCTATTGAGGAGGACACTTGGGAGACCGAAGCAGACATGCGTAGCAAGTATTCGTATATTTTTGTCGATTCAAGTAATTCCTTAGTTTCTTTCTTGTCGCTTGTTTGTCATTCGTGGACAAACGATTGTTTAATTGGTATCTGATGTAACGACTCGTTCTTTCATTTTGAGCCCTAGATTTAAATGACGAGTAATTTAGATGATTAATTTATTTAGTGGTTAATAGAAGTATAAATTTTATTTTAAATTAGGAGTGGGCCACACTCACTACTCTTTTATTGGTTATGTACAGGATTAGGGCACAAATTAATAAGGACTAGTATTTTATTCTCCAAACTCTAAGAAGAAGAATAAAAGAGGAGGGACGAACTCTAAGAGAAATTTGAAAAGGAAGAGCATTCCGGGTAACCAATTCTCTGAAATCTTATCTGCATAATTGAGTATTAATATGGTGAATAATTTTCTTACGGGGTACTATATTTTGGAGAATAAATCATTAAAATTGATACCGTTTTGTATGAATTGGTGGAGAACGGAGTAGTGTGCAATCTTAATGATTTATAATTGAGTTATCTAATATATTATATAGTTATATAATAAATTAGTAACCTGTAAAATGAGATGTGAATTGGGGTATTTAAATATGGTTTATAATAATGATGTAAGCATGTAAAATAGTGCATGTGTCCAATATATATATACAGTAATTCTGTAGTATGTTTGGTGTTTGTTAGATAGGGTAAAAAGTCATATTAGTAATCAACTGTGTGGACGTTTCTGGTGCAAGTTTGATGATAATTGAAAGAAACATCAATGATGGTGTAATGATGACAAATAATATAGGTAAAGAATTTTGTTCAGTGAAGCTATGAAAGCCGTGACTAACAGTAACATTATGGAGAATCTTGCTATACTATAATTTGAAATAAGTTAAAGAACTTTGGTTTTGTCCTCATTAAGAAATTGTCTTGGAAAATAAAATTTAATACTGTGAGGCTATGTAATTCTTGATTCGGGCAGCCACTATTTCGATGGTTCACTTCAATTTTAAAGTGAACCCTAATTAAAATAAAAAAAAATCATAATAATAGGATTTTTATTAGATTTGTATGCTTATAAGGATTGTATATTTGAACAGATTGTGAACGTTTTAGAATTTTGAGAAAGGACAAGGCACTTGTGGACTAGTGACATTCAAATTCCTTGGTTGAGGTAGGTTACGATTTAATTGGAGTTTAGACTCAATTTATTTGTATGTATGCTCCTAAATTGGATACTTGTTGATTGGTATTCGAACATGCTTGAAATTGTTGATGTTTGAATTGTTGATGTATGTATAAATGATTGAAAATTTACTTAATGGGATTGTCTTATGACTTTAAGTGTACTTGTAAACTTGACACATCGTCCTATATGTTGTGAGGTAGTGTAAATGTGATATTTATATTACCTGTTTATGTTGGATTGGGTACTACGCCAGTACGGATATGTGTATGTTGGATTGGGTACCACGCCTGTACGCATATGTATATGTTGGATCGGGTACCACGCCGGTATAGATATGTATATGTTGGATCGGGTACCACATCAGTATGGATATGTACATATTGGATCAGGTACCACGCCGGTATAGATATGTTTATGTTGAATCGGGTACCACGCTGGTACGGATATGTTTATGTTGGATCGGGTACCACGCTGGTACGGATGTATATATGTTGGATCGGGTACCACACCGGTACGGATATGTATATGTTGGATCGGGTACCACGTCGGTACGATACATGAACATAGATTGTTCCCTGAAAGTCATGACTATTTGGGAAAAAATAAGTCTCGTAGCATGTGTGTACATGATTATGTTAATTCTGTGGATGTTTACAGTATGATTATGTGGCTTATTTGTGAGCACTGTTTGACCTGTTATTACTGTATTATTGATTCACTAAATTGTTGTTATGTGACGATACATGTCTACTTGTTATTTGATTTACGTTGTGTACATGTTATTAAGTTGAGTTGGCCTATGATGCCTACCAGTGCTTAGTGGTTTTGTAACGCCCTGATTTTCTGAACCGGAATGCTATACGGTGCTTATGACCCTGAGGGTCCACAAGCTAACCCATGACTGATATTTGTACCTGTATAATGCAATTCATGACATAATAATGAAGAAAACATGCACAATAGGCCATAAGGTTCAACCGAAATAATATAACATCCATATGGGCTTAAAATACTAAAAACTGAATCTGAAAGCTAAATCTGAGCGTAAATCCGAAAGCCTCTAAGTACTGTTTGAAAAAAGGAGTTGAAGGAACATGTCTCCAACTAACTCCGTAAAACTGAACTGAAGAAATAAATGAATAAATTAAATAATGTCGTCCTCGAATGAAGAGGACTCACTGCAACTCTGTATGCTGAATGCGACTGCTACTGCTGGTCTGGGACTCGTGCCTCTGAACCTATGGTGTAACATGAAAAGAAAGCACCATATTGCAAATACGTCAGTACAACTGGAGTACTGAGTATACGAGTGAGGTAAGCTAATGCAAAGGGTTTACATGCATGAATAATACTACTGACTGACTGATATGAACGTAAGAGTGCAAATATACATACATAGTAACTAAGATCGTGAGTAAGTAATTTCTAAATCTGTACGCTAATACATGGTTGGAACCGTAGTTCTGATAACATGGATGACTGTATCTGACAGCCCTGAATCTGGTTGAACTCTCTGAGTTCCGTGCTATAACTGAATTTGACCGTATCTAACAATCCTGGTATACTGATATTTGAAGAATTGTGTGAGTTCTTTTACTGAAACTGATACTGAAACTGTGGGAGGTAGTTGTTTAACTGACATGCCCCATGTATACCATTACGGCTAAGCTGGGGTCCAATCTCTGCCCCGACTGGAGGAGTGTCAATACCGCGCCACTAGTAAGGACAGTTATGAGTGACCCTTATCTGGCAGGTACTCAAAGTGAGAACGGTGGGACCCTAAACTGACAGGTTAAGCGACCTCATCAACACTAATCTGACAGGCTAAGATGTCTCAACCTACGCTGGCTACGTAGTTCTGGAACACAAGGATGACTGCTAAGAATCACACCCTAAAACTGGTAGGTGAGTCCCCATCCTTGGGTTCACTCGGTGCTAACTTCTACTCCCATCTGAAGAGACTAAACATGATTCAACTGACTGTACATGGACAGATTAACTGACTTTCGTTGACTGACGGAGTAGTACTATTATCTGAGAGTTAACTGAGATCATAAGATTTCTGAGGTTTTCCTGAGTCACATGACTGACTGAGTTCTATAGATTATAGCATGACTGAGATTATCGTGACAACATGACATGGCTCTAGGCACACAGCTATTTTTTTCGTGTACGAATACCCCCAGGACTCGATAGAAGGAAACTGACACACATGACATGACTTGATCACAATATTTGAGTCCACAATTCATAATATCATAAGTAGGGAAAATCATATTTCATATAGTTATTCATCATCTTAAACATTATAGGGAATGCATGGATATATTTCGTGTACATATTGTATATCTCCATTATCTTACATGCTTCATACCACCACAATAGCAACACATGAAAAGCATGTGATTCATATTGAAGTATATAGCTAACATGGACTTGTCATTTAGACATCATAGAACCATACAAACATGAATTTCTAGCGTCCTAAGCATTTTATCATACACCTTGCATGCATTCTTTAAGGCATAGGTGAGTTTCATACTTGCACCATATTAAACCATCTAAAGTTCATGGTTTTCAATTAACAAACATATATATTCCATGAAAATACCTTTAGACATCACATTGAAACTTAAACAACAATCGTCAATATGTACATACTTATATCACCACAAAAAGTTTACAAAATAATATTTAAAACATGGTTCTTGAGCTCTATGAACGGATTGGATCCATAGATGAACACTACGCATACCTTAGTGATTGAATCTTGAAAGAGATCTAATGTTTCTGAAGGTTCTTGAACAATTCCTTAGGCTTGCTCTTGAGGAGATGATCTTGAGAGAAAACCCTAATCTTGTGGTTGAGAGTGTAAGAGAGGGTTTTTAAGATGCTTAACTGAAGAAAAATAGAAAAAATTATGCCTCTTTGGGTTATAAGTCATGGAAGGTGAAGGAAAAGAACAAAATACCCTTATGAAATAAATTTCCAGTTGCTGAAAATCATAGCTGACAACATTTGTGACAAGGCGTCAAAAATGTGACAAGCCGTCAAAAATGTCATCACACAGGAGCTGAAATTGATGGTTTCTGCCTAAGTCGGATGACCTTCGTGATAGGGCGTTACAAATGTGGTAAGCTACCACGAATTTCGTCACTTAGGAGCTTGTTTCTGCCTAAGGCTGACGACCTTCGTGGTAGGGCGTCACAAATGTGGTAAGCTACCACGAATGTCATCACACTGTTTCCATCCTGACATACTGGAGTAAAATAGGAATAACTCTTTGCTCCGATATCGGATTTAGGCGAAATTAGTATCGTTGGAAATATAATTCAATTATCTATTTTTTATAGGTCATGAGCTCAAAAATTCCAAGTATAATGAGAGATATGGTCATTTGAAGTTGACTATACTAATATCCTTCTCAAGAATTCAATCGGTAAGGAATGTTTTGATTCGTCTAATAGCTGGGAGTTATTTGAAGCCTTAATATACATCTAAACTAATCATAAAACTATAAAATAACCATGATGTACTATGCATGAGCTTGGTACATGGCTCTATTATTGGTTTGGATATTTTGGGGTGTTACAGGTTTGTACTGATACTACCCTGTACTCTTCGTTTGTCGAGTGCAGAAAGCATTCTAGAGGCTCAGACACAACCTCACTTATAGAGTTTCCTAGAAGATTTGGATCCATGGGTGAGCACTCAATTTTTAGCTACCATGGGTCATCTTATTAGTTCTTGCTCATCTTTCAAGCAACGAAACACTCATTATTTACTTTATTTTGGATATCTCTTTAGACATAATTTTTTGTTAGTAGTTCTTGTACGATGACTTTCGGGTCTTGGGAATTTTAGTAAGTATTTTATTCGACTTTTGCATTAATAACGATTAGTCCTAAATTATTGTCATTTTGGAAATTTTATGATAATGTCATCTTAATATTGACTAAGTGATTAGGTAATGGTTCGGTTTAGATGGTCCTCCCACAAGAAGATTAGTGTAGGTGCCACTCATGTCCATTTGGATCGAGATAGGGTAGCTTTTGCACGAGGCTCAACCCAGACATCTTCATTTGTTGGGTTCTTTTTCTTCTTTACATGGGTCGCCTCGAATACCTCATGAAAAGCTACTTTCCTACCCAATTTTTTTTCCTACATATGATAAAATTATTAATCTTCAAAAAATAAAAAATAAAAATAGAAATAAACAATTAAACCTATAAAAGTTACATATCATATTTTGCTCCACAATAATTCGACTATCAGCTCCCGCAGTATGTAAAAAGCTACCCTTGGACGATGCCCTAACGTTCTTTCTTTTTTCACTCAACTTTTGGTATTCTTCGCTATTCCAATAGCGAATATAATCTTGCCAAATTCTTTCATCTATAATTCTTGGTCTTAGCCTATGTTGTCTGGCATAATCCAACAGACCGTTCATTCTGAGTCTTGCACTTTTATAAAAATTATTCCATATAGAAAAATAATTTGTTGGATCCCACCAGAAATATTTCTACAACAAAAACAAAAGTTTAATATTCAATTTTTTATTCTAACAATGTGTTAAGTAGTCGATAAGTTAAATCTTTACCTGAAATTCATTAAACATTTCATTTCTATCAAATTCTTGAACCTTTTGCCAACTAGTCCAATAGCCTTTGAATTGCCGACAAATGCATTTAGTCGTAATTTTTGTAATTCTATCTTCGGGCAAAAACCTACAACACAATATCAAACATTAATTTCATAGAGCATAATAATATAGTAAATGAAAAATGAATAATGTTGTTATATTTAGAAATCTTACCCTGCTCCATATGGAATAATATACTACCTCCGATGAGCATATCTGTTCTGGGCTGCGGAACAAGTGTTGCTGGATGCACTAGCGTGGGTGGATCTGAAGAATGGATGGTGTGCCTCGAAGAAGACGATTTGTCAACTCAATAGATCCAGCAGAATCATTATGAGTATGTGGGTGACTACTAGTAGAAGGTACTGCAGACGATAGTAGATGACTGTATGTGCCAGTGATCGTCTGATAGTACTGTGATAGGGGTGGCATGGCGATGAGAGTAGAATGGGTCTCTATAGATCCATGAAGTGGACCCATGTGTGTAGGATCAAGAACTGAATGATGCGACGACCTAGAATAAGAAGGTCGTGCTGGCATGTCATCTAACCAACCCTCAGATATATGTATACATGTCGGTCTTCTATAAGGCTGAGGTTTTTTTTTTTGGTCTTTGTAGGTTCAACTTTTTTCTTACCTTTGTCACATTTACCTACCATCTAAATTATGTAAAGTTAACAAGTAGTTAGTCCTAACAAAATGAATATAAGAAAATGTCCCTTTTAGAATCATATAAAAGAGGAAGATTTGTTGTGAAAAGAACACACGTCCATTTTCAAGTCATTAGTAGACATTCCAAGTAACTAGTTTTAACTTCCTAATTCAAATTTAAAATCACTAAATCAGTATTAAAATACCAGTGAAATAGATACATAACCATAGCAAGTTTAGGCTCGCTCCAACAACACGAGAAAGACAAGAATATTTCTAATACTGCATAAAAGATGGAAAAGTGATAATAGTAATCTTACTCAGGATATTACATATCAATCTTAAACAAGAAACATAAAGGTAAATAGTACAAAGCATAAAGAGTACATCAATACATAACAAATACAACCTATACAAACTAATTTTCCTCTACCGAAGATGCTTCACTAAACTATTCACCCTCTTTAGATGTTTCCTCATCTTCTACCCACTCAACCTCTTCTTCTACAATATTAACTTCTTCAAATATATTTTTTGGGTGGTTCAAACTATCCAATAAATCAATGTACACTAATTGGTGATCAATCAACATTTTATTTTGATATGCAGTATCCAACACATTCTCAAATTCCACCCGTCTTATAGGCTTTGTTTCGATTACAGCCCACCAATCAGACTTATCTCTGTGCAACGGATAAGGAGCATAGTACACGTATTTAGCATTTTGCGTGATAACAAAGGGATTGTAAACAGGATACGTCCTATTGTGCTTAACTTCAATGATTTTATGCTACTTAAGTACTCTTGTGCTTGGATCAAATCACTTATATCGAAAGAGTACAACTTTTTTTATTGGTAAACCAGCATACTCCATTTCAAAGATCTTTTGTATGATGCCAAAGTAATCAACATCATCATCACCCTTAACCTAAACACCACTATTATTTGTTTTCCTTATTCTGGAGTGTTCTTTAGGTAAAAATTTAAATTCATTTACTGTGTAATAACAACAATGTTACTTTTCATTTGAGCCAGATTTCCTTCTTTTAATATGGTGGAGCATAAGTATTTGAAGAACAAACTAATCTCTGCTATCGGTTTTCATATGTTTTCAAGCAAACTAATAAAAGCAATTAGAAGTAATTGTTCCATGAAAACATGACAATCATGGATTTTCATTCCATGTAGGATTCCTTGTGCCATATAAACCTTCTTTCCCAAATTTGAGGCATATCCATCGGGCATCTTTAAACTTTGAACCCACTCATATATTTTTCGCTTTTGGTCCAACTTGAATATATAACTATCCTTAGGCTTAAGAACACCATTGGGTCCCTCCTACAAGTGTAATTCCCTACGCTTGCAATATTCTAGTAAATCAAGTCTAGCCTTAGGATTATCCTTTGTCTTGCCGGTAACATCTGTAAATGTGTTGAACAAGTTGTCAAAATAGTTCTTCTCAGTATGGATGACATCAATATTATGCCTAAGAAAATTATCTGACCAATATTCCAACTCCCAAAATATACTTTGCTTAGTCCAATTATGTGAAAAACCATATCCATCAAACCTATACATTGGTTCCTCGCTAAATTTTGGAAAATCCTGAACTATCTTTCCAATGTCATGACCATATAACCTTGGAGGTGGACCATCATGTTCAGTTCTATTCTTTATTAATTCATTTTTGAGTCTCCTAAGCTCATTATTAAGTGGCAAGAAACAACGATGATAGTTAAACCATGAATTTTTCCTTCCATATCTCAATGTGAAAGATTTTGTATTTTCCATACAGTATGGACAAGCCAACTTTTCAGCTGTCACCCACCAAGACAATATTCCATAAGCAGGAAAATCATTAATAGTCCACATTAGATATGCACGCAGATTGAAAATTTGTTTAAGTGTAATGTCCCAAGTTTCAACCCCCTCATGCCATAAAATTTGTAGTTAATCAATCAAAGGTTGCAAGTAGACTTCTATTCCATTTTTTGGATTACATGGGCCAGGAACAACACAATTCAGAAATATATATGGACTAGTCATCAACATTTCAGGAGGAAGATTATACGGGGTGATAAATACAAGCCAACATGAATATGGCGCAACACCAACAGAAAAAAGTGAGAAACCATCCGTACACAATCCCAATCGAATATTTTGTGGATCAGCTGCAAAATCTGGATAAATTATATCAAAATACATCCAAGCCTCTCCATCAGATGGATGACACATAACACCAGTGGGCCTTTTATTTTCACTGTGTCATCTCATATGAGGAGTTGACCTGTTTGAAACATAAACCCTCTTCAACCTTGGTATTAGAGGTAAATAATGCATCTCCTTAATAACAAATTTATTTCCACGACAACTACGCTTATAGCGAGGGTGTTGAAAACTTACAGGACTCTAGGTTAGCATCTTCCTTAAAGTATAACATGCAACCATTTTCACAACAATCAATTCTAATGAGGAGAGACCTAACTTTGACACCATTCTTTTTTCCTTATAGAAAGAATCAAGGACCTCTAAAGCGGGGTCAACTAACTCTTTAATAAGGTCTATCATTGAGTCTATTCCTCCTTCAATAATGTTCTAATCAAATTTAATACTTAATAATCTAACAGCAATAGACAATTAAGAGTGAGAACACCCGTCAAACAAAGGATAACAAGCAGCATGTAATTGTTCATAAAAACGGTGCGCTTCTCTATTAGAAACATCTTCAACATTTCCCCTAAATTCTCCCCTGTGTTGCATCCCAAAAGCATCATTCACCATTTCTATCGTCCTAGTATCTTGATAGTTATTATGCCCTGTAGACCTAATACTTTCACCAACAACAAAGTTATTCTGCTCAACATACCATAACTAGTACGTAATCTTAAAAAGTCCTCATGAAACCCTTTTCTATAAAGATGATCTTTCACAACTTCTTCTTTTAGAATGTTTGTACAATCACATTTAACACAAGGAAAGCGAATCTCCAAAAAAAGTGACCAATCATCAAGTGTATTGACATGTTCAATAAATCAATTGACACCTTCAACAAATTCCACCCTAAGACCCATTCTATTATCATTTTTTCATTGATATATTCAGCTATAATCAGGTTTCATCTACACAATTAATCACATTCAAGTAATTAGTTTAAGTCACAAAAGTTCACATTTAAAGAACCTACACTTAAATATTTTCATGTCACTAATTCACTTCTCAAGTGACCACACTTTACTAAATTCAAAACACAAGTTCACATTTCAAGTACCTACATTTAAACATTTTCAAGCCGCTAATTCACTTCACAAGTTACCAAACTAAACTAAATTCAAAACAAAAGTTCACATTTTCAAGTTCCTACACTTAAACATTTTCAAGTCACTAATTCACTTCACAAGTTACCAACTTAAACTAAATTCAAAATAAAAGTTCACATTTCAAGTGTCTACACTTAAATATTTTCAAATCACTAATTCACCTCACAAGTTATCAAACAAAACTAAATTCAAAATGAAAAGTTCACATTTCAAGTACCTACACTTAAACATTTTAATTCATTTCACAAGTTACCAAACTAAACTAAATTCAAAATGAAAAGTTCACATTTCAAGTAACTACACTTAACATTTTCAAGTCACTAATTCACTTCACAAGTTACCAAACCAAACTAAATTCAAAATGAAAAGTTCACATTTTAAGTACCTACACTTAAACATTTTCAAGTTACTAATTCACTTCACAAGTTATCAAACTTAACTAAATTCAAAACAAAAGTTCACCTTTCAAGCAACTAGACCTAAACATTTCAAGTAACTAATTCACTTCACAAGTTTCCAAACTTAACTAAATGCAAAACAAAAGTTCACCTTTGAAGTAACTACACTTAAATATTTTCAAGTAACTAATTCACCTCTCAAGTTACCACACTTTATTAAATTCAAAAAAAAAATTCACATTTCAAGTACGTACACTTCAACATTTTCAAGTCACTAAGTCACCTCTCAAATGACAACACTTTACTGAATTCAAAATAAAAATTCACATTTCAAGTACCTACACTTCAACATTTTCAAGTCTCTAAGTCACTTCTCAAGTGACCACACTTTACTAAATTTAAAACAAAAGTTCATATTTCACGTACCTACACTTAAACATTTCAAGTCACTAATTCACTTCACAAGTTACCAAACTTAACTAAATTCAAAACAAAAGTTCAACTTTCAAGTAACTACACCTAAACATTCAAGTCACTAATTCACTTCACAAGTTATCAAACATAACTTAATTCAAAACAAAAGTTCACCTTTCAAGTAACTACACTTAAACATTTTCAAATCACTTATTCACCTCTCAAGTGACTGCACTTAACTAAATTCAAAATAAAAATTCACATTTCAAGTACCTACAATTCAATATTTTCAAGTCACTTCTCAAGTGATCACACTTTACTAAATTCAAAACAAAAGTTCACATTTCACATACTTACAATTAAACATTTCAAGTCACTAATTCACTTCACAAGATACCAAACTTAACTAAATTCAAAACAAAAGTTCACCTTTCAAGTAACTACACCTTAACATTTTAAGTCACTAATTCACTTCGCAAGTTACCAAACTTAACTAAAGTCAAAACAAAAGTTCACCTTTCAAGTAACTAAATTCAAAACACAAGTCCCTAATTCATAATTCAAGTAACTACACCTAAAGATTTCAAGTCACTAATTCACTTCTCAAGTGGCCACGTACTTTTCTAAATTCAAAATGAAAAGTTCACATTTCAAGTACCTACATTTAAACATTTTTAAGTCACTAATTTACCTCTCAAGTGATCACGCTTTACTAAATTCAAAATAAAAATTCACATTTCAAGTAAATACACTTATTCATTTTCAAGTCACTAATTCACTTCTCAAGTGACCGTGTACTTTACTAAATTCAAAATACAAGTTCACATTTCAAGTACCTACACTTAAACAAATCGAAGTCACTAATTCACTTCTCAAGTGATCGCACTTTACTAAATTCAAAACTAAAGTTCACCTTTCAATGACCTAAATTCAAAACACAAGTCACTAATTCATAATTCAAGTAACTATACCTAAATTTTTAAGTTACTAATTCACTTCACAAGTTACCAGACTTAACAAAATTCAAAACACAAGTTCACAATTCAAGTACCTAAATTCAAAATGCAAGTCACTAATTCATAATTCAAGTAACTACGCTTAATCATTTTCAAGTAACTGATTTATTTATAGTATAAGTCAAACAATTGAGTAAGTGTAATAAAGCAAATAAGTAGAGGCATCGCATGTCTATCTCTTTAATTCCTATGGCTTTCAAAGCCTTCTACAACGAATAATTCCACCTTAACACTACTTTTAAAGACTTTATTATAAGAAAATAGATAGAATTCAACTTAACTTTGCTTGGACTAAATTAAAGAGAAAGAGACAAGCGGTCACCGGAAAATAGAAAAGCAGTCCTTTTCCTGAATTCAGATTCTGTCAAACATCAACATCAAATTAGCCCTCCTTCAACACCTAAAATAGAACAAACCCATAATACTAATTAGTTATTGTCTTTCATATGTCATACTTAGTGCAAATGTTGAAATCCTAAGTGTTGTAACTAGCCAAGAATTAATGGACAAGCCTGTTAATGGACAAACTCTAAAACAGGCTTTAGATTTCCAAAAAAACACATAATGTTGCAGCTAATAACAAACCAATTTCTCTATTTTTGGATTCAACAGTAAAACTATTAATTATGTTAACTAAGGAAATTGTACTTCAAGATTCAGATAACAAAAAAAATTGAAATTGACCTGTTACTATTGATGTTCTCGTTGTCGTTGCTGCCATTGTTGTCGTCGCTATTGTTTCTGTGGTTGTTGTTGTTGCTGTCATTACTATCATTGCTAGGTTTCTTCTATCAGCATCGTCGCCGACAAGCTGAGATAAGCTGAGTGTCATTGTCGAGGAGCTAAAGTCGTCCCCGATGAGCTGATGTTGTTGGGTCGTCGGTTAGTTTAGGCAAGTGAAGTGAGGTCGGTCGATCAATTTTTTAGAGAGAAAGGGAAATTAAGATTGGGTAGTTGGGTTGGGTAATTACAAAGGGAAATGAGCAATTAAGATTGGGTTGGGTCGGGTCATTAACGGGTATTATCGTAATAAGCGGTTGATTTATTTTTTTAAAAAAATATCATTCAAAAAATAACCACTAGTGGTCGATTTTTATTAAAAATTTAAAATTTTAATAAATTGTATAATATTTATAATAACATCCAAACAATTTAATGCAATTAGCATATGAATAAGATAATTGGTTATTTTATCATCACATTAACACGAGTAGTATATTTCCACAATCTTATAATAATAATATCAATGCATTTTGTAAATTAGGATGAATTTTTGGTTAATTAAATTTAAATACAATATTATATATATACCTCATAATACAGCGTGTTAATCAGATAAATTATCGATTAATTAGCTTACGTTATTACAACTTCAACAATATACCCGTATCTACATTGACATAATTAGTATATGTATTTTCTCAATAGTATGATATCAACGTATTATTCAAAATATATTGATGTATAGATTCAGATATCTAGCTTTTAATTACTGCATACGTCACTACACGAGATATACGTATATATACATATATTCAATTGGCTATCAGCTTCCAAATACATACTATATACATCACATACACGATTTTAGTACCCCATAATAATATACAACGTATTTCACATATACTCAGATGAATTATCAGTTAGTTTATCTTATGTTATTATATCTTCACTACATAGCATATATATACACACTATATACTTATAAACACACACACATACACACTATCGATTATTAAATTCTAAATACGTAGTATATACATCACATACGTACACGAGTATATTACCTTACGTAATATAATGCGATGCATTTCATATACATACTTTGATGAGTTATCGATTAATTTGATTAGCTTACATTAATATAACTTCAACGTATAGTATATTATTACTTCAATCGTTTCAAATCAAGGTATTCAATATGTTTGGATAGATTCTGCTAGGTTTTGACTGCATCGTTCATCAATCGATCACTACATCACATCACAAGTATATTACCTCATAATATAACACATTCATTATATTCTGATGAATTATCAGTTATACATGTACGTTACATTATTATAACTCCAAATATCATTACCTCAATTGTATGATATAGACATATTCATTATACAAAAATTATGTTTAAGGTAATTTAACGTATATACAACAAAAAATATTATTTTATATATTGAAACATAAGTGAAAGATATAGATTATGTTTAACGTAATTTATTTATTTTATTTGATATATTTCTTGGTCTAATTTTTTTACAAAATCTAAGTTTGATTGATTTTTATTATTATTATATTGATTATCAACTACGTGTGATCAGTGTAATTTTAAAAAATATTATATTTAATTTTACATATAATAATTTAAATATATTTTCTTAATCAAAAGTGACCTCAAGTGGTTGTTTTGCAATTATTTTTTAATAAAAAGCTACCACAAGTGGTCTCTTTTTTAAAATATTTTCTTTTCTATTTTTTAATTGAAAAGCGACCACAAGTGATCGCTTTTATATAAATATTTTTGTTTAATTTTTAATGAAAACCGAACACAAGTGGTCTCAATTTATGATTTATTTATTTTTTTATCAAAAAGCGACCACTAGTGGTCTGTTTCTTAAATAATTTTTTTTTAATTCCAAAAGCGACCACAAATATTTTCTAGTTACTATACAGTAAACACCAAAAAATAAATTCATACAAAACACACCACATGTTAGTAATTTTCTGTTTTTATGTGGACTCACATATCAATATATTATACATAGATAGAGAAAATGGCCAAAAGATAATCCAAGTTTTACCTCAAATCTCAACTACACACTTAATCTTCACGGGAGTCCTATCAACACCCCTCACCCGATCTATTTTTTCATGTATTTATTACCCCTCCCCCCCCCCCCCCCCCAAATACTGAGCTGGTAACATAAACCAAATCATAATCCCTTCGTATTTACACGCGCGGGTCCCACATCTTCCAAGTCATTTCCCTCCTAAAACTTAAATGGACCCATTATCACTCTTTTAACTTCCTCTTTCTTCTGTCCTCTCTCTTTCTTTCTTTCCTTGATGAATTTTCTCCCACCTATACATAAGAATTTAGCCTTTTTAGTTTGTAAATCTTCTGTCATCGATTGCAGCATTAACTTAGTAGAGGTAGTCGTTTTTTCCCTAAACTATTGTTATTGTTAATTATGGTTTGCCTAAAGCATATGGTGACTGTGACTGCTTAAGATTTGAAAAATTAAGTTGTCTCTTGCTAAAAAAGTTGAATAAGTTTTCAATTAACAACATATTAAGTTCTTAAGGACATCTCTACTTAGGGTTTTTGTTAATGTTTTAGTGAGTTCATTAAAAATTAGGGCTTTTTTAGGATTTACTGTTAATCTGAAAAATAGAGCAATAAATTATGTGTGGCAGCATGTGCATATAACTATTTTGTTATTTAGGTTTTCAATTTGTACCGAAGTAGAACAATTTTTATGTAATCAATTTTTATCTTTCTCATCTTAGTCGCATAATGTGATATAAATTTGTATTTTTTCTTCATTTTTTAAGCATGATGTAGTTGTATTAAAGTTTGTTGATGCTTGATTTTCAATCTTTGTCTTATTTGAGTGTTTATCGTCATCAGGTCAAACATGAGTGATTTTACTTTGATTATTCTAAGATGGTACCATGGTGGAGTGTTAGATTTAAGTAATGGAGAACCGGTTTACAAAGGTGGAAAAATTATAGAATTCTTAGATGTTGATGTTGACAAGATGTCATATTTTGAATTAAGAGACTATATAAGAAAATTAGGATATAGCACAACATGCACCTTTAGTATTAAACCACCTAATAGTGGCATTTTGGTAGATATGGATAGTGATGTGGATATTTTTGAAATGATGTGTTCCTTGGAAAATGGAGATGAAGTGGATGTATTTGTCAAGCATTTAGTGGATAAACCAATTGTTGTGGACTCCCCAATATTCTTAGAAAATAGAAGTCTTGAGAATATGGAGGAATCTGGTGCATTTTTTGATAATAGGCCTAACTTTATGGTAGGTGAGGACCATATAAATGAGGAGAACCTTTTTACTTCTTTTTCAACTTTACCCCCTTGCACTACCATACCTCATTTCACTACTGCAGATAGTGTTGATGCATATAATACTTCAGCACCTACTGCTGCACCTAGTGTGCCTACATCTACTGTTGCACCCAGTGTTGCTACATCTACTGCTGCTCCACCTAGTGTTGCTATAGCTAGTGTTGCTTCACCTAGTGTTGCTGCAACTAGTAAAGCTGTTGGTAGTGCTGCTGCAGTTGATGATATACATATTGGTCCTGCTGAAAGTGATTTCTTAGAAGAAGAAGTAGAGGGTTCTGATTACATTACTGAGGATAGTGTTGAATCAGAAGGAGAATTAGTAGGAAATGATGATAATGAAGAGTATGGTAGTGATGTACATGAGGAGGTTATGGAGTTGAGAGCTGAAAAGAGAAAGTTTCAAAGGAGGAAAAGAAAAAAGAGAGTACCAGCTGACAATGCAGAGGTACCAGTAGGTAAAACAGGACCAGATCTAGGGTTTGATGACACTGAAACGGGTAAATTAAGTCATGAAGGAAGGAGATCTATTAATTTATCAATAAAAAAAAGGCCAACAGCTCAGAAAATCATTCATGACCCAACTGCAAAGAAAGTTGTTTGGCAGTTGGGTATGGTGTTTAAAGATGTGAATGAATTTAGAAGAGTTGTGACTAAATATGCAGTAAGAAAGAGGGTTTTTGTGGAGAAGTGGGTGAATGAACCAAAAAAGGTTAGAGTTAGATGCAAGGATGGTTGTCCATGGCTTTTGTATGCAGGTCTTGACAACACCACAAATGGATTCATCATAAAAACTTATATTCAAAAACATACTTGCAACAAAATAATTAGAAATTATTTGCGCAATACAAAATTTTTAGCTGAAACCTTCAGAGAGAGAATAATTGAGAAGCCAAATATAAGGGTATTCAATTTGCAAGAGTTGATAAGAAAAAAATTCAAACTGTATGTTGGTAAGACTACTATGAGAAGAGCAAGAACTAAAGTGTTGAAAGATACCATGGGTGATCATGCTATGGAATTTGGAAGAATGATTGACTACAAGGATGAGCTACTGAGGACAAATCCAGGGACAAGTTGTGTTGTTAAACTTGGTGAGGCTAATGAAGAAGGTAAACCAAAATTTTTGAGTTTCTACATCTGTTTTGATTCTTTGAAGAAGGCATGGGTACATTGTAGGAAGTGTATAGGTTTAGATGGTTGTTTTCTTAAAGGAGTTTGTAAAGGGCAATTGTTAGTTGCTGTTGGAAAAGATGGTAATAACCAGATGCTGCCACTTGCTTGGGCAGTAGTTAAAAAGGAAAACACAAACACGTGGAGTTGGTTTGTTAGGTGCATAAAGGATGACCTAGGACTTGGACAAAGAAAAGGTCTCATATTGATTAAAGATATGCAGAAGGTATGTATTTTGTATTATGTGTAATTATTTTTCTAATTTAGCCAAGTAAATGTAATTATGTAGTAATTTTACCTTGTTTTATTGCATGTTTTGTATTGTAGGGACTGTTTACTGCAATTGAGCAGGTGTTACCTCAATCTGAGCGTAGAAGATGTGCAAGACACATCTTAGCTAATTGGGCTAAGGAATGGAGAGTTCTTCAAAGAAGACAACAATTTTTAAGGATAGCCAAAAGTACATTTGAGTCTCAATTGAGGAAAAACATATAGAAGATGAAGTTGCTTGGTCCTGCAAAAAAGAGTGATGACTTAATGTACTTCAACATTAATTACTGGTGTAAGCTTTACTTCAACACTAAAGTGAAATATGATTCTGTGGATAATAACATGTTAGAGTGTTTTAATGCATGGATCTTACCATATATGCACAAGACCATCATTATCATGCTTGAAGAAATCAGAGTAAAGCTGATAACAAGAATAGGCACTTTAAGGGAGTTTCCAAATACTTGGAAGTCCAATTACTCTCCAATGTGTTTAAAGGTTTTAGAGGAAAACATCAACAGGTCTATGGATTGTACCATTCAGTTTAATAGAGTTGTTGGTTTTGAAGTGAAAGAATGACTTTGTCAACACAAAGTTGATATTGTCAAGAGGACTTGTAGTTGTAGGGTGTGGCAGTTAAAGGGCATACCATGTGCACATGGTGTGGCTGCAATATTGTTCAAAAAGTACCCTCTGTGTGAATATATTGACAGTTGCTACAGTAAGGAAACATATTTGCAGACTTATGCCAATGTTACTCAAACACTTACAAACATAAAAATGTGGCCAGTTTCTTTAAACATTGTTGTTGCACCACTTGAAATCACAACCCTGCCTAGGAGGCCAGCTAAGAATAGGAAAAAGGAAGTTGGGAAAACAAAGAAGTCAGGAAAATTGCCTAGAACTGGACTAGAAATAACATGTAGTGTGTGTCAAGTACGTGTATTGGCGTATTCAAGTACGTGTATTGGTCTTATTTATATGGAATTAATTTTTTTTATTTCATTTATACCAAAATTTTTCCATCGATGGTTCCATGCGAAGGTTATTGAATAAGCTTTTCAATGATATAAAGATTTCCAAAAACGGATAGGTTTCGGATATAATCGAGCACGTTCGAAACTATAAAATGGTGGCCGGGGTATTTGGGAATAGTAAATGTGCAGGAAAATTTCCTGCACACAAACTACTGAGGCCAGCTGAATTTTTGGGTCAACTTCGAATGATCATAACTCCCTTAATATAATGAACTGGGAGAGATGCAACCTATTAAAATAAAGATCTTTGAGTCTTCTTTCCAATGCAATTTGTTTCATCCGAATCCAACGTCTGAGTAAAGAGTTATACTCGTTTTACTTCAGCCTATCAAAACAGATTTTTAGGGTCAACTTCAAATGACCATAACTCCTTGTACAGGACGAACTGGGTGGCCTACTTTATATGAAATGAAATCCCTTTGAATTATCCTTCCAACGATACCAATTTCACCTAAATCTGATATCGGAGAAAAGAGTTATGGTCGATCTACTTTAGCTTATCAAAACAGTCCACCAAAGGACAGATTTGACATTATTTAAATTATAAAGGCATTTCGGTCATTTCCTATTATATTATGGACGGGAATATGTGTATATATACATGTATATGAGTTCAAAAACTCATTTTCATCATCAATCATTGAGGAAGAACAAACCCTAGCCAAATTTGACATTTAAATTACTTTTGATTCAACCGTAGAAATTCCAAAGTGATCCGATAACTGTGTTTGTCATCTCGAGAGCTTCGAACGGCACCTATTATTTGTGCAAACAGGATTGAAAAATCGAGAGGTGAATTCTAAGGTATGAATATTGTTTTCCTTTGTTCTTTTCCATATGTATATGTGTGATAGAGGATTATATGTATTGGTTGTTATTAAAAGGTGATGGAAATAAGGTTATGGACTATTTTGCATGGTTTGGTTGTATTAAATTGTTGAAGGTGGATATGGTAATTGAGTTATGGAAGGTGGATATGGTAATTGAGTTATGGATGGTGGATATGGTGATATACTATTGAATTGATAATTATTTATGTCTATGGCTCAATTTGGTTTAATGGATTGGTTGGAAGGATAAATGAATCCAAACTTGATATTGGAGGATGTTGTATGAATATGCATGACATGTAAATGTAATTGGAGTATAAGAGGGTTAAAGTGACACCCTTTATGATGTAATTAAGGCTTACTCCTTAACCACTAGTTTGGTGAATTCAAATAATTGAACTATGACGTTTGGTTGCTAATACTAGATTGCTATATATGTTCATTGTAGATAAGTAATCCGAAAAGATGGGAAGTTCATTTGGGACTAGTATTGAAGGTTGACAGTCAGGTATGTAAAACATACTCTATACCATATCTTTGGCATGAAAGTGAACAATTGTTCTATTAAGAAAGTTTCCAAAGTTATTCAGTAACATGTGATCCATAATGGTTTTGTATGATGTCCTACGTTACCAATGAACTTATTTCCACCCTACAAGATGTCAAGACATTCTAATACTTACTTGTTTGCCAAATCTTACATGTTTATTGCACTAATGAATGTCAGAAGGTATCCGGTTACTCAAACAAGATCCATGTGCTATTAATGACTCCAAAACGTTTCATTGATATACCAATAAGTTCCTACTTCATTGTTATGGCATTGATGACTCCAAAACACTTCATTGATGTGCCAATGAGTTCTTACTTCATTATTATTGCATTGATGGTCTATTTATATGTCTCTTATTGATGTATCATTATTTCAAAGTATCAAAAATGCGGTGGCGACCGAAATAACAATCTCAAAGATTAATTGAACTAAGTGATGGAAGTTCTCTCTTATTGGGTGGTATCCCAGGGGCATAAGCCTATCATGGGTCGATCCCTATTTATGTGTTTATGGGTAGTATCCCAGGGGCATAAGCCTATCATGGGTCGATCCCAGTTGATATGTACTAGAGGCAGCCTAATGGTCACAGTACAGTATAGTACAGTAATGATTACAAAGATGATAAGAATGAAGGTAAAGTGATTGAATAAATATAATGTACAGATTATTACAAGTTCTAGTAAGTGTGGTCTACTCCTATTACGATTTATTCACTTGTTTCTGAGGTCTATTGAGCTCCTATATCATATGTGATTATGTACAGCTTTACATACTCATTACATATTTCGTACTGACGTCCCCCATGGAGGACCTGCATTTTATGCTGCAGGCACAGGTACCTCAGCTCATACACTGCACAAGTAGGAGCCAGGATATTCAGTTGCTTTTGGTAAGCTCCAATTTACTTCGGGGCTTTCCGTGTCATATCCAGTCACTTTTGGTATTGTATAGAAGTTAGTTATATGGCGGGGTGTATGCCGACCTTAGTTAAACTCTGTGTATTATCTAGAGGCTTTGTAGATCTAATGTACAATCAAGATGGTGTTTTGTTAATAGACGTGATGGCTCCAACGGCCAAGTATTGTATATACATATATATGTGTGCTCGAGCTTATATAGGTGATTATTTCCTTTTATATGCAACATGATGCTGTCCGAATTTCGGGTTGTCATAGAGGTATGCATGGGAAGTATAAGGTTATGAGCTGGTTCTCCCAGGCCTTCTCAGTTAAGGGTGCCAGTACGCCCCAATAGGATTTGAGGCGTGACACTTACTTTGTTATATCATTTGTAAATTATGAATCATTGACATATGTTGATTCTTAAACTTTTTTATCGTTCCCTGTAGCCTGGCATGCCTAGCAGTAAGATATACTCTACTGGTCAAGCAAAGGTGGCAAGATCAGCTGATGTAACTGGTGACATTGGTTATACACCAAGTAGTACCAGTAAATTAAAATAGAATGGCAAATCAGCAATCTCAACAAGAAAACTACAAGAACTTAAAGAGAATAAAAGAAAGAAGAAAGTGGGAAGTAGTTCAAACCATCCAAGTCAAAATACCGCTTCTTCACAGTCCAACATGCCATGAAAATTGTA
Source organism: Capsicum baccatum var. pendulum (assembly GCA_030864225.1). NCBI lineage: Eukaryota > Viridiplantae > Streptophyta > Magnoliopsida > Solanales > Solanaceae > Capsicum > Capsicum baccatum. Next base: position 252,784,846 of record CM061555.1, read on the forward strand.
GTGTTATTGATGTATTTTAATCATTGTTTTAAGTTAGTTTATTTGACATGAAAACAATTTTATTTTGGTGTTGGAAAATAATTTAAGCACTGTATTTTGTTGACTAATATTGCCTAATGGTTAGGCATTATGAATGTGAATATATTTTGGTATGAATGATGATATGTGAAGTTGGAATGTTTTGTTGATGAATATTGTCATTAGGCGTTATTGTTGTGTTGTTTAAATGGTGGTGATGTTGCTATAATGTTAACACAACATTACCACTACACTATCTAAGCGTAAAGAAAAACATAGCATTAGAACAGTGCTTTGCTTAAACAACACTATCATTACACCAGTTTGTACGTTTAAATGACAGCAACACAATATACAAATTTGCAAGTGTAAATAATACATTGCAACAACACAAGATACAGCAAGTGTAAACAATAACATAGCAGCAATACAGGACACAATTTTGTAACTGTAAACCATAACATAGAAGCGACACAAGACACAATTTTGTAAGTGCAAACAATAACATAGCAGCAGCACAACAAACATCAAAAGTACGACTACACAAAAACAAATATATGAAGTACGACTAGGCAAAAGACAACACAACATAATCTGATATATTTAGAGAGAGGTATATAAAATTTACACCATATTAGAGCAACACAATATACAAATTTGCAAGTGTAAATAATACATTGCAACAACACAAGATACAGCAAGTGTAAACAATAACATAGCAGCAATACAGGACACAATTTTGTAACTGTAAACCATAACATAGAAGCGACACAAGACACGATTTTGTAAGTGCAAACAATAACATAGCAGCAGCACAACAAACATCAAAAGTACGACTACACAAAAACAAATATATGAAGTACGACTAGGCAAAAGACAACACAACATAATCTGATATATTTAGAGAGAGGTATATAAAATTTACACCATATTAGACCAGATCTAGCTACTACTTTTAGTTCATTTGTTGCTGCTGAACATAACAACAACAAAAATCAAAATACATAAAAAAAATCTTCCTATTGAACCTACACTATCTCCATCTTCCATTGCGCCTCTTCTCCCACGTCAAGTTATCAATTTGGACCTGTTTAAGCCATAATTCTTCTTCCAACTCATTGATTTTGTTTACCAATCTTGAAATGATAAAATTTGATCTTGGATCCACTTTTTCTTTGTCCCTCCATAGAAAAAAATTATATTTTTTGGACTGAAAATTTTTGTAGAAATCAATGCATTAATATAATTTAAATATAAAGTGACAGCAAAATACATATACCATAGTAGGGGCAAGACCAAAATCTTCTTCTCGGATTTGAATTCGACCATGAAGTTTGCAAGTCAAGCAAAATACCATGTTTGTATCTCACAACAGCATTGAGCACTGGGTTTGATTCGTCCATACAAATCTTATTCAATTTCGAATTTATCATTTCATGAATTCCAACAAAATCTATCATCAAATTACAAACCCTAAATTAAGAGTTGAACCAAATTACAAAACAAAACTCCAAGAATTCAAGTAGAAAATGGGATTAAAATCTAAAACGTAGGTTAAAGAAATTAAAAAAAATAGAGCAAGATGAAGGAAGATGGTGGACAAGGAGAAGAGTGATATAAAGAAGAGGAAGAAGACCATTAGAATAGAGATAGAGAGTCATTTTTCATGATTTATTTCATTAAAAAATCAATTAATGATGTGTATTATACATGTGGAAGGCTAAACTCTTACTTTTAGAGTTGTTGGGACTGAACCAACGCGCCTAGAGGGGGTGTTCTCACCTTCCGTGCCAACTCAGCATTTGGGGGGTAATAAATACATGAAAAATTAGATCAGGGGGGTGATAGTACTCCCGTGAAGATTAAGTGTGTAGTTGGGATTTGAGGTAAAGTTTGGACGGTCTTTTGGCCATTTTCTCTACATAGATATGTTGTTTCTATAGAAGCCCAATTTATGATCTAATAAAGTATTAAAGTATTTGGACCTAAAATGTAAAATATCTTATTAGTATTGGTTTATTTTTATAAATTAAACCTCATGGTCCTTTTCATAATTGTGATGAAAACTAAATTGAAAAGATATATCTTCTAAAGAGGCATGATTAAAGGGTTGCAGTCAGAATACAAATATCATGGTCTTGGCCGTCTCAATAAAATTAGTGGCTTAAAGCCAAACTTAAATAAGAGCCCTAAATATATAAATATGCATACAAAAATAATATTATAATAATTTATAGTTATTTTTTTGTTGTTGTATATTAGTTTTTTTGTGTAATATTTTAAAAAACACGTAACCTTTAACTTCACATATAAGATGACATTTAATAAAAGAAAGATTTATTCTAGTTAATAAGATGTTAGACATTTCTTTGCAATATATTAACTTGGATGTTATTGTTAAAACATTAAGTATAAACAACAGAAATCCCACCTTTACTGAAACTAATTACAGTGTATCTCATATTCCTTTTCTCTCTCCCTGATTTGAAAAGTATATATACATGTCGATCTAACCTCATACATAACTCGAATGTATAAGATAACTATTTCGGCTAAATTTAAGGAAATAAAATCAACTACAATTATCTCTATCTTGCTAAATTTAAGGAAATAAAATCAGCTGCAATTATCTCTATCTTAATTAACAAAAATCAATTATTTTCTGATTTGGTGGAGCCTTAAAAATAGTAATCATAATTCAAATTGATATTTTACTACGAAAATTCACAACAATTAACTTTATTAAAAATTCGATTGTCCATCAACAATTCTTATCGAACATCAAAATCTTGTTGTTTTTGGTTTATGCAAAGATCTTGTTTATTCCAACTGACAACATCAATATAAACATCGCTATATTATTGAGGCATTCGGATTCTTGACAGTCTAAAATTGTATATCAACAATACAAAAGTGATGGTATTGTTGTTTCAAAAAGTATTATTTGAGGTTGATCTTGACGATTGCTACAAAATTAGATATTGATGAAGGTTGAAAAAAATAGAAGTAAAGTATATTGTGAAAGGTAATTCTTCACAAGTGACACACCCGCGATTTTTTCTCAAAGGATATCTGAAAAGATAGTTTGTTTTTCGATGTGACGACCTAATTATGTTGGATCATACTTTACATGTTCATTTGGAAGAAGCAAGTGATTAATAATGTTAATTTTGAATAACCAACTTTCATTGTTATCTAATTAATCTGAAAAATAGATGATCTAGTTTTAATAACGTTAATTCAATTTCAGTTGTTAATAAAAAAAAATTATATTTCTATAAGATTATTCAATTTTATATTCATTTATGGTTGTTAGTTCATTTTCTTTAGATGCTTTAATTGTTCCCGATGTATATTTCCTGCTAACAGTAGTATTTTGTTGGTGTGTATCTGTTTCACATATATTATAGATTGTATGATTGTTTGGAATGATAAGACATTGCATGGCAGTGATGTATAAGATCAACATTATGTCGATGTATAACCAACTAGCTAATGTATAATGTTATCATATACAATGGTTAATAGATGTTAAATTATGCTAAAGTATGAAATCTGATAATATATCGGTTAAGTAAGAACTTGCATTAATTTTCCATACTAATGTGTAAGGGTTCATTATACATGTGAAATCTTAATCGTAAAAATATTGATGTATAACCAATCAGCTAATGTATAATATTATCATATACAATGGTTAATAAATGTTAAATTAGGATAAAGTATGGAATCTGATAATACAATGGTTAAGTAAAAAATTTGCCTTAATGTTACAAAGTAATGTGTAAGGGTTCATTATACATTTGAAATTTAATTATATAATGTTTAATGAGTAAGTTCTGTTAATCGTAAAATTAATGTATAATGATTTATTATACATTGGATATAAATATGAACTTTTTACTCTATCATTGTAATGTTTTATGCTATAGTAATATACATGTAGTGAAGCGTTTGTATGGATCAACCAATTCAATGTTACAATATCTTCATACAATATAGTTTCATGTATAAGGTTACCAAATTTTAGAACATTATTAAACATGTATATTTAGACCTTATACAATTAATAATATAGTATTAATACATGTATAATCTAAACTTATACATAGAATCATACTGCCAAAACAAATAAAAGACAACCTCATACAATAGTTTCACATGTATGTGTAAACCTTATACAAGTAATAAATATAATCTAATACTATTTCACATGTATACGAACACCTTATACAATTCACTATATAATCTTAAAAAATTTATAATGAAATCTAATAAATAGAATAGTGCTGCTAATACATATTTTAATGATAACTAAACCTTCGGTAGATGTGGTCGTCCAGAATCATCAACCTTTTTCTTACTTGATGATTTTGGAGTTTTCTTGTTTGAACTTGAACCGACAACTTCCCTCAATTTCTTCATTGTTACTGGATTATTTCGGTGCTTCGAGCGGTTCTCTACAAAATTGGGCTCTTCATAATCAAAAGAACCAAGAATGAAACCAACAACGAGAATAACAATACGCGATCAGACTCCATTGCAAAAAAATTTATACTTTACGGGTTAACTATTTACCAAAAAATAGCAAATAAAGCAAAGATCTGACTTTGAAAACTATGAAAAAATACAATTAAAAACATATCAGCATATGTTCGTTTCAAATTTTGGTAAATAAGGAAGTAAGAGTCGTTATTCCAGCAGTACATGAATTAAACATTTTGATAATAATAATAATAATAATAATAATAATAATAATAATAATAATAATAGTAATAACAATTTAAAAAAAATAGTGATGTAGATTTTATGCCAATTGCCAAGTCCAAATCCCTAACTAACTGCAGGCGGATTCCTAATTTCTAAAGATAAAAAAGAAAATTTTGAACTAAAAATTACATAAGTGATGCAATAGGAGGGGGATGAGAGAGTATTAATAGTACATTAGCTTGATTGTAGGAGTAAATAAATGAGCACATATATGAAGAAAAAATCAGTGCACAAAAATAGGAGCAAAATATGGTATTTTGATATGTATGAGGGGGATGAAAGAGAAATAGTGAATTTAAGGGATTTAAGTAATTATTTTGGGATTTTTGTAATTTCTTTTCCAATATGGGATTTTATGTAACTTGTTTATCCACACGTGCCTCTCACATGTAAATTTTGATTATTTAAAATTAGACGATTTTATCTATTACGAAGATTTTTAATGAAGTGCAAAAAGTTCAAAATATATATTTGATTGTAAGCACATATATATTTACCACCAAAAGTTTCAAGTGGTTGATGGATTTAATATATTGTATATGCAAATGCAGATTTATAAGCTTTATCAGATTTATTAGTTGTCATTAATCCTTTTTTTTTGGTATTAAGGATAGTAGTATTATATTAGCATCATAACAAAAAGAACTACAGAGAGCCATTTGGTAGCATAGCCACCATAGTATCTTCACCAGATGCAATATTTAGAAACCATCCAGAAGAGTCTAAACCCAAACTAGTAGGAGTATTTACATAAGTACTAGGTGGAAAAACTCCCAGAGAGTTAACCCTCTTAGTTGCATAGTCTCCTCGCTTATCAACTTCACAAAAAATCAACAAGTCTTGAGGAGGCATCTAAAAGGTAGTAGCATTTGTTGTGAGAACTGTACTATTAGATAAGGTGGATGGCAAAGCAGTAGAGATGGCATTCTTTGCAAGACCATCAGCAAGCCTGTTCTGCTCTCTGTAGATATAAGTAACCACCGGACTACCTAGCTGGAGGAGCAGGTACCTGCAATTTAACAAAAGAGTAAAAATGTTAGTGGAAGTTGCTATGTCAATGTCCGACAACATATGGTTGAGTTGTTTTGCATCCACATTAATTTCTAAAGGCGTAAGATTGCTCTCCATAGCAATTTGTAAACCTATCAAGAGGGATAAAGTTTCTAGTTGAAAAATATCCTGTGCAGGCGTACATACAGTAAAACCCATTACCCAATCACCCTTGTAATTGCGGAACACACCTCCCAGTCCCCCAATGTTAGGTTTTGAGACCAAAGTAGCATCAGTATTAAGCATTAAGAAGTTGGTTTTTTTTTTTGGGTGGGGGGGAGGGGGGTCCATTTGACATACAGAGTAACAGGAATGGCATCATTCCTAAGTTTTGCAGCAAGGTTATAGTACTCAACTGTTGTGTTGATGGCAATGTTTGAAGACGGAGCTCCTGTTTGACCTTCGAATAAATATTTATTGCAGTGAATCCAAATAACCCACAAACTGAACGGGAGTAAGACATTCAATGGCAAATTTGGAGGCATGGTAGTACGATAATGGGAATTATCTCAAATCCAAGATATGAGTACCAAGTTGGAATGAGAAGGTGGTAGAAAATTGGAGGTCCCTGCACCTGTTCGTACGATAATGTTTTCGGAAACTCCGTGGCTACAAAGCTTGCCAAGTAGGCGATTATATACAGGAGATATGATGTAAGAATGAGGCCATTGGTAGCTTATTTAACCTTATCATCCAGATAAAGTATTTGATTTTGGGAATAATTTAAAGTTTCCAAATCCAATTGAAGTCATTTGTGGCAGGGGACTGATTTTTTGAAAGATTAATTTGGTTGTAGAAGGATTGGACCATAAATTTACACGTGGGTGTAAGACCCCACTTGATGAGGTCAAAAGTACTTGGGTACATAGGAAAGTGTACTGCCAATATTTGGTTAACTACAGCCTGAGAAAGAGCAAATGAAATGCTTACCAGGTTCCAAGAACCATTGGCTCTGTAGTCTGAAATATGCTTCAGCTCCTCCGAACGCATTAAAGGGCCTTGAATCATGGACTTAAGGGTGGTGCCAGGCTTAATCCATGGTTGGTTCCAAAAGTTAATGCACATCCCATTTGTCGGTTGCCAAACAATCCCCTTTTGACAGTATTTCCATCCCAACATGAGGTTTTTCCAGATTGTGGAGGTGGAAGTGGAGTTCGGGGAGAGTCTAAGGTACTTGTTCCTTAGAATATCTTCCCAAATTGAATTCTGCGCATGGAAAAGTCTCCATGTTGTCGAGGCCAGTAGGGCATAGTTTTTAGAAGTTAACCTCTGGACGCCCAACCCCCCGTCCTTTTTGGGTTTTGTGATATTGGCCCTTTTAACTAAATTAATTTTCTTACGGGATTCTGTAGTACCCCAAAGGAAGTATTTTTCACACTTATCCATTCTCTTAATTAGTTGAGAAGGTAACCTGTTGATCTGCATTACGTGATTCGAAAGTGAGTTAAGGACCGCATTGATAAGAGTTATGCGACCTGAGGATCATTAATCCTGATGACTTCTAATAAGGAAAGTTTTTATCATAAATATATTTAATTAATTTTTAACTCTTAAATATTAAGAAAAAATAATGAAAAATGATTTTGTCTAAAGCAAAGACTTTTAATGAAGGGTAAAAAGTCTAAACGACATTTCTAAGGCCCTTCACACTTTTAATATATTAATTATTAATTATAATTATAATTATATATATAGATTATGGATTATATATTAATTAATAATGTACGTGTTTTGCACATATGCTTCATGTCAAATCATATGTGATAGATCAGAAATTACAACAAAATAAATTGATTAAATCTAACTTTTACATAAAAATTTCTCAAAGTCTGACCGAACATTTATCTACCACTATAAATTCAATAGAACAATATGATAATCGAGATATCATAACAATGCGATTAAATCCTAACCTTAAGAAAAATTCTCAAAGCCCGATCACACGTTAATCTATCACTTGAAAAAATAACAAATAATAACAGAACAGAAACTACGTACTGTATTCGAGAATATTACAACAATATCATCAAACATAACCTTAACGCAAAATTTTCAAAGTCCGACCAAACATTCATCTGCAACATAGACTTAAACATAACAAAAACTACAACAAAACAATACGATAATCGAAATATTAGAATAATACAATTAAACCTAACCTTTTGTGATTGTAGATGACACCTTTAGAGTTCATAAAAAAAAGCAGTTATTAGAATATCTCCGCCAATAAATTTTATATTGTGGATGTTATTATATTATTGTAGAAAAAAAGAATTCTCCAATACTTTTTCCTACAAAAAAGAATCATCTAAATATGAAAGATTTTTATTTATATGTTGCGAAAAGAAAAAAATTAATTATGGTATCAAATTAAAATATGAAAGATTTTTATTTTTATGTTAAATGAAAAAAAATTAATTATTGTATTAAATTAACGAAAAAAGAATTCTCCAATACCTTTTCCTACAAATTTTTTTTATCTAAATATGGAAAAATTTTATTTTGATGTTGTGAAAAGAAAAAAATTAATTATGGCATTAAATTAATACTACAACATAACTTTAGGAAATTGAATTTTTTCCCTCAAAATTTAATTACGTGTTTTCATATTTTTCCTTAAAAAATAAAAATAACTTATTTTATTTTTTGATTTTTATTTTTATGCTGCGAAAAATTAGTTATGGTACTAAATTAATGAAAAAAGGAATTTCCAATATCTTTTCCTACAAAAAAACTTATCTAAATATGAAAGATTTTTATTTTTATTTTGCGAAAAGAAAAAAATTAATTATATTATTAAATTAATACTACAACATAACTTTAGGAATTTGGAAATTTTTCCTCAAAAATTTAATTACGTGTTTTAATTTTTTCTTCCTTCAAAAATTAAAATAACATATTTTTTTTTTTGTGGAACTTTAGGGTATTTTTTGGTTTTTGTGTTTTTGAAGGAAATTTTTTCAAAGGATATTTTTTTTTACCATATGTTATAGAAATATTTATATTAAATATTATAATATAACGATATAATAAATAAGAAAAATAGTGAAAAGACGATTTTATCTAAAGTACAGACTTTTAATGAAGGGCAAAAAGTTCAAATCACTTTTCTAAGGGTATTCACACTTTTAATATATTATAGATTATAGATTATAGATATAGATATAGATGAGGTAAAGTTACCTTGTGTATATATGTAATTTATAGAAACATTAATTATTAATATGAAGTTTGAGTTGCTTAATTCGAAGTTCTAAAATATTTCTAGTAAAAATTAGTATCTCTTTCTTATTTTATTTTTTAGGATAATTTTTTTTAAATGCATTTCACAATCTTCATTATTATTTCAAGTGAAACTGAAATCATGAAATTTACTATTAATTTTTTTGAGGCTTTAAAATTTTGGGGCCTAAAGCAAATGTTTCACTAGCCCTTAACCCTTGAGCCACCCTTGATCATGGTCACTAAGTTTGTACGTAATTTTTCTTTCTCTTACTCATCTTAGAAAAGAATATAGAGCGCGTATTAAAGCTTAGAAGATCAGATATATTGATTACAAAAGAAAAGAAGATCTTCAACAAATCAAGTTATTGTAATGGAACAAGGTTAGTACTTGTACTATTCTTCTAGTTTGGAATCTGTATCTTATGATTCACATGTGATTTTGGGTGAATTCTTTAAAGTTTTTCAACAAGTGGTATCAAGAGCCAGGTATTGTTAAATTATTAGATGTGATATATATTTATCTTTCGAAATTATTTTTGATGTTTTAAGTCGATCGTGTGACTGTATAAACTCCGATGTTCTTATTTTACTGCAAGACGTCGTTTGGTTGGGCACTTGCAAAAGAAAAAATTTAGAAAAACGTGAAAAGGATAGGGTTTGTATTCTTGTGCACTGCATGTTCGGTAAAACTTGTTAATGAGAATTTGATAAATTGTAAAGGATTTCTTGATTTTAGTACCTGGTTGCCATTATTTAAAGAAAAAACATTCCTTTACTTATCATCTCATTCAAGATGACCAAATTTTGCATGTGATAATATGCTATCCAATTTTAAAAAATCATAAAAAGGATAAGACTAAATGTTAAAGGTAATTTATTTTATTTTTTTTATTTTTTATGATTTGTTGGACTTTGATAAGATCTGTCCTTTTGTAAAGTTAAGAGTACTTATATACGGAGTACTATTATAAAGGGGCGGATTCAGGACTTTCAGTGAGGGGTTCAGTAGTACATATACGAACTAGTTGAAGAGAGTTCAGCCTCTATTATTTATACATAAAAAAAAGTTATCATATAAAAATAGTATAATTTTCCGATGAAGGGGGTTCGGATGAACCCTGGAATACATGTACATCTACCACTGCTATTATATATGTATTTTTTCACATATGTTATTCTGGGAAGATTTTTATCTTTTTTCTGTTTTATTTTTGAATGGTTTGGTTGGATTTTTTGTATAGTCGTTATTTTATTTGTGCTTCTTGTTTAAAAGTGAATAGATTGAATTAATACGTTGTCAAAGTAATTTCTATTGTGTAAATTTATTTACTTTGAACATGTAAGAATATTTTATCTATGCAAAATAATTATCACAAAGGAGATTATTTTAGCCAAATTTTGGATAGTCATGAATATATGATACATTTGTAATGCATGTTGATAGAGTGTCGGCCAAGGAAAGGCATATTGTTAGGCCGCTTTAGTAATCAATATTTATAAATTATGTATAAGAGTACCACTTACGAGTTATTATTTTTGTCCAAAGACTAAATGATATTGTTGTATTACGTATCTTGAGATGGGTCCACTTGTGTATATGTATTTAATAAATATTCAGCTTTGAGTTTATTTGTTATTTTCCTTCATTTATTAATTTGATTATATTCGCATATACATAATTTATTTGAATGACTAATTGTGATTATTATTTATTTATCTTATACTGCCTTCAATATCTGTCAATATGAACAATATTCATGTGCTTAACGGCACACACTTCAAAAAATGGAAAGAGCCTATTATGATTGTTCTTGGTTGCATGGATCTTGATTATGCATTAAGATTTGATCATCCCACGGACTTGAATGAAACTAGTTCGAATGAACAAAAGTCTGCATAGGATAAGTGGGAGCGATCAAATTGCATGAGCTTGATAATGATGCAACACTCAATTCCGAAATCATTTAGAGGTGTGTTATAATAGAGAACAAGACAAAGGTTTCTTAAAAGAAATCGCAAATCGATTCGCTACTAACGAAAAGGCTGAAACAGGTACTATTCTTAATAAGACAATTTCAATGAGATATAAAGGAAAAGGAAACATGAGGGAGTACATTATAGAAATGTCTAATCTTGTGACAAAATTCAAAGCCTTTAAACTTGAATTGACTGAAGACATACTTGTGCATCTAGTTTTAATCTCTCTTTTAATACAATTCAGTCAATTCCAAGTTTCATATAATAGTCAAAAAGAGAAATGCACTTTGAATGAGCTTATAACTCAATGTGTGCGAGAAGAGGATAGACTAAAATAAAAGAAGACTGAAAGTGCTCATTTCGCATCTACCTCTGGAACTAAAGCCGCTTCAAATAAGTGAAAAAAGAGTAAGACTAAGTAGACTACAGACAAAGGAACATCACAGTTCAAGAATCCAAAGACTTATTTCTTTTGCATGAAAATTGGTCACATAAAGAAAGAATATTTTATGTACGCTGATTGGAATGAAAAGAAAGGTAAACTTTTCAACTTCGTTTGTTTGGAAGTTAATTTGGTTAGGGTACCTAGTGACACTAGGTGGATATATACGAGTGCAACTACTCACGTAAATGCTACTATGCAGGATTGCCTAAGGATCCGAGCACCAATTGATGAAAGATACATCTATGTAGGCAACGATAATAAAGCATCTATGGAGGCTATTAGTGTCTTTAGAATTTCATTAGATACTGATTTTTATTTGGATTTAGAGGAAACATTTATTGTACCATCTTTTAGACGAAATTTAATTTTTATTTCTTGTTTGGACATATTCGGATACAATTATTCTATTCAAAATGAAATTTATAATATTTCTCTAAATTCTAATATTATTCAAATTGGTACTCTAATTGATAAGTTATGCAAATTAAACAGACAAGCCTCATTCAACAACGAAAATCTGCATTCAATTAATTTTGATACTAACTGCAGATTAACAAATTAGAATTCATCAATGTTAAGGTATAAGCAATTGGGTGATATTTTTAAACAAAAGGATTCAAAGGCTTATGTTGGAAGGAATTCTTGATTCCCTTAATTTGTCAAATTTTGAAATTTGTATAGAATGTATAAAGGAAAAACAAATGAATATAAGGAAAAAAAAAGTGCTTATAGAAGTAAAGAACCTTTAAAGTTGATACATACAAACATTTGTGGTTCGTTCCCTACGACTTCATGAAATGGTCAATAATATTTTATTAACTTTATAGGTGACTACTCCCGTTACAGATATCTCTACTAAATTCATGAAAAGTCGCAGTTTTTGAATGTTTTTAAAATTTTCAAGGCTGAAATTGAAACACAATTAGGCAAGAAAATTAAGGTTGTCAAGTCTGATCATGGAGGAGAATACTACGGTAGATATGATGGGTCAGGTGAACAACGTCTAGGACCTTTTGTAAAGTATTTGACAGAGTGTGGGACTGTGCCTTAATACACTATGACGAAGACTCCAAGTCAAAATGATGTTTCTAAGAAGCGAAATCGAACTCTTAAGGATATGGTAAGAAATATGATTAGTAATTCTTCTTTACCTGAGTCATTTTGGGGAGAAGCATTAAACACTGCAGTTTATATACTAAATAGAGTTCCTAGCAAAGCAGTAGCTAAACCCCAGTCGAGTTATGGACTGGTAAGAAGTCTAGTATTAAGCACTTACATGTATGGGGATGTCCAGCCGAAGCAAGGCCTTACAAGCCTGATAAAAAGAAGTTGGATTCAAGAACTGTTAGTTGCTACTTTGTAGGTTACTCAGAAAGATTGAGAGATTTTAAGTTTTACGACTCCTCGAATAGATTTTTTTTTGAGACAGAAAATGCCAAATTTATTTAGAATGTTGATTATAGTAGGAGTAATTAAAACAAATAAATTATGTTTAAAGATGAATTTGATAATAACGATTCTAGTGAAAATGATCATATTACTTTACCAAATGTGTTTCAACCTATAAATCAGGATTATGGAGAAAACACAATGATATTACCTCACTTTCAACAACCTCAAGTTGAAGTGCCTAAAAAAGATCTAGCAGAGAAGGGACAAAAGCAATTTCGGATGATTATGTTGTTTATCTTTAAGAACATAATTTTGACATGGGATTGAAAGATGATCCTATAACTGTTAGTCAAGTAAAATCATGTCGAAATTCTGCTAAATGGATCAAAGTCATGAAATATGAGTTAAAGTCTATTAAAGTCAATGGTATTTGAGATCTTATCAAGTTACCACAAGGATCAAAATCAATTGGTTGTAAATGAATTTTTAGAGTCAATCGTAATTCAAAAAGTAACATCGAAAGATATAAAGCACGCCTACTTGCTAAGAGATTCACTCAAAAGGAAGGCATAGATTTTAAAGAGTCATTTTCACTAGTTTCATCGAAAGACTCCTTTAGAATCATTATGCCACTTTTAGCTCATTATGCCTTAGAGCTACATCAAATGAATGTAAAGACTGCATTCTCAATAAAGATATTAAAAAAATAATACACATGGTGAAATCAAAAACCTTTGGGTCTTAAGATTCAAAGAACCTTGTATGTAAACCTAAGAAGTCCATACATGATTTAAAACAGGCATTCAGTTAATAGTATTAAAAGTTTGATTAAGTAATAACCTTTTTGGGTTTTAAGAAAAATGTTGTTGATTAACGCATATATCTCAAGTTTAGTGGAAGCAAATTTGTTATTCTTGTGCTATATGTAGATGATATTCTACTGGCAAGTAGTGATATAGGTTTATTGCATAAAATCAAGAAGTTTCTATCCAGCAAATTTGAAATGAAAGATCATGATGAATCATCCTTTGTTCTAGGTATAGAAATCCATAGGTATCATACTAGAAATATTCTTGAACCATCGCAAAAGACTTATATTGATAAGGGCTAAGTAGATTTGGCATGCAAAATTGTTCACTAGGCGATACACCTGTGAAAAAGGTCACAAATTTAATTTGTGCCAACATCTAAATTTGGACATAAAGAAGAAAGAGACGAATAAAATTCCATATGCATCAGCAGTGGTAATAGATCAGTGAAAAACTGCAAAACGAGTTATGAGGTGTATCTTCAAAGAACTAAGGATTACATGCTCACTTATTAGAGGTTGAATCATTTAGAGATCGTAGGGTATTCCGATTCAGATTTTGTTGGATGTCTTGATAGTAGGAGATCTACATCAGGTTATGTTTTCATGATGGCTGGAGGAGTTGTTTCTTGAAAAATTGTGAAACAAACATTAATAACTTATTCTACAATGAAAGTCGAATTTGTAGCCTGTTATGAAGCATCAAATAAGGAAATATGACTAAGAAATTTAATCACTAAAATGCAAATAGTCGAAGACATAGAAAGACCATTAAAAATTCATTGTGATAACAAATCTGCTGAGTTATATTCGAAGAACAACCGAAGTTCATCAAAGTCAAAGGATATAAACATTAAGTATTTAGTTGTGAAAGAAAGGATTCAGAGTTGTCTTGTGTTGATTGAGCATATTAGTACAAACTTGATGATTGCGGACCTGCTCACAAAGAGTTTTACCACCTAAAATGTTACATGGGAAAGTGGTTCATATGAGTGTTGCCAAATTTGATGATGAGCCATTTTAGTGGGAGTTTGTTATTTTATTTATGCTATTGACATGTTAAAGTTTACTTTCTGTACAAATTCAAGTTTTATGAAATCTATGAATTTCTTGTGTTTATTGATAACTCTGAAAAATATCAATATTAACTTTCTATTGCAGCATCGCAAAAGTATAAGAAAGTGATTTTGGACTATTAAAGTCAGAAGGTAGGACCATTTAGAAATAGGCATCACTTAGATGATTTTACATGTAATTTTCATATCTGATCGATGTTATTGATATTGTTGATATTTGTGTCCATTGATGAATTTAGTTTCGAATATATGTTACGAAAACTGCTTTGATCCTATATTAATAATATCAATGGGTCAGATTGTTTTGAGATATTTAAATTAAGATAGTAAATATTTGTGCCCATTAAAGTTTTATCTATGTATGATTATTTAGAAATATATGTGGTCCAAGTGGGAGATTGTTAGGAATTTTCTATTTTTATGGACTCACATATCAATTATTATACATAGATATGCTATCTCTAAAGAAGTTCAATTTATGATCTAATAAAGTATTAAAGTACTTGGGTTAAAATGTAAATATCTGATTAGTATCAATTTATTTTGTATAAGTTAAACCTCATGAACCTTTTCATAAGTGCGATGAAAATTTAATTGAAAAGGTACCTTAAAAAGGTATCTCTTCTAAAGAGACATGATTAAAGGGTTGCTTTTAGAAGAGTGAGTATAAATATCATGGTCCCTCGTAATTTTTCTTTCTCTATCCATCTTAGAAAAGAATATAGAATGCGTATTAAAGTTTAGAAGATCAGACAAATTGATTACAAAAGAAAAAAAAATCTTCAACAAATCAAGTTATTGAAATAAAACAAGGTTAGTATTCCTACTATTCTTCTAGTTTCGAATCTCTACTAATGATTTACACGTGATTTTGGATGAATTCCTTACAAATTTTCAACACCACAAACATTAGAAAATAAACAAGCTAGCTCATACTAACATCATCATCAACAACAATTGGATCTTAATTCTAAATTAGTTGGGTCAGTAACAGCTGCAACTAACATTAACATACCTAAATCTCCCTGTTGGCAGCAATGTCCAAAGAGATTGCAGTAATGGATCATCTCCCTAACCAACTCATAATCTCTATATTCTACTGCAACAGCGGCTACTCTCTACTTGTTTACCGTCAAAACAGTGAAGTTGAATTTGTACACGTGGTTTAAGGACAAATGGATTAAATTGAACAGACAATACAATTACAATGAAATAACTTGCGAAGATCAAGTAATAAACAGGTAATTCAGCAACGAATACTAAGACACAAATTAAATTTATAACATCATTCACTTAGACTATTTTAGCAACCTTGAACGCAAAACTTGTAATATAATGCTGGTGTAAGAAGGAAATTTAGATGCCTTCTACAAGAAAGTAAGGCTTTATTTATAGTTAAGTATCAAGACAAAAGGATCCACAAATCATGCCCTCATAAAGCCCATTAATTTCTCATTGTGATCTTTGAATAACGGTTGGCAGCTATCTCTGGATCTTGTGCAATGGTTGAACGTTCAAGTAACTCTATCCAGTCTATGTCTCGTGCCCCCTGCCTTGAGAGGCCATATTTGAGTTTACATTTTATTGAGTAGATCGTGGAACTCAATTCAGATGATGCATATGGTGTCTTAATATCATCTGTACAACATTATCTTATGAGATAAAGACATAACGGAAAGGATAAAATATTGTAGCACGTGTTTTGTCTCTAGTTATCGTTTTGTGACAACTTATTGAGTACCCTCGTGACTCAGATCGGTAGCTTGAATTTTGAACTCTACGACATAAAGTTCGCTTTATTTGATGCACTAAGTTCAATAATCATAGTACATCATTTGATAATATTTTACCTAATGTTCAGTTTGTCTTTTGAATCTTATATAACTAATCCTAATATAACTTAATATACCAATTGGTTTGAGTATTATTTTGTCGAGAAACCAACATAGCGTAATAATGCCATCATTAAGTATACATGGATAAATAACTGAAAGTGTCATAACTATTCTTGTGGGTGTCTTCAAACCCTTGCATAGTTTTAAACCAAACACAAGCAGATTTGATTTCTATTGCCAAATAACAGTAGTGCCCGGGCAGTTTGCAGGCACATATCGGCTATTCTATTGAACACCTATTACCTCGGCTCATGATAATACATATATGGGATAACTTTTCCCTAAGTAGATACAAAGAAATCACATAGTATATATAACTTTGTCCTTGCTAGGGGGTTTGAATCAAATTTTAGGTAGGTGAAATGAGATTGAAATAGTGAGCAAGTCATTCACGAAGAGTAAAAAGAATTAACCAAAACTTTCATGAGGTAATGCACCTTTAACTTGAGTGTTGCGCATGAAGGTAAAAGCCAAAGGACATCCATGACCCCACAAAAAAAAAAAGATACAATTTGGGGCTGGATATATTCACCAGGCTAAACATTCTATATAGCATATATTTTCTTGTATTCATTCAGTGGATCTGAATCTGAGATGACTGATGCTGACCACGACTGTGACCGCAACCTGTTGGCCAAAGAGTTCTTTCGGAGGCTCCTCTTGTTTGATGACCTTAGCTTGTTCTTAATGATCCAGTAACACAATGTTCCCAAGGTCAGAATCATCATGATTGATCCTCCGCAGGATACTATTACAGGCATATACAAATTGTGATCGCCAACAACGACATACGATATGGACATGTAAGCGATTGAAATGAACAAGCATGCCACCCACATTAGCTTGTTTATAATAGACGTCATTTTCCTCTTGGCTTGGGTTTCTATTACCACGATCGTTGTTTGGACAACCACTACAGCAAGAGCGATAAATAAAGATAATGAGTCGAAGATGAAGAAAACCATAAATGCTGGATTCGGACCAATATTTGCTTCTCCAAGGGTATAGCCAGGTGGGATATCATTTGGATCATCAACCCATTGGCCAGTGATTTGAAAAATTCCTCCAAAGGCGACTGTGGCAATGAGCACAGCGACAACCGTGGTAGAACTAATTGCATTGGTAAGGCCTTGCGCGTGCATTTTGTACACGCGCTTGGCAATCTCTTGTATACGTCTTTTTGTTAGGGCCGTAGTCTCCAATTGATAGTGCACCCCGTGCTTTATGTCGCTTACAGTTTTCTTCAACTCTCTTGCCGGATTTGTTGCCTGTGGCTGGATGGATCTAGCACTTTGAACGCCGTGTTCCTGCAAGATGACTACTAATTCGGTCTGTGACACTTTCTCTGCAGTGTCAAGGGCTGTCTCGTTTGACTTGTTGATGACTCTAGTGTCCGTTTCATTCTGTGCAAGCAGCAACTTGACAACCTGCAATTTTGTCAAACCAAGGTTCTTGTGAAATCCATCCTATGCAATGAGCGCGTTATACATCTCATATTAGACCTCCAAAAAAAGAATAGAAAAAAAGTGAAGGTAAGAAAGGACTCCCGATTTATTACTCCAAAAGGAAAAAGGTAAAACAACAGCAAATTATTGGGGATTATAGTTATAGAAACCATAGGAGTTTCTGAATGACAATTAAGCTATGAAAATCATTATCTGCTTTTGCAAAATATTACTCACTAGAAAACTTCCATTTTCTGCTTTGGGATAAAGAGTGCAATCTAGCGTTCTTTTCCGTACCATGTGAAAATTTTACCTTCTGCTGGTGTACACAACAGATGTTTTAGTGCAAATCTTGCATCCACAGTGACCTATCTGTATTTCATTTCGCTCAAAGGCGCAAAACAGTTATTTTGGAAACTATTTCTAGCAAATGCACGTTCCCCCTTTTCTCGACAGAATAATTCCACTCCCCACCCACTTAAGAAATACGTTGAGAAAGGGTAGATGTATAGAACCTTTCAACGAGATAGTTGTTTTATCAACTGTCTCAATATGGAAATATATTAGAAAACTCGCAACTCCAACTTGGCGACTTGCTTATTGAGACGTAATTGTTGTTGTTGTACTCAAAAAAGAACGCACCTGATCCTTGCCTTTCCTAGCAGCAATATGAAAGGCGGTATTGCCCTTGTTGTCAACCATGTTTATCAATGAAGGATCAGCTCTAATCAACTCTTCCACAACCTCAAGATTTTGTCCTTTGACAGCCATATGAAGTGCAGTTTGCCCCTTTTTATCCATCCTAGTTGCAATCCTTGTCTCCTTACTCAAAAGTGCCTTGAGAACTTGTAAATGCCCATTTCTTGCAGCAGAGTGCAATGCCGTTTTCCCGTTACTTTTAGCTATGTTGACCAAACTACTCTCTGCCTCCAGTAGATAATTCACCACCTCTATATGTCCTTGGTTTGCAGCTGTATGCAAAGCTGTAGTATTCGAAATATCAACCGTCATTGCAAGCTCTGGATGTGCTTCCATTAATACCTTTACCATATCTGCAACAATACGATACAATAAAACTCAGGTACTAAAATCGCCTAAATTATACATCAGAATATAGAAAAGTAAACACAAGTATTTCATAGTAACGTCACCTTCATTGACAACAACAAAAACAATAACAAATGTGCTCATACTACAATCGACCTCTCTATTAACAGTCCTTCTCTATAACAACATTTCACTATAACAACCATGTTTTATGCGTGAATCAATCTTTCATGTTATGTAATATTATATCATATGTTCTCTACAACAACATTTTACTAAAACATCAGGACAAACAACACCATTATTAGATAGATTTGATTGTATTACGAACATGAACTTACCTAAATCTCCTTGTTTGGCAGCAATGTGCAAAGCATCATAACCGTTCCTCGCTTTGATTCCAGCAGCTACAAGATCATAGTAATGGATCATATCCTTAACCAACTGATAATAACCATATTCTGCTGCAACATACAATGCAGTCTCTCCAGCTGCATTTTGCTTTATCATCAACTCTGCCAAATCTTCCTCCCCTGTCTGATCAAGAATCTCTCTTACCGCGACGAGGTTTCCAGCTCTAGCTGCAGAATGCAAGGAACTGTCATCCCTTTTCCCTGTTAATTGTTTTGTCATCTTTTTACGGTGTGCTGCCGGTTGAGCTGCCGGAGGATCCATCATACACAATTTGCCAAACAATCCTTCTTTCACCACCTTTCAGCCAATGCCACAACAACAACAACTCTTTCACCACCCTTCTGATATTTGTTTTGCTTCTTTCACCACCCTTCAGCCAATGCAATAACAAGAACTACGCCTTAATGCCGAACTAGTTTGGGTCGTCTATATGAATCCTCAATATTCATTTGCTCCCTATGCTAATCTTTATGCAAAAGCCTCTTCTTTATTCCCTCGAACACCTAAATCAACAATCACATTTTTGGACACCAAGAGAGATTCAGAAACCAAATCATACATCTCTAGATTCATCAAAGGCAACTATATTGTCTTTCATACCCAACTTCTTTGAGCTTAAAATCAATGTCCTGATAACAACAATAACAAAACCATTAGTATCTTTTGAAGAAGGAGACATTTAATTTGAAATTTTGCTTCCTTTTTCATCTCCATAAAACTTATTACATGTAAAAAAAATCATAGGTGAATCCAGGATATGAAGTTTAGAGTTCCTCAGCGATCGAAAATTGATATACAATTCAATAACTTGTTTCATAATAAATATTTATAGATATTTAATTAACTTTTAAAAAATATATATA
This sequence comes from Capsicum baccatum var. pendulum, assembly GCA_030864225.1. Classification (NCBI taxonomy): domain Eukaryota; kingdom Viridiplantae; phylum Streptophyta; class Magnoliopsida; order Solanales; family Solanaceae; genus Capsicum; species Capsicum baccatum. The sequence continues at coordinate 252,805,271 of CM061555.1, forward strand.
TGATACGAAAAAAATTGTTGAATTCACGTGAATAGCTTTCATGCTACATCCGCCCCTTGAAAAAGATTGCCAAGTTCATAAAAAGGAAAAGAAGAAAAGGTTTACCTGAATCTAATAAACCTCCCTCTTGTTCTTTCTCTTTAAAATCGAAGAACCAAAAATTTGAACAATATGTAAATTGTTTCAAAGATGTAAAAAAATCTTTAATGCTTTTCTTGTTTTAATCTAGAAGTTAAATGAAAGGGATATTAAAGGCACATGTATACAGCAAACACACTTTACATACACATGTAAGTAAATATGTATAATATCTTTGAAGAATCAACACAGCCAGAGTTCATAAAAAGAACCATAAAAATGGCTCTTTTTGTAAAGTTGAGGATGAAGATGACAGTTTGAATATTGACAATCAAAAATTAAAATATTTGTGGTGTGTAATTTTTTTCTTCTTTTCTTACATTTGGGCAATAATTTGTGAGATAATAGAAGAAAACGCTAATGCTTGTGGTGAGGGGGCAAAATGAACTAACCATATTACCAGAACCATGTGCCTAGTATTTCTTTTGCTTTTTCATTCGTTGTTTGGTATTCATATTTCAATCAAACTAATTTGGATTCGCTCATTGTAGAGCTCGTATTTGGGGCTGACATGTATACTCCCAACATGATTTTTTTTTCGAGGAACTTAAATTCGAGACCTTTAAAAAGGGTTGAGGAACTTCAATCATCTCATTACAATTCATATTGATCACCGGAGTGTTTCTAAATAAAATTGTTCTGTTTATGTCTAACGATAAAATTTTGGTTTTGGTAAATTGATAAAAATATTATTTTTTTTCTAGTTAAAAACGTTTACATTAAATTGAGAGGATGCCTTTCCTTTTGTCCAACATCATATCAGCAAAAAGTCAAATGTTAATAAGAGGCCTCAACTATACTTAAGAAAATTAGTTTTTGCTTGCGCGTGGTACATACATTTCAACATTCCATGTCAATTAGTAATTAAGAAATTCACATATGTATTATCAAAAACAAGTGTGACATATACAATAAAATTTAAAAACTTGTCAAAGATATTAGTATTACATAACATATTTTTTTTACAATTTAATATGAATTTTGAATTGTGGCACCAAATGTAGAAATCGTCGGTGTTCTAGCATCACAAGTCGGTCACAAGTATATTTTTAATTCTAACAAAAATTAATAAGTTTTGCAGATACATCACTAGGTATTCTAAAGTTCACTAGCTATTAATTAATAACTATGTCATGATATTTTGTTTAATATATGCATTGTTATTTGAACTGTAGTGACATATAGAGCCAGTCATGCTTTACTTCAGTCATTGCTAGTGGCTTACTGGAAACATTTGGGTTGAGGGAGGTGTTTAACCCCATTGGTTGTGCCATGAGTGTGGCGGATTCAAGATTTAGAAATCGTGGGTATTTGGGAGGTTCAAACACATATATTGACACCCAAAGCTATAAGGTTTCGCATGGAAATCAAAGCATCCGGCTATCTTTTGGTTTTGCTGGTGATTTTTTTCATCTTATAGTAATTTTTATACTTATGTTATATAATTATACCTATTGTAGGTCGAATATAGCAGGTGATGGAGCACTACAATTTTCAACCTAGGTCAGCCTCTGTCACTGTCACATGCATTTTTCTTCTTATTGGCAATATTTATCTTTCTTAGGACAATTGATAGGTTTTCAGAAATCATCAACAGAGCTAATTTTCAAATATTAATTTTCATTTCATTATTGCTTCGTTTAGTACTCTTTAATTTGTTGTGGTCAATTTGATTATAAATTAACAACCTCTTAAATTCTCTAACAGTTGTTACAACCAAAACATATTATTTAGAAAGTGGATGAGGATGTTCGTGTCCGGTCATTGGCATGCTGCATGAGTTCGTACCTACTTTTAAAGCATAAACTAAAATGTATATCCCTCATGAAGCAATATTTATTTAGAATCATTAATATCTGTCACATAGTGGATGTAATATATAAACAGATAATCAATAGGGGACGTTTAAAAAATAATTGTACTTTGAGCTTAATGAATTAGAGATCCCCATAGTTATAGTTATAGTTTGCTTAGCTACGATTCGTATCTACAAGTTATATAATATATATAAATAGAATCAATAGAGGACCTTTCAAAAATAATTATACTTTGAGCTAAATGAATTAGAGATTCCCATAGTTATAATTCGCTTAGTTACGAATCGTAGCTACAAGTTAAGTAGAAGGGGGAGAGAGGCGAGCGAGATTGAGAGAAGAAGGAGAGAGGCGAGCGATATTTTGAGAGAGAGAAAAGAGGCAAGAGAGGGGATGAATACATGTCGTATTTGTTGTACCAAGTTGTATCATGAATACAATTGATTTGTATCAACGAATAAAATTGTATCAATTGTATTAATTAATGAATACAATTGTATCAAGTTGTATCATGTTGTACCAACGAATATAATTGTATCAAGTTTATCCGTTGCTTGTGTATTCACTATGTATCAAGTGTATCGATGAATACAATTGTATCAACTGTATCATCCAATACAATTTGTATCAACGAATACAATTGTATCACCTTGTATCAACGAATACGTGAAGTGTATCAAATATACTTGTTCCTTGTGTATTCACTTTGTATCAATGAACTTAAGTATATCTACAACTGGTTATAGATTTGTATCAATGTATCCAACTATATTTTGCGCTTGTTAAACATTTGTATCATATGTTATATTTCAGTTTACGAATGATACAATATTGTGTATAGATACAATTGATTGTATCAATATGTATCTTGGATTTTTTCTAATACAATTGATACAATTGATTCTATTAGTATGTAACAAGCGTCGAAGAAGAGACAGTGTCATGTGTTTTTTCTAATACATAGATACAGTTACTTATCTTAATACGTATCAGTCAACGAGAAAAGATACACATATGCACATCTGTCAAATACAATTTGGCAGAATATAATTGATACAAACATACAAAATGCATCTTCTTTTGCAATCTGGAATGTTGTATTTGGCTTGAAGGGGATGGGGTATTTGCTATAAAACCTTAATTATAATGCACAAAGTATAGTGCAACCCTCACGATATCAACATTCGTTATATTTAAGAAAGGCAAAAAAAAAAAAAAAACTATATCAATAGATGAATATAAAGATTAAATGCAATGTTACTTTCAAATCTAGTGGATGAATTATTCGCCAGGCAACCCATTTAAAGAAGCTGTATGAAATTTTGGGGAAAAAAAAAACTATATAGCGCATGAAATTTCGACATATGCACTTTTTACTATTGCTTCAGTTCGCTTTTACTTATTACTGTTTCGCTTCTTGAGGTCAATCTGCATAAATTTTGATCAACCTTTTAGGATATATTTTTTCATCACATTAATATGAGAAAGATTACAACTTATAGCATTTTTTCGTATAGTATCCGACCATCTAAATTTTAAATTTTAAATATTAAATTATATATCTTAAAAATTTGATTAAAGTTCATGCAGGTTGACATCGAAAAGCAAAATAGTGACAAGTAAAAGCAAACAGAAGGAGTACTGAAGAACTACATGAATAAACTACCAACCTAGGGACATGATCCCAACTATCGTATGTAGTGATAAGCAAGATTGAAAGTATTTAAACATAAAAGAACAATGTCTTGTTGGGTTCGAAATTGAGAGGGCGTCACGTGGAAGCTATTAGTTGCAAACTATGAGACGATAAATAAGATGACAACGAAAAACAATACTAAAAACATAATTTTATTATATGATTTGACCAATTGGCCTACATATAAAACCTAATATTAAAAACATAAAACTAATAAAAGAGAAAATCTCCCTCTAAACGAAAATCTTAAAAGACTACATTGTGGATGCTATTATGTTATGGCATGAGAAGGGGGCTCATTTATTTATAGAGTTCCATAATCTTTCCTCTAAGAAAGAGGTTTGCCAAATATGAAAACGTTTTATATTTTTCTTTCAGGAAAAGTAAAAGTAATTATGGTAACTTTTATTTTCCTTATAAGATTAAATAAAACTTAAATATAGTAAGAAAATCAGGGCAAAAATCATAACAAATCTCCTCTTTTTGGCTTGATTTTCTTCACTTGATCGGTCTTCTCTTCATATCACGTGCATGTACTTCGTTCTTGATATAATATTCATAACTGTTGTTTGCCATGGTTAAAAATAAAATTTAAAATATAATGGTTAAAAATGGGTTAAAAATTAATATTTTGTTTTTATTTTAAAGATGCAGCAACAGGAATGTTGAAAATATGGTTGAAACTTGTTCTCCACGTGTAGTTGGACAAAAATCTTCATTATCATCTAAATTGTTGCAGCTTGATTTTGAAACCGCTTTGAACCAGTTTAATCTCGTCTCACCACACCATTACACCATTGAACCGTAAGCTCTGATACCACTTGTTGGGCTTGAAATCGAGAGGCCGTCATGCGGAAGCTATTAGTTGCAAACTACGAGACGATAAATAAGATGACAACGAAAAACAATACTAAAAACATAATTTTACTATATGATTTGGTAAAATTGGCCTACATATAAAACCTAATATTAAAAACATAAAACTAATAAGAGAGAAAATCTCCCTTAAATGAAAATCTTAAAAGACTACATTGTGGATGTTATTATGTTATGGCATGAGAATGGGGGTCATTTATTTATAGAGTTCCAAAATCTTTCCTCTAAGAAAGAGGTTTGTCAAATATGGAAAAGTTTTATATTTTTCTTTCAGGAAAAGTAAAAGTAATTATGGTAACTTTTATTTTCCTTATAAGATTAAATAAAACTTAAATATAGTAAGAAAATCAGGGCAAAAACCCTAACAAAATGCACACACAAAATTTTTATGTGAAAACTCCTTGCTCAAGGGATAAAAATCACGACCTACCTCGTAAGATTTTCAACCACTTCACTAAGTTAAAGCAACCTTGACTACAAACTCCATGGTTTAAGGATTAACCTCTTAACTCTTCCTCAACTTTTATTAACTCTATTACAATGAACTCTAATGCAATAACTCTATTGCATCCATTGACTCAGCTAACTCTAACTGAAACAGTAATCAAGCTAACTTTAGCTTTTTATCAACTAACTCTAGATGACACATTGACGACAAGAACTGAGTAAGAACGCATCAACTAATTATGAACTAGAGCATTAGGCAACATTTATAAATACAAAATAAAGACTCAAATACAACAAAATCTTGAGACACAAAAATAAGCTCAGCAGGTCCCTATTGCAAGTGAGGCTTTTAATCTGATAACTTCAAGAGAGCTTTGATGTTGTGAGAATTTGAAAGCTTGGTTTTCTTATTGTAACATGAGCATATATAAGAGACAAGAAAACCTAGGATATTTCTGATTGGCTAGGGCAAAAAGGTGTTGCATCCTCGCCACCAAATTACTGTCAAAATAGTACTTTTCTAGTTGTACTGCTGAACAAGTGAAAGCGACATGAACGTGATCAACCTGGTCCCTAAGTAGTCACATTTGACATCAAATCATCTTCACAAACCAGATCCCAAGTTTATAGTTTGTCAATGACATCAAATCAGCTTCACGAACCAGGTCTCAAGTTGATAGTTTGTCAATCATCAAAACTAAGGACTTACCAATTTTCTCCTTTTTAATGATGGCAAACCCATATCCACTGTAAGCATTCACAACTTATTCTCCTATCACTAATACCAACCCCATGACTTCCCCCCACCAATGATACTTATTTTGACATTTTCCCTACATATAAGGACCTGGTCCCAAACACCAACATAACACACTGTACAATATAATACACATTGTACCATGTATCTCAATCTAACACATACTATAACTCAATCTTCCATCTTTCAAAAAGATAAAATGATAAATCAACCAAAGATAAGTACACATGTTAACTCATGGCCATTGATGTTACACTGACATAAATAAAGAAAATTTAAAAGCGAGAAAAGAATGGTAGCAACAAAAATGCAGTAAATTCATTGATCATTCAAGTTTGCATCATACATCATACATAGCAACAACATTCATAAAATTAGGTGCGAGCAATACCACTATAAGGGAACAGAATCAAATAGAATCTACTAAGAGACAGGATAAGGAAACAAAAACAAAGGGGCTTAATAAAGTCAGGGCATAATAGCGATCAGGTTAGGCTAACATCAACGAGAAAGGCCAGTCTGAGAAGTAAACAACCGCTGGAGGTGAAGAGTGAGTTTTTCATTCTCAACTACGTGATTTTTTAAAATTTGTTGAGTTAGATCCTCAACTTTGGCTTCCAGTTCCTTGACCCTAACACGCAGCATGACATTTTCAGTCTTGATTTCCTAACTACTACCAGTTCCCTCATTTTGAACTTTCAAATTTGCAGCCTTCAAGGTTACAATTTTAGTATTCCTTTGGGCTACCAGGGCATTTATTTCCTCTAACTCACCAGCCAACCTGGTCGGAGCTTTAATCAGATTAGCTACCACTGACTTTGACTTAACATCACTCCTGCTGGGTATGAATTCATTATCTTCCAAAGTAGACATGACAAATATTTTCTTCATTGATCCATATTTTCCAGGACCACATTTAATGTCAGAGTATGAAAATACCATATTCAACCAAAACAATAATTTAAGCATTGTTTGACCTCCTTGGCCGTCATAACTTTGTGCATATGCTCAATAATTATAGCCGAAAGGTTGACACGCTTATACTTAGACAATGCTTTCATAAGGAATAGGTCGGGACTTGTGATAGTTGTTCATTTCTCAATTCTAGGAAGCAGAGCTTTGTTAACTAATTCAAAAAGGAGTTGAAACTCTCCCTTAAATGATTTTTCTGTCAAATTCCTTATGTTTAAATCATCTAATTTTCCATAAACTTTAAAAAATTCCACCTAACAACTCTCGTCCTTCATGGACCTGGTCCCTTCAGTGGGTACTAAAAAAATCTCAGCCAACACTCGCTCGTACACATCAATATTTACATCATGAATCAGGATGGTCACATACAGGGCATCAATAGATAAGATAAAGTTAAGGTAGAATATCCTTACCTCATTTTCATGTAGAGTAGGAGCTGAAGGCTCAAAAAGATGCTCCCAACTCTAAAATTTAACCATCTCTATAAAATTATCCATTATCCATGCCAGGCATGGTAGCAATTTCAGGATCAAAACCCTTTCTTTCAAGACTTCCTCAATCTTGAGAATTTCTCGTCTCTCTTCCCTAGACAATCTTTTTCCCTTTCCTTTTGATGTAGAAGCTTTTCAACTAGGAGTAGTTCTAAGAGCTTTTGAAGTCCTAGTAGTTTAGACCTAGGACATGGTCCCTTAGAACTTGGCACCATTTTTCTCTTTTTTTTTCCTTTACAGTAGATATTGATTTTTGTGATCATGACTCTCTTTGGTTTTCTTTTTCTTGGTTAAATAGTAGCACCACCCCTTGCGTTAGTCCTCTCAGCAGCCACATTTCTCATCACATCTTCATCAACTTCATCATCAGAATCATTACCAAAATATCATCAAAATCACTATCATTTTTACTATCACTTTTAGTTTTCTCCTTAGATTTCTTTATAGATACCATATCTTCAGTAGGCACATCAATTTTAACCCTAGTTTTCTTTCTCAGACTTTATTTTTAATATTACACTTGTTTTTAATAAATGCATCCTCCATCAACCTTTTGGAACTCAACCAGGTACTTTAAGTCTTGCCATCATTAGATGAAAACTTTGCAGTAAAGAGTACCCTTTGTTTGGGCATTTTCCATGACAAAGGTTTATCATCATCACTATCCGCACTACCCTTCTCTTCTTTATTGTTCTCAATCACCATAAGAGGATAAGGTAAAATATCACTTTCTTCCTCTACAATTTTAGAAGTGTTATTTTGACGTCTAGTTGATAAGGAACTAGCGGTGTTGTGCCATTTGAGATAAGTGGGAGAACCAGATTTACAGGGTGACTCCTCGCTTAAGGCATTCAAATCTTGAATTCTAATTTTCTCGCTCATTTCTAGAATATTAAAAGATTTTCACTTTACAAAAAAAAAATCTAAATCAAACATAAGGTCATTTTTAGTAGGGCTTTCCAAATTACTTGACAATGGGGACTTTTCACGAGTTGAACTTGAGAAAGGAACATTGAACCAGAGGCTTGAGGAACAGGTTGATCTGATGATTTTGTGACAAGATCGGAGCTCTTTTTAATGGGTGTAGTGATGACTGGGTCAGGAATAGATGGGGTATTCTCATTACCTTTCACTTGAGAAAAGAAAGATGAAGTATTTTCATCTTTTTGAGGAGTTAAAAGGCTAGCATTTATGGGAAGTGAAGAAGGAGTAAACTTGATTATTATAAAGGGGTTGTGTAAGTTGGAATCACAAGGGGGGATATAGGAAGAAGAACTAAAATAGGTTTAGGCTCATCTGGAAAGGGTGATGATGGAGATGGGTTAGACATGTTGATCGATATTTTAACTGTGTAGCATTTGAAAGAATGTGAAGAGTAAGAAGAAGTTTGGGAACTAATATGGCAAAAAAGAATGTTTTATTTTAGAGTATAGAGAGAGTATATTTTGGTTTAAATAGAAAAAAGGGAACTATTAGGGTTTGAAGAGGTAAAGATGATGAGACGTGCCGGTTGGATGGATATTGCTCTTGGGCTTAAAGTAGGCATTGGCAACTTTTAAGAATAGGTGGAAAGTCTACGTTACATACCTAACCCAAATTTTAAAAATACTAATGCTAAAGTGTGTAGCATAATTAACCTGATTAGGGACCTAGTCCCTACATGATCTTCTAAACTTTAGTACATGAAGTTATCTCGTCCCTTTTATTCATCTTCTTATCCTTACCATGGGTGTATATCTGCGGTAGATATGAGACTGATTTAGACATATGCAATATTATCTTACATGGATACCTGTTTATCAAATCATAGCTATTCTAGAGGAATAAGAAGAACATATGCATTTAACTTTGTCTCATTAAACACAACTTCATTCTATTCTTTTCAAACTGGTCCCTGCCAAGTGCCTTAGTAAATATCAGTTATTTGGTCCTCAATGCTGCAAAAAACCATTTTGATTGGTCTCTTCTCCACATTATCTCTAAGGAAATGATATATGATATCAATGTGCTTGGTCCTCTTATGATGAGAAAAGTTCCTGGCCATATTTATTGCACTTGTATTATTATAAAATAGAGGAACACACTCTAAATGAACTCCAAAATCTTTAAGTTACTGCTTGATCCAAAGAAATTGAGCACAATATGAAGCAACAACTACATACTCAGCTTCAGAAGTTGAAAGTGCCACTGAATTTTGTTTCTTGGTACCCCGGGAAATCAAACAAGACCCTAAAAAGTGAGCCATTTCTGAGGTACTCTTCCTGTCAACCAAGTACCAGCATAGTCTGCATCAGCATACCCAATAAGGTAAAAAACATCACTAGCAGGATAGAAGAGGACTAGGTCGGGAGTTCCCTTGAGATATATAAGAATCCTTGTGGCAGCCTTCAAATGAGATTCCTTTGTACTTACTTGGAATCTAGCACACATACCTACACTAGACACAATGTTTTGTCTACTATCAGTGAGATAAAGCAATGAACTAATAATTTCTCTATACATAGTTTTATTTACAGAGGGACCAGGTTCATCCAAGTCCAATTTTAAGGAAGTCCTAATAGGAGTATCTATGGGTTTTTCATCCTCCATACGGAATCTTGTCAACGTCTCATGAATGTACTTTTGCTAGAAAATTATGGTACTATCTTTACTTTGCTTTATTTGTAACCCAAGGAAGAAGTTGAGCTATTCCATCGTGCTCATCTCAAATTTACTGCTCATCAACTTAAAAAATTCATCATATACAGAACTACTTGTGGCTCCAAATATGATGTCATCAACATAGACGTGAACAATGAGTAGGTTTCTGCCTTTTTCCTTCAAGAAAAGTGCATTGTCAATTGTTTCCCTTTTAAAACCATTGCTAAGTAAGAATTTTGAGAGTCTCTGATATCAAGCTATGGGAGCTTGTTTTAATCCATAAAGATCTTTGTCTAGCTTGAACAAATGATTTGGAAAGTCAACATCCCCAAATCCTGAAGTCTACTTCACATATACCTCTTCTTTTAGAAGTCCATTTAAAACGACACTTTTCATATTCATCTGAAATAATTTGAACTCCATGTAAAAAGTAAAAGTGATGAGAATTCAAATAGAATCAATTCTAGATACAAGAGAAAATATTTTATCATATTCAATGTCCTCCTCTTAATTATAACCTTGCATGACCAGCCTAGCCTTGTTCCTTATGGTGTTACCATACTCATCAGTCTTGTTCCTGTAGACCCACTTGGTCCTTATGACAGTTCTGTCAGCAAAACAAAGGACCAGGTGATACATTTTACTTCTCTCAAACTGATGCAACTCTTCTTGCATGACATTTTTCCGATCAACATCTTTTAAGGCCTCCTTCACATTTTTGGGCTTAATTTGAGACAAGAATGTTGAGAAGGCACATAGATTTCTTGCTTGATTCCTGGTTTGCATTCCTGAATCAAGAGGAGTGAGCATATTATCAAGAGTATATGAAGATTGATGTTTCCATCTGGATCTTTGAGGAGTGGAATGACTTGAACTGGGACTAGTTCCTATTGAGGTGTTACCCTCAGGAGACTGGTGATCCACTAAGCTAGAGTAAGGATTAGCATCTTCATTTGGGGATTGAGATAAATCAAGTTCCTAGTGTTCACCTGAATCTTCATCTTCATGCATCAAACCTGGTCTTTGAGAGTCTTCAAGATCCTTGATTCCTCCCTCTGGCTCATTTTCATTTTTAGTTGACTTTGTTAGATCATTAAGGAGTTTCTTAACGTTTGAATCATCAAGGGAATTACTTAGACTGGCACCTCCAGCCTCATCAAACACAACATGTACACTCTCCTCTACAGATTGGTTTTTTTATTGAAGATTCTGTAAGATTTATTATTTAAAGAATAACCAACAAAGACACATTCATCACTTGTTGGGTCAAATTTCCCAAGATCATTCTTTCCCTTGTTCATCATAAAACATTTGCATCCTAAAGGCTTAAAATAGCTTAGCTTAGGCTTTTTTTTTTCATAAGCTCATAAGTAGTCTTATTAAGAATGGACCTAATAAGATACATATTGATCACATGACATGATGTATTAATTACTTTAGTCCAAAAGTTTTGTGTTGTTCCTACATTAATCTGGATAGTCCTGGAGATGTACACTAATGTTCTATTTTTTCTTTCCACAACACTATTTTGCTCAGGTGTCCTAGACGTTGAAAATTGTGATTGATTTCAAGATCATTACAGAACTGAGAGAATTTTGCATTTTTAAATTTTGTCCTATAGTCTGACCTGATCCCAATAATCTTCTTAGTGTATTTCACTTACACATCTTTTGCAAAGTCTTCAAACACGGGAAGGTGTCTTCCTTAGATCTCAGGAAAAATTTATAAGTGAATCTAGAATAATCATCAACTATAACCAAGATATACTTCTTTCCCCCTTTGCTTGCAACTTTTACAGGCCTACATAAATCCATATGAAGAAGTTGCAGGGGTTTGGAGGTGCTTACTTGCTTCTTTGTCATGAAAGAGAACCTGGTCTGCTCCCTTCACAAAGGCATCACACACTTTGAAGAAGGTAACATTTTAACTTTGATATTTCTCAAACCAAGTCCTTATTGACCAACTTGTTCAGTAAGGAATAACTTACATAACCTAACCTCTTGTGCCACAATTCAATAACATCTTCTTGTATACTATGGCAGGTGAGATCTTTGGGTTGTATGACTCCAAATCAGCAACATACATATTCTTTTCTCCCTATACAGTGAGTATAACTTTACCACTCTTGAGTCTTATAATAGTACACTTGTCTGACACAAATTTTACTTTATTCCCTTTGTCGCAAATTTGTTCCATACTTAGTGAGCTGAATTTGAATCCATCCATATAATGCACACCATTAGTGGCTTAGCTTAAATTGCTCCCTACTTTTCTATCGCCTACAATGTACCTTTTTTTTCCATTCTCAAAAGATATGCTGGGGAGGAAGTCTTCAATTTTTCCAGTCATATGCTTAGAGCAGCTACTATCCATGTACCAATGGTGCCCTTCAGACACATCATTTGTTAGTTTTTGGAACCCATTGAAGCTTGAGTTTCTAATAGGGGGCAAGGAAAAAATCAAATTCTTTTTAGTCCAAGCAGCTACAATATTATTTTTCTTTGAATCAAGATACTTTCTCAGATTTTTCACAGCAGCTAATATTAAAAGACATGAATCCTTTAAGTGACCATTTTTACCATAGTGAGTGCACAAGATATTGTTCTTCATAGACATATATTTTCTATGTGCGTTGTAGGGTGCACTTAAGCTTTGGAAACCAATCTGTCTTCTACTATTAGACTTTTGACTTCTGAGATTTGCCAGAACTTAAGAAAAGGTTTTCCATTTGAGAGCTTTCTCAAGCTCAGCTTGAATCCGAACTAGGTCTCTCTCAAGTTCAGAGTTCTTCTCTAAGGATGCAATTAAGTCAACATTAGACTCGGACAACTTCTCCTCTAGTTCAAATTGAATCCTGCTACCTTAAATTTTTCCTTTTTTATGACACTTAGGTATTTCACTAAGTTTTTTATTTAGCAAGTCATTCTCAAAAGAAAGGAATTGGCATCTTTCTTGTAGTATAGACATTTTGTTCAATTAATGTCACCTTTTACATTTCATGTTCATCAATGTTTTTACTTAACGATTCCTTATCTTTTGTGAGCTCACACACAGAGTGTATTAACACAACAACATGAGATCTTACTTTCTTAAGAGAGTAATCTTTAAGATTTTCTTGATATAAAAAATGGTTGTCTTTCATCTTTATGATCTTCAGACGACCATCAGGGCAAAGAAGGAATCATAAATTTGAACATCATCTTCCACCACCATTATGGAAACATCTTCTTGCTTTTTTTATCCATTAGACTAACTTGAAGAATCTCCCCAAACAGCAAAAACTTATTTTACAGCTTTGTCAGTAACAACCCTTCTGCTATATTTGTTAGGGGCCCAGACTTTCTTTTTCCTCTCTCTACTGTATTTTTTATGTACTCTTTGTATTACACTTTGAGAAGAGGGAAGTCTTTGATGAAGTGACCTAACTTGCCACACTTGTAACATGTCACATTTGCCTTCCTAACCCTGTTATATCTGTTGATTCTCCTCTTTTGGAAAGTGAAACATTTCTTCTATAATCTTAAGAAATCTCTTGGTGATGTAGGTTGTTTACTCATTATCAGCACTGGATTCCTCCTTCGTAGACTTTAGGACCAAATTCTTTTCCTTCTTCTGCTTACCTCTGGTTTTATCCTGTTGTTTCTTAAGTTCATATGTTTTCAAATTCCTTATTAAATCATCCATAGTTAGGGCCTTCAGATTCTTAGCTTCAGTTATTGCGTTTACATTGCTTTCCAAAGACTTTAGCTAGTATTATAAGAACTTTACAAGACTGTTTGATGGCCAAATATCCTCACCCAAATAATAAAGTTCATTTGTGATTATAGTGAACCTGGTATCCATCTCTTAAATGGTCTCACCTTTATTCATACTAAAAGTTTCATATTGTGTAGTCAACATATCTACCTTTGACTCCTTGACTTGACTAGTTCCCTTATGAGCAGTTTGTAAGAAATCCTAGATTTCCTTGGCAGTCTCACGGGATGAGGTTCTATTATATTTATCAAGACCAGTTCCACACACAAGGAGTTTCTTAGCCTTATAATTGTTCTCTATCTTCTTTCTATCAGTATTATCATAGTCCTTATCTTAGAAATATTTCAAGTAACCTCACCAACTTTTATAGTCTTTGTGGGAATAAAAGGACCATCTTCAATAACATCCCACATCTCACAGTCTTCAAACGTGATGAAATCGTGCATACGAGTTTTTCACCACTTATAATATTAGTTATTAAATCTAGGTGGTCTGGTAGTTGATTGACCTTCTTCGAGATTTGGAGGTGCAGTCATATTAGAAGATTCTTTCAAGGTGTTAACCTTTTAGGAAAAAGCCACTCTAATATCTAATGAAGACTTACACGAATAAACTACCAACCTAGGGACCTAGTCCTAACTATCGTGTGCAGTGATAAGCAATATTGAAAGTAAATAAACATAATAGAACAATGCGCATACACAATCTTTATATGGAAACTCTTTGCTAAAAGGGAGAAAAATCACGACCTACCTCGTAGGATATCCAACCACTTCACTAAGTTCAAGCAACCTTGAATACAGACACCATGATTTAAGGGTTAGCCTCTTAACCCTTCCTTAATTTGTAATAACTCTATTACAATGAAATCCAATGTAATAACTCTATTGCATTCACTAAATCTAACTGAAATAGTAATGTAACACCTCGTACTTAATTACATTCATTAGCCATGGTTATATGTGTCGCAGTATATCTATTGATCATAAGTTAGGTATATATGAGTTTAAGTATGAGTATTGATTATTTTGAGATGGTTTCAAGTGTATAGTTTGATTATATGTGTATAGGAATCGACTTTATTTATACCAGAATTTGCTCGTCGAAGTTTCTATGTGAAGTTTATCGAGTTATCTATCCAACGATATAAAGATTTCTGAAAATAGATGAGCATCGGATATAAGCGAGCATGTTCGAAACTTGAAAACGATGGACGCAATGAACAGTAAATGTGCAGAAATTTTCTGCACACAAAAGTACTGCAGCCAAAAAGATTTTTGGGTCGACTTTAAATGATCATAACTCCTTGTAAAAAATGACCTGTGTGAGCTGATATATATCGATGAGAATCCCCAAGAGTCTTCTTTCTAATGCAATTGGTTTCATCCAAATCCAACATCTGAGAAGGGAGTTATACTCGTTTTACTTCAGCCTCTCAAAACAGATTTTTAGGGTCAACTTCAAACGATCATAACTCCTTGTACAGGACGAACTATGTGGCCTACTTTATATGAAATGAAATACCTTTGAATTATATTTCCAACAATACCAATTTCACCCAAATCTGATATCAGAGCAAAGAGTTATGGTCGATTTACTTTAGCCTATCAAAACAGTCCACCATGGACAGATTCGAATTTACTTAAATTTTAAGGGCAATATGTTCATTTTCCATCACCTCATGGACGTAAATTGGTCATTATATACATATAGTTAGCCTCATATCCATCATTTGTCATCCAATTATTGAAGAATAAGAAACCCTAGCCTAAGTTCAACTCCAATTATCTTGTGATTCAACCGTAGAAAATCCAAATTGATTCCGCAGTTGTGTTCACCGTCTCAAGGGCTTCGAGAAGCACCTCTTATTTGTTCCAACAGGACTTCGAAATCAAAAGGGCCATTTTATGGTAAGGATGTAAATTATGTTGGTATTATTTATATGGATATGTATATATATATATATATATATATATATATGCATATGAGCATAAGAAGTATGTTATTTAATTGTTGTTGAAAGATGATTGGGAAATGATGTTGGATTATTCTTGTGCATGGTTGGATTATGTTGAATTGTGAAGGGATTTGGTGTGATGATATGGTATTTAAATGATGATTATATATATATATACACATAAACCTATTGTTCAAGTTGGTTTTTGGAATGCTTTGCAAATATTAGTTGTATGGAATTATGGAAGAGAATTGTGGTGTTGGGTTGCTAATACTAGATGCCAAACATTTCATTGTAGATAAGTGATTTGTAAAGGCGGGAAGTTGTGTTGAATTGGTATCCGAATCTACAACGAGGTATGTAAAGCATACTCTAACAATGTTCTTTGGCATGAAAACACCAATGTTCCATCAAGTAAGATTTCGAGGTTGTCCAAAAACATATATTGTTCTACATTACCAATGAAGTTGTTTCCATTCTATAAAGTGTCAAAATGTTTTATTGATATACCAAAAGGCTCCTATTTCATTGTTGTGATATTGATGATTCTGAAACACATTGTTGATGTACCAATGAGTCTTTATTACATCGTTATTGTATAGAATTCTATTACTTGATTCCTATTGATGTATCATTATTCCAAAGGTACTATATTGGCATGAACACTAATGTAATAATCTCAAAAGATTTTGAACTAAGTTATTGGAAAGATCTCTTATGTGTGTTACTTGATATACGTGTGGGTGGTATTCCAGGGGCATAAGCCTAGCATGGGTCGATCCCAGTTGATATGTACTGGGGGCAGCCTAATGGTCACAGTACGGTACAGTATTAATTATTGTTAGGTGGTTGGAGGTTCGGGAGGAGGAGGTAATGGCGAATGATAATTGTAAAGAATGAAATGAACGAATGTATACCGTTCCACAAATGTGTTTGAATTCAAGAACCCAATTCAGATTAATGATAATGTACATGATCCTAAAAGTGTTTATGAAGTGTGGTTCACTTCTATTATGATTTATTCACTTGCGTCTGATTTTCTTGATCCCTCATATCACATATGATTATTTACAGCTTTACATACTCAGTACATATTTCATACTGACGTCCCTCACGGGGGACCTGCATTTCATGCTGCAGGCACAGGTGCTTCAGCTCGTTCACAAAATAGATAGAAGCCAGGTCATACAGCTATTGTTGGTGAGCTCCAGTTTGCTTCGGAGCTTTCCGAGTCGGTTCCTTATGTTTTGTTATTGTACAGGAGTCATGTGTGGGCGGGGGTTTGTCCGGGCCCTAGTTATGTCATGTATATCCTAGAGGCTTTGTAGACATAAGGAAGGGTAAAGTCATGGAAGTTTATATAGTGATGTTATATTTGTATATGTGGTGGCCCCGACGGCCAAGTATTATATATATATATATATATATATATATATATATATATATATATATATATTTGTGTGTGTTGTGCTGATACAGGTAATTAGACCCTTCTATATGCAACGAAGTGCTGTCCAAATTTTTGGTGACATATAAGTGAAAGTACAGGTATTTGAACGGATTCTCCTGGGCCTTCTCGGCTTCGGGTGCCAGTCTGGCCCGATGGGATTTTGGGGCGTGACAAAAGTGGTATCAGAGAAGTTCGTCCTAGTGAGTCTACAAAGCCCTGTCTATGTAGAGTCTTGTTTATCGGTGTGTTGTGCACCGCATCTATAAACAGGAGGCTATGGACATTTAGGAATTGTTTCTTTTCTTCATGTCTTAGATCGTGCGATAGAGTTTATATTGTATATGAAGTCATAGTTGACCACTGAATCAGTTTGTTTCTCTTATTATAGTAATGATAACGGTTACCAGAAGCAAGAATACCGGTAAGCAAGTAGATGTGGCTGCCGAAGAGGGGACTAGTAAGTCACCCACTATACCAGCTAATCAAAGTGAGGCTCCAGCTGAGCATGCGTCAAAAACTTCCCCCAGTCTGGAAGAAATAAGGGGGAGGAGAACTATATCCCCAGGGCCACCTATTAATGTTGTTGACAAGATCTTAGAAATGCAGTGCAACTTTTGACTCATATAGTTACTGGGCAAGCTCAAGGGCAAGTCATTCCTACTGCAGGTCCTAGTGGTATAGATAGGGCGGCTAGTCTTCAAACACAGGATTTTCTTAAGATGGATCCGCCTACTTTTACTGGATCAGATCTGCACGAGGACCCACAGGACTTTATTGATCAAATTCAAAGGGCCTTAGATGTTATGCATGTAACGGGTAGAGAGACAGTGGAGTTAGCGGCGTATAGATTTAAAGGGAAGGCTTATATATTGGTATGAAGACTGGAAACGGTCAAGGGGCATTAATGCACCCCCAGCTACTTGGAAAGAGTTCAAAGAGGCATTTATTGATCATTATCTTCCATATGAGACTCGTCAGGCCCGTGTGGATCGGTTCTTAAATCTTCGATAGGGTAATACAAGTGTGAGGGAGTATAGTCTTCGATTTAATTCCTTGTCCAGATATGCTCCTAATGTTATAGCTACTATGGATGACAGAGTTCATCGGTATGTGGATGGATTGGATCCATATTTGGTTAGGGATTGAACTATTGCTGCACTGAATAAAGACATGGATATAGCTAGGATCCAAGCATTTGCACAGAAAATGGAAGATTAGAGGCAAAGAAGAAGAACACAGGAATTTGAAAGCGGATCTTCTAAGAGGGCCAGATCTACAGGGCAGTTTATGGCGCCACAGGGAGGTTTTAGACCTCAATTTTCTTCTAGACCACCTAGGCCATTATTTTTTTATTCTGCAGCTAGTGCTCCACCACAGCATCAAGGGTTCAGAGGCAGTCAATTCGGGCAAAGAAGTGAGGGTCATAGTTTGCGATCAGTGGATTATCATGGGCAAGGGAACATGAGCCAATCGAGACCTTCTCGAGAGCTATGTAATCGATGCGGAAAGCATCATATGGGCGTATGTCGAATGGGAACAAATGTTTGTTTTTGGTGCAGTATGACGGGGTATATGATGAGAGAATGCCCACGAAGAGGCGCAGGTGGCGTAGCACGACCTTCGGGATCAGCTGTTGCATCATCGTCACTGGTATCTTATTTTGGTAGAGGCGCACAACCTGAGGGTCATGCTAGAAATGAAAAACGAGTCTCCAGTTCCAGCGGGACTCAGAATTGCACTTATGCTTTAGCGGATCGACAGAATCTAGAGGCTTCCCCAGATGTGGTAACGGGTACGTTGCCCATATTTTCATTTGACGTATATGCTCTAATTGATCCTGGTTCTAAATTATCATATGTTACTCCTTTGGTTGCTGGAAAGTTCAAGAGAACCCCCGAATTGTTAGATAAGTCGTTGGAAGTGTTTACCCCGGTTGGGGAATCTATTATTGCTAGAAGAGTTTATAAAGATTGTGTAGTAACTGTGTGTGGTCGAGATACGATGGCCAATCTTGTGGAACTAGAAATGGCAGATTTTGATGTTATAATGGGTATGGATTGGTTAGCGTCTTGTTATGCCAAAATTGACTGTTGTACAAAAAGATATATTTACATTTTCCTAATGAAGCAGTTATTGAATGGCAAGGTAAGATTGGCGCACCAAGTGGTAGATTTATTTCTTATTTCAAAGCGATAAAAATGATTTTCAAGGGCTACATATGTCATTTAGTTAGAGTAAAGGATACGGAATCGGAATCACCAAATCTTCACACTGTACCAGTAGTAAATGAATTTCTTGATGTATTCCCTGAAGATCTTCCAGGTTTACCTCCTGAACGAGAAGTAGAATTTGGTATTGATGTAATACCAGGCACTAAGCCAATCTCAATTCCTCTGTATAGGATGGCCCCAGCAGAATTATGAGAATTGAAAGAGCAATTGAAAGATTTGCTAGAGAAGGGATTCATAAGGCCTAGTATGTCCCCCTGGGGAGCACCAGTGTTATTTGTGTGCAAAAAGGATGGCTCGCTGAGGATGTGTATTGATTATCGGCAATTAAATAAGGTGACTATTAAGAATAAATATCCTCTCCCAAGAATTGATGATTTATTTGATCAGTTACAGGGCGCCAAGTGTTTTTCTAAGATTGATTTGAGGTCACGTTACCACCAAGTGAGGGTCAAAGAGAAGGATATACCCAAGACAGCTTTCCGAACACGGTATGGTCATTATGAGTTTCTAGTTATGTCATTTCGGCTAACTAATGCACCTGCAGCTTTCATGGATTTAATGAATAGGGTGTTTAAGCCATTTCTAGATGTATCTGTGATAGTTTTCATTGATGATATTCTAGTTTATTCTAGATCAGAAAAGGATCATGCTAATCATTTGCGACAGGCGTTGCAAACTCTTCGTGATTGCAAGTTGTATGCAAAATTTTCTAAATGTGAATTTTGGCTAAAGTCAGTGGCATTTCTGGGCCATAATGTATCAAATGAAGGCATACGGGTTGATACTCAAAAGATAGAAGCTGTGAAGAATTAGCCAAGGCCCATAACGCCTACGGAGATTCGTAGTTTTCTTGGGTTGGCTGGTTATTATAGAAGGTTTGTTGAGGGTTTTTCTTCTATTTCAGCACCCTTAACTAAGCTAACGCATAAAGTATCCAAGTTCCAATGGAATGATACGTGTGAGGAAAGTTTCCAAGAATTGAAGAATAAGTTGACTTCTACACCTGTGTTGGTACTTCCAGAAGGTACAGAAGGGTATACAGTGTATTGTGATGCTTTGAGAATTGGTTTAGGATGTGTATTAATGCAGTGTGGTAAGGTGATAGCGTATGCCTCAAGGCAATTGAGGCCACATGAGAAAAATTACCCCACACATGATCTTGAGCTGGCAGCGGTTATCTTTGCTTTAAAAATATGGCGCCACTATTTATATGGGGTTCATGTTGATATATATACTGATCACAAGAGCTTAAAATATATTTTCAGTCAGAAGGATCTAAATCTGAGGCAGCGAAGGTGGATGGAACTATTAAAAGATTATGATGTTGATATTTTGTATCACCCAGGGAAAGCGATTATAGTAGCTGATGCGTTGAGTCGTAAGTCTATGATAGCACCTGTATAAAGGCAAGGGATGATTAAAGATCTTCATCAATTAGCTAGTCTAGGAGTTCGTCTTCTCGAAACTCCGAACGAGGAGCTTATTGTGCATAATGTCGCGGAATCCTTATTAGTAGCTGAGGTGAAAGAGAAGCAAGATGCAGATCCTGTTTTATTGCAACTCAAGGAGAATGTTCAAAATGGTGCGACGAAGGTATTTGAGCTTTCGCAAGAAGGAGTACTTCTATGCCAAAATCGGCTATGTGTGCCTATGGTTGATGAGCTAAGAAAAAGAATTATGACTGAGGCACATTTCTCAAGGTATTCTATTCATCCAGGGTCAACCAAAATGTATCAAGATTTGAAGGATGTATATTGGTGGAATGACATGAAAAGGAACATCGCAGAATTTGTAGCTGAATGTCCAAATTGCCAACGAGTTAAAGTGGAACATCAAAAGCCCGGAGGCTATATGCAATGCATAGATCTTCCAATTTGGAAGTGGGACATGATCAACATGGATTTTGTTACAGGTTTGCCTCATACAGCTCGGAAATTTGATTCTATATGGGTGATTGGGGATAGGCTTACTAAATCCGCACATTTCTTACCCGTTAAGACCACTTACACAGTTGAAGAATATTTGAAGTTGTATGTTAAAAAAATAGTCCGATTACATGGAGTGCCAACTTCTATTATATCGGATCGGGGAACTCAATTTACTGCAAACTTTTGGAAGTCTTTCCAACGGAGTTTGGGAACACAAGTGAATCTGAGTACAGTTTTTTACCCTCAGACGGATGGACAAGCAGAGCGCACCATTCAAACACTTGAAGATATGCTACGAGCATGTGTTATAGATTTTAAAGGCAGCTGGGATGATCATTTACCTCTTATTGAGTTTGCCTACAATAATAGCTATCATTCAAGTATCAAAATGGCACCATATGAAGCTTTATATGGGAGGAAATGTAGATCACCAATAGGATGGTTCAAAGTGGGTGAAACTCTTATGTTCGGACTGGATCTTGTGTATCAAGCCGTAGAAAAAGTCAAGGTGATTCAGCAATGGTTGAAAACAGCCCAAAGTCGACACAAGTCATATGCGGATAGTAGAAGAAGAGGGCTAGAGTTTTCGTTAGGCGATTGGGTATTTTTGAAGGTATCGCCAATGAAAAGGGTGATGAGATTTGGCAAGAAAGGAAAGTTGAGTCCACGATATATAGGCCCGTATAAGATTATTCGAAGATGTGGGAAAGTTGCTTATGAATTAGAGCTACCCCAGGAACTCTCATTAGTGCATCCAGTATTTCATGTATCGATGCTTCGAAAGTGCATCGGAGATCCGTCCCTTATTACTTCTACTGAAGATATGCAAGTAACAGAAGATCTTACCTATGAGGAGATGCCAGTTGCTATATTAGATCGTCAAGTTAAGAAGGTGAAAAATAAAGAAGTAGCATCGGTGAAAGTACTTTGGAGAAATCAACAAAGGGAAGAGATTACATGGGAAACGGAGGAAGCAATGAAATCGAAATACCCTTATTTGTTCAAAGGTGAAAAAGAAGTGCAAGGAGTGGAACTGTGACACTAACAAGTAAGTTTTTACATATGCATAATATCTATATGATGACGTGAATATCAATTATGAATTCGAACTTGTTTCGGCTAAATAACTACATTCACATTCGAGGACGAATGTCCTTAAGGGGGGAAGGATGTAACACCCCGTACTTAATTACGTGCATTAGCCATGGTTATATGTGTCGGAGTATATGTAGTGATCATAAGTTAGGTATATATATGAGCTTAAGTGTGAGTATTGATTATTTTGAGATGGTTTCAAGTGTATAGTTTGATTATATGTGTATAGGAATCGACTTTATTTATACCGGAATTTGCTCGTCGAAGTTTCTATACGAATTTTATCGAGTTAGCTTTCCAACGATATAAATATTTCTGAAAACAGATGAGTATCGGATATAAGCGAGCATGTTCGAAACTTGAAAACGGTGGACGCAATGAACAGTAAATGTGCAGAAATTTTCTGCACACAAAAGTACTGCAGCCAAACAGATTTTTGGGTCGACTTTAAACGATCATAACTCCTTGTAAAAAATGAACTGTGTGAGCTACTATATATCGATGAGAATCCCCGAGAGTCTTCTTTCTAATTCAATTGTTTTCATCGAAATCCAACATCTGAGAAGGGAGTTATACTCGTTTTACTTCAGCCTCTCAAAACAGATTTTTAGGGTCAACTTCAAACGATCATAACTCCTTTTACAGGACGAACTGGGTGGACTACTTTATATGAAATGAAAGTCCTTTGAATTATCTTTCCAACCATACCAATTTCACCCAAATCTGATATCGGAGCAAAGATTTATGGTCGATTTACTTTAGCCAACCAAAACAGTCCACCATGGACAGATTCGGATTTACTTAAATTTTAAGGGCAATATGGTCATTTTCCATCACCTCATGGACGAAAATTGGTCATTATATACATATAGTTAGCCTCATATCCATCATTTATCATCCAATTATTGAAGAATAAGAAACCCTAGCCTAAGTTCAACTCCAATTATCTTGTGATTCAGCCGTAGAAAATCCAAATTGATTCCGCAGTTGTGTTCACCGTCTCGAGGGCTTCAAGAAGCACCCCTTATTTGTTCCAACAGGACTTCGAAATCAAAAGGGCCATTTTATGGTAAGGATGTAAATTATGTTGGTGTTTTTATGTGGATATGTATATATATATATATATATATATATATATATATATATATATATATATATATATATATATATATATGCATGTGAGCATAAGAAGTATGTTATTTAATTGTTGTTGAAAGATGATTGGGAAATGATGTTGGATTATTCTTGTGCATGGTTGGATTATGTTGAATTGTGAAGGGATTTGGTGTGATGATATGGTATTTAAATGATGATTATATATATATATACACATAAACCTATTGTTCAAGTTGGTTTTTGGAATTCTTTGCAAATATTAGTTGTATGGAATTATGCAAGAGAATTGTGGTGTTTGGTTGCTAATACTAGATGCCAAACATTTCATTGTAGATAAGTGATTTGTAAAGGCGGGAAGTTGTGTTGAATTGGTATCCGAATCTACAACGAGGTATGTAAAGCATACTCTAACAATGTTCTTTGGCATGAAAACACCAATGTTCCATCAAGTAAGATTCCGAGGTTGTCCAAAAACATGTATTGTTCTACATTACCAACGAAGTTGTTTCCATTCTATAAAGTGTCAAAATGTTTCATTGATATACCAAAAGGCTCCTATTACATTATTGTGATATTGATGATTCTGAAACACATTGTTGATGTTCCAATGAGTCTTTATTACATCGTTATTGTATAGAAGTCTATTACTTGATTCCTATTGATGTATCACTGTTCCAAAGGTACTATATTGGCATGAACACTAATGTAATAATCTCAAAAGATTTTGAACTAAGTTATTGGAAAGATCTCTTATGTGTGTTACTTGATATACGTGTGGGTGGTATCCCAGGGGCATAAGCCTAGCATGGGTCGATCCCAGTTGATATGTACTGGGGGCAGCCTAATGGTCACAGTACGGTACAGTATTGATTATTGTTAGGTGGTTGGAGGTTCGGGAGGAGGAGGTAATGGCGAATGATAATTGTAAAGAATGAAATGAACGAATGTATACCGCTCCACAAATGTGTTTGAATTCAAGAACCCAATTCAGATTAATGATAATGTACATGATCCTAAAAGTGTTTATGAAGTGTGGTTCACTTCTATTATGATTTATTCACTTGCGTCTGATTTTCTTGATCCCCCATATCACATATGATTATTTACAGCTTTACATACTCAGTACATATTTCGTACTGACGTCCCTCACGGGGGACCTGCATTTCATGCTGCAGGCACAGGTGCTTAAGCTCATTCACATCATAGATAGGAGCCAGGTCATACAGCTATTGTTGGTGAGCTCCAGTTTGCTTCGGAGCTTTTCGAGTCGGTTCCTTATGTTTTGTTATTGTACAGGAGTCATGTATGGACGGGGGTTTGTTCCGACCCTAGTTATGTCATGTATATCCTAGAGGCTTTGTAGACATAAGGAAGGGTAAAGTCATGGAAGTTTATATAGTGATGTTATATTTGTATATGTGATGGCCCCGACGGCTAAGTATTATATATACATATATATATTTGTGCGTGTTGTGCTGATACAGGTAATTAGACCCTTCTATATGCAACGAAGTGCTGTCCAAATTTTTGGTGACACATAAGTGAAAGTACAGGTATTTGAACGGGTTCTCCCGGGCCTTCTCGGCTTCGGGTGCCAGTCCAGCCCGATGGGATTTTGGGGCGTGACAAGTAATCAAGATAACTCTAGCTTTTTGTCAACTAACTCTAGATGACACTTTGTCGACAAGAACTGAGTTCAAGAACCTACTACTAATGAACTAGAGAAGTAGGCAATGTTTACAAACATAAAACAAAGAGTCAAATACAACAAGAGCTTGAGACACAAAAGCGAGCTTGGTTTAAGGATTTTAATCTTATAGATTCAAGAGAGATTTGATGTTGTGGGGATTTGGAAGCTTGGTTTTCTTATTGTAATATGAGAGACTAGAAAACCTAGGATGTTTCTGATTGGCTGGGGCAAAAAGGTGTTGCAGCCTTGACACCAACTTACTGTCAAAATGATACTTTTTCAGATGTACTGCTGACTAAGTGAAAGTGATGTGAACGCAATCAACCTGGTCCCTAAGTAGTTGCACTTTGGCATTAAATCAGCTTCACAAACCAGGTCCCAAGTTGATAATTTATCAATCATCAAAACTAAGAACTTAACAAGTAAAAATTAGCAATGACAAGGTATGAAAAGAAATTGTATAGCACATGAAATTCATGAACTATATGGGTCAAGGTTGGGTGAAACGGCCGTCGGCCTGAGAAGATCCATATAGACAATGAATTTGATGGGTTAAAACTGAAAAATATATTTCGGAGGGGGGTTGAAAAATAGCATACATATAGGAGAAAATAGGTCTGCATAGCTATAGTTTTAAAAATTATAATTTATAATCTGTGTATCTACTTTATTTAGATCAACTATTATCAAATTTATTTGTATCAGCGAATATAAAATACAAAATATTATATACTTGATTTCATAATATACAAATATTATGATTAAACTATATATACTATAAAATCGAATAAATATAAAATCAAGAAAATACAAAAATATAACCATATGAAGTTGGTCATAGTAATTGAATACAGTTGATACAAATGCAGTGATACACGACTAGATTGGAAGCGATGTGAAGAGAGTAGCAAGAGAAAAGGGACAATATAGTTAAGTTAGTTTATAGATTGTAATTAATTAAAACTTAAGTTGATTAGGTTAATTAGTAACTTATGTCTACTAATTCCTGTAGTTTTTCCTACTTTTTTACGGTTAGAGAGGTACTTTTGGAAAGAAAATCCCTCATTTCCTTTGTATTATGTGGTCACGATGGTTCCCTCACGATTGCGATAAAGTCACCAACACCCAAAAAAACAAAAATTCTCGGTCTGACATTTTATGTATCGTCATTTTTTTCTATCCGTCTCAAAAAGAATGTCACCTTTTCTTATTTGGGTCTCAACCCAGACCTCGCCTCTAAGTCTCAAAAGGTAAGGACAACATATCTAAGGGAGTGGATTCCACTTTACCCCTTATCATTTAAAGTTTGGGAAATGGTTCCCCCTTCACATATTGAAAAGAAACTATAATCCTCTTTATCTAATATTTTCTTGTGAGATTTTTCTTTTTTCTGGTGAACAACTCAAAGTTAAAGAGGATGTTTGAATTGAACGATAACCCCCTTATACACAAAGTTAACTACTCAACTCAAACGCATTTACAATTCAATTGGTTGCCTTTCAAAATGATGATTGAGTTGTTACAACTGTTGTATGCTCTTGTTATTCACCAAGGCATCCCATATATTATCGATTTCAAAGTAAAACTTTGGACTTCACTAATCAAATTAGATAGTTTTCTCATGTTAATGTTTGTGAGGCATTCAAAAAGATATTGATGCTTGACATGATTATACAAGGTATGAATTAAAAATTTCTCATGATTTAAAAATAGCATGGATTGAAAATAGATTGGAGATCGAAATTGGTTAAAAGTAGCTCATTTGTTAAAAATTATTCTTTTTCAAGAAATTCAAAAAGATCCATTATGATAAATTATTATTTTTGAAGAAATTCGTAGATCCATTATGATCCAGCAACAACGTTCATATATACCAACATGGGTTGTGGTGCAGAGGATGGGTTGTTCCACCCTTACCCAGAGGTCGAGGGTTAATTCTGTTGGGAGCCTTGCCACTAAACCTATCAAACGGGCTGATTTGACTCGGCCCGAACTGGCCCACTTAACCAAGCCGGCTCGATCAGCCCACAGGCTGTAGGGTCCCGGGTCCCAAGCTGGGTTATTTTTTTTGGGTCCGATTAACCCTGCCTGGACCAAACCCGGTCCAGGCCCGCCGGTTAACCGGTCCGAATCCATTTAAAAAAAAATGGATTTTGGAAATTGGGCCACAAAGTAGCAGTTGGCCCAATGGCTATATGGCCGTTTTGGGGTCCAAACGGCTACTTAGCCACGTTTTATTCAAAAAAAAAAAATCAGTGAAAATATTTTTTTAAATACCCTACACTTTCAAATTATTTTCCACACAATTTTTATTCTCTCGAATCTCAATTCTCAATTCTCAAATATTCTATATATTTCCTAAAGTGCTCAATTTAATTTTTTAATTTTTTGATTACAAAGTACGAGTGGAAGTTTCTAAAGTCGCAACTTTCGGATACTTTTAAAATTTGATATTGTCGTTCCATCTCGTACTTTTAGTTTTTAATTAGTGTATTAATTATTGAATATTTAATTTTATTATATTTGTGTATTTTGAAATTTTTTTAGTTTGATTATATTATGGATAAATTAAGAAACCTTGCCACTAAAAGTGTAAAAAAATTATCCCGGAAGTGGTAGTGGTAGTAAAAAGCGAATTACTGACGGTAGAGGTAGTTCAAGTAGTAGATATACCCGTGTGCCTCCGGTACTGCTTAGTCAACCTTTTGAGGAAGAAGGAGGTGTAGGTGTAGGTGTCCAGGATATGGATTATATAGAAGCTCAGAAAAATTACAGTATAGAAGAAAAAAATGAAGTAGATGCGGTTGATTTAGATGAAGATGATGAAAATATTGGTTAGACACCCGCAGTAGGAAATGCTAACGTTAGATCTGAATCGGTTAATCTCCCTCTCCGTCCTCCCCGTACCCCAAGCGCTCGTAAAATAACTAGTATTGCATGGTAATTTTTTTGAACGTATATCAGATACTGAGGTGCAATGTAATATTTGTAAACAAATATATAAACATAAAAGAGGAGGCAAGCAAGGGGGTACGGGTACGTTAATGAGATATATAAGTGATAATCACGAAAGAGAGTTAAATATTGCAAAAGGTGGTGCGGATGTTAGTGGGCAACACAAACTAGAATGGACCCAGCAACCAGTCAGATAATGAAGAAGTATAATAAATTGAGGGACCGAAAAGAAATAGCAAAAATGGTAGTTGTGGGTTGTTTGCCTTTCAATTTTCCTTCTTCTGATACTTTTATTCGTTATATTCAAACAATTTATAATCCTATTTTTAATGGTATTCCTAGAAGTACTTGTCGGGCCGATATTTTTAGACTTCATTCACAATATTATTTTTATTTATCTACATTGTTAAAAAATATTCAATGTAGAATGACTCTAACTTCTGATCCTGGTCGTGCTGTTAATAAAAATGATTATTTAATTATTACTTGTCACTGGATAAATAGTGATTTTGTTATGCAAAAATATATTCTAGCCTTTTTGTATGATGAAGATCATAAACAACTGGAGATTTTATTGCTGATTCTATTAGTAAAGTTGCAGAATTTTGTGGTATTGGAAATAAAATCTTATGTATTGCTTTTGATGATGCTTCTAACAACAAGACTGCTATTAGAAAGTTAAAAGATAAGCTATCTCTGCCGTTACCTAAAATATTTCATGTTAAGTGTGCTTGTCATATATATAATTTAATTGTAAGAGATGGTCTTGAGTTTTTTGAGCTTTATATTGAAAAAATCCGTCTTGCTGTTGGTTTTATTCAAGAAAATAATCGAAGAAAAAGAATTAGAGAATTTAAACTTAAATGTGAACAAAATGGACTTGCACCGATATTGATGTCTGAAGAATGTGATACTAGATGGAATGATACGTATGATTTTTTAAAAACTTATCATAAACATAGAGTTCCTATTACACTAAATTAAACATCTTGGTTCATTTGTTGATTCGGCTGAATGCATGCTACATGATTCTGATTGGGCTGTAATTGATAATCTTGTTAAGTTTTTGAAAAAAATTTATATTGCTACGGTTGAATTTTTTCGGTGCTTATTATCCTACTGTTTGTAATATTTTAGCATACATAGCTGATATTTCTGGTTTGCTTAAAGAATAATATAAGAATAAAGGTTACAAAGAAGCTGTTGGTGCTATGTTTGCTAAATTTAAAAAATATTTTTTTTCAATTCCCCCTATTTACTTGGTGCTATGCTAAATCCGTGTATGAAATATACTACTATGTGCCACTTTAGTACTCTTATTTATTCTAACTTAGAGATACATACTAACAATGCTTCTGATGATGAAGAACAAGAGCAACCAGATTTGTGGACGGCTATAAGTGATGCGAACGCTTACATAGATAAATTATATAACCATTATGCTGATTTACTGGATTTAGCTGTACCAACAAATATCACTCCAACTGTTGCTCCTCATCCTCCCGAGGAGCCATCATCTTCTAAAAGGCCGGGACATAGTGGTTTTTCTTATCACTTTTATGATTTAAATTGTTGGAACAGTGTTAAAAAGGAAACTTATATATCAACTTATCGGAAAGAGCATAAGTATTATCTTCGAACGCCGCTAGAGGATCATAGACGAAGGATCAACACATTGTATTGGTGGAGGAATAATGAAACACAATATCCTATGCTTTCAAGATTAGCTAGAGATAATGTCAACCGTTGCATCAGAGACCGCTTTTAGTCAGGGACGACAACAGCTTGGAGACCATCGACACTATTGGGAAGCAATGCTATGAATGTTCTAGTTTGCCTTAGAGATTGGATTAGAGCGGAACGAAGAAATCAAGAAATGTAGGAGGCTCCTAAAGACGAACAAAAACTTAAAGAAATTATGACTTCAAGGAAAAACTCAGCAGAATCAAGTCCAATGCATGATTCTGCCCCCATTGACTTTGATTATCCTATGCAAGTTCCCGTTAATATTAACATGGATGAGTTGGAAAAGATGATGAGAACTTTGTAGATTTTTTCATTCATGTACATTGTAAATTTTGAATCATTTTGCAATCAATAAAATATAACATTCATTCACTTCTTAGTCCTTACTTTGTAAATTTTTTTCATTTAATGATTTAAATTGAATTTCTAGTTTAAATTAAATACTTAGTTTTAACTTTTCATATATTACTAATTTATTATCAAGTATTATTAATTTATTATATTAAGTAACATATATTTTATTTAAAGTAGTACATATATTGAATGGTACATATATATGTGTATATATTTTCTATAGACACTAAAGTAGTATATATTTAATGTGTATATGTTTTATAAATTAGTATATATATCATTATATTGTAGTATATATTTTGTAGCATATGTTTTAAAGTAGTGCATCTATTGAATGGTACGTATATATGTGTATATATTTTCTATAGACACTAAAGTAGTATATATTTAACGTATAGATGTGTATATGTTTTATAAATTAGTATATATATCATTATATTGTAGTATATATTTTGTAGCATATGTTTTAAAGTAGTACATATATTGAATGGTACGTATATATGTGTATATATTTTCCATAGACTATAAAGTAGTATATATTTAACGTATACATGTGTATATGTTTTATAAATTAGTATATAACTATATATAGTGTGTGTGTATATATTGTAGTAGATATATTGTGGTATATGTTTTATTTAAAGTAGTACATATATATTGAATGGTACGTATATATGTGTATGTATCTTCTATAGACTATAAAGAAGAATATATTTAACGTATACATGTGTATATGTTTTATAAATTAGTATATAACTATATTTAGTGTGTGTATATATTGTAGTATATGTTTCATTTAAAGTAGTACATATATTGAATGGTACGTATATATGTGTATATATCTTCTATAGAGTATAAAGTAGTATATAGTTAACTTATACATGTGTATATGTTTTATAAATTAGTATATAACTATATATTTAGTGTGTGTATATATTGTAGTATTTGTTTTATTTAAAGTAGTACATATATTGAATGGTACGTATATATGTGTATATATCTTCTATAGACTATAAAGTAATATATATTTAACGTATACATGTGTATATGTTTTATAAATTAGTATATAACTATATATTTAGTGTGTGTGTGTATATTGTAGTATATATATTGTAGTATATGTTTTATTTAAAGTAATACATATATTGAATGGTACGTATATATGCGTATATATCTTCTATACACCATAAAGTAGTATATATTTAACGTATACATGTATATTTTTTATAAATTAGTATATAACTATATATTTAGTGTGTGTATATATTGTAGTATATATTTTATTTAAAGTAGTATATACTGAATGGTACGTATATATGTGTGTATATCTTCTATAAACTATAAAGTAGTATATATTTAACGTATACATGTGTATATGTTCTATAAATTAGTATATAATTTTATATATATATATATATATATATATATATATATATATATATATATATATATATCATGTGTATATATTGTAGTATATGTTTTATTTAAAGTAGTACATATATTGAATGATACGTATATATATGTATATATCTTCTATCGACTATAAAGTAGTATAGATTTAACGTATACACGTGTATATGTTTTATAAATTAGTATATAACTATATATTTAGTGTGTGTATATATTGTTGTATATATATATATATTGTAGTATATGTTTTATTTAAAGTAGTAGATATATTGAATGGTACATATATATGTGTATATATCTTCTATAGACTATAAAGTAGTATATATTTAACGTATACATGTGTATATGTTTTATAAATTAGTATATAGCTATATATTTAGTGTGTGTATATATTGTAGTATATATATTGTAGTATATATTTTATTTAAAGTAGTACATATATCGAATGGTACGTATATATGTGTATATATCTTTTATAGACTCTAAAGTAGTATATATTTAACGTATACATGTGTATATATTTTATAAATTAGTATATGTATCATTATATTGTAGTATATATCTGGTAGCATATGTTTTATTTAAAGTAGTATATATATTTAACTAACGTATAGTCGTATACACGATTACATGTTTAATTGTGTATACGTTTTTTTAAATTCTAATGTAGTATATACTATATATATATATATATATATATATATATAGTGTAGATATATTGTTTAACGTATTTAAAATGTATTTAGATGGGTATATATAATGTCTATTGGAGAAAAATCTTTTGATTTTTTTTTATTTTGACCAGTTTTGATCGGATTTTGGACCAATTTTGATCGGGTTAGGTTAAATAGGCCAATCCCGGGTTGTTTTTACAAAATTTACTGCTAGGCCTGGAACCGAACCGACCTGTTTAACCAGGCTCGGATCCGGACCGGCCCACAAACCGGTTAAACTTGACGAGCCGGTTCCGGATTGATTCGGACCACTTAACAGGCTTAGTTGTTACCTTAATGGGCCCTGCAAAGCACAATCCATATTTGTCGGGCTCTAATGCGAGCACCGAACACCGAACACCAGATGAAAAAAAAAGGAAAAAATTCAAAAATAGCAAACTTAAGCATATAATTAGTAGTTTTATAGCAACTGTTTCATAATTACCTGAAATAGCAACTTGTATTTTGTATTTTATAAAAGTATTGCTACTAAAATACATATACAATAAGATTAATTGTCCTTCTTTTACTCAAATCAATCGAGTTAAATAAGGAATAGTTATGTCATGTATTTAAAGCAGTAAATTCCTTTTTCATAAATTGCTCTTATTTAAAGCAATAAATTCTTTTTCCATAAATTAATATTATTTAAATTAGTATATATTTTCCAAATTAAACT
This sequence comes from Capsicum baccatum var. pendulum, assembly GCA_030864225.1. Classification (NCBI taxonomy): domain Eukaryota; kingdom Viridiplantae; phylum Streptophyta; class Magnoliopsida; order Solanales; family Solanaceae; genus Capsicum; species Capsicum baccatum. The sequence continues at coordinate 252,838,182 of CM061555.1, forward strand.
CAAATCTGAAGATCATTATCTTCATGATATTAAAAAAAAAAAAAATCTTGTTTGTTTCTTTTCATCTTCTTTTTTTATCGCTTTATTTTTTTTATTTTGATTTTTTTTCTTTTTCTTTTTCATTTTTTTCATTCCACTTTATTTTCTCTCTTCTGTTTCTCTTCTTTTTTTTCCTTTGCATTTTCTAATTTTTTTTTCCTTTCTCATATTTTTTTCTTTTCCTATTTTCATTTTTTTCTTCTTTGTTTCTATTTTTATTTTTTTGGCTTTTATTTTTACACTTCTATTTCTAGCTTCTATTTCTCTTTTTTTTTTTTGACTTTTCTTTTTCTATTTTTTTTTGTTTTTTTTTCTATCTCTATCTTTTATTTTTAAAAGATGAATATCTATATCACATATACATATTCAAAAATATGTACAAAATAAATAGACATACAAATTTGCGTGTATATTTACAGTACAAAACATACATATATATCTGCTTATGTTTTTACAGAAATACATATCTGACTCATATGTATATAAACATATAGGACACAAAATCTCTATAGCAAAAAAGACAACTATATACATATACCTATAAGTAATAAAAAAAATATATGATACATATCTTAAACAGAAAAAATACAAATAAGTACATATGTTACCCTCTAAAATGACATAGAACAGTTCAAAAATAAATTCAACACCGTACAAAAATACATATGAATATCCATTTGTATATATAAAATACAAATACATACACATGCCCAAAAAAAATTATAATACATTTGTGACATAATACATTTGTCTAATTGCACTTGAACTACGTATTTCTTCTTCTTCTTCGTGTAGACACCACAAATATGATAAAAAATTCTTGTACTGCTCGTTTGATAACATCACCTTAATACGTTCTCCAATATCATTGACTATGTGACATCTCATATGTGGTGCAAACATTGAAAGTACTCTTGCCGTGGATATATGATCACGCGGCACCCATTTAACAAAATAATGACATAAATTTATATTACGTGTACTTTTTAAAAAAAAATGCGAGATATTTAGTATGCATATGTTTTCTTTTACATAATAAATATTACATTACAAAAAATACATATAGCTCTGCATATGTATTTACAGAATATATACCTGATTCATATGTATATTATCATATAAAAGATACAAATATGACTCTGATGTGTATTTATGAAATAAATATCAAATTCATATCAAATATTAACGAACATAACCATAATATATATCTTCATATGTATTTGCGAAATAAAAATGTAGCTCATATAAAACAATAAATACAAATGAACATCTTAAACAGTAACAGTTATAACTATATACATTTACATATAACTAACTAAAAAAATACATAATATATATCATGAACATTAAAAAATACTAAAATAAAATATATATCTTACCCTCTAAAAAAATATATCAACATAACTATATGCGTATAAAAAATATATATACCTCACATGACCTATAAGCTAATAAAAATACAAATAAAATATCTTTAAAATTTCAAAATAAAGCACTATTAATATTTTTTTCTTAAATTTCAAAATGAAGCATCCGAAAAAAGAAGTGAAAAAGGGGGGAAAGGAAGAAAGAGAAATAGAAGTGTAAAAATAAAAGTGAAAAGAAGAAATAAAAAAATAAAAATAGAAAAAAAAAAGAAAAAAAAAATATTAGAAAGGAAAAAAATAAGAAAAATAAAGAAAAAAGGAAAAAGGAAAAAAAGAGAAGAGAAATAGAAGTGAGAAAATAAAGTGGAATGAAAAAAATGAAAAAAATGAAAAAGAAATCAAAATAAAATGATAAAAAAAAATAAGATGAAAAAAAACTAACAAGAAAAAAAAGTTAGAGATATAAGAGAGAAAAAAACAATAATAATGCTTTATTTTGAAATTTTGAAGATTTTGAAGATAATAATCTTTAGAGTTAAGTTTGATTTGGAAAGGAAATTTACTAATTTAAATAAGGATAATTTATGAAAAATGAATCTACTAATTTAGGAATCTACTAATATGTGTGAAAAAAGCAAAAAAGAAAGAGATGATTTTTGTAAAGTTTGTTTTTTGGGGTAAATTGGAGAGAGGTAAAACAATGGAGTGAAAATAGGAAAGAAAGAGCAAAACATGTATGTGTGGAGGTAAGGGACAAAAAATGTTATTTTTGCTATAAAATATAATTTTGAAAAAGTGTTGCTATTTATTGTAATTGTGGTCTTAAATTTATTACTTTCTGTAATTTTTCCAAAAAAAAAAAAACGTTCATACATGGATGAAAGTATATGTCTCTTACATTTCACTAATCATACTTCCTTAAATAGCTATCTAGATATAAAGGTGACAGATTTCTCTTAAAATTAAAATATTAAACTCTTACAATCTGTATATATCCCAAAAATATTAAACTCTTACAATCTGTATATATCTCTAAAGGAGAATAATAAACCTGCCTACGTGACACTCTCATAAGCCAGGATTTTTATTTATCTTTTTTTGTATGTTTTTGAATTTTTTCTTTCATTCTTCTCATTAAATTATTAAATTAAATTAACGAAAAAGGGCCTAAAATGCCCTTCAACTATGTGAAATGGTGCAAAAATATCATTCGTCTACTTATTGGGCCTAAAATGACCTTCATGTCTATCTATTGAACCTAAAATGTCCTTTTCGTCTACCTATTGGAGTTATTTTACCCTTTTATTTAAGAAAAAAATTATACAATACAACAACTTATCTTTATTAAACTACATAAAATTCTTATCATTTTTGTTAATATTAACCAAATAAATAGTGCACAATATCAATTTTTCGTCATTCTAAATTGATCTGATAAATAAAAAGAATAACAACATAAATAGCCATTTTAAAAAAATTATTACATATACATAATCGTATTAGTTGGTTGTCAGATGTAGCATATAAAATATTTACTTTTATAACATATTCTAATATATAGAAAAATAATTATATATTAAATTCCCATATTTCTTATTTATTGCCTAATTTTATGGAAGCCTTTGTTCATTCATTTTTTATATACTATATCAAAATTTTATGTTTTTTATTTTTATTGCCTGCTCTCATGATGCCCTCATAAAAATATATGGTATATTTATACCATAAAAATTCATAGTATATTTATATATTATACAAATTATATTTATATCATAAAATGCATGATATGTTTATATCATACAAATTATATTTATACCGCAGAAATTGAATTTATATCATAAACATACATTTTAGATATAAAAAGTTTATACCATGTAATACTGAAAATTTATATTTGCATTTAATAAATATATTTTTAAAATGAAAATTAATTTACTACATATTGATATATATGATGAATATTTATCCCATAAATTATATCAAAAATATAATAATAATAATAATAATAATCTGACTTTGGCATAAATCATATTTATACAACAAAAATACATCTGTACTTCCAACATAATGATTTTTATTTCATAAATATTTATCTATAAGAAATTATAATTAACTCATTACATTAGAATTAAAAGTACACGATAATGAAATAATACTAGATAATTAACATACATGAAAACAAAATAAAATATACACGAGCGAATAACGAAATACTTAGCTTATTTAAAAATATTTGAATTTGAATATAAGAGAGAAAGATTTGAAAGCAGGGATTATCTTTTTTACTTTTAATTTGAAGATTGAAAATAAATCTCTCAAATTAAGGTGAATTGATTTAGTTGTAACGTTAAATTAAGAATTATAATTATCTTTTCTATTTTTTTTAAATGGCTATATCTATGTAAAAAAAAAATATTTTTGTAATATTGAAAAAGTACTATTATTTATGTAATTAAATTTTAAGAATGGTCATTCCATGTAATTTGCCTAAATAAAGGGGGGAAATAGGTCAATGAAAAGGACATTTTAGGCCCAATAGATAGGTGAGAAAGTCATTTTAGGCCCAATAGATAGACAAAAGGGGTATTTTAGGCCTAATAGGTAGATGGAGAATATTTTTGCACCATTTTACATAGTTGAAGGACATTTTAGGCACTTTTCCGTTAAATCTATATCTATATTTATATCTATAATCTATATCTATAATCTATAATCTATATTTATAATATATTAAAAGTGTGAAGACCCTTAGAAAAGTGATTTGAATATTTTACCCTTCCTTAAAACACTATGTAATAAACAAAATCGTCATTTACTATTTTATTTAAATTATTATTTAATTATTTTTATAATATTAGGATTTTTAACTCAACTAAAATTTTAACAAGGATAAAACTCTAATTGGAGTCTTTATATATATTTATACACAAAACGTGTTTTATGGAAAATCATGCTTCTAGGTTTCTTGGAATTTGAGTAAAAACAACATTAGGTTAGTATGTTAATTCGTTCTCCTTTTGCTACTATTTATTTACTCATTGTCTTTAGGTAATGTTTCTTGCTTTTCTTTTTGTTGAAAGATCAACTTGCAAAGATTTTACTTAAAGGTAAATATTTATTGTGTTTTTTCTTCCAATTAATTAGTTAATTGTCTTTTTAATTTTATTGTAGTTCCTTCTTTAGTTCTAGTGCTATTTTTTGTATTGTAGCTAAAAAAAAGTGGTGATAAAAAGTAAGTCAAGTTAGTTTTTATTTTTTTCATTTTGAATTTATGGTAGATGATTCAAACATTAAAGTTTACATTGTTGTTTCTTTTAGTTTCTTATGTCTCACTCAGTTTATAATCATCTAGGTCATTAATCTTATTTTTTATATTATTATTAATATTTTGTTGTTATTCTTTTGATCTATGGCAGATGATCTCTATAGTATTAAAAAAAATACTAGCCTTTTCGTGTAATGTCTCTCATATTGTGTTTCGAGAGTGATGGGAGAGAAGAGAGACGAGTTGTTGATGGGTTAAGATTGGAGTTGCCGTTATGAAATAAGGGTCTTTTAATAGAATGTAAAATACGTAATTGTTTCCATTGAATGAATGCGTGATTAAAAAAAAACATTCATTCAGAAAGAAAAAGGAAGAAGAAGAATAGACATTACATTACATAACATTACACCACATCTCCATAGAGGGAGCCCGTTTTTTTCTCTCTCTTGTCCTTTGCTTTGTTGTTCTTTTTTGACTTTTTGAAACAAATTAATCAGCGGCCATGAACGACAAGACTTCTGTTTCCAAAGAGCTTAATGCCAAACATGCAAAGGTATTATGTGCTATGTGCATTGTAGCCATATGTTGATCATCGAGATTTAAATTTTATGGGTTTAAGATTTTAGGTTCTCAATAAACTTACCTTCATATGTTGCAATTTCGATAAATTTTTTAGACATAAATTTGTTGTATGGCCCGTAACTATCATAGTGGGATTGCTTTTTTTTTTTTCTTTTAAACATAAAAAAATAATCGTACCACAAATATGGTTCAAATCGATACGTCTCTCATAACCTCTGGAAGCAAGGGACAGAGGTACTGCATGACAAACGCAAAAGTGATGACCCATCAACTACTTAAAACTTCAGTTTTAAAATATATATGTACTTACACTAAAATATATATTTATGTTTACATTATTATAATAAAGTGTGAAGAATCTTTGAAAAGTGATTTAACTTTTACAGTTCATTTAAAATCTGCGCAATAGATAAAATTATATAATTTTAAATAATCAAATGTTACACGTGCGAGGCACGTGAGATTAAACGAGTTAATAAACAAACAACCATTTCTATTCCAACTGCTTCTTACGTTTCGTTTCATCTGGCGTAATAAAAGGCCATTTTGTTTTACCGCAACATCAAATTTAGCTGATATTGCAAGATATACAATGAATAACCCATCAGTTAGTTCAAACATCCACCACAACAAAGCTAAAGGTACCAAAACTGGCTTTATGAGAAAATCACTATTATTCAATTCACCGGCTAGTGATACTAAAGTTGGAATCTCTTTGGCTTAAAATTCTATTGGCTTTTCCTATATTTCAAATTTCAGTGAAGTAATGATTTTTTTTTTGCAGATTCACTTCAATTCTAACAACAAGCAAGGTATAAATTCTTTATGTTTGAAATTGTTGTTGTTTGATTTCATGGCTCCTATTGTAGACACATAAAATTTATTGGATCAAATTCATATAAATTTAAATTTGATCCACATTTTATTGGGTTTAAAATTATTTTGGGCTTAAAAAAATAATAAATCTATTTTATTCCTCATAAAGGTTCATCTCACCTTGAAGCCCAAACTCATCAAGTGACGTGTCATCCCAGTCAAATCCAAGACCAATGAAACGCCGTCACATGTACAAATGATGTGGAAATCTCATTCAAATTCAACAACCAGTCAAAAGATGCCAAGTGACGAAGTGACATGTTTCGGTCAATCACAAGCAACTAGGCCTACCCCTACAACTATAAATAGGGGGTAACATAACATTCTAGGAGGGGTAAAGAAGGACATTCTGCAAGCATTGAAGGAAGCTTCTGCATTGACTACACAACTCTTCAATGTATTGACTAACGAAGTTCTGCCCGGAGATTAACTCGACAAGAAGAAGTGCTGTCAGACAATTTCTAGAGATCCAAACATATTTCTAGGAGGCTCAAATCATCCTACATTTGAGAATCACGCTCCAAAGGCCCTCGAATCACGGAAAAACTTAGGAGAGAAAAATTGATATAATAACGGAATCGTACCCGCAAAATTCATTTATATAAAATTCTTATTTTTGTTTATTTTATTAAGGCAAAATGACCTTCTGGATCCCTGTACTATGTCAGTTTTGTAAGTTGAACACTTCTACTTACATGTTTGTCATCTGGACCCTTGAACCCATCAAAAAGCAACATTTCGCAACCTTTGACCATTGACCTTGCCTATGTGGCAAGGTCATGGTAACTAGGACAAAGAGAGTGTAACCACTCGTCTAGGGATACGAGTGAGGGTCAATTTTTAGTCAATTTTATATTAAAATAATTAAAAAAAATAAAAATAATATTAAAATTAAAAAATATAAAAAGGGTCCTTTTTTTTCCTCCATCGTTTTAAATTTAAAAATATTTTTAAAAATTTAAAAATAATTTTAAAATATTTTTAAAAAATTAAAAATAATTTAAAAGTATTTTTAAAAAATTTAAAAATATTTTTAAAATTTTAAAAAAAATTAAAAAAGGATCCTTTTTTCCCCTCCATCTTTTTTAATTTAAAAATATTTTTAAAAATTAAATAATCATTTTAAAAATATTTTTAAAAATTAAATAATCATTTTAAAAATATTTTTAAAATTTTAAAAAAAAAAAATTTCCCTCCCCACCCCACCCCAGCCCGTCCCCACCCCCACACCCCCAGCCCCTCATTTTATTTTTCTCCATTCTTTTTAATTTAAAAATATTTTTAAAAATTTAAAAATAATAAATTTAAAATTTTTTTCTCACCCCACCCCCCTCTCCAGCCCCTCCCCACCCCACCCAGCCTCCTCCACCCCCACCCCAGTCTGTCCCCACCCTACCCAGATCCACCCACCCCTCTCCCCTAGCCCTCCACCCAACCCTATCCCGTCCCCAGCCCACCCAACCCCACGTAACCCCTCCTTCTTCCCCAGCCCCCCACCCCACCCAGACCATTCCCATCCCACCCAACCCCACACAACCCCTTCCCCAGCCCCCCATCCCACATAGCCCCATGCAATTCCCTCCCCCAGCCCCTCCCCAAGCCCCCCCCCCCCCCCACTTAATTTAAATTAAATATTTTAAATATTTAAATCATATTTAAATTAATTAATTATTTAAGTAAAATTTATTTAAATTAGGTAAGAATTTAAATTTGATAAATTAATTAATTTAAAATTTAGTTAAATTAAATAAATTAATTAGTTAAGAATTTTAATTAATTAATTTTTTACTAATTTAAAATTTAAATTTATTAATTAAATTAATTTTAATATTTAATTAATTTTAATGTAATAATTTTTTTTATTTTTTTATTTTAAAAATGATTATTCAAAATTTTAAATTTTAAAAGCATGATTATTCAAATTTTTCTATAATTTATACTTTTTTTATTTAATTAAATTAATTTTAATATTTAATTTATTGTGTAGCATTTTAAAAATGACTTGAAATTTAATGTAATACTTTTTTTATTTTTTATTTATTTTTTAAAATGATGTGGCAGATAACGTGGCAAGCATGGCTGACGTGACTGACGTGACAGTTGATATAGAAACTGACGTGGGAGAGAGTGTGTTGCACTCACCAAAAAAAATTTTAAATGTTGCTTTTTAGCAGGTTCAGGGGTCCAGATGACAAACATGTAAGTAGAAGTATTCAACTTACAAAACCGACATAGTATAGGGGTCCAGGAGGTCATTTTGCCTTTTATTTTTGCTTGAAGTTAATTTTCAGTGTTAACAAAAATTTGTTGCAAACAAATTGGCATGCCCAGTGGGACCAGTTCTGCTCTTCATCTCTTCCTCCTACAAGTAAAAGAAAATCACATATTCAACTACTACAATGGACTTCAGAAAAATCAATAAAGTTTCATGCAAGAAGTCTACTACTGCCACGTCTACTGAGATCAAACTTGTTGGCCCCATCAATCGACGCAATCTCAACGTTTGTGCTTTGGATGGATCCCAACATTTCACCATTTTGGAGATGACAAAAAGGAGAAAATCTCAAATTTTGGCAGTAACTACAACCCCTGGGGGCAACTTTGCATCTATATTATCAGATGAACCGTCTGAAACTGGCTGAAACTTTGGAGAATCTGAAAACTTAATGAATTCTCCAACTTCAACGAAAGTCAACACCTTCATGGTTGATGCAATTGACTTGGACGAGAAGTTTGCAATGATGGATCAAACCATTGAAGCCTTGAAGAAGTCCGTTGATGAGAAACATCATCAAATCGCCCGACTTATGGGCAAGTTGGATCTCTACAGTCCTGGAGAGTCAAATTATAATCTAACACCGCGAGAAAAAGTTGATAGTGAATCTCTCATCAAGACAAGTGACAATTACTGCGATGATCGATCCGCTTCAGTGGCTACTCTAATAGTTCAACAACTGCAAGATATGATTGCAAACACTATCAAAGCACAATATGGTGGTCCGTCACAAAGTTTCGTAGGATACTCAAATCCATATTCTAAGTGAATCGAGGTCTTACCGATGCTAATTGGATATCAACCTCCAAAGTTTCAATAATTTGATGGAAAGGGAAATCCAAGGCAACACATCACTCATTTCATTGAGACTTGTAGCAGTGCTGGTACACATGGCGATCTTCTTGTTAAGCAATTTGTTCGCTCCTTGAAAGACAACGCTTTTGATTAATACACAGACTTGGAGTCTGGATCAATTGATTGTTGGGAGCAACTAGAAAGTCAGTTCCTAAATCGCTTCTACAATACCCGTCGTATGGTCAGCATGATGGAGTTGACAAACACAAGACAAAGTAAAGATAAGCCTGTACTGGATTACATAAATCGCTGGCGAACATTAAGCTTTGATTGCAAGAATAAACTTTCTGAAACTTCCGCGGTTGAAGTTTGCATTAAAGGGATCCGTTGGGGCCTTGTGTATATCCTCCGAGGAATTAAGCCTCAAACTTTTGACGAATTAGCTACGCGCTCATGACATGGAGCTAAGTATTGCAAGTCATAGAATGGAGTCACCTGTTTTTTATCCTAGGAAGGAAGTCACAAAATTCGAAGACTCATCTGAAAACCAAATTGGGGAATCTATGACGACAACTGTGAGTTTTACGAAGTCCCCTACAAGACAAAAGTTAAAAGAGGAAGCTCCAATGCAACAAATACGAGAGGTGAAAAATCAACCAACCTTGAAAGAGTTACAAGCAAGGGTATATCCTTTTCTCGACTCTGATGTTCCTAAAATTCTTAACGAGTTGTTAGCCAAAGAAGTCATTTAACTTCCTAAGTCAAAGCGACCCAAAGAATCAAACAAAGTCGATGATCCTAAATACTGCAAATTTCACTGCATTGTTGGTCATCACACCACAAAATGCTTCATCCTGGAGGAAAAGATCATGACATTAATGCAAGAGGAAAAGATCATCATTGATGATGTCGATATAGTTGACACAAATCATGTTAGCGTCAAACTGCACCATATGAAAGGTTCAATTTCAAAAGCTCTACAAGCCATGCTCTCTGTGGAATCACCAAAAGTTGAAAAAATAATCATGCTACAATTTTGGAGCTTTGACCCAATTAGGGTTCCAGCCTTGAAGAAAACAATGAGCAAATCCATGCAAAATGACTTCTCCAATAGCAAGAAGGGTGATACTTGGACATTGATCGCTCGCAAAAGAAAAAATTTTCAAAAGGCTTCTAAACTCCAACTTTTAAAAGTCGACACAAGATCAAGTGCAAATTTGTTTCAACCAATGGGGGCAATAAATACCAAACTGAAGTGCAATCATACTCCATTACAAAGGGTTGGAAGGAAAGTTACATTACAAGAATTCTTTCCCAAAATGCTCCTTGCTGCTCGAGCTTAAACTGCAAGTCAAAAATGCTCCTAGCTGCACGAGCTTAAACTGCAAGTCAAAAACGCTCCTTGGTGCACAAGCTTAAACTGCAAGTCAAAAACGCTCCTTGCTGTATGAGCTTAAACTGCAAGTCGAAAATGCTCCTTGCTGCACGAGCTTAAACGGCAAGTCAAAAATGCTCCTTGATGTACGAGCTTAAACTGCAAGTCAAAAATTCTCCTTGTTGCATGAGCTTAAACTGCAAGTCAAAAATGCTCCTTGATACACGAGCCTAAACTGCAAGTCAAAACCGCTTCTTGCTGCACGAGCTTAAACTGCAAGTCAAAACCGCTCCTTGCTGCATGAGCTTAAACTGCAAGTCAAAATGCTCATTAATTCACGAGCCTAAACTGCAAGTCAAGAACGCTCCTTAAGGCACGAGCATAAAATGCATGATGCTCCTTAAGGCACGAGCATAAACTGCATGATGCTCCTCGATGCACGAGCCTAAACTGCAAGTCAAGATGCTCCTTGATACACGAGCCTAAACTGCAAGTCAAGAACGCTCCTTAAGGCACGAGCATAAACTACATGACACTCCTCGATGCATGAGCCTAAATTGCAAGTCGAGATGCTCCTCGACGCACGATCCTAAACTACAAGTTGAGATGCTCCTCGACGCACGATCCTAAACTACAAGTCAAAATGCTTCTTAAGGCACGAGCTTAAACTGCATGTCACTTCAGGCCCGCATGAGTCTAAACTGTGAACGGCCCTCTAAAAAAATAAAAGAATTTTTTTTTTTAAAAAAAAAGTAAATTAACTCATCATGCCTCGAACTACGCTATGACTTGATCCTTCTAGGTACGTAGGCAGCTTAGAGTATTTTACTCTATGTTCAGTCGTGTGAGTTAAAAAAAAGAGGAAAAACATGTGTCATTATTTAAGCACGGCAATAACACTTTGAATTGACATGGATATCACATAAGAATAGGCATTTCTTCGCTAAGTTTACCGTAGATGCGCAAAGGTGAAAAGACCAGCAAGGCAAAGCAAATTTCGACAACATATTTGTATAAATTCGTATAGGTGTTCAGATCATTTTGACATATGTGGTATAACTTAGAGACTTTTCTGCAACAAAAAAAGATTGCTCATGATTCAAAGGTTCTTATGCCAAGTTATGAATTTTCCATCATAGCCGCTCAAAGTTGCAAAATAGGCCATCAGATTCCGAACTAAGCTGATTTTGATGACGTATCTGTATAAATCCATAAGGGCGTTGAGTGTGTTTTTTTATGTATGTCGTAGCTATACGAATCTACTTTCTAACGTCACCTGATTTCGATACTCCCACATCGAGATATGAAACTTATGGTGATGCTGCGCAAAGCTGAAATAACTAGCGAACCAAGATTAGATGGAAGTTTTTGAAGTGATATATGGGACGATTCGGAGAAATATCTAGCAAACAAAGATTAGAAGACCATTTTTGGAGAAATATCTGGGATGATTTGGATGTAACTTGATTGTGGTTATTGCGTAAGATGTATCTCAACGAGTCTAGTTTCCAACGCAAAAAATGGTTCCTGATTTTGATACTCCTACATCAAAATACAGAATTTACCGTGATGCTGCGTCAAGCTAATAAAATAGATGTATCGGGACATTGAATTCCATTGTATGAATCAAACAACTCATTTTTTATTCTCCCATCGGAGAATAAATATTTTTATGGACGTGTACCTAGTACTTGCTCACCAAAGTCAGAAAAGGCTACTCCATGTGTCAATATTATCAATCTGGATGACACCATGTACGTGCTCCTTGAAAAGAATGAGATGCTCTCACTCGAAGGCTCTTTATTGCCGAGCCCCACGGATGAGATGCACCACATGTTTGCTTTGCAACAATGGACTGTAGACACTCAAAACTTCATCATCATAAGGTCGCAAGTATGACACCAAGTACATGCTCATTGAACCTAAAATAGGAAACTTTCAGCGTCGTCAAGGATGAAATCAGATCATTCCAAGTCACTTTCTTATCAAGCAGTAAGGAAGTACTGCACTAAATGGTTCAACATCAATTATATCGATCTGACATCAAGACCATTTGCATAAACCTGCAAAAAAAAAGATAGAACACATCTACGGTGTTGACCAGATGAAGCTTCTCGATTCTACACGGATTGATGTCAATTATATGAAACTTCAATATGGCGATACGTTTTGGTACCAAACACACGATGCTTTGATTTGGCATGATCAACATTGAGAGAAACACATCAGTTTAGTTCAACATAGCTGATATCGATGTCAATTAGCATGAAATTTGATTTTCAACTATTGATCTTCTATGCCGAGATGCAAGGAGTTTTCTATTCCAAGATTTAAGGAAATGGAAACAAATTTTCTTGCCAAGGATAGAAAAGAGTTGCTCCGAGTGTCCGTTTTCAAGCCGTGATAGGGAATATTTCTCGCCAAATCCTTGAGAAAATGGGTGAAGCACTTAGTTGTTGCTCATTAAAAACTGCGACTCGAAAAATGATGCCTCAAGTGGTTCCTGACCAATCATCCAGACAATGTTTGTATATGCTTGGTGTGATATGGACACCACTTTTATTTTTTCATGAACCTCAAAAAAAAAAAAAAAAGCAAAGAGGAGTGATCACGAACATGCAATCTGGAGTCACGACATGACAGCTTATAGCATCAACTTCAAAAATTAATTATCGTCAATACAGAAGGAGTTTGACATTGATTTTTGGATATGACGCAGCAATACAAGTCTAGCCGCTCCAGAACTAAGTCATTCAATATTTGGACATTTCTACAGTCAGATGTGATTTTTACTCTGTGAGTGTTTAAGCTAAAAATCAGGAAAGACACTCCATGTACTTTGTCGGTCGGTGTTGCAAGGAGCTTGTATACTTTGCATGACGTCCACCAATGCTTCCAAAAAGGTTGAGGTGCACTAGTAGTGCTCTCCAAATACATAGTCACAAAGAAGCCAAGGGATATCTTTGCAAAGGATACGGATTTCAAAAGATTGTGGTTGATGTGATTTCATAACATCCCCTTATATAGAGGCTCCTATGAAGAATTTTCAGTTTGTGTACAAGGAATGTCGTGGTGAAATTAGAAGAAGAGAATCCCTGAAAATTTTAAATTGCCAATCAGTTGAAAAATTACCATATTGAGGAGATTTCTTTGGAGGTGATTTTAATTCTTTCTTGAAGTCAAAAGGAAAGTTAATATTTTTTCCTTTGGTACATGAAATCAAAATGGAAGTTGATATTTTCCTTAGGTACATGAAATCAAAAGGAAAGTTAATATTTTCCTTTGGTACAAATAGATCAAGTCAACTTTTTTACTTCATACGTGCAATATGTCAAGTGCGGAAGTTGTATTGATCCTTTTAATTCAAATACATTAAAAAGGTCACATTGTTGTGAAATTAAAAACTACTTAAATAAATATTACAGTGGTGATTTCTCATGTTCATATTTATCCAAGAAGAGTCAAAAAAAAAAAAATCAAATAGGTCATTTTTTTAATACTCTTGAAAATAATATCGAGTTTGTACTCGATTGTGGATGAAAAATGAGGATCACCGCAAACAAATAGTTGGTTGTTTGATGAAGACTTTCACGACATGAAAGTTCATGGAGAAAACTTTAGTTAGACCACACGCAAGTATTGGTCTAACTAGGATGCACTGATGAGAAACAAATACCTTTGAAGTCACGAGAATAAAAACACATTCATGAGTACTTCAAGTCTCGCCGCCAAGTTTCGGCAAGCCTACACGTCGACCAACCTTGAAGTAGGGGGCATTTGTAGACACATAAAATTTATTGGATAAAATTCATATAAATTTAAATTTGATCCACATTTTATTGGGTTTAAAATTATTTTGGGCTTAAAAAAATAATAAGCCTATTTTACTCCTCATCAAGATCCATCTCACCTTGAAGCCTAAACTCATCAAGTGACGTGTCATCCCAGTCAAATCCAAGACCAATGAGACGCCGTCACATGTACAAATGATGTGAAAATCTCATTCAAATTCAACAACCAGTCAAAACGCGCCAAGTGACAAAGTGACATGTTTCGGCCAATCACAAGCAACAAGGCCTACCCCTACCCCTACAACTATAAATAGGGGAGTAGCATAACATTCTGGGGGAGAGGGGGGGGGGGGGAGGACATTCTGCAAGCATTGAAGAAAGCTTCTGCATGGACTACATAGATCTTCAATGTATTGACTAACGGAGTTCTGCCCGGAGATCAACTCGACAAGACGAAGTGCTGTCAGACAATTTCCGGAGATCCAAACACATTTCTAGGAGGCTCAAATCATCCTACATTTGAGAATCACGCTGCAAAGGCCCTCGAATCACGGAAAAACTTAGGAGAGAAAAATCGAGAGAATAACGGAATTGTACCCGCAAAATTTATTTCTATAAAATTATTCTTTTTATTTATTTTATTTTTGCTTGCAGTTAATTTTCAGCATTAACGAAAATTTGTTGCAAACACTTATTATTTAATTTCTTTCAACCTTGCATCAAATTTTGGCAGGTATGCATGAGAAACATCACCACCTTAAGTTGACTGGATTTTGAAAAGTGGTGTTTTTGATAATTCAAACTTAATTCTTCTGTGATATCTTAGGTGAGTATAATTAGTATAAACTATATAGGATGCTCATTATATAATTGATTTATTTCCGGTAAGATATTTCAATCTTTTTCTTTTTCTTTTTTCTTTAACATTGTTTGGTTCGTTTTCCTTCCCTGATTTCAAGATGGTTAAAAATACTTTTTATTGTTGTAACTTATAATAGGATAGACTAATGAATATTTGTCGTAGAAGATAATAGCGCAGTCACAAGATATATAGACGTGACTAACAATCTCCTTTATAATATTTAATCATGCTAATTGGACTAACTTGAAGCATGTAGTCTTTAAGGGGCTCCTATATGGATGGTGTTTCGGAAGGACAGTTGACAAATCAAAATTTAAAAAAAAGTCCATGTCATGTCATCGAAAATGTCAACTTGCATCCTCTAAGATGGTATACTCATTTTCCTTTTGCAGGGCTTATCTAGGCTACAAGTTGCTGCAGTATCATCAATGAAAGATAAGAAAAGTATAAGATTGTGTATGCTCCCATTGGAAGCTATAGATGACATGCTATTCACGTGTGTTGCTTCCTAATTATGAGAAGTAAAGCCGAAGATGTACAGTTGAAATTATGCACTTAAAAAGTCAAGTAAGTTTCTGAAGAAGGAACCTTACAGCCCCTATGATGTATAACACTATCTATGTTCATATGGTAGAAACTGGACGTATGAACAAGATAGAAATGATCTGTATGGAAATTATAAGGGATAGGTCATTCATTATTGCTTTGCTTTCTTGTAGGAAAACTCCAATGAAAGCTACATCTGATATTGTTCAGTCATTTTGTCTCTGTAGCATCTACTTAAACATCAAGGTAAAGATAATTAATTTCATTGATTTTATTTTCTTTACATTTGATATCTAAGTCATTAGAAATGTGTATCCAAACAATCTTTCTAATATATTTTTCAGAGTGCGAGAAGATAGTAAGAAAGCATTTTATAGTTGGACAATCAATTGATCGTTAAGCTAATGCCTCAATATCTTGATGTATAATCTTCATGTGCAACTGAAAAAGTAGTAGGAATTAGGTTGTTAAAACCTTTAAGGGATTGTCTTAATTGATATGTACTGAGAATAAGTTGTTAACATAAAAAATAAATTGTCTGCAGTCTTGTTGATCTATCAATATCTTCTCCGATGATGAACTCTTTACAAATTCATTTCCCAACACAAATAAGTTTATGTGTGATATGTCAATTTCCATCTTCTCAATATTAATCGTACAGTAAAAATAAAATTTATTGACTTTCTTTGATGACCGCGCGAAGCACAGATAGTATACATATAAATTAAATATTATACTCCAGGTCATCTAGTAAGGTGTATATGAATAATGGTGAATATGGTGTATTAATAATATTGAAAATAATTATTTATTTAGTTTGATGTATTAAAATTAAGATACATTATATTGCATGATTCCTAAAAAAGAATAGAGAAATTTTTCTTTACAAATATTCCCTCCACATTTGCTCGCTTTGTACACTTTCAAGGGTAATTATGTCTTTATTTATACAAATACATACATTAATAACTTTGATAGTACTAATATTATATATTAATTTTACATAAAATAATATCAAAAAAAGTTTAAAACTAATAGTACTTGCATTAATTATAAATAAATTTAAAAAATAAAAAAAATAATTATATCAGAACTATTATTACCTGCATTATTTTTTTCTCTAAGATCTTCCACATCGAATGCATGAGAAGGGCAATTAGGTAGGGAAATACACAACACACTGATGAAGCATTCAATGTTGTGCGGGAGCATAATAATTAAGCTTCCTCGAGATTCTTGAACATTCTTGATGATAATATATTTTTTTCCGTTTATTTTTATTTATTTATTGATTGATTGATATAAAAATAAAAAAATAATAAATAATGAGAGTACTTTTATCATATTATTTTTTAAATATAATAGATCTGGAGGACATGATCCTAGATAGGAAGATCTGGAGGACGCGAATTAGGGCAAAAGGCTAGGGTTAGTTTGGGTCGCTAGTGTAGAGAATTACTTGGTGAGGGTATTATTCTTGTTATGGTACCTTGTTCCATATTTTATTACGAATCTGTGTGCTTTTCTCTGTTTTTTATTACTTATGGGTGTCGTATTTATGTTATGAAATCTTGTTCTGTGCTTTACTATGTATTTGTGCGGTATCTCGTATCTCGTGTCTTGAGCCAGGGGTCTATCGAAAACAGCTTTTCTACCTCTTTAGAGGTAGAGATATGGACTGCATACATCTTAATCCCCAGACTCCACTAGGTGGGAATACACTGGGTTTGTTGTTGTTGTTGTTGTTGTTGTAATATTTAAAAAATGTATTAGATTATGAATCATATATATTTAATGTTGAAAATAAAATGAGTAGAAATAGATAAATTATTCATTAATTTTATAATTTAAACAAATATTATTCAATATTTTAAAATAAAAAAATAAAAAAAATGAAGGGAGTAAATAAATGAATCTGTCCTACTACTTTAATTTGATAATGACTCTTCAGCTTCATTTCTTGGTGTAATTGTTTACTTCTCTCGTTTCATATTAGTTGAGCATTTTCTTTTTATACACATCTTAAAAAATAATAAAAATAAAATTATAAATAAAAAGCTAATTTTACTAATTTACTCTCTTAAAAAAAAATTTAAAATTTTACAGACAAGGATGAACAGTTTAAAAAGAATTAATTGCTAGAATACTATGAAAAAAATTAATTAATATTTTTTGATTTAATACTGTGAATAAATAATATAAAATAAATATTTTTAATAAATGATCAACTAATATTGAAATGGAGATAATATAAAAGATAGTAGTATACTCCATAGAAAAATTAAAATAAAAAAGACCACCATTGCATTTGCTTGTTTTTTCTTGATCAGATTCATTGTAATTATTTCACATTAAAGAGGGTTTGGTGAACATAATTAAACATGATTAATTTCCTATCCTCCTACTGTTACCTCTCATTTTCTATATTTTCTTGGTTTCGAAATTCTTATTAAAAATAGGTATTTCACTTTTTTAAATGAAATTTATATCACTAGACAATATATTTAATAGCTTTTTATTAATAATAAAATAAAATCTTCAACAAAAATAAGTACAAGCAAAGGAGTCAGGTCTTACCTTATTAATCCTAACGAGGTTATGAACGCTACGAATTAATAACCATGAAGAAAATAAGACCTGAAAAGAATTGTGTATTCTATAAATATCACAGAATTTACTATAAGGCCAAATGCAACGATCATTTTGGTCATTATGTGTAAACCTTCCGTTGAAAGTCCTATGTTAAAATTCTATATGAATATTTGAAATTATAAATTTCAAGCTAGGCTGGTTAGCGAATTCAGAACGAGGTATGGTCTAAAAAAATTCAAAAATGATTTGGACAAGTCGAGTGGTGTTTTATTTGATTTCTGTTAGCTAAGACGATAAGGAACCCGTAGAAATTTACGGTATCGAATTTGAGTAAGTTGAATTTCCAAAATTGATCTTAGTGTAAAGGACATTATTTGAAATGTCCTGGAATTAAGACATTTTGCAAAAATTGAGATTTTTGGGTGAAACTAGATATTCTCTCCCATTGATGCTGCTATAGCAAAGAAATTTTCACTATATTGAAGGTCAGACCTAGTCAACGCCCGTTATAGCGGTGAAAGTCACGAATTTAATTAATTTTTTTCTAGCTTCGTTAAGGTAAAGATTTCTTTCTCATTAACTAGTCATGGATAATTAAGCCTTAGAATTGCTAATTTGTAGAGCCCTTGATCCTAATAAAAAATGTAACTATTCGAAGTTTGGGGAGAGTTCTAGGGCTAATTTAAGTTATTATCTGGTGCAAGGGAGAAAATTATGTAATAAGTTAATGAGTTTTGATTATTAACGGCTGATTTACTCTTGCCTTAGTTAATTAACTAATTTATCCACAAAATTGATTGTTTTAGGTGAATTACAACAGGATAGCCCTAGAACGGGAAGGAAATGATCATGAACTTCGCCTTATGGCTTGAGTTTGAGTTATAATTGTCAACATGGTAGGCCATTTCATTAATTATGTGTTTATATGCATATTTTAATCAAGAGCAAGTGAAAATTACACGAAAAAGCAATGCTCTGACTTAAAGGAGTTGTGCAAGCTTGGTTTGAGGTAGATGATGGTGTTGTAGTTTAAATCCAATAGGTGTTGTTGTGCATATTAACTACTTTGTAGTGTAGCTTGTTAGTGCATGTTGTTTGACGTCGTCAATGTAAATAATTTTTTATGTTGTTGTTTGATTTTGACCTACCTCATTGATAAATATGAAATATTTAAGTATTTGAAACGTTTTCACAGATTATGGTGAAATAAGGTTGACAGACACTTGTGTTTGGTATTTTGTACATGGAGAAAAATTGTCCCCTCCAGATAATGGCTAGAGTGGATATTTCATTCATAGCTTGTATATACGAGGGTTTGATTAGTTTAACAGATTCATGAGTGAATTGGAGGATGTGTTTTATGCATGATAATTGTTTACATGTCTTGACTTGATTGAACGTGACTTAGTGATATTTTGTTGACTAATTAATTTTAATCCTAAACTGCTTATTTGTTGCTTGTTATATTAAGTGTATATTGGTTGAGCATGGTTAACTTATTGTACAATAATTTGGTGACATGTTAATATTTTCACCTTGGGTTGGTCAAATGATCCTACCAGTACATTGTTTTTTCTTTTGTGCTGATATATTATCTATTTTTACTTTTATGAGTGCAACGCATATTTCGGTGGCTTCTTCAAGACCTCACTTGTGATTTCAGTGGTTGATTTCGAATTCAAGAGTGAGCAGCAAGCTTTGCTACCATGAATTCTTCTTGGATGACATAGTCTTTATTTCTGAACTTATACTTTTCATTTTAGTTTTGAAATTGCATCCCCTTCTTGGCAATCTTAGATGTTTTGGTATGGATGACTTTTGGATCCTAGAGATGATTTTTGTTTAAGTACAATATTCCGCATTTAGTTGTACTTATGTTTTTGATTTTTGACTTGAATATCTTTATTGATGGATTAGTTTTGGTATTTCTTCTAAGTGTTGATTTAAAGATGGTATTTTGCGGCAAATGGTTGTCCCACCAGGTGAGCAATGTGGGTGTCACTCACGACGGATTTGGATCGTGACACCAAACACATTCAACCCTCTTAAACTCATCCCAAATTTTCATTTAGACACATGAATTTTATCTTGTGTCAATTGAACACAAAATTATATAAAAATTTATTTTAGTTAAACACAACAAACTAACTTGACATGTTTCATAAAGATGACGTGGAAGCAATTATGACACATATTTGGAAAAATGCCACATAAATAAAGTCACATAAAAAAGGACTAAAATTCATTTATAAGCAACTGGGAAGTGGTGATGGCTTCTATGCCCTTCTTTCTTAGACCAGGAAGCTTAAAACTAATGGCAATGCTTGTTTGAATTGTACTCTTGACATTTAAATTAGTCGTTACTATTCTTTAATGATGTTCCTAGCTTAAAATAGAAAAAAATCAACATTGATATCTTTGTGAAACTCGAATAGTTAAGAGATGATGGTTGCACACAGATGAATTTCAGCCCTTTTATGTGACTTTTATCTATGTGGCAATTTTTTCAATGTGTAATGATTGTTCAATGTCATGTTTATGAAATGCGCCAAGTTATTCTGTTGCATCTAATTGGAACAAACTCATGTATAAGTTTGTATTCAATTAGGATAAAATAAAGTTTTAAGTGTCTAAATTAGAATTTTGAACAAGTTTAAGAGGGCTAAGTATGTGTTTGACCTTATAATAAACTCTATGATAATACTACGTAGGAGAATGATTAGGTAATACAAAATTCTAAAAGCCAAGAAGAAAGTCTAGTTATCAAACTCAATTTTTTTTTTTTATAAATAGATGAACTAAAAAGGATAAATTACACTTGCAAAATAGATGAACTAAAAAGGATAGATTACCCATGCAAAGAAGCCCGAAGTAGTTTTCTCTTGTCTTCTTCTTCAAACCTGTCTAATAGGTCTTGATAGTTCATCATTTCTTCTTGAGTTTATTGGATTTTATCAAAGTTGTTGAATTATTATTACGGCTCAAATGCACATGCAAGTGCACGTGGCCATACAAGTAATATAGTGACTTAGACAGTCAGATATTGTTCTCACGAGGACTAAGCAATTAGTAAAATAACCAACTTTAGTTTTAGACAAGGAGGTATTAAGTGTTGTAAAGTATCACGATGATTGTGAAATTGTGAATAAAAATGTAAATTAATAAATAAGAAATAATAATTTGTGACAATAGTAAAGCAAGCAACGGTTCTAATCAGTAACAGTGAGAATTCCAGAGTTGAGGCACATCTAATAATCATACAATTCTATCTTCTTATCACATTCTATTTGGTTATCGAGTTATTGATTCGCAAGATTAATTGTATGATCTGGTCTCCCGACCTCAAATCTTCTATCTATCTGAATATTGCAACTACAACTCCCACAAAGATGCAACAATTTATCTAGATTCATAAAGTTATATTCTTGCAATTAAGCCAAGCAAGGCTTCTAGGTATATCCGTATCCTAGATGCTAATCAAACCCCTTATTTCATAAAAGGACAAGAACTTTGCTCCTTAATTTCTTTGTTCTGTCCTACGATTCTCCTCCCGAATTCTCATAGAAATATAGATTTATTCTAATGGTGACCGCTCATCAAAATAGTTAGCTCAAGAAATTAAGAATAACCCATACGATAATCCAACAAGAAACTACGATAAAGAATATCAAAGAGTAATCAAGTTCTTGGCCTCAACCCCAGAACAAGGGAGTTTAGCCACTCATGTTTGAATTCAACATAAAATATAAGTAATTAGTCATACCAAGAATTAATCTTGAAGTAAAGAAGTTCAAAAGAAATTCTAAAAATCCTAAGAGAGAGAATTTTGTGTTTTTTCTTCACTGTTATGCTTTCTCAAGTGTCTTTAATTGTACTGAATTGTTCCTTTTATAGCTGGAATAAAATAATCCTAATTTTGTCATGCAGCGGGACGCGCTATGCTGTCCAATGCCATACGCCTCGTGAATCTGTGTCATCCCAGAAGGTTACTATTTTGTGACAATTGCGCTTTGGCTCCTCACGGCGATGCGATGCAATCACGGTGAGCTACTGATTTTTGACAAATGCGATTTTCTTTTCCACCGCGACGCACTGAACTGTAACTTCAAAAACTGGCAACTAAAACTTCATCGCAACACGGTAATAGCGCGCCCACATTCTAGAATTTGACAAATGAAAACTGGCTCCTCACTACGACACGCTGATATCGGTGTACCATTCTGAATTTTGACATACGTCATTTGATAAGCCAACGTGACGCGGTGATTACAAAAATTAAAATTTTGGACTTTCAGCTTGCCTTTCTGAGCTATGTTCCAATGCCTTTGTTTGCTTCCTTTGTCATTACATATCATTAATATGTCCAATCCCATCTAATTCCATCACAATTTAGTCCTGAAAACACTAATCATGTCCATTAGATAAAGAACGCACTTAAAGCTCAATTACACTCAGAATAGCACATTATAGCTCTCAGATCAAGTCCAAATCTGGGTGATTATTGGTGATTGAACATATAAATATGCCCAAGATCAATTGTCATATGATTTTGTTTTGTCAGTCACAACGGTAGATAATCAATAATATTTCCTCCACCTCATATTAGTTGTCCTCCTGATTTAAAAATAGTTGTCTCATATCAATTTGTTGTTTACATTACTAATTCAAAAGAGAACTAATTAAATTTTTTCCACATTACTCTTGCAATTAATTCTTCTTGAAAGTGCGAACACGTATTTGTAAAATTCTAAAAAAAAAAAATTAAGCGTGAATTAGAAAAACTAACATCTTATTTATTCAATCCGTCTGATTTAATTACTTGTCACTATTTCTCTAATTTGATTTTTATTTTTACTTGTCATTTTTTACAAATTAAGAAAATACAAAATTTTCCTCATGTTTTACTCTTAACATTAATTACTTGTTCTCCAAATCATTTTCTAATACTTATTACTCCCTCCGTCCCATTTTATCCGTCCCAAATTGGGGTGGCACAACTATTAAGAAAACAATGATTGGTAATATAACTTTATCATTCTACCCCTCTTAATTGTGTCTTGTTGTTAGTTTCAATATTAATGGATGACTAATACCAAATCACCATTTATATTCTTAATGGTGTACTCTTAATGGTACTCATCTTTGCAACATTTTTCAAGAATGCTAATAATAAGGAGTAATCAATTACACTAAGGGTATAATGAAAAAAAAATTAACTTGTATTGATGAGTAAAAAAATGCAAGTAAAATGGAACAAATTAAAATTTGGGATGAGTAAAATGGAACGGAGGAGTACTAAACACCAATTAATAGGGATAATATGATAAGTCACTATATCAATCATTATTTTCTTAATAGATATGTCAAGTCAAAATGTGATAAATTTACCTAAATGAAAAAAAAAAAGATTTCTTAAGATATGTGTAAAGAATAGACAACTAATATAAAACGAAGAAAGTGCCTGTCATTTTAAAAAATTAACACATAATTACTTGTTTGTTTATACATATATCTTTAGTAATAAATAAGATATTGATATAGTGTAAAAAAGTATTTAGGAATGAAAAAACAATAAAGAGAGAACTATCAAAATCCTTTTCTAATTAATATTCTTTCAAGGAGCATATCAAAAGAAATACTATAAATAATAGAGAAAAGACATCAAAATTCCTCTGAACTTGTCGCCAAAATTTACTTTAGACTCTAAACTAATCGCGCAATTATTTATCCCCCTTAACAACTTTCAAGTGAATTAATTTCAACCTCAAAATCAAAATCTCACTCTCACAATGGAGAGTGCACAACACACGCGCCACGTCATTGCTAAATCAGTGTCACGTCAGTGTCATGTCATTGTCACGTAAGAAATTATAATTTAAAAAAAAAAAATTCCACACACTTACTTTTTATATATATATTTTTTAAATATATATATATATATATATATATATATATACTATTTTTATATAAATATATAAAATATATATATAAAAAATATATATTTTATATAAATAAAATAAACCCCACCCCCTTCGTTATTCTTCACAGACCCCCACCCTAATTCCTTATTCTTCTTCAGCAGGCAACGAACCCCCGTCTCTCCCCCCCCCCCCCCCCCCCTCCCCTCCCAATCCTCCTCCTCCTCCTTCTTCTTCACATAGAAGGACCCCTTTTTCTTTCACCATTGTTGCAAGCTTTTTCAATGAGTGTTTTTTTCTTCATCAAATGAAAAATTAACTTGAGCAAATTCAACAATGGATTAAATACATGTACATGATTACAAAAACACATCAATACACAAAATCTCAAATTCAAATTCTTTCACATTAACCAAAACCCAAAACTCCCAAATTTTCAATCTTTTACTCAACAATGTCTACAGAAATGGCATAAACATTCCCAAATTCAGAAATGGCATAGATGGTATTCGCATGACATGAAATTCTTGATCAAGAACCAAACTTGTTCATCGATCTTGAACCCTTTTTGATTGTCGAAAAATGAAATTTTAGATCAATTGAAACTTGATAGGTAGGGGATTACAAAGAAACGGGGTGGGGGTATGAAGAAAATGAAGAAATGGAGGGGGGGGGGGAAGGAAAGTGATGAAGAAGATGAAAATGTCTACTGATTAAGAAGATGAAGTTCATGCCGTTTCTTGATCTTTTATTTAATTATATATATATATATATATATATATATATATATATATATATATATATATATATATATAATAAAAAAAAAGTGAGCCTTTTTTAAAAAATAAAAATTCACGCTTTTTTTTTATCACGTCAGTTGTAGGGAGTGAATTTAATTCACTTGAAAGTTGTTAAGGAGAATAAATAATTATTCAATTAGTTTAGGGTTTAAAGTAAATTTTGGCGATAAGTTGTGGAGAATTTTGATGTCTTTTCTCTAAATAATATGAGGCACGAGAACTAAAAGTGAAGTAAAAGTTCACGGTGGGAGTATAATCTAAATCCAATTTTGTAAAATCCCTTGAGAGTGAATCATAGATTAGTGCAGAAAAAAATTACTGCTTCCGTTCACATTTGACATGTTTTTTTTAATCCGTCTTAAAAATTTTTTTATTTTAATATAATTTTAAAAACTTTATTTTAATATTTTTTTTTATCCTTAATAAAATTATTTACAATAACATAAATATTCAAGAATTATTTTGAATTATAAATTTTTTAATATATATATATATATATATATATATATATATTATTATTTTTTTGCTTAAATAACGTCTGAAGTTAAAGTATGTCATACAAAGTGGAATAATAAAAATACTTACAAATTGCTTCAAGTGAAATCTGTGTATGACCAGTCACTTCATATTAATTGCCCCCCGTTGGACGTGCGTACCAAGTACCGACTCATAAATACTCCCCCAATTATTTTACTCGTCATATATTTGATTTATTTGTTTCTAAAAAAAATTATTTGTTTTAGTTAGTATATGTTTATTTTTTATTAATCATTTTGAATATTTATCTCTCTCTTCAATAAATATCTTTTAAAATTATCATATTCATGTGTATGTATTTGTGTTCTTCACTTATATTTTTATGTTAATTAATCAATGTTCATATTAATTATTACAAGAATAATTATTTACTAAGGACAAAATGAGAAGAAATTATCTAATTATATTTTAGTTTTTTAAAATGACAACTATTTTGGATCATATATTTTTAATAAGAACAATAAGTAAAGTGGTTCGAAAGGAGTACAAAATACCCTTCTTTATTATATTACTTCGCCTTTATATTAAAAATAGTTATTTCAACTAAAAAGCATTAAAATTATTCTTAATCTGTGTGAAACTATATAAAAATGTCATTTGTTCATAGTTTGGTCCAAAAATGTCTCTACCGCTAATAGTTTAATTGATAAATACCTCTATTGTTAATAAGTCAAAAACCTCATTTAGTCAATAAATATATTATTGCTTAATTTTTTAAACATAAATTAAATTTCTAATTCAATAAATCAAATAAGAAAAGATAATATTACATTCCAGCTTCGAACTTATAAAATTCAAATCGTCAATTCCGTTCTTCCAAATAAAGAATTAAGGGGAACAGTAATAAGAGTGAAAATGAGAAAATATTATGACCCAACCAAATAAAAGAACAACAAACTTTACATTTCATGAGCAAAGAATCCACAAATCGATTAACTATATAAAGAAAAATTATTACAAAGATACATAAATTAAATCCCAACGAAAAATCCTTTCATTATTGTTTCTTTTGTTTAGGGTTTGGCGGGAGAGCTTAATGGAAAAAAATACACCTAAAGTATTTTAATTTTTGAGATTCATACTTGAACTATCAGGTGTGCGAGTTTCCTGTCTGAATTATGACCAATTATTTTGTCAAAACAACACTTCAACTATTAATATTTGAGTTTCAAATCTGAACTTTCAGCTAGGAAAAATGAACAATTGATAATTGAGGTGTGTTTTGATAAATAATTAGAGATAATTTCGACAAAAAAAACTCACACATCTAATAGTTCAAGAGTGAAATTCAAAAGATCAGAATACTTTAGGTGAGTTTTTTATCCTTTACTCATAGATCAAGGGATGACATAGTCATCAGGAATATAAAAGGTGCTTGGATCTTCATTTTGAAGCCATCCATATTTTTCCAAGAAAGGATTTTCTAATGTTTTTGGTGGATAATTATCAATGCAATCTTCCCAAACATTCTCATCATGCAAATCTCTAACAACTTCCCACAAACAACTATTACACTTAAATCCTGCACCAAAACTTATCATAAAAACTTTATCACCTTTTTTTAGTCTCTTTTTAGCTTCCATGTAACCAAGAACATACCAAAGGCTGCTAGCAGAAGTGTTACCAAATCTATGTAATGTCATTCTTGCTGGCTCCAAATCATACTCACTTAGGTTTAAATTTGCACCTATTCCATCTATTACTGCTTTCCCTCCTGTATGAAGACAAAAATGATCCACACCTGTAGCAATGATAAAATTAGACTATAAAATTATGATAACTCAGTCTATTGTGACCCGCCTAATTAATTTGGTTCATTTAAAAATTGAGTAGATATACAATTCAAATTGATCAATGCGAAATTCTAGTGTCTAAATATTCTTAAATATAGTTTTTTTTTTAAAAAAAAAAAAATTGTTTGTAATATCTAGCCATAATAAGATGATATTTTTAAAATTATGTGCTTAAACCAATTATTTATTTTTTAAAAGAATTAAATTTAGGGAGCTGGTGAGTTGGATTATGACCATTTAACTCATTTCAAATCAAATAACATTTTGACAGATCATTAACTCAATCAAATTGACCAATGAAAAAACTTAATTTAGATTTTTTATTTTATTTTATATGTTATATATGGTAATAATAAAAGAAAAAATAGTTTCGTATTAACTGCGTAAATAAATTATCATAAAATAACAAAAGGATTTAAAATTTAGTAAGAGTTGGTGGGTTGAGTTATAAGCCTATTTTTAGCCTATTTGACCCAAACTCATTTCAAGTGAAATAACTTTTTAACGATTATTTACTAACTCAATCCATCTTAATTGATCTATATTCAGTCAAATTCGCCTATTTGACACCCACACGCACCTGTCTTGAGATTGATCATCGGGCGACGAGCTCCAAATTTTCCGGAATTCTGGCTCAAAACCCTATGAATCGTAGAGAGAACTGAGAATCGAAGAAGCTCTCGAATTGGAAGAATTTTTGGTGAAATTGCTTTCAAATTGTCAACAAATGCTCTTGTTGCAGCCTTGGGAAGATGTTTATCAAGATGAAATCCTGTCCTAGCTTGATCATCCTCTTTTTGTATACAACAATTATATGACTCATCTTTTGCACCATGATGTGTCCTAACTAGACATTTTAACTTGAACATAGCTTTATTTTTCAAATCCAATTTATTTGTCAATAGTATTGCACAACCACCTGACCTAAACAAACAATTAGCAAGAATCATAGATCTATCATTTCCTGAATACCAATTTGGACTTAAAGACTCAGATGTCACAACTAGTGCTAACTTATTCTTTTCAATCTTGAAAATGTTTTGTACGATATTTATTGATATGAGGCTAGCACTACACCCCATTCCAGTAAGATTATATACCTTGATGTCTTCTCTTAACTTGTAGTGATTGATAATTCTTGAAGATAATGAAGGAATAGTTGCAAGCATTGAGATATTCACAACTAGTACATCAATTAGTGAAGGTGGAATATTTGTTTTCTTGAAAAGCTTGTCAATACTATGATGAAAAAATTCATCCATTTCTGAAATACCATCATGATAAGTTGGACATTCTTCACGACCATAAAAGACCATTCTTGGTGCATATGTTTGTTCACCTATGCCAGAACTCACAATAGCTTTGAGAAGAAACTTGTACTCATTTAGTCCAAGATTCTTGTTTCTCCTAATCACTTCTCCACAAAATCTTGTGCTAAGCATTCGATCATTGGTTGGTTTGTAGCATTGGTAATCCAAAATGTAACAATTTTGGTGCCTTCTTTGATCTAGGATCTTCCATATCATTAAAAATAGACAAAAGATGAAGAGGGCATATAAGAAAATGGAAATGGAATCCATAAGAAGAAAAGAGGAAGATAGAAGATTATAAAAAGTGTGTGAGACACAAAAAAGTGGGGGTGTTTTATAAGTACTCCAATTGAGTATGTTACATGGCCAGCTTTTTAAATTTGTTAGGATTTTTTATTTTAAGTAATCATGTTTGAATTGAATATCTCAATTTTTATAGTAAATTATTTTGGTTCAATTTTTTTCAAAATAGAATTAACATGTGTTTTCATTAGTTTATTAGGTAGTTAAGTTAACCAAATAGAATATACATGACAATTCCTTTAATTTATACACATCAAAATAAAATAGAAAACACCTAGTATTGTATGGTTTATTGAGGCCAATGCATATATAATTGGTAGAAATTATATATTTTTGTGTCCTAATAGATGAATAGGCATAAATGGAGGGAAAAAAAAAATCAAACTCAAAGTGTCTAATTAAAACATTTTATAAAGAGTTAAAGCATTCAATCACATCATAACTTAACTCGAGTATTTAAATGAAATATATTAATAAATTGAAGTGACTAGTCATGTATTAAGTCAAATTTAAATCAAATATCTCAAATTAGTACTACTTTTCCATCTTAGTAGATTAATTGTTTGGTTATCTAAACTTTCACCTTATCAGTGAAGTTCCTGTTTCCCAGATTGAAATTCCCTTCTCATTTCCCATTGCCCTACCCCATTTTTTTTTTTTTTAAATACTACTAAAAATATCCTTTTTAATGTAGACATTTTTTTTCTCATTTAATCGATCAGTCTTCTTCTTTGTATTATTCATCAATGCACTATCATATTATTGTCGGTGTCCTTGTAGTTAGACATTTAAACTCCCCTGCATTATGAGCACAGTTGATGGTGATTTAACTCAATGTATCGTCCAAGTGAGAAATGTGATGTGTGATTGATGAGATATTCAAATATACTTTGAAGTTAAAAACTGATCGAACTATACTCTGAGCCTGTAAAATAACCAAAATAAATTGAGTATTTTATTGTGCACTATGTATTTTTTTTTAACAGAATAATCTCTATTTCTATCTCTATCTCTATTATATTAAAAGTGTGAAGAGCCTTGTAATTGACGTTTGCCCTTTTTGCCCTTCATTAAAAGTCTTTACTTTAAACAAAATCATCTTTTTTCCTTTTATGATATTAAATATTAATTTAAATTGCAAAATCCTATATTACATAGTTATTTACATTACAAAGTCCTATTCTATTTCAGGTAGGTAACTTTCTACAAATTATTTTCTTAAATTAAGTACCTCAATTAAAATACCTTATATTACTTCTTTTTCTCACGTTCATAAAGATAACGATGGAGACGACTTGAATGAAGGAAAATAAAAAGAATAAGCTAAATTACAGAAATCAATTCTTCAAAAATTGATTTGCACTTCGTTTTCTCATGAAAACAATATGATAATGAGTTTACACCGTACAACTGCTTTCTTTTTACGGCGGTTTTTGTTTTGTTTGTGCAATGTGTAGTGATCTCAAACAAATATGTGTTTACGTTAATTTTTGTTAAATTAATTTTGTTATTTGATTATTATTATTATTATTATTATTATTATTATTTTGAGTTGAGGATCTATCAGACATAATCTTTTAGTCCATAAAAGAAATAATAGTAGAATAAAGGTAAATTCTACATGTACGTATATTGTTATTATTATTAATGTTGGTGTCGCAGATATCATATGTACTTATAAGTTGCTATAATGGCTAAGGTTTTACTTGGACACCACATGCGCAATCATCAATATTGAAAAGGTAGACATCCATGATATGATATTTTTTATTGTACTTTCATTTAATTCTGAATAGTGTGTTTTCTTTTAACAAAAACGGATGAGAGAAAAAATGTGTGTGTTGTTTGAGTTATTCTTCTATAAAATTATTTCTTCTTCAATTTTCAATTTTGATGTGTTTGTATTATTGCAGTCAAAAGAAAGTGAAGACAAAAGTACCTTAACTTTTTTCTCTTTTTTTTCGTTTTGAATCTATGATAGATGATTTAGTATTAAATTTTATGTTTTTTTTAGTATTGGAGTTCTTCTTAAATTTTGGTTTTATTGTAGTAAAAAGAAAATGAAGACAAAAGTAAGTAAAGTCACTTTTTTCTTTTTTCAATAACTTTATTAAGGTATGGTCTTTTTAGTACTATTTTGATATCTCGATTAATGTATTGTTTTGTTGATATATTGATTATCGTATTGTTTTATTGCGGTACATTGGTGCTATATGAATGTTCCATTGAACTTGGGTTCAATCAAGACATGTCAAATTAAATCAATTCTAAAATAAAGATCATCGAATAAAGAAAAATTGAGGTAAGCAGCCACCTACTTTGTGAGCTATGTACCAATTTAATTTCCTTGATTATTAGATTTAAGATTTTTATGGAGTACATATCGAGAATAGTAAAAAGATCTCTACCTTTGTATCAGATTTCATGTCAAAGCGCACTATTATTTCTTAAACCCACCTTCACTTCGACTTTTTGTCATCATAAGCAAAGATTTATTTTTAACAAAGTAATTTCTTTGTTAGTTGAAGTTGATCGTTGGTGGGTTTTGATTTTGATGAATTCAATTGATCCTAGTTTTTTTTTTTTTGAGAAGTTCGGTATTCTGTCAAATTGAGTTATTAATGGGTTTAATCAAACCTATTTAACTAGCGTATTAAGGCTAAATCTTTTCAAAGCATGTCTGAAAAATTTTAGTTCGCAAAGATCTATGTTTTTTTTGTTCTTCGTCTGATAATATAATTGAATACTTTATTTTTTCCCTCAAATTATCAATTTTATTTTCAGTCCTTTGTTTATACATAGAAGCATCATGGGTTCTTTATCAATAAAAGTTTTTCTCTAAATTCAGGTAACCATTATATATGTTTCTATCGTCTCATAACACCTTTTTTTTTTAGTAATTTTGTATTGCCTGAAGGGGAGTCTAGGAGTAACTGATAAAGTTGTTGCCATGTGAAAAAGAAGTCACGAATTCAAGTCTTGGAAACAAACTCTGGCAGGAATGCAAGGTAAAGTTGCGTGCAATACACCTTTGTGGTGGGATTCTTTTTTGAACACCGCACATGGTGGTAGCTTTAGTACACCGGACTGTCCTTTTTTTTTTATCTTGCCTACGCATTGTAATACTTACATGAAAATGTGATTATAAAAGTCTATTTAGAAAGTTACATAATTTCTTTTTGTAGGAGTTTTTTATTTCTGAATGTTGAAGGTGACCAAATAGTGATTAGATTTGTTATGTTATATCGAACGGACATGATGTTGATTCATCTTACCGAATATGGCCTTAGATAGAAGATTATAGAGTACTTTAATCAGATTTGGATAAAGGTTTATTAGATAGTTAAGCTAGCGTTGTGCTTGTCTTTTGTTCTATATTACTACTACTATTAACATTATTATTGTTTGGATGATTCGTATGTGTGCAAATACAAAGCTATATTGACTTTATATTGTCAATCTCCCATCATTTGCTTTCTGTTGAATGTTTAGTTTGGTTGATTGTCACACCCCTTTTTTAGCACTCGCTCGAGGGTCGAGTCGAAGGGTTTTTCCAATTAAAGTGACGGTATTGAATAGGGATTAATTTTATCACTTTTAGAGTCGCCACTCGGAATTGAGTTATGGTGTTCCAAGTCACCTTTTTTCTTGAATCCCCAATCAAACGGAAATGACTCTTATTTGGTCTGCGAAAACAGAAAATGGGTAAGAAATTCTGTTGATCGAGGGAAAGGTGTGAGGCACCCCTCGAATCCCGTGGTTCTAGCACGGTCGCTTTTATTGACTTATCTTAACTTAAACTATTTTGATAAATTACAAAATTTCCTAACACATTCTTTTTTGGTTTTTTTTTTCTTCTTCTATTCCTGTACAGGTAGGTGCATACATTTACAAGGAAAGATGTCATGGTAGATACTTTTGAAGACTCTCTTTTAATTTTTGGAGTGTAACTGGCTTTGATACAAAAGAATCCATACCATTTGCATAACACTCTTCTGCACTTTACGATAATGCATTCCATGACGAAAAATAAAAATAAAAAAAAAACCTTTATTCTTAACATGTCATGTTTTTCATTTCATTCATTTTTATTTTTTTTTGCATGCATGCATGCATTCATGAATCATTAATTGTGATCTCTAACATAGTTACATACTAAATGCATGTCAACTAACACAATTTTACATATTAAAACACCAATAACTTTTAATAATTATCTCATTTAAAATTTTAAACCAATCTAATCAATCGTAAATTTTTTTTTACAACAAGTAAATTATAAATAGAGACGTAAAACATGAATTACATAAAGAAATGACAAAACTACACATTAAATAATAATATAAAATATATGGAAATAACTTCATTCATGCTTCGATTCCATAACGTAACTTATAAAATAAATTGTACGAGATGAGATAAAAACCTGTACGACAAATGAAATCAAGTATCGAAGCAAGATATTTTCACCAACAACTTAAACGGAAACCCAACCTCAATTCTCCAAATTAAAAGAACTTTCTTCCTAGTTGTTTCTCTTCCAATTTTGTTTTTGCCTCTTTCTCCTTCTTTTTCCACTAAGGCCTTTTTATTTCTTTCTCCTCCTCCTCTTTTTTCCTCCTCCTCCCTTTTAGTGTTTTATGTGTGTGTTTATATAGGGAGTGTGTGGTTTTGAGTGAGAAAGATGTAGTGGAGGTAATGGGAAGTAGGGTAATTTTTTTTTTAGTTTTAATGGAAAAGTTAGGGGAATGTTGGAGGTAATGGGAAGTAGGGTAATTTTTTTTTTAGTTTTAATGGGAAAGTTAGGGGAATGTTGGAGGTAATGGGAAGTAGGGTAATTTTTTTTTTTAGTTTTAATGGGAAAGTTAGGGGAATGTTGGAGGTAATGGGAAGTAGGATAATTTTTTTTAGTTTTAATGGGAAAGTTAGGGGAATGTTGGAGGTAATGGGAAGTAGGGTAATTTTTTTTTAGTTTTGGGTAGGAGGTAGGAGGGAAAGGTAAAAAATGAGTAGAAATTAATACTTGGGCGGACAAAATTACGTGTCTACAGCATGCCCCCTTTGAATGTAAACACGCAATGTTTTCAGACAAAGAAGTAGACAACGAGACAGAATTTTGTCCCGACCATTATTCAAAGAAGAAACAGAAGAAAGAAGGACTATCGGGTTTTGAATTAGGACAGCCTACCCACCCAAGTTATGATGGAATCAAGTCATGGGTATTTCAAAGGTTTGGAAGAGGAGTGGACTATACCGAGTTGGAGAGTCGAGTGAGGTTCCGTCGAGGTTCCGGTCTGCAGCTCTGTTATTACATGAAATTAAAAACTAAAACATAAAGGAAATTACAAAATCCTATCTATACAGCTTTTGTTGGCTCTTGACTCGACTTTTATCACCCTATTCTTCAGGCGGGCTCCTAACTTGCAATTTCTTCCAACTTGTTGCTTGACTTTCGTTTCTTCACCCTGTTCTTCAGGCGGGCTCCTGGATTTATAATTCTTTACCCTGTTCTTCAGGCGGGCTCCTGACTTGCAACTTCTTCACCCTGTTCTTCAGGCGGGCTCCTGGACTTTCTTCTCTCTCACCCTGTTCATCAGGCGGGCTCCTGGACTTTCTTTTTCTTCACCCTGTTCTTCAGGCGGGCTCCTGAACTTTGTTTTTCTTCACCCTGTTCTTCAGGCGGGCTCCTGGACTCAAAGTAAATAGTGAAATAGAAAAATAAAATCTCATTCTTCAGGAGGGTCCTGAACAGAAAATAAAGTCCCATTCTTCAGGAGGGTCCTGAACATAAAATAAAGTCCCATTCTTCAGGAGGGTCCTGAACATAAAATAAAGTCCCATTCTTCAGGAGGGTCCTGAACATAAAATAAAATCCCATTCTTCAGGAGGGTCCTGAACATAAAATAAAGTCCTATTCTTCAGGAGGGTCCTGAACATAAAAATAAAATCCCATTCTTCAGGAGGGTCCTGCACATAAAATAAAGTCTCATTTTCCAGGAGGGTCCTGAACAGAAAGTAAAGTCCCATTATCCAGGAGGGTCCTGAACAGAAAGTAAAATCCCATTTTGCAGGAGGGTCCTGAACAAAATCCCATTTTGCAGGAGGGTCTTGAACAGAAAGTAAAATCCCATTTTGCAGGAGGGTCCTGAACAGAAAATAAAGTCCCATTTTCCAGGAGGGTCCTGAACAGAAAATAAAATCCCATTTTCCAGGAGGGTCCTGAACATAAAATAAAATCCCATTCTTCAGGAGGGTCCTGAACATATAATAAAGTCCCATTCTTCAGGAGGGTCCTGAACATATAATAAAGTCCCATTCTTCAGGAGGGTCCTGAACATAAAATAAAGTCCCATTCTTCAGGAGGGTCCTGAATATAAAATAAAATCCCATTCTTCAGGAGGGTCCTGAACAGAAAGAAAAATCCCATTTTGCAGGAGGGTCCTGAACATAAAATAAAGTCCCATTCTTCAGGAGGGTCCTGAACAGAAAAATAAAATCCCATGGATGTGCATTTCCAATGGTAGTTGAATCAAGTGAAACGAATTTGCCTCTGTTTCAATAAAGAAAATTTGTCAGTTAAAACTTAGTGGTAGTTTATGGCATTTGGCCTTCCAGGCATTTGCTCTAGTGTTCATTCCCTTCATTTTGTTTCATATCGCAGACATTTGCCCCTGCTTTGTCGTGTCATTGACCCAAACTCAGATCATTAGGAGTGACTCCAAAATAACCATAGTATCTCTGCTTTGTCATGCTTCTTAGATAAATCCTTCAAACCTTGGTGTTTCATAAATTCACAATTATGTCTCTTTCATATGCTGACTTTGTCTTGCATTGTGCAATTGAAGAAGTTGGCGGCCAGTTTTGAAATCTTTTCTCACTTTTTGATATGGACTTGACTCAAAAACAAGAGAAAAATGACAATGACTTTTATCTGGACCACTGACTCAAGAAAACAAAATAAAATAAAGAGAAGAAAGAAAAGACAATGAGTGTCCCCATTTCAAACAAAGAAATGACAAATTTTCTAAAAATGACAGTCAACTCTAATGATTATGCCATGCCTTTTGGATCATCCAACCTTTCTATCAATTATTGGTGAGTTTATAGCCTTGAAACTGAATCGTTTCCTTAGACCAATTGCATTCAGACCTCATTCGGCTAGTGATGTTTTGAAGGGTCTTTCCCTCAGCTCACCCTTGTCTTATGGTGTCTGTTAGGGCTTTTACTAATGAGACTCTCTTATTCTCTTTTCTGTCAACTCACAATCGTCTCAACGTGCCCGTGAGGGTTTTAACCAATAAGACTCTCTCTTTTCTTTCTTTTTTTTTTTCCTTTTTTTTTCCTTTTTTTTATCTCTCTCAACTTACTGTCGCCTTACGGTGCCCGTGAGGGTTTTCACCAATAAGACTCTCTCTTTTCTTTCTTTTTTTTTCCTTTTTTTTCTTTTTTTTATCTCTCTCAACTTTCTATCGCCTTACGGTGCCCGTGAGGGTTTTCACCAATAAGACTTTCTCATTTTTATTTCTCTCTTGATTTCTTGGGCTGAGGAAGACAGGTAGTTCCCAAATACATCAGCACATCCTTTGCATGCTTTGCCTTAACATCCCCAAAGATTGATCTGAAGGTCTTTTCTTTGGTTGTAACTTGGCTTTTGGATAGGGTTAGAAAGAAAGAATGGCGTGAGGCCCAAACGACACTTGAAGTGAGTTAGGACTTACAACTTTTGGAATCGACTCAAACAATGAGGATTAACTCATGCCCCAGTTTCTTTTGACTGGGTGATACTAAATTATTTATTTAGTTGGACCGAGCCCTTAGTAGGGCAGCCTACGTATCTCATCCCCGAGAGAGGAGAATCAGGTTATGCGTAGTTCTGGCTACTTGTCCTTTTGCTTTGACCTGATTTTTCTTTTTTATTTTTTATTCGCTCTTTCACTTTGTGATTCTTTTTTCTAACTCTATTTTCTTGACACTCTTTTTTTTTTTTTTTGAAACATTTTTATCTCCTTTTTTTTTTGGTAACTTTTGGCTTTATCTTTTTTTTTTCCTTGACACTATTCTTTGAACTTTGCTTACTCTATCTTGATTCCAAAAGAGGGGTATGAAAGAAAATAACACTGAGGCTCAAATTGGGTAAACAAAGGATGACACAATGTTTGGATAGCAGAATGAAATGCCTTCGTCATATCAATCCTTGAGAATGCAGGTATATAGCATGCAATGTGAGAGTACGTGACCAATATCACTTATGACATGCTTTACAACACTAACCTGCCTCGAACATGTGTTTCATCTCTTTTTATATATTTGTCAAAGATACAACTCTACCTTTGTTATGCATCCCTCACATCGAGTAATTATGCTTCTGTGGAGCTGATTATCTTCTTGTTAACCTTGACATAGGGATCACATGTCCACCATTTGACCTAATTGGGACTTGCCTTTCGATTGATGACCAAGTTATTCTTGTGATTCTCAAAATAATTGCCTTAACTTGTCACCAAATGTCTCAGCACTCTAACTATTTCTCATATGCTCTCTCTTTTCTTTTTTTTTCTTTTTTTTTTTTAAAAAAAAAACTTTACCCTCTGATTCAAAGTTCATGCTTAAGTTGGATTTTAAGATCTGGCTGAAAATTCCACTGCATGTCATATCACTAGAGTTAACACGAAATGTACTATGTAAAGAAAACAAACAAACCACACATATTTAAAACACAAAGAAAAATGAGACACAGTCAAAACAAGAGATAAGGGTCTGAACATAAACAACAAAAGGATAAAACAAGACAGATCCCGAACTACAACCCTGAAATAATTCGGAGAACAGAAAATAAAACAAAACAAGCTACCAGACCTCTTCCTAGTAGGGAGAGGGGTGACTTCTCAATTGCTCAGCCTGACATCTTAGCCACTGGTTTGCATATCAACATGACTAGAGCTTTTCTCACTGTCAGATCTATACCATGATTGATTTATCTTGAATCATCTTTTCAATTTCTCTTTTGAAAGCATGACAATCTTCAATACTCTAACCATGAATATCAGAACGATATGCACATCGTACATTAGGATCAAAATTTCTTGAATGTGGGTTGAGAGTATACCCGAGGAGAAGAGTGATCATGTTATGTTGTACCAATCTTTGGAATAAACATGCATACAACTTTCCAATGGGTGTGAAGTTATCTCTCGACTTCTGTCTCATTTCATTGAAAACCAGGCCTAAAGGCTTCGGTATGTATGTGGAGTTGGGAGATGATTCGACACAGTTGACGCACGCCAGTGTGGGTAAGATGGAGGTTGAACATAAGGTTGCGCATTATACACTAGATATGGAGGTGAAGGAATGGGGTATAATGGATATTGGTGAAGATCCTGTGGAGCTTGGGCATAAACTTGGGTTTGAGCCCATGGGTAACGATGGTGTGGTTCTCTTGCCCATGCCTGTTGTCCAACTGCAATGACAAATGGATCTTTGCCATTCTCATTCCCCAAACACCCTATCTGATTAGTGACGAATAACTCGGTATCCTTGTTGGCCCTAACTTTCACTGTGACTTAGAGCAATATGGAGGAACAGCCAATATGCCACAAACTAACCACCTCAAACTAACTCGACAAGAGATAGCAAATGGTTGGAGTTCAACAATCTTTCAAAACCTCTCTATTTTTATTTTATTTTTATTGTTTTTTTTTAAAAAAAAAGATCACCGAACCCAAGAAGGGCGCCTACGTATCTCACCCCCGAAAGGGGATAATCAGGTGTGCGTAGTTCGTGAAGTCGTGCCAAAATGGCCAATTGAACTCTTTTTCTCCTTTTTTTTTGAAACTTTAAGGAGAAAAGAAAATAACAAATTGTCAAAAGAACTGACGATTTATTTTTTAATTTTTTTTTTTTTTTTTGCATTTTTAGACGACTTAATATCCTTATACAAAATGAACACTATGATTAACAAAGAAGGAAAAAAAACTTTTGTTGTTTTTTTTTGAATTTCATAGGAACATGAAACTTGAAACAATTAAAGAATTTTTTTTTTTTTGTAGTTTTCTTTTAGAGATGTATATGAAACACTACGCTAAGTGAAGAGTGAAGAAAAATCTTTTTTTTTTTTGAATTTTCAGATCTCTGTACAAAATGAAATCTACGATTACCGAAAAAAATATTTTTGGATTTTTTTTTTGATTTTTTTTTAAATATTTTGAATTTTATGCAAAAAATGAAACCTGAACCTGTTAAAGAAAAATATTTTTTTTTGTTTTCTTTTAAAGATGTACATGAAACACCTACTCTAAATGAAGAGTGAAGAAAATCTTATTTTTTTTTTGAATTTTTTAAATTAGATCCCCGAACCAACAATAGGCTGCCTACGTATCTCACATCCCGAAAGAGGAGAATCAGGGGTGCGTAGTTCGTCCAATTAATGATTAACTAATAAATTGACCCTAACTTACTACCAAAACGAAAAAAAATCTTTTTTTTTTTTTTGAATTTGCGATACTTTACAAAACGTAAGAAAATCTTTTTGAGTTTTGTGAAAAACAAAAAGCCATAACGAATCCTAAAATAAGCTACAACATTCCTTTTTTTTTCATTCTTTTTGACTCACTTTTTCTATTTTTTTTTTATTTTTTACTTATTTTTTTTTCTTTTTCATTTTTGCCTACACACCTTACTCCTAACAATTTTTTTTTTTCAAAAATCAGTCCGTCAAATAATCATTTTACCCTAAAAAAATGCAACAATTAGCACGTAGGGATGTTTTAAAGGGGAGTCTCCTACAAAGGGCCATATGGGTCCCGCTAAGTCAAATGCATATGATGCAAATAAAGCGGTACCTAATAGGGATAACCAGATTCTGAGTTTTCAGTTCTTCTAAGTTAAAACCTAATAGGGATAAGTGTCTAGACTGGCTTACCCGAGCGGACACTCGAGTCGGGGAGGGACAACTTGGTCGGTAGCAGGGCAACACCGCCTTCATTGTCGATCCGAACCCCGCCTAACATGTGTGATTATATCCTTCACCAGGTGCCTTGACACTCCGGTTATCTCAAAAAGAAGGTGGGATGCATATGCTGCATTCCCTCTATCCTATTTCAGAGACTCAGAGGGGGTACGCGAGAGAAGACAATATATAATACAGTTCAAATAATATCAAAGCAGTAAATGAGCAATCAAATAGCACATAAGGCCAACAAACAAACACAATATTAAAATAATTAAGCAAGTAAAAGTCAATATCTAAAGCTCGAATTCTAGTTAGTCCCCAGCAGAGTCGCCAGAGATGTCACACCCCTTTTTTAGCACTCGCTCGAGGGTCGAGTCGAAGGGTTTTTCCAATTAAAGTGACGGTATTGAATAGGGATTAATTTTATCACTTTTAGAGTCGCCACTCGGAATTGAGTTATGGTGTTCCAAGTCACCTTTTTTCTTGAATCCCCAATCAAACGGAAATGACTCTTATTTGGTCTGCGAAAACAAAAAATAGGTAAGGAATTCTGTTGATCGAGGGAAAGGTGTGAGGCACCCCTCGAATCCCGTGGTTCTAGCACGGTCGCTTTTATTGACTTATCTTAACTTAAACTATTTTGATAAATTACAAAATTTCCTAACACATTCTTTTTTGTTTTTTTTTTCTTCTTCTATTCCTGTACAGGTAGGTGCATACATTTACAAGGAAAGATGTCATGGTAGATACTTTTGAAGACTCTCTTTTAATTTTTGGAGTGTAACTGGCTTTTATACAAAAGAATCCATACCATTTGCATAACACTCTTCTGCACTTTACGATAATGCATTCCATGACGAAAAATAAAAATAAAAAAAAAACCTTTATTCTTAACATGTCATGTTTTTCATTTCATTCATTTTTTTTTTTTTTTGCATGCATGCATGCATTCATGAATCATTAATTGTGATCTCTAACATAGTTACATACTAAATGCATGTCAACTAACACAATTTTACATATTAAAACACCAATAACTTTTAATAATTATCTCATTTAAAATTTTAAACCAATCTAATCAATCGTAAATTTTTTTTTACAACAAGTAAATTATAAATAGAGACGTAAAACGTGAATTACATAAAGAAATGACAAAACTACACATTAAATAATAATATAAAATATATGGAAATAACTTCATTCATGCTTCGATTCCATAACGTAACTTATAAAATAAATTGTACGAGATGAGATAAAAACCTGTACGACAAATGAAATCAAGTATCGAAGCAAGATATTTTCACCAACAACTTAAACGGAAACCCAACCTCAATTCTCCAAATTAAAAGAACTTTCTTCCTAGTTGTTTCTCTTCCAATTTTGTTTTTGCCTCTTTCTCCTTCTTTTTCCACTAAGGCCTTTTTATTTCTTTCTCCTCCTCCTCTTTTTTCCTCCTCCTCCCTTTTAGTGTTTTATGTGTGTGTTTATATAGGGAGTGTGTGGTTTTGAGTGAGAAAGATGTAGTGGAGGTAATGGGAAGTAGGGTAATTTTTTTTTAGTTTTAATGGAAAAGTTAGGGGAATGTTGGAGGTAATGGGAAGTAGGGTAATTTTTTTTTTAGTTTTAATGGGAAAGTTAGGGGAATGTTGGAGGTAATGGGAAGTAGGATAATTTTTTTTTTTAGTTTTAATGGGAAAGTTAGGGGAATGTTGGAGGTAATGGGAAGTAGGGTAATTTTTTTTTAGTTTTGGGTAGGAGGTAGGAGGGAAAGTTAAAAAATGAGTAGAAATTAATACTTGGGCGGACAAAATTACGTGTCTACATCGATCTATTTTAATTATGTATTAGGTGTATCTCTGTGAATATATATATGCATTGTTAACTATTAGTTTCTGCATGTAAATTTTATGTACAGAGTTTTAGAAGAGTAATTGTGCTAATATTTCAATTATTTATATTATTTTGTTGTAGTTCAGGGGATAGATGAATATTTGGTTGGGCTCTGTAGCGGTTAGGTTTAGTCTTATTATTTTAATACTTCGATTATTGTATTATTTGGTTGTAGGTTTTCTTCTATTATTATATATGGAGTATTTGTTTTGCTTAATACATGCGATAGATGAATTTTCGATCGAATTTTTGCCTAAAGTTTATGTTTAATGCTATTATTATGATATCTTAAATCTCGATTATGCGCTATTTTGTTGTAGTTTATTAGTGATGTATGAGTATTCAATTAGAATTGGATACAATCAAGACAGGCCAAACTAAATCAATTATAATGTGAAAATTCTTGGATTAAAAAGTTTGAATTGAGGTAGGCAAGTGTGTACTTTACATTTGTTGTTAATCCACCAAAGATAGAACGTAATTCATAGGAAATAGCACGCAAAGACAAACTTGAAAATAATAATTAAAGAATATTGAAATCTTAGAAAATTGAGTGGAACAATAATGGTTTTGGATTTCTTTCTTTGCTTTGCATGAAAGTTTCTCAAGTCTAAAGTTAGCCACAATTTCTCCTTATTTCTCATTATAATACCATATTGATGACTGTCTAAAATTTCAGAAATTATATAAAAAATATACTATTAATTAATTATAATTTTTCTTTTGTTATGAAGTTTTGTGAGATGATTTTTATATTGATATAGGAGGTGCCAATTAATTGATGCAACACACATATACTAACATTAAAAAAACATATACTTTTGTCATTTAAATCATGAATTTAATGTTTCATATATTGCGACTTCAATTGTAATTTATTTGCTTTTGTATTCAAGTCCTTCACCATACAGACATCAAAGGTAGTTGACTCATCCATATTAATTAGTAGAACTATAATACCGTAAAAGATATAGTGAAAATTTTTCAAACAATTTTAAAAGGTTATATTATCTCCATTTTAATTTGTTTGTCTAATTTTGACCAAACACCCCTAACATACTAATAATTTATATCTAAATTGCCCTCAAGTTTGATAAAAATATAAAATTTCGAGAATAAAAATAACACTTTATAAAATAAAGTGCTTCTAGAAGTAGCAAAGAAAAATAATGACTAAGTTCTTCTTTAATTTAACTAATTTTTTTATCTTCAAAATTTTACATTATCTTTTTAAAAATTTCGTACTTAATAAAATGACTTACTGACTTACACACGAGAATTTATTTTGTATATATATATATAATTAATGCTTGATACACGTGCAACGCACGTATTTTAAACTAGTAACCAAATAAAAATGGACAGAGCATTATTCATTTTGTTTTTCATATAACGCAATATTCTTTTTTTTTTTTTTCAATAGTGCACTTTCCTTTTATTTTCATCTAGCTATTTCATATAGTGCACTATTTTAGTGCATTTTCCTTTTTCTTTTTTCATATATTGCACTATTTTAATGCACTTTTTTTTATAATTTAATGCACTAATTTATTTCATATAATGTATTATTTTAGTGTACTTTTGTTTTTTTATTTATTGTGATTCTTCATATAGTGCACTATCTTCTTCTCTTTTTTTTTTTTTTTCATATAGTATTATTTTAGTGTGCTTTTCTTTTTGATGTGCATTAATTTAATTCATATAATGCACTATTTTATTATATTTTTCAGGTATCTCATCTTATTATGTTAGCTTCAGTTCGATTATTCGTTCAATAATGCACTATATGATATAAAATAGTATACATAAAAAATGTATTAAAATAGTACACTATATGAAATAAATCAGTGCATTAAATTAAAAAAAATAGTGCATTTAAATAGTGTATTATTTTAATGCACTATATTAAAAAGATGAATAGTGTACAAAAATAGTGCATTAATGAAAAAAAATAGTGCAATATATTAAAAAAAAATGAATAGTGCACTACGCACTTTTAACATCATTAGTCCCATTCCGTTAAAAAAAATACATAGTGCACAAAAAAGAGCATTATGTCTATTTTGGTTACTTTCCATTTTTAGGGCAAAATTCGGTCCTTTTCTTAACTTCAAGGCATATTTTAGTGGCAGATTCATCGCTCGTTGAAGATCTTGAATTTAAATTTAAAAAGCGCAAAAGGTTATATATATCTCCAAACTATTGAAAATGGTACGCCAATATTTTTCGTTATAATTTTGGGTTATTTTTACCCTTATCGTCTAACTTTGGGTACGTATACACCTCCAAATTATTAAAAATGCTATTTATATACCTTTTAGTTAGACGCTGAACGCCACATATTCTCATCCTAAAGGAATTAACCTATTTTCATTAACAATTTCTCCCCT
This sequence comes from Capsicum baccatum var. pendulum, assembly GCA_030864225.1. Classification (NCBI taxonomy): domain Eukaryota; kingdom Viridiplantae; phylum Streptophyta; class Magnoliopsida; order Solanales; family Solanaceae; genus Capsicum; species Capsicum baccatum. The sequence continues at coordinate 252,882,436 of CM061555.1, forward strand.
TATCCTGTCGGCGAAATGCTATGTAGCCAGAGTTGGAAGCGAGTTTTTCCCATGCCTATTTCTTAGAGAATCAAAACCAATATGGTCACAAAAACATTTTTTTACGATGAGGACTTGTAGGCAAAACTCGCTTTCAATGCAGGCCATAAAATCTTTCGCTGGCAGGTTAGAAGATAAATTCATAAAGAGAAATGGGTTACTTTCTTTAGGATGAGGACACGTGGCGCACAACGTCTAATTGAAGGTTATATATGTATCATTTCCAATAGTTTGGAGATATATAAGTACCCAAAATTAGACGACAAAGATACAAATAATCTAAAAGTATATTAGAGGATATTTATGTACCATTTTCAATAGTTTAAAGATATATATGACCTTTTCTTGATTTAAAATAAAAAACACTTCGATCTGTTGTGCTTTAATTTTATTAATAGAATATTATGCTCAAATTTAAATTAAGATAGTAAATTTTGAATGTTAAGTGATTAAACTTTTAAAAAATCAACATGTTGCATTTTGATCTTTACTCATTATATCAGAGGATGTGAAGAAGGTGATAAGCAAGACGAAGAAAAAAGAAGTAAAAGTTACATAAAATTTCATTCCTTTTGGAGCTAATTATTTTTGATTTTTTTTTTTAAAAAAAATTACTAAAAAATTCTAATTTAATCCACATGAATACATCACATTCTTTCGAATACATTACTTAATTTTCACGGATACATTACATTCTTTTGAATAGATCACTTAATTTTACATAAATATATCACATTCTTCAGTGATGTTTTTGAATTTTTAAGTAAATAAGAAATTTATGTAATTATTTATAAAGGTTGAAATTTTAAATAGTTATGATAAGTTAAGTTGTGATATGATATAATTTAACTATAGATGTAAAATAAAAGTAAAGTGATTTGAACTTTTTGCCCTTCATTAAAAGTCTTCGCAATAGACAAAAATATCTTTTACTATTTTTATATTTATAATATTTAAAATCAAGAAGTCCTAAAATATATGATAAGAAAATAATATATTTTTAAAATAAGGAATCGTAGCAATTTTGGAAGAAAAAGTATGGTAAATTTTATTTTCATGTTTATGTAGTTTTTTTATCCCCACAATAACATTCAACCACTCCTTTTATATTTAGGAGATTTTTAATAAGGAAAAAACAAACAATTCACGTGAGGAAATGCACTGACAAGCGGCTTCTAAGTGGTAGCTATATATATCACCTCATTATTAAGAAAAAATAGTTGAATAAGAGTTCCTTTTAAGCATTGTTCTTTATCGATTATTTTAAGCAGTGATTCTTATTTTACATGTTATTTTATATTAAACATATTATAAAGTATTCATAGCTATAGTCACTTATGACTCAAATTGTCACCTCCTTTGATTACATGCATAAACCTCTAAAGAAGACGATGAATTTTATGTGATTAACTTAAATATTTAATAAAACGATTTTGAATATGTTGAAAAAGAACTTCAAAACCAAAAGTATTTGATAGGAATACTATATAGCAAATAGGATTACTTTATTAGTGTAGTGTCAACAACTATTTTTAAACAATTATTTTTCTTATTGTGCTATATCAATTGTTGATATGAACACGTGCAAAGCACGTACATTAGACTATATATTAAAAGTGTGAAGACCCGTAGAAAAATGATTTAGACCTTTTACCCTTCATTAGGATTCTGTAATAGATAAAATCGTTTTTTCTATATTTTTGTATATTTAAAACTTTTAAATTAACTAAATATTATGTAATAAATCCTTTCTTGATTAATTTATGTAATATAACTAAATTTGTAAGAAAAGCTAACTCTAGAAAAAATAGGAACTTTATCCACTTTTGAATCCTTTTTAAGTGGGTGTTTGGATGGGCTTATATTTTGGTCAAAATAACTTTTAAGCTATTTTTTTTTTTACCTTTTGAAGTGTTTGGCAAGTTTCAAAATTACTTAAAAAATAAAGCCAAAATTTGCTTTTTATAAACCAAAAACTGAAAGCTCCAATTCTCAACTTATTTTTTTTTTGTTTATGAGCCATTGCATTTTGACCAATTAAAAGACATTTTTGTCCCTCAAAATTCTCCCTTATTTCAAATTACTCTTGTGTAGCTATATTAGTACTTCTTTTGTATGAAACTTCTAATTCATGAAATACAATTTTTTATATATTATTCTCCTTCTTTAATATATTCTTTTAAATTTGCACAATTATTATTATACAACATATGAATTTCTCTAATAAAAAAATAACCCACCAACCCAAATATATGGAGAATACTTATTGAAGATATACAACTTCATGTACGATTAGTGAATGATCCATTTATAGTTCACAATGCAATATTTGTATTCGTCAATGTTTTAATAGTGATAATCATTGCAAATCAACGAGTAATATATTTTTTAATTAAGAGTCTTTTTATCAAACAAGTAGTATCTTTTGTGACCAACTATTTATCTATTAATGTAATTATAATGATTAGTAATATAATATATATATATATATATATATATATATATATATATATATATATATATATATATATATATATATATTGCTTAATGATTTAAACTCTTTTAACAAAAAAAAAAAAGAAGGTTTTTTAGTGGACAAATTAATAGTCATTCATGAAAATATGTTAAAATATATATTAATTTTAATTTGAATCATTTTAGAAATAAAAATTAATAATAATCAAATTGATATATTGTTAGCAAATTTAAGAGTATTTCAGACATTTTGACAAACAAAAATTACTTAAAAGCACTTGTTTACCAAATACATTAATAACTTTTTCAGTTTCAACATTTTTATTCAAACATGTAACTGCTTATTTTTAAGATAAGTTCAACACTTTCAAAAGTACTTTTAAAGAATTTTTTAAAAGCCACTTTTTCAGTCTATCCAAACAGGCCCTTAAACATAATTGAAAATATTATTAATTTTCAATTATTAATACATATTTGAGAACTAATGATAAATTAATCTTTTATGAAAAGACGTAACCAAATAAATATGAACTTTAATACTAATAGAATATTTTAGTAGTTATTAATACATCTTTTAGTAGTTATTTGTTGATCGAATTTGTGAGTCCCTTTTTAACGATAATTTTAACAAAAATAGGTAGGTTATTTTGGCAAGAATTTTACTTAAAATAGAAAAAAATTAAGTAAACTCTCTTTTTTAATATTGACATTCAAGTAATTGTATAAATCTTTGTCTCTTTATTTTTCTAGTATTTTTTTTTTTGCGCTTTGAAATTCTTTTTATCAACTATTGATTGGTCGTTGCTTTTAAATGATGGCTTAATTATGTGATTTTTTTACGTGTACTTTGTGGTATTTTGAGATTCTATCATAATTTATGTTTGATAGATTGTTACCTTGTCCGGAAGAATGCTGTAAGGATGAAAATTTCAATTCAAATTCTAAGCTTCAAAAGAACATGAATAATTGAGGTATAACTTCTATCAATTTAATTAACACATGATTTATTATTTTTGAAAGTTAGATAATCTATCTACATTTATTATTTAGGAGAAAATTATTCTAGCAATAATTTTTCTAATCGATCATATGTGGGTCAATTGATTAGTCTCAAAGAAATTGAGGTTCATTTTTAATATGCATCACGATGTTGTTGTAAGTGTATAATTAAATATTTACATCTAATTATGTACGTCTTTTTATTAAAGATATATACAATATTGATTTTGAGTAATTGAAGAAAGTAAAACGTTTTTCCATGTACGATCATTAGATGTAGCAAGGTAAAGGAGTGATGTTGGAAAAGATCGAAATAATATAATATATTCTTACAAAGTATTTTTTTTATTTGTGTTTGTTAATTTTTTGACTTTTTTTCTCCCTTTCTGTTATATTTTATATTATGAGTATTAGTCTAAACCCTAAATTGGATCGTAGAGTACTAATAATATCTATGTTTTAATTTAATATGACGTATATGTACAACAAATACTTCGTTGTGGCTTAATTTTCTCTACATCTTTTTCTTTGATGAGCAAAAATTTTCAATTCATTAAATTTTTTTTTAATATATAGTTTTACTGATTAAGATGAAATACTTATAGTGTCAAATTATATCTTTTAAATATATAAAATATTTATTTCAACTCAATTTATTTCTTAGTAATTTTATATCTGTATATATAATTATATTTATCAACACAAGACACATATGGAAAGCATGTACACTTGACTAGTAAAAGAAATATGGGAGGAGCGTAGGATTGTTTTTTAGAAATGACAACTAAGTTACTTAAATTCTCACTTATTATTATTTGAGGACTTTTCTAGAATTGTTTATATGTATTTAAAATTTATGTAAGAAAGTACTAAACATTAAATAATTAATTTTAAAATATTTTAAAAATATGATAAAAATACGATTGCATTTTAAAATCTTGCGGTGTTGCATAAATTGGGATAATTATTTTAAAATGATATTAAAAGTACTATCAATAATAATAATTAACAACATAAAATATTTAGAAGATATATAAAATGATAATGAAAGGAGGTTAGGGTCAACTTTTAAAAAATATGAATAAGCTCCTCAAAGTCCATTTATTTTTATTTCGGGAGCTTAGGGTCAGTTTGCAAAATAATTATTTCGCCCTTCTATTTTTCAAAAAAATTACTTATATTTATTTGATATTTTTGTAAGAAAAATACTATAAATCATAATAATCAATTTTAAGTTATTTACAAAATATAATTAAAAAATTAACTGATTCTCCAAATTTATCGTTGCCGCATAAATTGAAACAATAATTTAAAACTGATATAAAAAATGATATAAATTTTATATTTTATTCTATAATAGGAGAGTGAACGAAGAGGAGCATAGGATCAACATGTGTGCTTGTGCTGCCTACTTCAGCTGTTTTAACTGTGAGTTTACTATATCACCCCTAATTAATTATTATACTTTATTTACTTATTAAAAAAATTAATAATATTTAATAAAAAATTACTCTATAATAGAAGAGCGGATGCAGAGGAGCTTAGGTCGAGGTGTGTGCTTGTGCTGCCTGCTTCAGCTACTTCAACCATGATTTTACTATATCACCCCTAATTAAGTATTATAATTTACTTATGTATTAGAAAATTGTAACGACCCATTTCGTCGCTACTAAATTATTCATAATAAATTCATGAAAATTCTTAATTTTCATTCCTCGATATTAAATTGAGTCCAAAATAGTCAATATTTTATTTATTATGACACCTCGAATTTTTTAGTGAAGATTTTAGCCTTCGGATATGTCTAGATAGACTCAAGCTTGAATAATTTTAATTATTCGTGAGTGCTAATATCAATAATTTAGTTTGAAAGTTCTTAGGTATGAATTTAGGTTGTACAATATCCCTAACACAAAGTTAATTTAAAACTTTCTTTCCGATACTATTTTGATATGGATTTCTATTAGGGCTAAATTCAAATGACCATATCCCCTAAAATATAAAGATTTTGAAGGTAAATATCTATGAGTCCTCTTTCCAACGCAATAAACCGTTAATCAATATGAATTTGGAGTAAACAATTATAACTGTTTTACTCAGCACTGTCCGTGCTAAAATGGAATTTCGTTGTAGCAAAAATTATGATAGTATTTAAATCAGTTTCAGCCGCATTTTAAGTCTAAATACCCCAAATTTCATTCCCCAACACTAGAGAGGTGATTTCCAAAGGCTTAAGGTGAAATTACTTCGTTGAGGTAAGTTTTTCCATTATTTTCTTCGTATTTTAATCCTTTAACATCTTAGAATCCTTAGAAAGACCTTTAAGGGTGATTTTTTTGTGGAGAATACTCATGGGTGTTTTTAAGATAATGTAGAGCTGATTCTAAACTATAAATTAAAGATTCTTAACATGAATTTCGGAAACTCTATTATGAATTTTGATGGTTAGGAACCTTGAATTACGTAAAGATGAGACCTTTAGCATAAAAACTCCAATAATGGAGATGGGTTAAGCTTGGAAGAGCTAATTAATGGCTAACTGACATTGGAGAATGATATAGACCTTGAATTAAGGATATAACTAGTGAGTTTGAATCCCCGAGATATCTGTTTAAAGAGTAACTGTTTAATTACTCTTATTATTGCTTGATTTTTAGATGGTTGATTATTCTAAGGAATGAAGGAAAAGAAATAACATTCTTATTGTGTTTTTCTTCATTCAAAAGTTTGGCGTCCAGGTAGGCTAGGTTTAATGAGTAGAAGATTGTGTTATTTTATATTTTCATAATTGGAGAAAGCATGTCTAGACTTGCGGGCATAGAGTTGAGATGGATAAAGACACGAGTACTTAACTTTAATCTCAAAAACTATATTATTGATTGATTATGTGATATTTTTGATATTATGTGTTATGTGCCCGAAAGGAGATTGTTGTTGATAACAAATTCGTAGTAATAACAGTGTATGTACCTTAAAGTGTTGAATTTGCTACTGACACAATCACCCCAAGTCAATCTTCGTCTCTCTAGGAAACAGAGAGTTGATTCACAAACTAAAAGCCTCCTTTTTGGATTTTTGTTGATGTTTTTGTTGTTTACAAAATAAAGCAGCATATATGTACAGTGGTGGGTGGATAAGCCAGTTACTCAGTAACTGTCCCCCCTCTTTTTCAAAATTAGATTGCTCCCTTATCTTCAACTTAACAGATAATTAAAACAAACAAAAAAACTAGGTCGGGTCGGGTCGGTCCATATGGACGACCTATGACCCATAATCTAATATCTCCTACTTCTCCCATGGTAGACTAGAACCGCACCAATACGACATCAGTAAGTCACCAATTCATACTGCAAATAGTTCATGTGACCTGTGAGCATTATGAGCCTTACCTATAAGGTTTTACAAGCTACATAAAGGAATCCAATCACATGTAGAAAGGATTCTCTACTAATATGAGGATTCTAATACTCACAATACCCCATACATTATTAACTGCTTCAGTAGTTACTCATCCGATCCCTCTTCCTCTTAAAGAGGTGAACTCGAGTTCATGATTAACTTTATATACACAATTACACTTGACTCTTATATGGTTAGTGTAATAGTTGGCTTGTGCAAACAAGTTAAAATATTTATTTTAATCATCTTCCCTTTCTACTCGAATCTATCTGTTCCAAATCAACTGCTTTCTTTGACATGCATCGCATTGCCGAATCTCTCATGGCTATTAGTAAGATGCTAAAGACACTGATCAAAACTTCAAGAAACAGTTAAAGGTCTAAGGGTATTTTAATGAAAAGTTAAAATAACTTTTTAGGGTCTCACACAATGAAGAAGCAGGGATTCATTCTTCCATTAACCTATTGGTCGCTAAGCACACGTGGTATGAAACACGCGCTATGATGTGATCACCTTATATTGGTGCGTGTGTCTTATTCTTTTAGTCATTCAATATCGTACAGATCTAGGTCTAGATACCTCTTAATGTCTAACCTGAGTTTCTTTCTTTAATAATTCTCCAATCTATATTATTACATAAACTCACATTTGGATTTACAAAACAAGTCATTATCTTATGGTGAAACTTTTATCTTCACGTTCCTCGATGTAAAAGGCGATTGCTCTTGTAAGAGAGCCAATTTCACGACTTGTTTGACATACTGTATTAATAAAATACATTTTCGCATGCATATGAGATTGAACCTAAATTCAAGATTCTTATAGTGATAATAATTATAATCAAGTCATCTACAATACCTAAACATAATCATATCCTACGTAATCCTAGAGCCATAATATGTTTCTCAAAAAAGTCTCTAGATATCACCTTAGTAAAGGGATCGACTATCATTTCTCGTGTAGGAATGTATTGTAAAATTATTTCTCCACTTGCTACTATGTCTCTTATAAAGTTATACTTAATATCAATGTGCTTGGTCTTGCTGTGATATTTAGGATCCTTCGTATATTCAATAGCCATTTGACTATCACAATATACAATCATGGGACCCTTAGAATTCTTTGCGATGTTCAAATGCTCAAAGAATCTCTTCAACTAAACAACTTTTTGTACTGCAGGTGCACAAGCCACAAATTTTAATTCCAGTTGACAGGGTTGTGTAATTTTGTTTCTTACTTTTCCACAAAATTGCACCACCATTTAGCAAGAAGGCATAATCGGAAGTTGATTTTCTGTCATACCGATCACCAGCCTAATCATCATCTGTATAACCTCTTATGGATAAATCGGATCCACTATAGCACAGTGAATAATCCACAGTTCTCTTCAGGTATCAAAAAAATCTCTTTACTGCTTTTCAATGATCTCTACCAGGATTATATTGATACCTGCTAACCAGACCTATGGTATAACAAATGTCTGGGTGAGTACACATCATAACGTACATTAAAATTCCAACTGCACTAGAATATGGTACTCGAGACATGTTTTCCTTTTATTTTTCAATCTTTGGATACATTTCAAGGCTTAAAGTTTCACCTCTTGCTATAGGAGTATCCATGAATTTGCAACTATTCATTCGAAAACGTTCCAAAATTTCCATTATGTATGTTTCTTGGGATAGACTCAAAATTTTCTTGGAACGGTCTCTTTGGATTTTAACACCCAATATATAGTCTGTTTCACCCATATCTTGCATGTCAAATGACTTTGAAAGACATGACTTAACATTTTTTACATACTCCAAATTATTTTCAGCTAGTAAAATATCATCCATGTAAAGCGAAAGAATCACAAACTTTTTTCTTGGACTTTTTCACATAGATGCAATGGTCTTCATCGATCATGGTGAAATCAAATGAAATCACTTCCTTATGAAATCTCAGGTACCACTACCTTGAAGACTGCTTAAGGACATACATTGATCTGTTTAATTTACAAACCTTTTTTTCTTGGCCTTTAACAACAAAGCCTATAGGTTGTTTTATGTAGATTTTCTCATTTATCTCTCCATTGAGAAAAGCGGTCTTTACATCCATTTGGTGTAATTCTAAATCTAAATGTGCAACTATAGCCAAAAGCAATCGAATTTTGGTAAATTTCACAACTAGTGAAAAAGTTTCCTCACAATCTATTCCAGCTTCTTGAGTAATACCTTTTTCCACCAATCGTACTTTGTGCCTTCAGATTGACCCATTTGATTTGCGTTTAACTTTGATAATCCACTTGTTTCAAATATCTTTACGCCCAGAAGGAAGGTCAACTTTATTGGTTTTCATGTACTCTAATTCTTCTTTCATAGCTTTTATCCATTCATCTTTTTTAGGACTTGATAAAGCCTCAGTTACAGAATTAGATTCATCCAATTCTGTGGGAGATACCAAGAAAACATAATCCTCAATCTCATAAGATCATTTAGGTACACCTTTTCTGATACTCTTATGTAATTGAAGATCAGATTCCTCAATAGGATTTCGGGATTCATGACTCCCACTTGGACCAAGAATTATTTCTTGATCAATTGAATTATCAAGAATGTCCTATGACATTATTTGATCATCTGAATTCAACATTTCGTAAAGAGGCTTATCTTCCTTTATTTCATTCCTTTTTGAAAAATTATTTTCCCGGAATGCGACATCTCATGATTCAATTTCATCAGTACTTCCAATTCACCAATGAACGTATATCCTTTAGAGTGTTCTGAGTATCTTATAAAGATACATTTCTTTCCTTTTGGACTTAGTTTTCCAAACTTACCAAAACGATCGTTAATATAAGCAGCACAACCCCAAGGTTGTAGATCATTAAAGTTTGGTTTATTACCAGTCCATAGTTTATAAGGAGTAGAAGATACATATTTAGAAGACACTTTATTTAATATATAGGCCTTAGTCAACAACGCATCTCCTTAGAAAGAGATTTGTAAATTTGTTTGTGCCATCATGGACCTTGTCATGTCCAACACTATTCTATTCCTTCTTTTGGATACACCATTTTATTGAGGTGTATAAGAAGTAGTCAATTGTCTGATAATGTCCTTTTCAATACACAGTTCTTCAAACTGTTTTGATGGATATTCACAGCCTCTATCAGTTCTTAATGCCTTTATACTTTTGTCTAATTGATTCTCAACTTCATTCATATATCTTTTGAAGCATTCTAGTGCTTTTGATTTATGAGATATCAAAAAGACATAACCAAAGCATGTGAAATCATTAATGGATGTAATGAAATATAAAGCACCAGTCCTTGCCCTCACATTTATTGGACCACAGATATCAGAATGGATTAATTGCAACGAAAATTTGGCTTTTTTAGCCTTCCCAAATAGTTTACGTATAATCTTTCTGGCAAGACAATTTTGACAAGTTGGTATTTCAATTAAGGATAAAGAACCTTGTTGTCCTTCCTTTGACAATCTATTAATTTGGTCTTGTCCTATGTGGCCCAATCTAAAATGCCATGTAAGTATATCAGCATTTTATTACTAGAATAACATGACATTACACAACGGTCAACAGAATAGTCATAAGTTGAAGGATTATAATCTAAAACAATAAAGTGATCATAACTATGTCTAAAACCATAATAAAACATTATCTAGAGTAATTCTTACACAATTACAACTGAAAAATAAATGAAAATCACATCTAAAAGAACAGACACAGATACTAAGTTTCATCAAATTTCTGGAGCATATAAGACTTCATGCAATATTAAAGACTGGCCTCCACGCAAATTTACTTTGCAAGTGCCAATCCCTTTGACTACAAGTCTTGCATTATTTCCTACATAGACCCACCTTGATCCAGGTAAAACTCGATGGAACTCCAGAAATGCTTTTCGATCTCGACTCACATGGTTGGTGGCTCCTGAGTCTACAATCCACAGAGGATAAGATTTAGTTAATAAAACAGTACTTGAAACATATGCAACACTTAGAGTTGCATTTATAAATGCTATCTTTCTATGCTTAGGACATTCACGAGCAAAATGACCCAGATTTTGACAATTGTAGCACTTCATCTTGCTCTTGTATTTCTTCTTGAAAACCCTTTTTCCCTTCTTGGAATTTGGCTTGTTGTTTTTCTCAAAGGGTACTTCTCGGTATCTTTAACCTTTCTGTTCCCTTTCCACTTCTTCTTAGAAGCAACTTTAGCAGCATCAAGCCGCTTATCTTCAAGTTCAACATAACGGGCAACATCAAAAAAAGTTCTAATGCTATCATTGTGGGTTAAGTTGACCTTCAAGTGTTTCCAACTGTTGGGAAGATATCGGATCACTGCCTGCACTTGCTGCTCATCTGTGAGAATATGACTAACACTTTTGAGTTGAGCTATCATATTCGACATCACCTTAAGGTGTTGTTTGATGTTCTGATCATGACACTTTTTGTAAGTGTCAAACTTGATAGTCAGCTGTCTGAGGCGGGTGACAGAAGTACCCCTATATGTTCCTCGCAAGTGAGCCCAGATAGAATTGGCAGTAGGAAATTCCTCACACTCATGTATGAGGTCATCAACTACAAAACTTACAATGATTCCCCGTGCAATGGAATCAGCCTTATTTCAAGCTTTATAAGCTTCAAGGTCTCTTCTGTGTTGTGCAGTATTGCCCTTTTCTAGTAAACTTAAGGCATAGTTAATACCTTCAAAAGCGTTTTGCTCTTCCAATACATATCACATCTTACGACTCCAAATGTCGTAGTTTTCTCCATTTAGTTTTTCTTCTTTGTTCAAGTCTGCAATTATGCTTTTTCATTCAATGTTTGTTATTAATAGACAATTACGCAAGTGTGTTATCAATTATGCATGCAAAATTACACATTTAAGCAAATTATTTCACCTAAAGGTTTCATGGTTAGTGTAAAATCGAAAGGACACTTAAGAATTCAATAATCATATACGAATTAAACACTTGACCAAAATTAAAAATTAATTTCTTAATGTGTATTAGGATGATAACTTTCAATTAAGTCATTTTAAACTCAACTAAATAAATGAAATTCACATAAAAAAGATATAAACAACTTAATATATACATATATATATATATATATATATATAATATAAAGTTAATAAACAACTCCATGTTACAAAGTCAATCTAAAAATAAAATCATTCCACAAATATTCTAAACAACTTATGTACACCCAAAAAGACTTGCTAGGCTGAATCTCGTGGTAAACATCAACTAATTTCTCGCTCCAAGGATCACAGAGAGAATTTACTAATATATCTAATGCTTTCCAATCTAAGATTTCTACATCGTTTTCTAATTCTACACGTTTCATCTCAAACAAATGTATAAATCTAGCAACACTAATGTTAGGTGACATCTTAAAAGACTTAGACTCTTTCAATTTCTTTTCTCTTTCCCTTTGTATAGCCCTTTCATTCCGTAACAGATTTTGAGTCACTCTGGGGATACCATTTCATATGATCTCACGACCTTGAAAACATGTCCTTCGATGACGTGCTCTTCCACTTTGTCTCTTTGCTCAACATCCAGAACTTCCACTTGAAGTGATTCGAGTTTGTTCCCATTCAGCCATTTCTGAAATAGGAACCAAGAAACAATTAGAATGGTTTAACCACTCAATGTGACAACTTATGTCACAATTTATCGTAGAAGGAAAAATCTATTAAAATAAATTTATGGATTAATTGAGACAAAAAAATGTCTAGCCATCTTTATTCACTTATGCAAATCGCATTTTAAAAAGAAATAATGATCACTGTCATGTGTCAAAAGAAATTCACTTTTCTTTTCATAAATGAAACACTACAACTAAATAAAATAAATTTTCTTTACTTGAATTTAGTACTATATCAGCACATACAAGATTCGTAAAGAAAAAAATATTTACTAGCAAGCTCTATATTTTCAATCAATAAATAAATATCAAAAGAAGTCATTTCTATGCAAATCCTGATTTCATGGATAAAATTACACAAACAACATTTCATTAAATAAAGGAACCAAACTATTCTTTTCCTTATATTCATATATATTAATATTTTATAGAATATATATCACCGTCACCATTTTCCCATTCTACTTTTTTGTAAAAATCAACTGTATCAATACTTTGTATAGTTTTTATCCAAAAAAATCTCTTAAAAAAAGATATGAAGAAGAAAAAAAAATACTTTTGACGTCTTTTCACATATCAGGTTCATCAATTTTTTTTTAGATCTGGTGAAAATAAGGCTCATTGTTGCTCGCATCCATTGTAGTTTGTAAAGCTCTTTAGATTTTATCTCAGATAAAGCAAATCTGAGTCTTATGTTGAGACAGCAGAAACACCATAAAAGGATAAGGATCTTTTCTTTCCCCACCCACACATGCTTATCTATTCCTCCTTGCCAAGGTAAGGTTATGGGTTCTCTAATGTCAACCAAAATACAGTCCAAATGCCAACGGTGCGTAAACTCAACTTCAAGAGCCTTTTAAAAAAACACGATTAATATGCATAACAGTGTAAATTTTATATGCAAAATTAGGGCAATTTCAACCTGGCTCTTATACCATTGATATTAAACTCATAGTAAAAACAGTGTATGTACCTTAATCTATTGCAGCAGAATTGTTGAATTTACTACTGACACAATCGCCCCAAGTCAATCTTCGTCTCTCTAGGAAACGGAGAGTTGATTCACAAACTAAAAGCCTCCTATTTTTATTTTTGTTGTTTACCTCAAAATTTTGTTTTTCACTGATTTGTTCCTTAAACAGAAAAAAACAGCGTATATGTACAGTGGTAGGTGGATAGGCCAGTTACTCAGTAACTGTTCCCCCTCTTTTTCAAAATTAAATTGCTCCCTTATCTTCCACTTAACAGATAATTAAAACAAAAAAAAAAAGATTGGATCGGATCGGATCAGTCCACATGGGTGACCCATAACCCGTAATCTAACAGTTGTAAATGTAATATATGAACATGATGATTTTTTAGTTGTTCTAGTGATGAACTTAGTTGAGTTGTAATGGTATTAATTTTCTTTGTATAAGGAAAATGCCATTTCAAATTGTTAGGCTATAGTTAATATTTACGGGTATTCCAATTTAATTTGCAAGAAACATTTACCTTATCAATATTTTATAACAATATTGTAAATAAAAGCAAACGATAAATTATATTATTATTAAGTCTATTCTTTTTTAGTTATGTAAGAAGTTCTAATATTTTACACTTCTAATTTACTTAAAATATTACCTTACAGAAATTACATTCTTTAAATAATATTGGTGGAAAAGATATTCTTATAACTACTTCTTTCATAAGCTATGAAGGAGGCATATAATAATCACAAAAGGTTAGATTTAATCGTTCTAATATCTTGATTATCATATTGCTTTGTTATAGTTTCTATTCTATTCAAGTTTATATTGTAGATGGATGTTTGGTCCTTTGAAGAACTTTTGGTATTAAGGTTAAGTTTAATGGTATTATTCTAATATCTCGATTATTGTAGTTTCTGTAATGTTATTATCTGTTATTTTTTCTACTTAATACGGGCGGTAGATGAACGTTTGATCGAACTTTGAGGAATTATTTTGTAAAGGTTAGGGTTTAATCATATCTTGTAGTTTACAAGTGGTAGATGAATGTTCGGTCAAACTTTGATGAATTTTTCTATAAAGATTAGGTTTAATCAAATTGTTTTATAGTAGTTTCTGATCTATTACTATATGTTATTATTTTTATCATCTATTACGTGATAGTTCACGTTGTAGGAGATAATTAAGATATCAATACTTCACGGATGCCTAGATGCATAAACTTGTCTATCTTCGATTTTTAAAGTCAATTATTATTTTTAGTAAATATTGTTTTCTATATATTTCATATGAATTGATGGCTTAACATGAAGTACACATGCAACGCACGTACGCTTTACTAGTTTATCTATAGACGTAAAATAAAAGTAGCTATTTCTTTTGTCACATAATTAAAACCTGGATAAGTAAGATATAAACTTTGCCGAAAAATATATGTTTTGGCTGAAAATTGTGATGTGACTCTTCTATTCATTTGATAGGTTTAAATCCTGAAAATACATATTTTGAGTGAAAATACACATTTTGACTGAAGATTGTGATGCGACTGAAAATGGTAAAATGTACTACTTCTATTTATTTTACAACTCCTCTTAATTTGACAAATTATTTGAAAAAACTTTAATAAGAAACTTATTTTACTAATTAACATTATAAATGATGTTTTGAAATTATAAATTTGACTAATACTATTATTTAATGTAGTTACTCCCTCCTTTTTTACTTTACTTGATTCTTATTGACTTGAGATAAACTTTAAGAATAATTTAACTAGTTGTACTTTACTAAACTAATCTTATTAATGATGCTTTGAAATCCTAAATTTGACAACTATTACTTTATGCAGATATTTAATACTAAGATTTAAAAAATAAAGAATAATAAAATTCTTTTGATTTCATAAATTATACAAGTAAATTGAAACAACTAATTTTAATATAGCAAGTTAAGTCAAATAAAAAAATGGAGTATTTATGTCACAACCCTAAAGTTGAGGTCATGGTGACGCATACCTTGGCCCAACCTTAATAGGTAAGCCAAATCCCACAATTACGGAAAGATAGATAATAAGAAAATGAACACATAAATATGAGACTTCTACAACGAAGTCAAGCCATAACAAATCATTATCAAGAATTCGAATTGAATATATAAAATTCCCAAGATATAAGTGTCAAAAGTGTAAAGAGTATCTAATATAACTCAGAAAAATTAAAATACATAAACCTATCTCCGAAAAGTAAATAAAGACAATTAGCATAAGATGAGGTCCGAAATGTGCTCCGAACTCCGAAGTCCACCAGTACCTCAAAATGTCTACACTGCTAGCACGAACTCAACTACTGTAAGTTGTACTCAAACTAGGATCTGAACCAAAAACGCACAATAGGGTTGAGTACGATCCACTTGTACTCATCAGGTATCATAGACTGACTGAGCAAAACAGAAAATAAAAGACAAATAAAAGATACAATAAGCACCTAACTTGCAAATAGGAAAGTTCTCAAACAATAGGTCATACCGTCTCCATTAACAGTTCTATAATATATAATAAGTAAAAAGAGACAGCTAAATAAGCAATATATGTAAGGAAGCTAAGTACACAATAACAAATACACATAAAAATATAAATAGTGCAATGCAATGAAATGATGCAATGATGGTGGAACTTTCGTATACACCTTCTAAGCCTCAATGCTTCAGGACAGGACTCGGGAGGGAGGGGGTTGCAACCCATATACTTTATCATAATCTCAATATCATATCTAAGTTGACCCTAGCAACATTCCCCTCGGTAGGCATTTTGTAAAGTATCTAATTTTTCATTAAAAATCAATATCACTAAATCAGCCCTACCAGCACATCCCTCCTTATAGGTGTTTTATAAAATATCTTATTTTTGTCAAAAATCAGTATTTCTCATTGACACCAATTACTTGAATTTGTATAGATTAAATGAGGATGATATGCTCACAGTCAAATAGTATGAAGATAATGATTAATTTAATACAGGTACAAATGAGCTCTTATTTAACCTAAGATGTCAATAATTCATGTTATCCGCCCCCACTCAGCACCACTAAAATAATTAGTCATGTAAAACATCAAAAATATCATTCTTAAAGTAATAAATGTTCATGTAAGGCCTATAATAACAAGTTAAGCCTCCGCTCAAGCGTCACAATAATAAATGAGGCAAGTCAATGCAAAAATAATGCCTACAATATCATATAAAACCCCCACTCGGATATCACAATAATTGTGTTCTCCTAAGTCAACAACAATACACAAATAAGTCTCCATACGGACACACGATAAAGTAATAATACCGAAATATGACTTCCATGACTAAACTCACTAATCCATAGCATGCTCTACATGTTCAAATATACATACTAAAATAATTACTATAAACAACAATCATACTTGAATGTAGTCACTCTTCCAGAAGAAAAGATTTCAATAGGATGCAAATGAATTTATAAGATTAAGTATAAGACATTTGGTGATGTGGAAAGACTTAAAAAAAGAGTTGTTGCAAAGTATTATAGTAAAAAAGAAGGAATTGATTATCAAGAGATCTTATTTTCTATCATTAAAATGAAATCGTGAGGACTTCCTTAGATTTATCTGCAGTATATTATGGACATGTTCATCAAAGTAATGTCTACGATGTATTCCTTCAAGATGATCTCCTCTATGAAATATACATAGAGTTTTATCAAGGATTTTATAGAAGGAGGGGGAAGAGAAAGTATGTAACTGAAAAAATCCTTATATGGGCTTATACAAGAACCAAGGTAATGGAATGCAAAATTAACTGAAGCACTGGTCAATGCTTAATTCCATCAAAGTCAACTTGATCAGTCCTTGTTTACCAAAAAAAGCACTAAGAAATCATAGTTGTGTTGGTGTATGTAAATAATATGATCATCGCTAAAAGTAGTTTGAAACTTACCAAGAAAATCAAAGGAATACTTCAACAAGCTTTTAAGATAAATAGGCATGTTAGCTATTAAAGAAGGAGTAACTCTCGAAGATATCTATGTTAAGTGACATAAAAAAAGTATGATGATCACTTGAAAATTTGAAATTTTCAAGATCCACTTGCAGATCAAGGTCCTATCAAAGGTTAATTGACAAATTGATCTACCTGACTATTACTAGAACGAAGATAGCAATCAGGGTGCAAACCTTAAATCAGTTCCTGCATCAACCTAAACAAACTCACATAGAAGTTGCCTTAAGAATTGTGAGGTACTTGAAAAAACAACCAAATCAAGGTATGTTGCTCTCTAGTAAAAATAGTTTAAATTTGATAGTTTATTATTGAGGTAGTGATGAGGCATCTTGTCCTATATCTATAAGGTCAGTAACTGGTTACCTCATCAAACTAGAAGATTCTCTAATTACTTAGAAGTCTAAGATACAAACAACAGTTTCCAAGAGCTCTGTAAAATCTGAATACAGAAGTATTGCACCAACATTATCTAAAATTATTTGATTGTTGGGGTTGTTGAAAGATATTGGATTGAAAATAGATAAGCCAGTGTATATGTATGATAATAGTAAAGTTGCAATATAAATTGTAGCTTACCCTATATATCATGAAAGGACAAAATATATAGAAATAGATTATCATTATTTAAGAGAGAGGATAATGCAAGGCATAATCATTACTAGATATATTCCAACTCAAGATTAATGTTTGATATTTAATAAGGGTCTAACTAGGTTCAACATGAATATCGCTCCTCCAATCTACGTATTATGAACATCTTTTCAGTACCTCATACCTATTTTGAGAGGGAGTATCGAAGAATCAATCTTCTCTTAGGTGAAGGGTAGTAAGGTCATTTTTAGCTCACCATTAAGTCAAATCCAAATGATACTTATGTTAGTTAGGATCATGATATACAGTTAGTCTAGCTGTTACTCTAACCACTTGACATGACCTGAACCAGGGCCTGGCCATGTCGGGTATCTCAAGTCTAACCAGCACCGGAGATCACCCCCAATACCCCTACCATTGACTACCCTTTCCCTTCATGTCGGGTGAATTTTGAGCATATAACAAGATAAGATAATATTGATTGAAAGACATGACAATAAGTACAAAATAAAAACCAAAATCCAATACCAATACCAATGCCAATACTACTATCAATGCTAACACTAATACCGACACCACTCATGCCCATAGTAGTCCAACAAAACCTTTAATCAAATCTAAAGAATATCCAGTCGGTACATGCCCCGAACATAGTAAAAACTAAAACAAAGAAATAATAATGACATAATAAAGTTCATAACATGAAATAGGGTCTTTCAGATAATAGAAGCTCACCACTTCGGTCTGACTCAACAGCTGTCCCCGAATTACCAAGTCACTGAGCAGGAGGGGTAGTAGTATGGCTAGTTCCAGCATTGCATGGGGATAAAACATTCGAAGACAGTTAGCAGGGTGAACGCTAGCATGCAACTTAGGAAGAAAGATAAAGCAATTCCATTAATTCAAGACCAAATCAAACCAATGCAACCAACCATATGCAATTACATATATACATATATATGCCATGCTAGGATAGATAACAAGGTTTAGCATGTATTTTAAAATCTTAACCTAGATTGTGTCGATTTACTATCATAAATTCACCCACTGGTTATATGGATCCATTGTTATCCCCTGAACGGGTCCTAGTGCTTGTAGCCATACGAATTGAGATATCATAGATGGCCGGGGATTTCTTTTTATCCTTCACCCTCCATGATACATATATACAAATATAGACTTAGGAGATTCCCTTGTACCTCACAAGTCCATGGTTAACAAGACCACCCCTCATGTCGGCAAACATGAGTTTTCAGTGTCCATTCTTTAGACTAACACCTTCATAGCTAGCTATCTCAACCCCCATTATTGTTCAATTAAAATATTTAGCACAAAACCCAACCATCTATTCTAGGAGTAAATTATTAAGGCATTATTAAGTGGTATCGCCATACCAACTATAGCTTGTAACCAATATCGTTATCCAATACTTAGGGGATTCTCATGTACCCCGCAGACTCCATTATTAAAATCACTTAAGGGATTTCTCTATACCCCATAAATTTTTTGTTGTAAATTCACTTGGAGAATTCCCGTGTACCCCACAAGTTTTTTTAAATACATCCTTAGCCATTTAGATATGTATATCATGCATTAGTTTCAAGAAATAGTCAAACCAAGAATTTTGGGGATTCCATTGTACCCTAATTCAAATTCTCACCTTTCTTATAACTACTATCTAATTTTACAATACAAGGCTGGGGTCATAACCACTTAAAAAGTCACAAGTTTAGAGAAAGTTACCATTGTCCAGTTTAACCACTATACTTATGTACCCACAGAAAACATAATTAAACCATAGGAAAACATTTAGCAATAATAAACATTCAACAACCCCCAACTCTTATTTTAAAACCATAATAATACCATGAAAGCCATACATCAAAACATGTGTTTTTAATAAAATAACAACGAGGGAGGAGTAACATACCTGAAATACTAAGAAATTTGAAAGAGATTGCACCTTTAGAACCCTAGATGACCTCTTTCTTTAAAACCCTAGATGCTTGAACAGACAATTTGAGAGAGATTTTAGGAGTATTTGTAATGCCCCAAAAATACACCCAGGTCATCACACGGTGCTCAAGACTACAAGTTCCCAAGCTAACCTTTTAAGCCTTCTAACAACTTTGGAACTCATAATGAAAGTAAACTTGACATGCAAAATCTTGAGATAACGCAATTAATATCTAAACTAAAACTGAAGTAACATCTTACTGGAAGTTTTAAACTTGGAAATCTTGAAAACAATCACTTTAAATCTAAAATAGAAACAAGTCGGACAAGCCTATACTTCTAACTAGAGAGTCACTAGGACCAGCCCCAACTGACCCAAACTTAACAGAAATCAAATGACTAAAATACTTTATCGATATCAAAGTCTGATAGAATGGTCCCTCAAACTATGAGGACTCACCAAAAATTTGGATATAGGTGAAGATACTCATAATCAATTACACTACTAGAACTAAGTACCAGGACCTACATTATAAAATAATGTAGCATATAAACATATATGTGGATCAGTAGCTTCTGAAATATACTGAGTACGTGGGGATGAACGCATAAGTAAAACAATAGCTGGATCTTTACATATATATATATATATATATATATATGTATATATTTACTTTCAAATGATGTATGCTAAGTGTAAATGACACACCTTGGGACTGAATAGGACTGAAAATTGAAAAAAATCATAAACCATGAATCATAAATCATACTGAATAAACTTTGTGCCACACACTTACTTTCTAAAAGCTTTACTTTTACTCTTTCTTTTGGGAGGTTCTTATAAACAATATAAAATATGTGAGCTATCATGGAGTTCAATGTCTTACCCACATTGGAAAAAGTTGTTCTATCCTTGCCATCAGAATAGAACCTAAGCTAGAGTGATCACTATACTAAACCCACTATGGGTATTAAAACCTACAATGGCATGTAGTTTTGGGGCATGTGACCTTGGACTCATACCCAACTCAGTGCTAAATACTACTCCCATATTACCTATATATACATAATGTAAGAAATCCATCTTAAAATAGCATAAGGGTTTATATAATGAAAACCAATTATGTTTCTTTTTACTTAAAATCATAAACAGTATGAATAATGTGGATTTCATAATCTTATCTGGGGATCAAAAAATCCATTCTTGCTTTAAACTTTATATAAGCTTGTCATAGAATGCTTAAAAGCATAATTTTCTTAAAATCTCAATACTTAAACTTTGGGCTTAAAAATTCATGCTTTAAACTCATGGAAATTCATATCCAAGACTTCATGCTCAATATAATTCTTGAAATACTTCAACAATAACAAGTTAATATAGTGTAATCTCATTCATAATATAAATCTTATAAGTTAAAAACATAAACATAAGCACTTCTTGATCTACCTAAAGCTTTAAATCTCATGATAATCACATGCTTCATGAATATATTAACTTGGGTATAAATCCCACATCAAAACAAGTAAAAAGAATCTTAAAATCATGAAATTTAGGCACAAGGGAGAGAGAATATCCTTATTTATAACCCTACATACCTTAATAGGCTGAATTTGATGGATAAACCTTGACTTTGAAAGCCTTGAAGATGATCTTGAAAGCTTTTCTTGAAATTCTTGGATTTGGAAACTTAGATATTCTTGCTTATCTTAAAAGATAAAGTAACTTGAATTTGAAGTCTTTGGGATTAGGTTAAGATTTCTTTTTGAGAAAATGGAATAAGAATGGGCATATAATGTTGTAACTGGCGGTTAATCTTATGTTTTTATGAATTTAGTCGGTGAGAAATGACCTAACTATCCCTTAGAAGATTAAACTCATTATTGGAATGTTGTTTAGAGGCCTAGCGCGACATGATCATGCTTATCACCATACAGGATGCAACGCGGTGCTATCGCGATGAGCTATTGGAATCAAAATCCAAACATGACCCAATCCTCGTCCGAAAAATCCAAAACTTTCTCAATAATACTTCGTATACCCTGAACATGAATTAACTTAAAAAATATCATCTCGAAGTCTGAAAGGTCAACTTAAAAATCCTCAATGTTAAGAGGTCAAAAATATAACTAAGTCTTCAATACTAAGTTAAATTTTCAGGCTTTAAATCTCTTATGCAAGAACTAGGAGATGAACTAAGCTAAGCTTAATACGGGGTATTATAATATCTCCCCCTTGGGAACATTCATTCTCGAATGAGACTGATTAAGCTGAGAATACTGAGTGACTGAAATTATCTACTTAACTTGCATAACTGGAAACATGATTACATGAATGATCTGACTCGTGAATACATGAAATGACTTAAAGAATGATTACATAAACCTAGAACTGAGAATGGAAAAGAGATAATCTAAGCAAAACTATTACCTTAGGCTGAATCTGTTTCTCAAGTGGCTCCCTCAAAGGACTGATTCGGCCAAAGAACTTTAACTAATACAACATCTTTGTTCCTTAGTATTTGAATCTGGCAATCAAGGATCTTAGCTGGGATTTTTTTTTAAGAACGGCTATCCAAATATCTATGCTTTCTAGAGAAACTACCACAGTTGGGTCACCAATACACTTCTTTAATAAGGAGACATGAAATACTAGATGCACTGATGCAAAATTCAAAGGAAACTTAAGTTCATACGCTACCTTTCCAAAATGACTCAAGATTCTATAAGGACCTATCTATCGAGGACTAAGTTTTCCCCTTCTTGCCATATCTGTTTACTCCCTTCATGGGATAGATTTTCAAATAAACTCGATCACCAACCTTAAACTCTAGATCTTTCTTTATTACATCTGTATAGGATTTTTATCGGTGTTGGGATTTCTTAAGCCTCTCCCTAATTAGCTGAACTTTCCCTATCGTATTGAACACTGAATTAGGCCCTATCAATGTAGTCTTACCTACTTTAAACCAACCGATGAGAGATCTACATCTCCTTACATAGAGTGACTAAAATAGATCCATCTGGATACTGGCGTGGTAACTGTTATTTTAGGCAAACTCAATCAACGGCAAGTGATCATCCCAACTACCTTTGAAGTCAATAACACATGCTCTTAATATGTCCTCTAGGGTCTAAATGGTCCTCTCTTCCTGACCATCAGTATGAGGATGAAAAGATGTACTAAGATGAACTAGGGTACTAAGACCCTTCTAAAAGGCTTTCTAAAAGCGAGAGGTAAAATGAGTACCTCTATCAGAAATAATAGACAACGAGACTCCATACAATCTAACCAATTCCCTAATATAGAGCTTGGCATAATCCTCAATGGAATAGGAAGTATGAACTGGTGAAAAATGGGCTGATTTGTTCATTCTTTCTATAATAACCTAAATTAAATCATGTTGATGATGTGAATGGGGCAACTTGATGTTGGGTGTATTTATGCATTCTAGCATTGCTTTTCTATCCTTTTAGCTTTGTTTTGAGGATGATTCATGTGATTAATGTGTTGATAATGATATAAATATGCATCTAAGTGTCCATGTATGTGTTTACAATGTTTAACGATGCTTTCACATAAGTTTTTTATTCAAATTGATCCTTTAGAGTTCAACCGAGAAAACTAGTGTTACTACTTAAGCTAGGTGTTTTTCTAGTCTATCGTGTTGGGTTCTAACATAGTTAATGAGTTTATATGGTTGTTATTATGTATTTATATGTGAAAAAACTTTCTTATAATATTCAAGGGTCAATTGGATCAAGTCAAGAGTCAAAACAATAAACTTAAGCGCAATGTGAATTTAGCTTATGCTTAGCTCGTGTTTCTAGTTCACCGTCTTGGATGTTGTGTTGTTTTGAGATCTAAATTATTATGTTTATTGCTATAGGATACTTTTTTAATATATTATTATGATATATGAAGGATATACAAGCTTCGAATCAAGTGGAAACAACGGAAAAAGGCTTAGAATCACAAAAGGACAATACGCAACTTGACGTAAATTTGGACACCTGAAATGTCTTGGGTGAGTGAGGGCGCATTGGAAGTCATATTGGGGTGTTATTAACACTAAAAGACTCATAAGGAACCCAAAATAGTGTGTCCCCATGATTTGCCCGTGACACGGGCTCTATTTCAGCGCAATGGAGCCCGTGGCGCACCCTCCATTTCAGTGCTCCCGTGCCTTAACAAATATGTTGAGAACAAATTTCAGTGCGAGATAGCAATTATCCCACAATAAAGGCTCTATTTCAGGCCTGATGTACACTGATTTCTGGTCCAACGCAGCTTTGGATTACCCTTTTTCTATAAATACGTCCTTATACACATTTTTAATTATTTTTTGGACATATTTCGGAGATCAAGGAGCTGCTACAACTTCATATTTAGGTTTTTATTATTTTTATTTAGTTCAGTCATATTTTTAGTTGTTAATTACAATTTTGTGATTATGGTTATGACTATGCCTGGTTAAACACCTTTTTTTTTGGGGGGGGGGGGGGTTAAAGCCAAGAACATGAGTACTATTATTTTGAATTGAATTCGTTTAACTTTGCTTATCATTATTGGTTGTGTTTTCATTTTTGATTTAACTATTTTAAGGATTCTCAGCCCTTAGAATACATCAATTATATATCTTTTGATCTCGGGAGAGGGAATAGGGGATAGAACATGGAGATGAACAAAGTATGGTTTGTATTCCTTTATGAAATAATGAATTCAAATAGTATCTAGGAGAGGGATGTACATACATACCATACTTGATTCACACATAGGATGATAGCTTAATACACTTCAGTGGACTATTACATCCCCACTCAATGATGTAGTTGTAAGGTTTAACTTAGGTAAAGGATTAGAGGTTGGGAAACCTTAATCGTTCAATTAACCCTACGAATCTACAACCAAGATAAGCAAGTTAACGAATGAAGTTCAACAACATAGTATGATTGTTCGACAGTTCTTTAACCCTGGGTTTCTCTTATTGATTATTTCAAGATTTTTATTTACGCATTGTTTACTTTTCTACAATTTACAACTTCCAAACTCTCTTTTTGGTTACGTTTGCATCCACTGAATATAAATTGTGAACTAAAATAGAATTGTTGTTAAATCAAGTCTCTGTGGGAATGATACTTGGCTTCTTGAAGGCCACTTTACTACTTGATAAGACTACATACACTTGTGTGTGCGCTTTAATGTTGTCAAGTTTTTTATGCAGTTATTGGGGACTTTTTATTTGGCAACTATTTATTTTACTTTTACCTTCAGATTTCTTTGGTGTATTTTATGCTTGGTATCAGTTTTGTGATTATAGGAAATAATTTTTAAGGTTAGGAAGATGGAAAGGGATAGGGATATGGTTGAACCAAGCCCCGAACCTGAATAACACTTCCATCAATGAGGGAGATATGCAATCCATCTCCCCTAATTTCTGCAAATAAAAGAGGACCAAATTGCTCCTGCTCCAATTACTGAGGAACAAGCAGCCCGTAGGACAGTTAGGGAAGTGGCAGTCCTACTTCTGATGAACTTGACTTCCCCAATTCAAAGATCGACTGCTAGGGGAATTTTAAGTTAAAGCACAACATATTGCAGCTTCTCATCAACAGTGGACAGTTTGCAGGGCTTTCACATGAGGATCCATAAGTCTATTTGCAGACTTTCATTGAGCTTACTAACACATTCATTCTAACTGGGGTGAGTACTGATTATGTGAGGCTGACACTTTTTCCCCATTCACTATTGGGGGAAGCTAAAAGGTAGTTGAATGTGGAGCTGGATAATTCAATCATATCATGGGATGACTTAGCCAGAACGTTTCTCATCAGATTCTTTCCATCTGGTAAGACTGCGAGGATTCACAGTGAGATAGTAAGATTCAAACAGAAGCCAGATGAAAACCTCTATCATGGTTGGAAATACTTCAAGGCTCTTCTTTGATATTTTCCACACCATCAATAGTCTAATGAGGTACTTGCTCTCACTTTTGTAGAAGCACTTGATCATAATACAAAGATTTTGCTAGACTCAACAGTAGGTGTTTAAGTGCTAGAATTGACTTATGATGAGTTGTACACATTATTAAACCTATAGCATGAGAAAATCCCGAATGACATTGAAATTCTAGAGGTTCCATGAAAATAATTACGGGTGTATTGGAGGTAAACCAGTTCACTGCCTTATCAACTCAGGTTGCAGCATTGCAAAATTTTATAAACACTTAGTTTATTAGACTGAAATTGGTAGCCACAATCAATGCCATCCAACAAGTTGCAGGTTGGTGTGAAGTGTGAGGTAATAGTATTCACTTAGTGGGTATGTGTGCTTCCAATCCAGAATCGATGATGTATGTAGGTAATGCTCAAAAGCCAAATTATGGTAATGCCTACAACATGAAATAGTAGACTCAGCCATGGAACACACAACAATAAATAATTCAGCAACCACAGGCTTCACCAAATCAGTCAACTAGCAACATATAAGAGATGATGAAATAAATCTTAGCTGGTCAAGCATAAATTGCTGCGGATATAAAAGAATCAACTGGTAGAATTAACAAATCAGAACGCAACCCAGAGAAGCTTAGAATTGTAGTTGGGGCATTTACAATAAGCATTAAACACTAGGCCTCAAGGTGGTCTTCCAGCAGATACAGAGAATCTAAAACAAGTGATGGCAATAACCTTAAGAAGTGATAAAGATCTTCAAGGAGAACCTCTAAAGGAAACTGTGGAGGTAGATGCTGATGTGGTGACTAAACAGGTAAATGACAAAGTTGCTGAGAAATCGGTGAAGTCTGAATACTCAAAAGAAAAAATTACTGCTGAAGAAAAGAAGCAGATTCCGCCACTACCCTTCCTCAGATACATATTAAAGTGAAGGAGAATGCAATGTTTAAGAAGTTCTTTGACACGTTTAAAGAGCTTCACATTAACTTACCTTTGTTAGATATTTTGCATGGTATGCCCAGGTATGCAAAGTACTTGAGGGATGTGGTTACTAATAAGGTGAAATTTTAGGATGTAGGGGAAATAACACTCACTAAAGAGTGTAGCGCAGTAATGATATAGAAAATCCCCAAGAAATTGAGAGATCCGAGGAAGTTTAATCTACCTATCCAAATTGGGAGTAAAGTGGTACATGCATTGAGTGACTTATGAGTGATGATAGGTGAATTTACGTGCCTATATCAATATATTTTGCCCATATTTTAGCCTAGTTTTGAGAACAAATTATATATTTCATGCACTTTTAGTCCTTTTTCCTGTAAATGAGCTAACGAACATGATTAGTAAAGTTTCAGGTATAAATGATGCAAAATTCAGCATTTTATGGCTTACTTGACGCAAAAGAAAGCTCACAAAGGAAGGAAAGGGAGTTTACACGCCTAAGGACCAAAACTGCTGCATGGAAAATCTGTCCCGGGCTAAAACAGCATTTCTGAAGACTTTGGAGACCTGGACCAAAACGGCTGCATGGAAAATCTGTCCCGAGCTAAAACAACATTTCTGAAGACTTTGGGGACTTACAGACACAAAGCTGGATTTGGACAATGATACATTAACCTAGTACAATTGGGTTATGTATTTCATTAGTTTATTTTGATTATGATAATGTTACCTTAACCTAGTACATTTGGGTTAAGTATTTCATTAGTCTAGTAGGATTTGGTTATTTATTTCATTAGCTTAGTAGGAGTAGGATATGGGTATTATAAATACCCTATCATGCTAGAGATTTTTATTCATCTTCTATTCAACAATAAATCTTCTTCCATCCCTCTCTTCTTCCACCACAACAATTCTACAACTCTTCTAATCTTTCCATTAATCTTATTTTCTTCTTCTATTCTTAAAATCCGCAATAAGATAACCGTTACTTGCTAAGGAATCACGCCACACGCCTATCACTTGATCTACACGTCATTAACCAAGTTTGTGATATAATAACAATGTCAATCGTGATCTCCTTCGCATTCATGGGTAACTAAACCTCTCTGTTGGGGTTATGGAAGCCGAATGAGTTACTATCTATTGTTGTGAGTTTGTGAGTTCGTGACACGTATATTGATTATATCATTAGTCTCTTTATCTTAATCTACATTCTTTGCGGTTGCAAATGCAAGAATACGCCAATCTAACATTTAACTTGTTCGAGAGAAAGGTTATTTTTCTGGAAAAGAGATAATGTCAAGGTAGTAGGACACCCTTTCCTATTAAAAAGCTAGTGCTGTAACTGGACTAACCTCTTGGAGAATTTGTACCGTTAGACACGCTTTAAGCTCGAGAGAGTTAAAGTGAAATAGTCCTTGTTGAGGTCGAGAGACGCTTGGATTTACCATCGACTACAATTCTCTATAAGCAATTGCATGTCAGAATTCTACACACTCATAGCCAATAGAGACGTATACCTCAAAAGGTGGACATAACCCCAACGCTTCAATTCTCATTGTTTACAACTCACATAAAAATCTTTCTCTTTACTTTATTATTTTCAGCTTTTGTTTACATTACTTGCAAAACAAGAATCCCCCCTTTTTACGAGACTTGCACCAAAAGTTTAGTAATTTTACTTACTTGTTGGCCAAGCTATTCCATGTGGGATCGACACCCAACCCAGGTTGGGTTCTATATTTGCTAACGACCGCTTTACACTCACGAGAGCTGTAGATTGAGCGTTATAAAAAATATGGGCAAAATATATTGATATAGGCGCGTAAATTCGCCTATCATCAACACCCCACACTTATAGCATTGTTCGTCCTCGAACAACATATCATGTCCTCTTAAACATCAAATTAGGGTTTTTACAGCAACAACACAAAACATTCTTCAAGACAAGCACAACAATTATCAACAAAGAGTAGCTCTCCGATTATAAGTAGAAACAATTTAACCTCTAGCATAGACTCGTGATGGTGATCAACTCACATGCAAACAATAAGGTACATAGAATCATATACAACTATCCAAAGCTCATCAACCATGTGTGTCTTACAATATAGTACCCATAATCACTCACAAATATTGCATATTTTTCAAACATGGGTATCAAAATGTCCTTGCTCTCACTCTCACAAAGAATTCATATGTAGCAACTGATGACCATAGGCTTGCCCTTAATGTAGTACTCCACTAAATGTTGGAATATTAAGATTAGGATCAAGTAGGTCTTTTGATGGTTGTAATGTAGGCTAAGGGACGGGTAGGACTATTTTGGCCAAGAACAGTGACTAGGTTCCTAAGCGCTTTAATACATCACTTTGTATCACTGACACTTTTTTCTTTCAACCTTTCTCCTTTTTTCTTTCTTTTATTCTACCACCCTTGTTCTCCTCTTTTGTTTTTCAATTTTAAAGCACAACTCACTTTTCATCTTTCTTTTCCTTTTTCTTTTCACAACATACCTCTTATGATAGCATTTTTTTTTCTTTTTCATAACACATTCAAGAACCATTCCAATTTATAGCATTATACTCACCCAATTTCCTCTTATGTTGTCACATAACTTTTTCACTTTAAAGCACTTAGGAATTTGGATCAAATTACGGTCTTGAAAGAAAATGGATTAGGCTTACATACAAGGTTGTCAAAGAAATAGGCTAAAGGATCAAAAGGGTTTAACTAGGATGATGTCCATGGGTAGGTAAAACTGAAGGTAAACAAATATAGGTTGCCAAAGAAATGCCTAAATCATATCCTAAACTTACATTCCTTATTTTCGCTTTGCAAACATACCAGGCAAGTTCTAGCATCAGCCACAAACATAGAATATACGATTAATCTCACACACACAAGGCATATGGTCGACTTGATTGGAAGTAATATAGACTCTCGACCCAACAAGTGAAGGAATTGAATCACACAATATCACATAATGAGTCACAACTAGAGCCTAAATGTCTCAATAGTCACAATTGTAACACATACTCTTGTTATAATCTCATGCTGCCTATCAAAATAATTTCATGCGAAGCTAAAAAAAAAAAATTAACTACTAAAAAAAACAAAACGAAACAAAAATAAAACAAAATCAAACAAACATAGATGCGAATAGAGGAGTATAGCATGCAATACCACCACCCCACACTTAGTCGGGACACTGTCCTCAGTGGAAAATAAATACGAAGAACCTGGTTGGTCGGACTTATTCTCTATGTCTGGGGTCATACCCCTTGCATTGGAATCATCATCATAGACGTCATCCTCAGAAGTTCCTCATAAGTATCCCACTTAATTCCAAGCGTGAGTTGAGGTATTTGCAGTGAGGAGGGTTCTCTTTGCTCCTTGCGGCCTCTTTTCTTGCTCTTTTGGGAAGTGGTAGCCTTTTCTTTGCCTTGTCTTGCTTTGGGTTCCATTGTACCTGAGACTAGAAATAGTGTTAATGGTAGCACAATCTCAATGGTTACAATCTATACACAAGCAGTAGGGGTACCACCCCACACTTAGTTTTGTTGACACAAATCAGTGAAGTGAAAGTGGTCGATTACTCAGATTTTGTAGGTCACTTTGCAATGTGCTTATATTTCAAGGCTAAGTCCCCTTTATATAGGAAGAGAATGGGTCGGGTTTTGACCCATTTACAATTGGTTTTGGAGACAAAAATGCCACATATACGGCGCATAATGCTCGGCATATCAATGACATATGCGGCGCATTGTCTATAGCATAATGGGACATATGCGCCGCATAGTCTATGGCATATGAGATACTGAGACCAAATTCCATAGCATAGGCAGCGCATAGTCAAAAGCATACCTAGGAATAGGCAACGCATAGTGCATAGCACACTAGATTCCGAGACCTTAGGCTATAGGATAGGTTGTGCATCGTTCGTGGCCTAGTTTTATCAAGGCCTAGCCTTCCTCGATGCCTATTTTGATGTGAGAAATGCTCAATCCATAGACTTATGCATCACCATTCCTAACTTACCGACTTTACCATACAATGCGTCCAAATCATCAATTGAAATCAATCTCCTCGTTGAATACCTCTTGCACCTATTTTTGCTCAAAACAAATGAAAACGATTAGTACGATGGGTTGCCTCCCACCAAGCGCCTTAGTTTTGGTCATGGAACGACTCTTATTTTTGGATTTTCATTTATCAAGAACAAAACAAGTACTAGAATGAAAGAAAAAAAATGATAAAACGATAAAACGATAAAACGATGGGTTGCCTCCCATCTAGCGCCTTATTTATTGTCGTGGCTCGACATAGTTATCTCGAGTACTCAGACTTCATCGAGGTAAGTGATGGATCATTTTCTGAAAGGATTTAGACGACAATGAGGCTTACCTGTGGGCATGCGATCTTCTTCAAGATGGCTCATACATTTCCCCGGAGAGTCACCAATTATATCATCAATAGTCCAACCCATAGCTCTCTTGTATCTCTTCAGAGCAGCGATGAGAGCCTCTACGTGCTGTTCACTTAAATCATCTGCACTCTCCGAAAGTATATTTCTACTTTCCAAGAACACATACCTTAGATAATCGGGGAGCTCTTGCGATTCTAGCATTGGTGGCTCGTCAATGGGAGTCTTTGCTGTTGGTCGATTCTTGAGATCACATTATGGTTGCTTAGGAGTATAAGGCTCTATTTCTGTTAAAGCACCCATAAGTTCTTCATTGTCCTCATGCTCAACATTCAGTGGTGCAGCAGACAATGGCTCAGCAGTAGGTTGTTTCTCTATAGATAATGCTTTCATATCCTCATGATGAACATCAGCTACAGATAACTCATTTATATCGTTGGGCTGCTTCATTGCTTTGCATATATCAAATCGTACCACTTCGTCATTAATTCGAAACAAAAGCTCATTATCTTTCATATCAATAAGCACACTCCCAGTTGCAAGGAAGGGGCATCCCAAGATTATAGGAACTTCAGAATCCTCCTTACAATCCAGAATAATGAAGTCTGCAGGAAAGATGAATGAAGAAACTTTCACCAACACATCATTCAAGATACCCACAGGTCATTTTACCGACCTATCAGCCATCACGAGCCTCATATTGGTTGGTGTTGGATCGCCTAACCCCAACTTCTTGTAGATGGATAGTGGCATCAAATTAATGCTAGCACCTAGATCACATAATGCCTTGGCAAAATCCAATGATCCAATTGTGCAAGGAATAGTGAAAGCTCCAGGATCTGCCTTCTTTTGAACTAGCGACCTTGTAGCGATTGCACTACAATGATGAACATTATCCGCTAACTCATAACTTGCTGCCCGCTTCTTTGTCAACAGGTCCTTCATAAACTTTGCATACCCAGGCATTTGTTCAAGTGCCTCCATAAATGGAACATTAATGGTCAGCTGCTTGAGCATAGTATGAATTTGCTGAACTTTGTGTCATCTGCCACCTTCTTAAATCTTTGGGGAAAAGGTGGTGGTGGGTATGAAAGTGTTCTCTCCACGGTTTTCTTCTCCTCTTGCTTCCGTTTTTCCACTTTTTCAGGCTGCACAGTGCTGGATGTGGCGTCCTTGACGTCAGGAGTAGTTGCTGCGGCATCTTCTCCTTTTGCATTGTCATCCATGTCCGCAACTTCGTCAATCACTTTCTTGCCTTTTGCTGAAGTTTCCAGCACCTTACCACTTCTGGTAGTGATGGCCATGCATGACCCATCATTCCTTGGATTTTGCACAGTATCGCTAGGTAAAGTGCCGGCCTTTCTTTGGTTGAGTGCTGCTGAAAGTTGACTGAATTGCTGCTCTAGTTGTCTAATTGAAGTGGAGTATGAATCTACTAATTGTTTCATGGCGGACAAATCATTAATTACCTCCGTTACTCCCGCGCTCGTTGCTTCCACTCCTTTCAATAATTTAGCCATCATGTCCTCCATACTTCCAGAATTAGATGTGGTGGTGTCACGTCTTCCAGGGGGAACGTACAAACCACTCTTTTCATTCTTGTTCTTCCAACTACCTTGGTATTTGTTTCCAGGTTTATCATAATAGTTCCGACCTTGGTTTCCTTAAGCATTCCCACGGAAACCCCCCTGATTGTTCAAGTAGTTGGCCTCCTCTTCTGAATCAGATTCGTCTCTTCCTTTTGACGCAATAGCTTTCACTTTTTCAGTCTTCCCTAATAGATGCTTTGTAAGAAGATCCATTTGAGTTTTCATGTGCGCCATATCTTGATCACGTTCTTCTTCTCTTCTTCGTTGGTCTGCAGTCATGCCAATAGATAAAGTGGGGCTTGCTACCTCAGAATCCCTGGTATGCCAAGCTCTACTTTGCTTTGTCATGTGATCTAGCATATTGCTTTCTTGACCAAAGGTGAGGTCCATGAAAGAACCTCCAGCTGCGTTGTCCACCACTGATTTAGTTATTGAATTCAAGGCTCTATACAAGATCTCCATAAGGTGAACATTAGTCATGTGATGGTTTGGGCATCTCACTAGCTTTGTCTTGAACCTCTCCCATGTTTCATGAAAAGCTTCAGTTGGAAGCTGACGAAAGTTGCTGATTTTATCTCTCAATTGTGATCTCTTGGATGGAGGAAATAATCTTTCTAGGAAAGCGTCTCTCAATTGCCTCCAATTTGTAATTGAATCAGGAGTCAGCCCATTCAACCATAGTGTTGCCTCCCCAGACAGAGACAATGCAAATAGATGTAATCGAATTGCATTCTGACCAAACCCAGGATTGTCAAAAGACTTGCATGTAGAAATAAAGTTGATGAGATGCATATTCGGATCATCGACTGCTAGTCCACCAAATAATCCCTTGAGTTGCAATAACTGAATCATGGTGCTAGTGATGTTGAACTTGGCTCCGGGCGCTAATGGTGGTGGAATTATGGCTCCAGTGGCTCCGGCACCATCAAGATCATCATCATCATCATCGAAAGCTGGATGCATAGGTTGGCAATCATATCTATACCGAGCTTGTCGACCTCTTCTGTTGGCAGGTGTTATAGTTTCAGCAACATGCCTTGGGTTTATCAACTCGTCATCACCTAAATCTTCATCATCAGGATTTGTTGCTCGCCCAGGATTATCAATGTTTTGTTGTTGGACTTGAGCAGCGGCAAGAGCAGCTAATCTTGCCTGCTCGTGTTGAGCAGCCATCCTATCGATTTCAGCTTGTGCTTCCATTCTTCTAATTCGTTGTGGTTCCGGATTGATTGGTAATAACAGTTGACCAGAACTTCTAGTATGGGGCATGCACTAAAGTAAAAACCTGCAGTAAACAAAACCTAAAAGTAAAAGTACGAGAATCTTTGACCAAAGGGTCTAGTAATTATCACGAACTTGATTGACACTCGTATTCCCCGACAACGGCGCCAATTTTTAATAACGCTCAATCTACAGCTCTCGTGAGTGTAAAGCGGTCGTTAGCAAATATAGAACCCATCCTGGGTTGGTTGTCGATCCCACAGGGAATAGCTTGGCCAACAAGTAAGTAAAATTACTAAACTGTTGGTGCAAGTCTCGTAAAAAGAGGGGATTCTTGTTTTGCAAGTAATGTAAGCAAAAGCTGAAAATAATAAAGTAAAGAGAGAGAGATTGTTATGTGAGTTGTAAACAATGAGAATTGAAGCGTTGGGGTTACGTCCACCTTTTGAGGTATACGTCTCTATTGGCTATGAGTGTGTAGAATTCTGACATGCAATTGCTTATAGAGAATTGTAGTCGATGGTAAATCCAAGCGTCTCTCGACCTCAACAAGGACTATTTCACTTTAACTCTCTCGAGCTTAAAGCGTGTCTAACGGTACAAATTCTCCAAGAGGTTAGTCCAGTTACGGCACTAGCTTTTTAATAGGAAAGGGTGTCCTACTACCTTGACATTATCTCTTTTCCAGAAAAATAACCTTTCTCTCGAACAAGTTAAATGTTAGACTGGCGTATTCTTGCGTTTGCAACCGCAAAGAATGTAGATTAAGATGAAGAGACTAATGATATAAGCAATATACGTGTCACGAACTCACAAACTCACAGCAATAGATAGTAACTCATTCTGCTTCCATAACCCCAACAGAGAGGTTTAGTTACCCATGAATACGAAGGAGATCACGACTGACATTGTTATTATATCACAAACTTGGTTAATGACGTGTAGATCAAGTGATAGGCATGTGGCATGATTCCTTAGCAAGTAACGGTTCTCTTATTGCGGATTTTAAGAATAGAAGAAGAAAATAAGATTAATGGAAAGATTAGAAGAGTTGTAGAATTGTTGTGGTGGAAGAAGAGAGGGATGGAAGAAGATTTATTGTTGAATAGAAGATGAATAAAAATCTCTAGCAGATAGGGTATTTATAATACCCATATCCTACTCCTACTAAGCTAATGAAATAAATAACCAAATCCTACTAGACTAATGAAATACTTAACCCAAATGTACTAGGTTAAGGTAACATTATCATAATCCAAATAAACTAATGAAATACATAACCCAATTGTACTAGGTTAATGTATCATTGTCCAAATCCAGCTTTGTGTCTGTAAGTCCCCAAAGTCTTCAGAAATGCTGTTTTAGCCCAGGACAGATTTTCCAAGCAGCAATTTTGGTCCAGGTCCCCAAAGTCTTCAGAAATGTTGTTTTAGCCCGGGATAGATTTTCCATGCAGCAGTTTTGGTCCTTAGGCGTGTAAACTCCCTTTTCTTCCTTCGTGAGCTTTCTTTTGCGTCAAGTAAGCCATAAAATGCTGAATTTTGCATCATTTATACGTGAAACTTTACTAATTATGTTCGTTAGCTCATTTATAGGAAAAAGGACTAAAAGTGCATGAAATATATAATTTGTTCTCAAAACTAGGCTAAAATATGGGCAAAATATATTGATATAGGCGCGTAAATTTGCCTATCATCAAGGAGCGAGCATAAATCTGATACCCCTATCTTTGTTTGAAATATTGGTCTTGGAAAAGTGTAAATCGACCAAGGTGGTTTTGCAGCTAGCAGATGGATTCATGGCATATCCAAAATGAATCATTAAGGATGTCCTCATAAAGGTTGGTAAATTTGTTATTCCTGTTGACTTTATTGTTCTTGATTTTGAGGGTGACGAACAAGTACCAATAATCTTAGGGAATCCATTCTTATCAATCGGAGGAGCATTGATTAATGTTAGAGAAGGCACACTCAAAATGAGGGTAGAGGATGAAGAGGTGGTATTTGATGTTTACAAAGCACCCAATGTAATGTCCCAGTATAAAAATTTGTGTATGATCAATGTTACTGAAGGGAATAATTATGGGGTGTTGAGTCCACCAAAACCTCTTCAGACTACCTGATTGAGCAGCCTAAACTTCTACTGTCTAAGCCTGAATGATGCAAGTTGATGAACCTAGAAAGGCTAGAGTTAAAAAATCAGCTGCACATAAGAATTCGCACCCAAGAAGGGTAAAAAGAATAAGAAGATAGAGACTAATAATGATAAAGAGAAGGAAAAAGAATGGCTAAGCTATAAGTGGGTCATGCCACAATACTAAATCAGACGCTTCTTGGGAGACAACCCAAGTAAATATGTTTTATTTTTAGTTTTTAGTTTATATTTCATGTAGTTTTTGTTTTTGATTGACTCGCAGGTTGATGGGAGGTTTAAGTACCAAAATCCTGAGCTAAAGAGCATGGAAAAAACCAAGTGTGGGGTCCCATGGATCTCATTTATGTGTGAAGATGCTACTAGCTAGGCCTAGAGACCTCAGGGAGTATTTTTGTCTCTTGCTCTTAAATTCACTTTGGGGACAAAGTAGATTTTTAAGTGTGGTTTGGCTCAATTAAAAAAATTTAGGTTAGGAATAAGTAAGATATTATTGTTGGTGTAATTTTTTATTACATGGTGCAAGTTTTTTGTTTGGTAAAAGCATGTTGAATGAGTGAATTGCTACTTTTAAGACTTTTAGGCTTATTTTTATGACTCTTGTATTTGTGGCTTAAATTGAATTCATGCAATTGCTTGGTTGGGAGACTATGATGATCCTATTAAGTTGAGTATGTGTCATGTGCGTGTGAGATTTTTGTATATTCCTTGTTGCATGTGATGTTTAGAACTTATCCGGTGTGTGTGTAAAGCGAAATAAAGAGCGTGGGTGTAGGAGATGATTTAGACATTTCTTTGATAGCCTTATTTTATACATTCTATTTGTCCTACCCTTTGTGTATTATCCTAGCTCACCCCCATTGAGCCTTTAGCCCTTTCTTTGGTAGCCTCATATGTATCCTAATCCCCTTCTTTGATTGACCACAATTTGATCCAAAAAGCTCCTAGGCTCTTTAATAAAAAATTGATTTAGTAAGGAGTTTAAAAAATTAAAGAAGAAAAAGGTGAAATTGATGCCCCAAGGTAAGAGTTATTGGTGTTTATATTTGATGTATAGTGGTTTGGAGTGATATAAATGGTGTTAGAAATATTCCCATGGTTGTAGAAAATGGAAAAAAATTGAATCTTGAAGGAATAAACAATACGCCCATCATGTGTTGGTGAAAATTCTTAAAAAGAAATGGGGCAAAATAAAAGAATAGGGTAGACAAAATGGTGTAATTTGATTGTTGGAGATTGTTTTAAATGTGATAATGTAGTGTATTAAAGCTCTTAGAGAGGTTAGTTACTATTCCCAAATAGTTTTTACCTGTCCCTTAGCCTATATTACAACTCGAAAAAGACCTAATTGATCCTAAATTTAACACTTTGATATTAGTGGAGTATGACGCTAAGGTCAAGCCTATGGTTCATTATGTGTAACTTGTGATTTATAGTGAGAGTGAGCATAACTTGATTTGTATACCCATTGTGATAATTTTCATTATTGTGAGTGATTATGGGCAACTCTCTTGTGGTGAGGTGCACATGTTTGATGAACATAGGTGATTCTTGTGATGTCTTTGATTGATAAAATATCATGAGTTTGCCACTTGTGGAGTCTATTCGTGAGGTTAGGATGTTTTGAAGTAGGATTATTGAGCTTTCAATTGCGTCTAACATGCTTAGTGTTGTAAACTTGCATTCCATGTAATCATTGTAGTGCTAGCTTGAATGTCTTGCTTATAGTAGAAGTGTGGAGTATTTCCAGCTCATTATGCTTATAGTTAAGGGTTGTTCAATGATGAACAAGGATTTAAGTCTGGGATGGTGATGTTGGGTGTATTTATGTATTCTAGCGTTGTTATTCTAGCCTTTTAGCCTTGTTTTGAGAATGATTCATGTGATTAATGTGTTTATAATGATATAAATATGCATCTAAGTGTCCATGTATGCGTTTACAATATATAATGATGCTTTCACACAAGTTTTTATTCAAATTGATCATTTAGAGTTCAACGGAGAAAACTAGTGTTACTATGTTAAGCTAGGTGTTTGTCTAGTCTATCATGTTTAATGAGTTCCTAAGGTTGTTATTATATATTTATAAGTGAAAAAACTTGATTATAATGTTCAAGGGTCAATTGGATCAAGACAAAATTCAAAACAAAGCTTAAGATCAATGTGAATTTAGCCTATGCATAGCTCGTGTATCTAGTTCACTGTCTTGAATGTTGTATTTTTTTTAAGCTCTAATTATTGTTTTTAATGCTATGGGATGCTTTTTAATGGGTTATAATGATATATAAAGTATATGCAATCTTCAAATCAAGTTGAAACAACTTAAGAAGGCTTGGAATGGATCACGGAAGCAGTATACATAACTTGATGTAAATTTGAAAACCTGAAATGTCCTGGGCGAGTGAGGGCGTGTGGGAAAGAATATTGGCGAGTTCTACACACCAAAATACTCATAATAAACCCAAAATAGTGTGTGCCTATGATTTTCCCGCCACGCGGGCTCTATTCTAGCGCAATAGAGCCTACGGCGCGCCCTCTATTTCAGTGCTCCTGTGCCTTAGAAAATATTTGAGAACAACTTCCAGTGGGATCCCACGATGCGGGCTCTATTTCAGGACTGATGCACTCTGTTTTCTTTTCCAACATGACTTTGGATTACCCTTTTTCTATAAATACGTCCTTATACACGTTTTTAATAATTTTTGGACATATTTTGGAGATCAAGGAGCTGGTACAACTTCATATTTAGTATTTTATTATTTTTATTTAGTTCATTCATGTTTTTAGTCATTAATTACAATTTTGTGATTAGGATTATGACTATGGGTGGCTAAACATATTATGACTATGGGTGTCTAAACACCCTTTTTGGGGGTTGGAGCCAAGAACATGAGTACTATTGTTTTGAATTGAATTCATTTAACTATGTTATCATTATTGGTTGTGTGTTCAACTTTGATTTAACTATTTTAAGGATTCGCAACTCTTAGAATACATTAATTGTCTACCTTTTGATCTCGAGGGAGGGAATAGGGGATAGAACATGGAGATAAACAAAGTATTATTTGTATTCCTTTATGAAATAAGAAATTCAAATTAGTGTCTAGGACAAGGATGTAGTTAGATACCTTGATTCACACGTAGGATGATATCTTAATACACTTAAGTGGACTATTACATCCCCGCTCAACTATGTAGTTGTGAGGTTCAACTTAGGCAAAGGATTAGATGTTTAAAAACCATAATCATGCAAATAACATAATGGATCTACAAGCAAGATAAGCTGGTTAATGAATGAAGTTGAACAATATAGTATGAATGTTCGAGAGTGCTTTAACCCTGGGTTTTCTCTTATTAATTGTTTCAAGATCTTTATTTATGCATTGTTTACTTTTCTATAATTTACAACTACCAAACTCACTTTTTGGTTACGTTTGCATCAATTGAATCTAAATTGTGAAGTAAAATAGAATTTTTGTTGAATCAAGTCTTTGTGGGATCGATACTTGGCTTCTTGAAGGCAAATTTACTACTTCATAAGACCACGTACACTTGCGTGTGTGCTTGGGCGGTTTTATAACCCTGTCACAAAATCCATGTCCACTTCTTTCCATTTCTAAGTGGGAATGTTGAACTCCTGCATACTTCTACTAGACCTTCGGTTCTCAACCTTAACCTACTGACAATTACCACACTTAGCTACAAACTCTGTAATATCTCTATTCATGCCACTCCACCAATAGATTTTCAGCAAATCGCGGTACATTTTGGTGGCTCCTGGATGAATAGAGTA
The DNA here is from genome assembly GCA_030864225.1 of Capsicum baccatum var. pendulum. Taxonomy (NCBI): domain Eukaryota; kingdom Viridiplantae; phylum Streptophyta; class Magnoliopsida; order Solanales; family Solanaceae; genus Capsicum; species Capsicum baccatum. The sequence continues at coordinate 252,922,618 of CM061555.1, forward strand.
ACGTACACCGTGCATTTCTGCCAAAATATGTTGCCTCAAACCATTAACACATGACACATATAGTCTACCTTGATATCGCAACACACCATCTCCTATTTGGGAGAAAACATCTACTTTCTGATCTTTAACTAACTCCTTCAACCTAGCCAAACTGGATTCCCTATCTTGCTTCTCCCTTACTTTGAAAGCCAAAGAAGATTCTGAACTACTCTGAACCCAAACACAGCCTTCAACTGAGTCAATCAACCGAATACCTAATCGAGCCAACTAATGAACCTCTTGAATTAATTTCTTTTAATCATTCTCAACATGAGCAACACTACCCATAGAAAGTCTACTAAGGGCGTCTTCCACTACATTGGCCTTGCCTGGAAGATACAAAATACTCATGTCATAATCATTTAACAACTCCAACCACCTTCTCTGATGAACCTTTAAATTTTTCTACGAAAACACATACTGTAAGCTTTTATGATCCGTGAACACCTCAATATGCACCCTATAAAGATAATGCCTCTAAATTTTCAAAGCAGAAACAACAACAGCTAACTCAAGATCATGGGTATGATAATTATTCTCATGAGGTTTAAATTGTCTAAAGGCATAAGCTATGACCTTACCTCTTTGTATCAAAACACAACCTAGATCAACCCTGGAAGCATCACAGTAACAATGAATCAATTTGAACCATCTGGTAGCATAAAAACTGGGGCTGAAGTGAGTCGAGTCTTTTACACCAGAAAACTCTTCTCACAAGTATATGATTACTGAAACTTGAATTTCTTTTGAGTCAATCTAGACATAGGGGATGCAACAGGCAAAACACACTCAAAAAATTGACAATAATAGCCCAGGCCAAGAAACTCTTGATATCTGACAGAGAGATAGGTGATGATAGGCAAATTTACACGCCTATAGCACTATATTTTGCCCATATTTGTGCCATGTTTTGAGAACAAATTATATATTTAATGCACTTTTAGTCCTTTTTCCTGTAAGTGAGCTAACGAACATGATTAGCAAAGTTTCAGGTATAAATGATGCAGAATTCAGCATTTCATGGATAACTTGACGCCAAAGAAAGCTTCACGAAAGGAGAAAAGCCAAACATGGACGCCTAAGGACCAAAAGTGATGCATGAAAATTCTGTCCCGGGCTAAAACAGCAATTCTGAAGACTTTAGGGACTACCAGTAACTTATTAGGATTGGGGTAATGATACATTAACCTAGTACAATTGGGTTAAGTATTTTATTAGCTTATTTGGATTAGGACAATGATACATTAACCTAGTACAATTGGGTTAAGTATTTCATTAGCTTAGTAGGAATAGGATATGGATATTATAAATACCCTATCTTGCTAGAGATTTTTATTCATTCTACTCTTAATTCAACAATTCACTCTTCAATTAACCATTCTACTTCCGCAAGACTTTTCCATTAATTCTATTTTTCTTCTTCTATTCATCTATTCTTAATTTCCGCAACAAGAGAAACGTTACTTTGCAGAAATCACGCCTAACACCTACCACTCTTGTGCTACACGAAATTTATCATTATTGTGGTATAATAATAATGTCAATTGTGATTTCCTTCGCACTCATGGGTAACTAAACTTCTCTGTTGGGGTTATGGAAGCCGAATGAGATACTATCTATTGCTGTGAGTTTGTGAGTTCGTGACACGTATGCTGCTTATATCATTATTCTCTTCATCTTAATCTAAATTCTCTGTGGTTGCAAACACAAGAATATGCCAGTATAACATTTAACTTGTTCGAAAGAAAGGTTATTTGTCTGGAAAAGAGATAATGTCAAGGTAGTAGGGTCCCATCCCCTATTAAAAAGTTAGTGTTGTAACTAGATTAACCTCTTGGAGAATTTGTACCGTTAGACACGCTTTAAGCTCAAAAGAGTTAAAGTGAAATAATCCTTGAATAGGTCGAAAGACGCCTTGATTTACCATCAAATACAATTCTCTATAAGCACATGCATGTCTGAATTCTACACACTCATAGCCAATAGAGACGTATAACTCAGAAGGTAGACATAACCCCAACTTCTCAATTCTCATTGTTTCACAACCTACTAAACATTCTTTCCTTTTACTTTGCTATTTTTAGTTTTTACTTTAATGTTTTGGTTACACATTACAATCCCCCTTTTTACGAGACTTGCACTAAAAGTCTAGTAATCGTTGCTTACTTGTTGGCCAAGCTATTCCCTGTGGGTTCTATATTTGCTAACGACCGTTTTACACTCCCACGAGAGCTGTAGATTGAGCGTTATAAAAAATTAGCGCCGTTGTAGAGGAATACGAGTGTCAATTAAGTTCGTGATAATTACAAGACCCTTTGGTCAAAGATTCTCGTACTTTTACTTTTACTTTTTGTTTTTGTTTGCTGCAGGTTTTTATTTAGTGCATGCCCTATACTAGAAGTTCTAGTCAACCATTATTACCTATCAATCCTGAACAACAACATATTGATAGAATGGAAGCGCAAGCAGAAATCGAAAGGATGGCCGATCAACAGGAACAGGCGAGATTGGCTGCTCTTGCTGCCACCCAAGTTCAACAACAAAATATTGATAACCCTGGGCGAGCAACAAATCCTGACGATGAGCATTTAGGTAATGAAGAGTTACTAAACCCTAGGCGTGATGCTGAAATCATAACACTTGCCAATAGAAGAGGTCGACAAGATCGGTTTATGTATGATCGTCAACCCATGCAACCAGCTTTCAACGATGATGATGATGATCTTGATGGATCCGAAGCCACTGGATCCATTATTCCTCCACCATTAGCGCCCGGAGCCAAGTTCAACATCACAAGCACCATGATTCAGTTATTGCAACTCAAGAGATTATTTGGTGAACTAGCAGGCGATGATCCGAATATGCATCTCATCAACTTTATTTCTACATGTAAGTCGTTTGACAATCCTGGTGTTGGTTAAAATGCAATTCGATTATGCTTATTTCCATTGTCTCTGTCTGGGGAGGCAACTCTATGGTTGAACGGGCTGACTCCTGATTCTATTACAAATTGGAGGCAATTGAGAGACGCTTTCCTAGAAAGATTCTTTTCGCCATCCAAAAGAGCACAATTGAGAGATGAAATCAACAACTTTCGTTAGTTTTCCACTGAAGCTCTTCATGAAACATGGGAGAGGTTTAAGACAAAGCTAGCGAGATGCCCAAACCATCACATGACTAATGTTCACCTAATAGAGATACTATATAGAGCCTTGAATTCAATAACTAGACCAGTGGTGGATAATGCGGCTGGAGGATCTTTTATGGACCTCACTTTTGGTCAAACAAGCAATATGCTAGATCGTATGACGAAACAAAGTAGAGCTTGGCATACCAAGGATTCTGAGGTAGCAAACCCCACTTTATCTATTGGCATGACTGCAGACCAAAGAAGAAGAGAGGAAGAACGTTATCAAGATATGGTGCACATGAAAACACAAATGGATCTTCTTACAAAGTATTTATTATCAGAGAAGACCGAAAAAATCAAAGCTATTGCGTCAAAAGGAAGAGACGAATCTGATTCGGAAGAGGAGGCCAACTACTTGAACAATCAGGGGGGTTTCCGTGGGAATACCCAAGGAAACCAAGGTCGGAACTATTATGATAAATCTGGAAACAAGGACCAAGGTAGTTGGAAAAACAAGAATGAAAAGAGTGGTTTGTACGTTCCCCCTGGTAGACATGACGCCACCACATCTAGTTCTGGAAGTATGGAAGACATGATGGCTAAAATCTTGAAAGGAGTGAAAGCAAAGAGCGCGGGAGTAACGGAGGTAGTTAATGATTTGTCCTCTATGAAACAATTAGTTGATTCTCATTCCACTTCAATCAATCAAATAGAGCAGCAATTGAGCCAACTTTCAGCAGCACTCAATCAAAGAAAGGCTGGCACCTTACCTAGCGATACTGTGCAAAACCCAAGGAATAATGGGTCATTCATGGCCATTACTACCCGAAGTGGTAAGGTGCTGGAAACTTCAGAAAAAATCAAGCAAGTGGATGACAAAGTAGTGGACATTGATGATAAGACGAAAGGAGAAGATGTCGCAGCAGCTAATCCCGTCGCCCATGACGTCAACCTCAACAATTTGCAACCTAAAAAAGCTGAAAAACGGAAGCAAGAGGAGAAGAAAGCCATGGAAAGAACACTCCCATACCCACAACCACCTTTCCCTCAAAGATTGAAGAAGGTGGCGGATGATACGAAGTTCAGCAAATTCATGACAATGTTAAAGCAGCTGACCATTAATGTTCCATTGGTGGAAGCACTTGAACAAATGCCTGGGTATGCGAAATTTATGAAGGATCTTTTGACAAAGAAGCGGGAAGCAAGCTATGAGTTGAAATATGATGTTCACCACTGCAGCGCAATCGCTACCCGATCAATAGTTCAGAAGAAGGCTAACCCCGGTGCTTTCACTATTCCTTGCACCATTAGATCTTTGAATTTTGCCAAAGCATTATGTGATTTAGGAGCTAGCATCAATTTGATGCCATTATCTTTCTACAAAAAGTTGGGGTTGGGTGATCCTACCCCAACCAATATGAGGCTCGTAATGGCGGATAGGTCGGTAAAATGACCTATTGGTATCCTATGTGATGTCTTGGTAAAGGTTTTTTCATTCATCTTTCCGGAAGACTTCGTTATTTTGGATTGTGAGGTAGACTCAGAAGTTCCCATAATCTTGGGATGCTCTTTCCTTGCTATAGGAAGTGTGCTCATTGATTTGAGAGCTAATGAGCTTTCATTCCGAATAAATGACGAAGTAGTTCGCTTTGATGTGTGCAAATCAATGAAGCAACCCAAAGATCTGAGTGTATTTTTGGTGGCTGATGTTTACTTTGATGATGAGAAAGAATTACTTGAAGAAGAGCAAGTTATTGATGACCCTTTGGCGGTTGTGCTCATGAATGGAGAGAGTAAGGATGCTGAAAATTGCAAAGAAGCTATTTGTGCTCTATCAGGATTAGGGACATATCGCTATGCTCCTAAAAAGCTGGACCTTGATCTCAAGAATTGACCCACACCACCAGATAAGCCATCTATTGAAGAGCCACCCACATTAGAATTGAAGGAGCTGCCAAGTCATTTAAAGTACGCATTCTTAGGAAGCGGAAACATACTTCCAGTCATTGTGGCAGCAGATTTGGGTGAGCAACAAGTTGCAGCTCTCATTACTATTTTACCGAAGTACGTTAGAGCCATTGGATGGACTATTGCAGATATTATTGGTATTCCACCTGGGATTTGTACACATAAGATTCAGCTTGAAGAAAATTGCACACCCACCATTGAGCATCAAAGACGTCTAAATCCACCTATGCAAGAAGTGGTGAAGAAAGAAATCATCAAGTGGTTAGACACAAGAGTTGTGTATCCAATCTCTGATAGTACATGGGTAAGCCCGGTACAATGTGTTCCCAAGAAAAGAGGCATGACGGTGGTCGCGAATGCGAAGAATGAGCTTATTCCACTCAGACCCTTCACTGGATGGAGAGTATGCATGGACTACCAAAAGCTGAATTCTTGTATGCTCAAAGACCACTTTCCCATGCCATTTATGGACCAAATGCTAGATCGATTAGCGGGGAAAGGATGGTTTTGCTTCTTAGACGGTTATTCAGGCTATAATCAGATTTGTATTGCCCCCGAAAACCAAGAGAAGACGACGTTTACATGCCCATATGGTATGTTTGCTTTCAAACGTATGCCATTCGGGTTATGTAACACACCAGCCACCTTTCAACGCTGTATGATGTCTATTTTTTCTGATATGGTTGAAGACACTTTGGAGGTATTTATGGACGACTTTTCAGTTGTTGGTGAGTCTTTTGAAGCATGCTTGGCAAACCTAAGCATGGCATTGCAAAGATGTGTAGAATTCAACCTGGTGGTGCTGAATTGGGAGAAGTGCCACTTCATGGTAAAAGAAGGTATCGTTCTTGAGCACAAAATCTCCGAAAAAGGAATTGAGGTTGATCGACCCAAGATAGAGGTTATTGAGAAGCTACCGCCCCCAATATTGGTGAAGGGAGTTCGCAGTTTCCTCGATCATGCAGGTTTCTATCGACGATTCATCAAAAATTTCTCCAAAATTGCTAGTCCATTGTGCAAACTATTGGAGAAAGATACAAAGTTTGATTTCAACGAAGTTGCTTGAAGGCATTCAAATGCCTCAAAGGAAAACTCATTGAAGCCCCTATCATGGTAGCACCAGATTGGTCTCTCCCGTTCGAAGTCATGTGTGATGCTAGTGGTGTAGCCGTTGGTGCTGTGCTTGGTCAGAGAAAGGAGAAACTATTTCATCCTATTTACTATGCGAGTAAGGTCCTAAATGAATCCCAACGGAACTACACTATTACTGAACAAGAGCTCCTAGCGGTTGTGTATGCGTTTGAGAAGTTTCGTGCCTATCTATTGGGTACTAAGGTGATAGTTCATACAGACCATGTAGCTCTTAGGTATCTAATGACATTAATTCGATGGGTATTGCTGCTGCAAGAGTTTGAATTCAAGGTCAAAGATAGAAGAGGTTGCGAGAACCAAGTGGCTGATCACCTATCTAGACTCGAGAATGAGCATGTGGCACAACCTGCAATTGAGATTGATGATGCATTACCTGACGAGGAGATCTTAGCGACGATAATGGAAAAATTACCATGGTATGCCAACTTTGCAAATTTTGTAGTGAGTAATGTGATACCTGCAAATTTATCATACCATCAAAAGAGGAAGTTTATGCATAACGTACAACACTACTATTGGGATGAGCCATACTTGTTTAGACGATGCACAGATGGTATTATTCGATGATGTATATCCCATGTAGAGGTGCCCACTATATTGGAAGCATGCCACACTTCCCAAGTTGGAGGACATCATGCAGGCAATTGGACAGCAAGAAAAGTATTGCAAAGTGGTTATTATTGGCCGTCGATATTTAGACATTCCTATGACAATGTTAGAAGGTGCGACCAATTCCAGCGACAAGGTGCTATTTCGAAACACCATGAGATGCCCATGTCAAAAATTCTAGAGGTAGAACTCTTTGATGTGTGGGGAATTGATTTCATGGTACCATTCGTGAATACGTTTGGAATGAAGTATATCCTAGTTGTTGTAGATTATGTCTCGAAATGGGTTGAAGCTGTAGCATTAGCCGACAACGAGGGAAAGCGTGTTGTAGCGTTCTTAAAGAGGAATATCTTCTCTCGCTTTGGAGTACCACGTACTATCATAAGTAACGGAGGATCTCACTTTTGCAATAAGCTATTCAAATCCGTGTTGGCCAAATACGGTGTCAAGCAACATAAGGTAGCCACGCCTTATCACCCACAAACTAGTGGATAGGTAGAGGTTTCCAATCGCGAGATCAAACAAATCCTTGCGAAGACGGTAAATGCTAATAGGAAGGATTGGTCTCGGAAGCTGGATGATGCACTATGGGCGTATAGGACTGCATTCAAAACACTCATCGGCATGTCTCCTTATCAATTAGTTTATGGGAAGGCTTGTCATTTACCCATTGACCTCGAACATAAGGCATTGTGGGCGTTGAAGCAATTGAATTTGAATTGGGATGATGCGATGAATCTGAGGTTGGAGCAGCTGAACGAATTAGATGAGTTCCGTCTCCATGCATATGAAAGGTCATACCTATACAAGGAGCGGATGAAAAAGTATCATGATCAGCGGATTGTTCGACGAAATTTCCAAAAGGATGATATGGTACTTCTCTTCAACTCTAGATTGAAGCTGTTCCCAGGTAAGTTAAAGTCTAAGTGGTCTGGTAAATACAAAGTTATCCAAGTCTACTCGTCTGGAGTATTTGAATTGGAAGACAATAATGGTGTTGTCTTCAAAGTGAATGTCCAACGTGTTAAACCTTATATCGGTCTTCTTGATTCGATGAATTATATGGCCATCACCTATCTCGACGAAGTCTAAGTACTCAAGGTAACTACGTCGTGCCATGACAATAAATAAGGCGCTAGATGGGAGGCAACCCATCATTTCTCGTTTATCGTTTATCGTTTTACATTATTTTTGTCTTTCTTTCGTTCTAATACTTGTTTTGCTTTTGATAAATGAAAATCCAAAAATAAGAGTCGTGCCACGACCAAAACTAAGGCGCTTGGTGGGAGGCAACCCATCGTACTAATCGTTTTTAATGGTTTTAAGCAAATGTAGGTGCAAGAGATATTCAATGAGGAGATTGGTTTCAAATGACGATTTGGACGTATTGCATGGTAAAAGTGGTAAGTTAGGAATAAATATGCATAAGGCTATGGATTGAGCATTGCTCATGACAAAATAGGCATCGAGCAAGGCTAGGACTAGGTAAAACTAGGCCACAAACAATGCAAAGCCTATACTATAGCCTAAGGTCTCGGAATCTAGTGTACAAAGGAATAGGCGGCGCCCATGCTCAAGTATGCTATAGCATAGGCACCGCCTATGCTAAAGCATTTGGTCTCAGAATCTCATATGCCATGCTAAAGGCGCCGCCTATGGTCACTAAAGGAATTGCACTAGGCGCCGCCTATGCTAGCAAATGCTTTGCATTAGGCGCCACCTATACCATGTATAGGCAAAGCTAAAGGCGCCGCCTATGGTCACTTTTTGTCTCCAAAACCAATTTTAAATGGGTCAAAACCCAACCCATTCTTTTCCTATATAAAGGGGACTTAGTCTTGAAATATAAACACATTGGAAACTTGACCTAGGCGCCGCACATACCCTCCAAATCATCTCAAAATTTTTCTTTTTGCTCTCCCACTTCACAAGAACATCTCCAAAGGCTTCAATCACGTAAGTACTCTCTTGTTTTTCATCTATTTCTCATAAGTACTACGTTGCTATGTCTATGATGAATTGCTACATCTTGAAGAAATATTGGTGATGTTAATATGTTTGAATTGTTGATACAAAACCATGTGAGTGAACATATACGTTAGGATGATCTCAACTTATTTTCGACTTGAATTTGATTTTGATTGCATTGTTATACTACTTGCGGAATTGCTATAGTTATGAACATTGCATAATATTTTCACTTGAATACTTAGATGGTAGAATATCCCGTTCATTGGAATAAGACTTATAGTTGCCTATCGACGTAGGAGGTTGTGATTATTGATAGAAACTATACCATGATGTAATCCCTATGCAGTAGTCTTGGTATACCTAACATGAAAGTATTGCAAAGGTTGCAAGAAGTGATACATCTCTGCTTTTCTTGTCGGAATATAGCCCCTAACAAGGTATGTCGATGAAGTCTAAGAAATCGACCACTTTCACTTCACTAATTCGTATCAACAAAACTAAGTGTGGGTTGGTACCCCTATGGATTGATTATAGATTGTTTCCATTGAGTTGATGCTAACATGAATCTTGTTTAAGTCTCAAGAACAATGGCACCCAAACCACGACAAGACAAGGCTACCACTTCCCAAAAGGGCAAGAAAAGAGGTCGCAAGGACCAAGGAGAATCATCCTCAATGCAATTACCACGCCGCATGTTTGTAATAAAATGGGTTCTTGAGGAGGAAGCGAAAGAATGGTATAGGAACAACAAGGAAAGAAAATACGTTCATGTCGACTTGATCAACAAGGACAGCCTAGCAAAGAAGGAGCCGCGCATGTTGGCGAAAATCATGGCATTAAATCTGGATTTCATATTCTGCGACATGGGAGAATGTAATCTTGATTTAACAAGGGAATTTTATGCCAACTGGTCTCCGAAAACCACAGGCAGCGAAGTCAAGATTCGGGGCCAAGTTTTACAACTCAATGCGGATTTAATCAACTCCTTTCTTCGCTTGCTTCAGTCGATCCAGCACCATTCAAAGAGTTGTACAGCAGACCTCCTTATAGACCAATTCGACACACACTTTGTGGAAGTAGATCCATAGCAAGGTGGATCAGACATAAAGACACCGGCCGACACAACACCTTCCCCTATGCTCCTTTGAATAAGGAAGCAAGAATATTGTTGCGTATTGTCAACTCATGCCTTATTCCTGGGACCCAGTACACCAAGATAACAAGAGATAGAGTGTTCTTGGTTTATGCTTTGATGACGAATGTCCCTATCAACATTGGGGCAATCATTCGCTCTACAATGCGGAAGGCCAGGCTACACAAGTGGTCCCACTTCACCTTTGGCAATCTGTTGACAACAATCTTGCGGAAGGAGGACATCAAAGAGGAACCAGCTGATCACAAACTCCCATACAACCTAAAGAAGGTTGACCTCACAAAGGTCAAAGATGCTGAAACAACACATGGCGTCAACCTTACTACTGCGGAGAGACATGTTCGAGATAAGAGTTTCTTCCGTCATCTTTATGGCATGACACGGTTTACCATGATGAGTGGAGGTTGTGTTCCAACTGCTGCAGAGCTCCAACAGCTGGATCATGACTATCCAATGAATATGCATGCAAGGGAGATGTGTGGAGTAGGTACATACTTTGAGGAACCTCTTGATGATGATGTATCGACCGATGATGATAGACGCATGCCAGACTCCGACGTGGAGGAGAATTCTAATGATGATGACTCCTATGATGATTCCGACGAAGGGGGTATGACCCCTCGACATAGAAGAGGAGTACGACTGACTAGGTTCTTCGTATTTATTTTCCACTGAGGGCAGTGTCCCGCTTAAGTGTGGGGTGGTGGTATTGCATGCTATACTTCTCTATTCGCATCTATGTTTGTTTGCTTTGTGTTTGTTTACTTTATTTATTTTTTTAGTTTCGTTAAGTTTTTTAGTAGTAAATTTTTTTTTAGCTTCGCATGAAATTATTCTAATAGGCAGCATGAGGTTATAACAAGAGTATGTGCTAAAATCATGACTATTGAGATGTTTAGGCTTTAATTGTGACTCACTATGTGATATTGTTTGGTTTAATTCCTTCACTTGTTGGGTCAAGAGTCTATATTACTCCCAATAAAGTCGACCATGTGCCTTGTGTGTGTGAGATAATAGTATATTCTATGTTTGTAGCTGATGCTAGAACTTGCCTGGTATGTGTGCAACGCGAAAATAAAGAATACAAGTTTAGGAGATGATTTAGATATTTCTTTGGCAACCTATACATGTTTATCTTCGTTTTACCTACCCATGGACATTATCCTAGTTAAACCCTTTTGAACCTTTAGCCTATTTTCTTTGACAAACCTCATATGTAAGCCTAATCCATTTTTTTTCAAGACCGTAATTTGATCCAAATTCCTAAGTGCTTTAAAGTATAAAGTTATGTGACGAAATAAGAGGAAATTGGGTAAGTGTGATGCTTTAAATTGTAATGGTGCTTGAAATTGTTATGAAAAAAAAAAGAAGTGCTATCATAAGAGGTATGTTATGAAAATAAAAAGGAAAAGAAAGCTGAAAAGTGAGTTATGCTTAAAATTGAAAAACAAAACAAAAGAGGAGAAAAAGGGTGGTAGAATAAAAGAAAGAAAGGTTGTTTGAAAGAAAAAGTGTTAATGATACAATGTGATGTATTAAAAGCGCTTAGGAACATAGTCACTATTTCTGGCCAAAATAGTCCTACCTGTCCCTTAGCCTACATTACAACCATAATAAGACCTGTTTGAACCTAAACTTAGCATTCTGACATTTAGTGGAGTATTACACTAAGGGCAAGCCTATGGTCATCAGTTGTTGCATATGAATTCTTTGTGAGAGTGAGAGCAAGGATATTTTGATACCCATGTTTGAAAAATATGTTATACCTATGAGTGATTATGGGTAATATATTGTGAGACACACATGGTTGATGAGTTTTGGGTAGTTGTGTATGATTCTTGGTGCCTTAACTTTTGAATATGAGTTGACCACCATCACGAGTCTATGCTAGAGGGTAAATTATTTCTAATAATGATCGGAAAACTACTCTTTGTTAATAATTGTTGTGCTTGTCTTGACGAATATTTTGTGTTGTTGCTGTGAAACCCTAAGTTGATGTTTAGAGGGACATGATATTCTATTCGAGGACGAACAAAGCTTCAAGTGTGGGGTGTTTATGATAGGCGAATTTACACGCCTATAGCACTATACTTTGTCCATATTTGTGCCATGTTTTGAGAACAAATTATATATTTAATGCACTTTTAGTCCTTTTTCCTGTAAGTGAGCTAACGAACATGATTAGCAAAGTTTTAGGTATAAATGATGCAGAATTCAGCATTTCATGGATAACTTGACGCCAAAGAAAGCTTCACGAAAGGAGAAAAGCCAAACATGGACGCCTAAGGACCAAAAGTGATGCATAGAAATTCTGTCCTGGGCTAAAACAGCAATTCTGAAGACTTTGGGGACTAGTAGTAACTTATTAGGATTGGGATAATGATACATTAACCTAGTACAATTGGGTTAAGTATTTTATTAGCTTATTTGGATTAGGACAATGATACATTAACCTAGTACAATTGGGTTAAGTATTTCATTAGCTTAGTAGGATTTGGTTAAGTATTTCATTAGCTTAGTAGGAATAGGATATGGGTATTATAAATACCCTATCTTGCTAGAGATTTTTATTCATTCTACTCTTAATTCAACAATTCACTCTTTAATTAACCATTCTACTTCCGCAGGACTTTTCCATTAATTCTATTTTTCTTCTTCTATTCATCTATTCTTAATTTCCGCAACAAGAGAAACGTTACTTTGCAAGAAATCACACCTAACGCCTACCACTCTTGTGCTACATGAAATTTATCATTATTGTGGTATAATAACAATGTCAATTGTGATTTCCTTAGCACACATGGGTAACTAAACTTCTCTGTTGGGGTTATGGAAGCCGAATGAGATACTATCTATTGTTGTGAGTTTGTGAGTTTGTGACACGTATGCTGCTTATATCATTATTATCTTCATCTTAATCTAAATTCTCTGTGGCTGCAAACACAAGAATATGCCAGTATAACATTTAACTTGTTCAAAAGAAAGGTTATTTGTCTGGAAAAAAGATAATGTCAAGGTAGTAGGGTCCCATCCCCTATTAAAAAGTTAGTGCCATAGCTGGATTAACCTCTTGGAGAATTCGTACCGTTAGACAGGCTTTAAGCTCGAAAGAGTTAAAGTGAAATTATCCTCGAATAGGTCGAAAGACGCCTGAATTTACCATCGAATACAATTCTCTATAAGCACATGCATGTCTGAATTCTACACACTCATAGCCAATAGAGACGTATAACTCAGAAGGGGGACATAACCCCAACTCCTCAATTCTCATTGTTTCACAACCTACTAAACATTCTTTCCTTTTACTTTGCTATTTTTAGTTTTTACTTTAATATTTTGGTTACACATTACAATCCCCCCTTTTTATGAGACTTGCACTAAAAGTCTAGTAATCGTTGCTTACTTGTTGGCCAAGCTATTCCCTATGGGATCGACACCCATCCCAGGTTGGGTTCTATATTTGCTAACGACCGCTTTACACTCCCACGAGAGCTGTAGATTGAGCGTTATCAATGGGTCTGGGTCAGTTTCTCACTGCTCGGTCTTTTGAAGATCAACTCTAATGCCATCACCGGAAATAATATGACTAAGGAAAGCTACTAATCTTAGCCAAAAATTACACTTACTGAACTTAGAAAACAACTGATGGTCTCTAAGAGTCTGTAATACAATTCTGAGGTGGTCCACATGATTATCTTCACTACGAGAATAGACAAGAATATTATCGATGAAAACTATGACGAACATGTCCAAGTACTACTTGAAAACTCTGTTCATCAAGTTCATGAAGGCTGCTGGAGCATTCGTTAGCCCGAAGGACATGACTAGAAATTCAAAGTGACCATAACGAGTTTTGAAGGTTATCTTTGAAATGTCACATTCCTTTACTCTAAGCTGATGATAGCCAGATCTGAGGTCTATCTTAGAGAAATAACTTTCACCTTGAAGTTGGTCAAATAAGTCATCAATCCTAGGAAGAGGATATTTGTTCTTAATTGTGACTTTATTCAACTGGCGGTAATCGATGCATATTTGGAGAGAGTCATCTATCTTATGCACGAATAGGATGGGAGCTCCCCTCGAAGAGACACTGGGCCTTATGAAACCTTTATCAAAGAGGTCCTTAAGCTGCTTTTTTAAATCTCTAAGCTCGGCCGAAGCCATATGATATAGAGGGATAGAGATGGGCTGAGTATTAGAAAGAAGATCAATACAGAATTCTATTTCTCTATCAGGAGGTACCCCTAGTAGATCTTCGAGAAAGACCTCAGGAAACTTATTGATTACACGGACTGACTGAACTGTGGGAACTTTAGACTTGGTATCTTTTCCTCTAACTAAATGATAAATTCACCCTTTTGATACCAACTTTATGGCCTTAAGGTAAGATATAAAATGACTCTTGGGAGATTTAGAACTACTTTCCCACTCAAAGAGTGCCAATTTATGCCTAGAATAACATCAAAATCTACCATTTCTAACTCTATTAGGTCTGCTAGAATGATTTTATGGAGGATAGTGATAGGACACTTCTGATAGACTCGTCGGGCAACAACTGACTTATCTACTAGGGTGGAAACTAAGAAGGGCTTAGAGAGATTTTCAGGACCTATCCCAGAATTTACCGCAACCAATGAAGTCACATAAGATAGATTTGACCTTGGGTCTAACAACACATATACATCAAGATAAAAAACATGAAGCATACTAGTAACAACATTTGGTGAACTCTCCTACTCTAGTCGGGATGGTAAAACATAGAACCAATTCTGGCATTGATCGCCACCAATACTGGATGATATGCCCTGAGGAGCAACTGGGCGACCTAGTGGAGTGGGTGCACTAGTAGCCTGAGTCTGGGGACGATCATCCCTGCTTCCCTGCTTAGCATACGGACACTCTCTGATTCCGTTACCCAACTTGCCACATCCATAACAACCTCTTCTTCCTATCAAACACTCACCAAGATGGTTGTAGCCACACTTTGCACAAGTCGTACAACTGGCCTTCCACCCACATATTTCTAAGACCTAGAAACAGGAGTCTTGCCCCACTGCTCCTGCTTAGTTTTGGGTGCAGAGGCACTAGATGAAGATGGCACTGGTGCTGCTGAATGGCCCTAAAAATACAAATGGTTTCCACCTACAAACCTTGGTTAGCCATACTCAAATTGTCCGGTTCTAGCCTTCTTATTTCCTTTCTCTCTTCCCTTCATCTTTCCACCTTAATCTGCTGAGCATGAGTTATCAATCTAAAAATATCCATTTCATAATAAGCATGGCAGTCCTACACTCTTTGAATACCAAACTAGATACTCCAGTAACAAATTTACTCATACAAGATCTAGGATCAACTACCAACTCGGGAGCATACTTTGACAACTGAGTGAACTTAAGGCAGTACTCTTTTACTATCATCGAGCCCTGCCTTAGGCTCATGAACTTCTCAACCTTATTTTCTCTCCTCTCACACAGAAAGAACCTACCCAAAAGCGCATCCTGAAATACCTGCCAACTCATAGGAGTGACATTCTCACCTTTACCTTTCTTCCACATAACAACCCAATCATAAAAAACATCCTTCAGTCTATAGGATGTCAATTTTACACTCTCCTCCTTGGTAATATGCATAATTGGATTGATATTTCTCACCTCGTCAATGAATATTTATAGATCCTCACCAATCTTTGACCCAAAGAACTCAGGTGGATTCATTCTCATGAAGTCACAGATTCCGGCTGCAACTAGATTACCATTTTGATGAAGTGGGACTGTCGCTTGTTGGTTACCCTGAACATTAGCATTCATAGCTTAGGCCAACGCCTGAATGACAACCCAAAATTTAGCATGAAACACATTCTCCATTCAAAGGGTTGGCTTGCATTGGTGATTGGTCACCATTTCCACGTGCATTGGCTCGGTAAGGAGGCATATTATGTTACGTTAAATAACGAGTTAAACAAGATAGAGACAACTGTAAGCACGATAGATTATGAAAAAAATGAGGATTCCTAACGTGTTCCATAGCCTCTTGATCATAAATATGGTGTGATTCACACCCATAATCAAGACTCTATGTAACACGGCTTATCTGACTCCCAATGACTCTTTAAAACCTTAGGCTCAGATACCAAGTTTGTAACGCCTCAAAAATACACCCTGGACGTCACACGGTGCTCAAGACTACAATTAGTCCCAAGCTAACCCTTTAAGTCTTCTAACAACTTTGGAACTCATGATGAAAGTAAACTTGACATGCGAAATCATGAGATAACGGAATTAATATCTTAACTAAAACTGAAGAAACATCTTACTGGAAGGCTTAATCTTAGAAATCTTGAAAACAATCACTTTTAAATCTAAAACAAAAACCAGTCAGACAAGTCTCTACTTCTAACTAGAGAGTCGTGGGGACAAGCCCTAACTGACTAAAACTTAACAGAAATCAAATGACTAAAATACTTCATCGATATCAAAGTCTGATAGAATGGGCCCTCAAACTATGAGGACTCACCAAAAATCTTAATGTAGATGAAGATGCTAGTAAAATCATGTTGCTGGAACTGAGCACCAGGACCTACATTATAAGACAATGTAGCACATAGACATATATATAGATCAGTACTTCTGGAATGTACTGAGTATGTGGGGATGAATGTATAAGTAAAACAATAACTGAATATTTACATATATATATATATATATACTTTCAAATAATGCATGCTAAGTGTAAATGACTCACCTTGGGACTGAATAGAACTAAAAATTGAAAAATCATAAACCATGAATCATAAAATATACTGAATAAACTTTGTGAGTCACACACTTAGTTTCTAAAAGCTTTACTTTTACTCTTTCTTTTGGGAGGTTCTTCTAACCGACATAAGCCATGTGATCTATCATGGAGTTAAACGTCTTACCTACGTTGGGAAAAGTTATTCTACCCTTGCCATCGGAATAGAGCCTAAGTTAGAGTGATCACTATACTGAACCCACTATGGGTATTAAAACCTACGATGACACGTAGTTCTGGGGCATGTTACCTTGGACTCATACCCAACTCGGTTCTAAATACTACTCCCGTATTACCTATATGCTCATACTGTAAGAAATCCACCTTAAAATAGCATAAGGGTTTATATAATGAAAACCAATTATGCTTCTCTTTACTTTAAATCATAAACAGTATGAATAATGTGGATTTCATAATCTTAGCTGGGGATCGAAAAGTCCATTCTTGCTTTAAATCTTTATATAAGCTTGTCATAGAACTTAAAAGCAAAATTTTCTTGAAATCTCAACACTTAAACTTAGGGCTAAAAATTCATGCTCTAAACTCATGGTAATTCACATCCAAAACTTCATGCTCAATATAATTCTTGAAATACTTCAACAATAACAAGTCAAGATAGTGCAATCTCATTCATAATATAAATCTTGCAAGTTAAAAACATAAAAATAAGCACTTCTTGATCTACTTAAAGCTTTAAATCTCATGATAATCACATGTTTCATGAATATATAAACTTGGGTATAAATCCTACTTCAAAACAAGTAAATAGAATCTTAAAATCATGCAATTCGGGCACAAGGGTGACAGGATACCCTTGTTCGTAACCCCACTTACCTTAATAGGCTTGATTTGATTGATAAACCTTGACTTTGAAAGCCTTAGAGATGATCTTGAAAGCTTTTATTGAAATTATTGGATTTGGAAACTTAGAGATTCTTTATTATCTTAAAGATAAAGTAACTTGAATTTGATGTTCTTAGGATTAGGTTAGGGTTTCATTTGGAGAAAGTGGAAGGAGAATAGGCATATAATGCTATAACTGATGTTTAATCTTATGTTTTTACGAATTGAGTCGGTGGGAAACGACCAAACTGCCCCTCCGAAGATTAAACTCATAATTGGAATGCCGTTTAGAGACCTAGTATGATGCAATGACATGCTTATAACTATATATGGAGCAACGCGATGCAATCGTGATAAGCTGCTGGAATCGAAATCCAAACACGACCCAATCCTTGTTCAAAAAATCTAAAACTTCCCTGAGACATGCTCCTTACACCCCTGCACATGAATTAACTCAAAAATCATCGTCTCAGAGTTTGGAAAGTAAACTTAGAAATCCTCGAAGTTAAGAGGTTAAAAATAAGACTAAGTCTTTAATACTAAGTTAAATTTTAAGGCTTTAAGCCTCTTATGCAAGCACTAGGAGTTGAACTATGCTAAGCTTGATATGGGGTATTACATATTTTATTGGGAATAATGTGATAAAGAAGTCCCAAGGAAGGTTTTAAGTCGTAATGTCCAAGGGATTAAAGTGGAAAATGTCCAAAGTTCCCTCAACTTAAAAGTTGAAAAAGAGTTGTCTTTGACTACGAGTCAACCATCAACTCGTAACCACAACATATGACTCATGACCACGAGTCATAACCAAGACAGTGACCAAGACCCCATATACTGTCAACCTTACGACTCAACCATGCAACTCGTAACCAGACTAGATGGCTCATAAGGTCCAGTCATATATAACACAGAACTCAAATGGGTCTGGCACTGGACTCCCTATGAATCCATCCAATGACTCATAACACATCCCTACGGCTCTTAGTGAGCCACTCGTAGTCAGTGCAAAGTCAAGCCACTAAGTTACTGACTTGGTTAAGGTTGTCCTAACGACTCGTTACCACTCTTAAGGAGTCGTATCCCCTAAGTCGTAACCAAGATAGAAACCCAAACACCCTTCACAGGACTCCTTATGACTAGGGTCACCTGACATGTAAAGACACCATATGACTCGTATGGTCAATTCGTAACCAATGAAGTGAGCTCAAAACTCAGGAAATTTTCATGGGCCAAAAATCTGGGGTATTTCAATTCTCCCCCCTTGGATCATTCATCCTCAAATGATGGGACTATGGAATTGACTAGCACAATAAAAACCCCAAACATTTCTACTCATACCTTTAAGACAGAAAATAGAATATCAAGGAATTCATAATCTTTCTTTAACAAAGATAGAAAACAAAGATATTACGAACAGTACAAACCTCAAGTACAATTTCTGGAATAGGGTAATTGGAATGGATATTTTGACTTCATGTCCTCTTTGGATTTCCAAGTAGCCTCTTTAACTTTGTGGTTCATCTATATAACCTTTACCGATGCTAAATCTTTTGTCTGCAATCGATGAACTTTCTGATCAAAATTTCAATTGGGATTTCTTCATAAGACAGAAATCTGAAATAGAATATCCTTGATAGGCACGATTTGTGATAGATCACCCACACACTTCTTCAATGGATATACATGGAATACCAGGTGATCAGAGCTCAAACTAAAGGGAAACTCCAATTCATATGTAACATTACCAACCTTCTTTAAGACCAAATATGGGGCCAACGTACCGAGGACTAAAATTTTCTTTCTTACCAAACCGCATCACTCCCTTTATGGGTGATACCTTCAAGAACAACCCTATCCCCAACCTCAAACTGTAACTTTCTATAGCTCATATCTGCATAGGAAATTTTGCGCCTTTGAGCCTATCCCAATCACCTTCACCTTTTCCATAGCTTGGTGAAAAAAATCTGAGCCAAACATCTTCGTCTCACCAACCTCGAACCACCCGATAAGAGACCTATACCTCATACCATACAAAGCCTCAAACGGGGTTATCCCAATGCTGGAGTGGCAGCTATTATTATACATAAACTCCTAAGAGGAAAATGTTTAACCCAACTACCACCATAATCAATCACATAAGCTCAAAGCATATCTTTCAATGTTTGAATATTCATTTCCACTTGCTCGTCGAACTGCAGGTAGAAAGTCGTACTAAGACTCACCTTAGTCCCCAAACCTTTCAGAAACGACTGCCAAAAGTGTGATGCAAACTGAGCACTGCGATCTGACATAATAGAAACAGGTTCCCTATGAAACTTCACAATCTACTTAATAAATAATTTGGCATAATTCTCCGCCGAGAAATTTGCCCTCAATGGCAAAAAGTGAGCAGACTTATTCATCCCATCCACAATGACCCAAATTGAATCAAACTAACTATTAGACTATGGAATACCAATAACGAAATCCATGTTAATCACTTCCCACTTCCACACAGGCAACTCAATTTCTTAATATAACCCTTCGAGATGCAAATGCTCAACCTTCACTTGCGTACATACCAGGCACTTAGCCACAAAACTGGCCACATCTCGCTTTATGTTGTTCTATTAATAGATTTCCTTAAGATCATGATACATCTTCATTGAACCAGGAAGAATGGCGTAACATGACTCATGAGCCTCGTCCAAGACCCTCTCTCATAATCCATCTATATCAGGAACACACAATCTCTCTTGGTACTGCAAGGCACCATCACCACTAACCTCAAAGGCCTTCACTTTCTGCCCACCTATATCACTGTTGATTTGTATCAAGATAGGATCTAATACTTGCTTTTCTTTCACCTCAGCACCAAGAGATAACTTCACCACCTCTTGAACAAACACGCTGCCATCTTTTGAGTCTAAGAGACGAACTCTAAGGTTAACCAAACGGTGAATGTCCTTCCCTAATTCCCGCTTATCCTCATCTACATGAGCTAGACATCCCATAAATAACCTGCTAAGAGTAGCATCAACCACATTAGCTTTACCTGAGTGGCAGTAAAGACTCATGTTGCATTCTTAAAGTAACTCAGCCCACCTCTTTTGCTTGAGATTTAGGTTTTTTGAGTCAACAGATATTGTAGGCTCTTAAGATCAAAAATGATATCCACATGCACTCCATACAAATAGTGACACCAGATCTTCAATGTTTGAATATCACAGCTAATAACTCCAAGTCATGAGTTGAATAATTCTTCTCATGTACCTTTAACTGTCTAGTGGCATAACCCACCACCTTGCCATGCTGCATCAAAACGCAACAAATCCACACACGGGATACATCATAATAGACCACAAATTTATCACTGCCTTTCGGGAAAGTCAAGATCAGAGCCAAAGTCATCTTCTCCTTCAGATTCTCAAAACTATCCTCACAAGCCTTAGACCATAAGAACTTTACCTTCTTCTAAGTTAACTTAGTTGACAATGCATCTAGAGTAGAGAAACTCTCCACAACTCTCCTGAAATAACCAATTAAACCTAAGAAACTCAGAATATCAGTTAGATTCGCGGGTCTAGGACACCTTTTAACCACTGTAACTTTTTGCGGATCCACTAGGATCCCTTCACTAGAAATAACATATCCCAGGAAAGTGACAATGTTCAACTTGAATTCACATCTCCAAAATTTGGCATATAACTGCTGATCTTACAGGGTATGCAATACAATGTGGAGGTGATCGATATGATCCACCTCACTCTTAGAGTACACCAGAATATCATCTATGAATATAATGATGAACAAATCTAAAAACTAACGAAAGACTCTATTCATCAAGTCTATGATACCGTTGGGGCATTAGTCAACCTAAAAGACATAATCAGGAACTCAAAATGCCCATATTAGGTACGGAAGGTAGTCTTAGGGATATCCGCCTCCCTAATATTTAACTGATAAGACCCGGATTGAAGATCGATCTTGGAGAAAAACTTAGCACCCTAAAGTTGATCAAACAAATTATCTATCCTCAGAAGAGGGTACTTTTTCTTTATCTTCACCTCATTTAATTGTCGGTAATCAATACATATACGAAGGGAACCATTCTTTTTATGCACGAACAATATCGGTGCACCCCATGGGGATACACTAGGATAGATGAAACCCTTGTCTAAAAGATCTTTTAATTGGTCCTTAAGCTCCTTTAACTCAACTAGAGCCATTCTATATGAGGGAATAAAGATAGGAAGAGTGTCCAAAATAAGATCAATCGAAAAATCAATCTCCCTATCATGAGGGACACCAGGAAGGTCATCAGGGAAGACCTCAGGAAATTTTTTTTACCACCGGGGAAAAATGAAAGGAAGGATTCTCCGAGTTAGAATCGCTAACCCGGACCAAATGATAAAGATATCCTTTGGAAATTAACTTTTGGGCTCTAAGATATGATATGAACCTCTCCTTAGGTAGAAACTAAAAAGGGATTCGAAACATACTCGAGACCAAAACCACATATATGATAAGATATCCAATTGAAACCTTGTCATCCACCAAGGTAGAAACTAAAAAGGGACTCGAAACATACTCAACACCAAAACCAAAATGCACAGCCACAAATAGAGTCACATAAGAAAGAGTGGATCCTGAATCAAGTAAGTAATACAATCATAGGAAAAGAGTTTTAACATACCAGTAACGACATCATGTATGCCTCAGACTCTTTTACGGGTAGTGAGATCCTAAAGTCGATTTCGACTAGTGTCGGAGCCTAATGATGTATCCTTTTATGTCGAGGATGATAAAGAGCCAATCGAAACCTTGTATGCCCCAGAAAAACCTTACCAATGGGACAGTTTCTAAGAATATGCCCTGGCTGACCATAGTTGAAGTATTTGTCCCTTTCCTCATCATAGAAACCCTGATACAATCGACCACAAAATCTATAGGGAGGATATAGAGCTGATTGGGCTCCACTAGCCTAATATTGGGCACCCTATGGCCTAGAATTATCGCCTCTTTGAAAATGCCTATCACCAGACGGCTTCAGGTAGGGAGGACTAGCCGTCGAGTAGGACCTAGAGTTGCCCCAATTTCTCTTGGACCACTTTTCACCATCCCTGCCACTATGCTATTGATCTCCAGCATGATAAAAAAATCTAAACTTCTTGCTCTACCTCTCCCTTATCTTTGTCTTCTTCTTTTTTTCTCAACCTGCTGCATATACACAAAAAATCTGGAATTGTCCATGTCCTTATTTGACAAGGCAACTTTACTTTCCAAAATCAAGTCTCGGGACAACCTGGAAGCAAACTTCCCCATTCTAGCCCTCATGCTAGACATCAAATTTGAAGCATACTGAGACAATTAGTGAAACTTCAAGGCATACTCCTTGACTAAAATCTTGCCTTGCTTCAGCTTAAAAAATTCTTTCTCCTTCGCCTCCCTTACTCTTGTGAAAAGATGCAGTCTAGGAAAGTATTAGAAAAATTATCCTATAGGGATGACTCGGCATCGTCACCCTTTGATTGTTCTTATTCCTCATATAACTGATACACCACATCTTTAAATTGGTAGGCAGCGAACTCTACTCCCTCAATAAATGAAATGCATCACCAAGAAGATTTTTTCCATCTCATAAAGGAAGCTTTGAGGATCCTCCTCGACCTTAACACTAGTAAAGGTTAGAGAGTTCAAATTCATAAACTAGCTAATCTTTGTGGCCTCAGAAGATAGAGTAACAGAAACACCACACTCAAACTGAAAAGCTACCAACTGAGCCAACATATGAATAGACTGATGAAACTTAGCATTCATCACATCAGCCTGGGAAGCTCGAGCGGGACTAGAAGGGATCGATGGAACTCTAGAAGAGACATCAGGAACTGGAACCCTAGACCAGATCTAGACCATATAAACAGGGCATGTCCCATTAATTTTTTCCTTGGGTGGGATAAAAGAGTTTCCGTGAGCTTTAGATCATATGGGGGCATGATTTGAAAAGCAAACAAACAGATATTAGAGAAGATTTCAGGACTTTAGACTCTATAGCCAAAAAGCAGAACACAAGAAAGAGAAAAGTTCCTAAATACTTTGTAGCCTCTCTTTTATGAGTGTGACGCGCTACACACCCTTAAAAGAGACTCTACCTGATACAACTCTGTGGACGCCCAATTAATTATGAGCCTAGGCTCTAATACCAATCTGACATGACCCAAACCAGGGCCTGGCCATGTCGGATATTTTAAGTCCAACCAGGATTGGAGACCAACCCCAATACCCCAATCATTGACTACCCTCCCCCCATGTCAGATGAATTCCAAACATATAATAAGATAAGATAATATTAATTTAAAGACATAACAACAAGTCAAAAATCAAAACTGAAATTCACAACCAATTAACCATCCAATACCACCAATGCTAACACTAATACCTACACCACTTATTCCCATAGTAGTCCAACAAAGCCTCTAATCAAAGCCAAAGAATATCCAGTCGAGACATGCCCCCGACCATAGCCAAAACCAAAACCAAAGAAATAATAATCACATAAAGAAGTCCATAGCATGAAATGGGATCTTCTATAGTATGAAAGCTTACCACTTCAGTCTGACTCAACAGTTATCCCTGAATCACCAAGTCACTGAGTATGGGGAGTGGTAGTATGGTTGTTTCCTGCATCGCGTGGGGATATGGAATTCAAAGATGGTTAGTGGGGTTAACGCTAGCATGTAAATACAGAATAAATATAAAGTAATGCCATTAATTCAAAACTAAATCAAACCAATTCAACCAACCATATGCAGTTACATATATACATATGCATGACATGCTGGGATAAGGAACAAGGTTTAGCATGCATTTTAAAACCTTAAACTAGATAGTGTAGCCTTACTGTCATAAATCCACCCACGAGCTATATGGGTCAAGTGTTACCCCCTAAATGGGAACTAATATGTATAGCCGCACGAACCGTAGATATTATAGATGGTCAACATTTCCCTTGTACCCTTCGCCCTCCATGATACATATATACAAGTATAGAATTAGGGGATTCCCTTATACCCCACAAATTCACGGTTATCAACTCCACCCCTCATATCGACAAACATGAGTTTCTAATGTCTGTTCTTTGGACTCACACCTTCACGGCTAGCTACCACAAACCCCATTATTTACTAATTAAAATATTTTGCACAAAACCCAATCATCCACTCCAGGAGTCAATTATTAAGTGGTATCGTCATACCGACTATAGTTTGAAAGCAATGTCATTAGCCAATACTTAGGGGATTTCCATGTACCATGCAAACTCCATTAATAAATCACTTGGGGGATTTCCGTGTACCCCGCAAGGTTTTTATTGTAAATTCACTTTAGGAATTCCCGTGTACCATGGATGGTTTTGCCAATCCATCCTTGTCCATTTAGCCATTTATATCATGCATTAGTTTTAAGAAATAAGTCAAACCAAACACTTTGGGGATCCCATTGTACCCCTAATTCAAATTTCCACCTTTCTCATAACTACTATCCAATTTTACAATATAGGGTTGGGATCGTAACAACTTTAAAAGTCACAAGTTTAGAGAAAGTTACCATTATCAAGTTCAACCACCATACCTACACACCCACATGTTCAAAACTATACTTGAATTGTGAGAAAACATAATTAAATTATGGGAAAACATTTATCAATAATAAGCATTCAAAAGAACCAAACTCTTATTTCAAAACCATAACAATACCATTAAATCCATATATTAAAATATGTGATTTTAATAAAATAACAATGAGGGAGACGTAACATGCCTGAAATACCAAGAAATTTGGAAGAGATTTCACCCTTAGAACCTTAGATGACCTATTTTTTGAAACCCTAGCCTTAGCTTGAACAGAGAGTTTGAGAGAGAATTTTGGAGTATTTTACTAGGAATGAAGTGATAATGAAGTCCCAAGTAAGGTTTTAAGTAATGGGGTCCAAGGGGTTAAAGTGAAAAATGTCCAAAGTACCCTCAACTTAAAAGATGAAAAAGTGTCGCCTTTGGCTATGAGTCAACCATCAACTCGTAACCACAACATACAACTCGTGACCACGAGCCGTAAATAAGACAGTGACCAATACCCCATACACTATCAACCTTTCGACTCAGCCACTCAACTCCTAACCAGACCAGACAGCTCGCAAGGTCCAATCGTATACAACATAGAACTTAGATGGGTCAGACTCTGGACTCCCTACGACTCCATCCAATGACTCATAACATATCCCTATGACTCACAGTGAGTCACTCGTACTCAGAGAAGATTCAAGCCACAAAGTTACTGATTTGGTTAAGGGTTGTCCTAATAACTCGTTACCACCCTTAACGACTCATATTCCCCAAGTCATAAACAAGATAGAAACCCAAACACCCTTCACTATAAACCTTACGACTAGGATCACCTAACCCATCAAGACACCATATGACTCGTATGGTCAAGTCGTAACCAAGACAGTAAGCTTAAAGCTCAGAAAATTTTCAAGGGCCAAAAATCTGGGGTGTTTCACCACTATGGGTTGTACTAGTATAAATAGATGTGTATATACTCATTTATACTCAAGTATTCATATAATAAACAAGATTACTCTCTGTGTGATTTCCTCCCCTCTCTACTCTCTTCTTTCTTCTTCTTTTTCTTTCTTTGTCATTGCTAAGTATTCATCAAGAACACATCTAATATCTAGATTATAACAAATAGGAACAAGAGCTTTGTTTTTG
The DNA here is from genome assembly GCA_030864225.1 of Capsicum baccatum var. pendulum. NCBI lineage: Eukaryota > Viridiplantae > Streptophyta > Magnoliopsida > Solanales > Solanaceae > Capsicum > Capsicum baccatum. Next base: position 252,949,019 of record CM061555.1, read on the forward strand.
CTATTTGTAGCCCATGCAGTAACGCTAAATATTTTGCTCTCGTGTTAGTAATTAGATCATAGCTTCGCATAAAACCCCTTATTCAGTTACTATTTAAATCTCTTATTAGTCCACCTAATCCTCCAGCAGTCCAACCTCTAAATTTTCTATAGAGGATCCGTCAATATTTAATTTATACCCTATATTTATAAAGGGGGTGAGGATGGGGCGGAGGGTAGAGGTCTCTCAGACATGATGTTGTGTAATAAGTCCTACATTGATAAATTGGTGTTTGACCAAGTAAATGAAAAAAATAAAATCTAGAGTAAGTAGTTGTTAGATTTGAACTAGTAGAATTGGGATTAATCATCAAAATATTTATTTTTCTTAGTTTTGACTGTGGGCTCTGAGGTCTATAATATATAACAAATTTAAAATTGAATGCGATAGATTGTTTGACTCATTAGGTATTTTTTGGATTAAAATTGAGTAACTTGGATGAAGGCGCAGAAATGCGGTATTAGAAGATTGAAAATGACGATCATATATGTGAGTATCAAATTGCTAAATAGGCGTGTTTAATTTTACTATACATTACTTGTCATATCAATAATGTGCATTATTAGTGCATATGGTCATATATGCCTCGTTGATGATTTATGAAAAAGGACATAAAGTAACCTCTAAAGTTGTTCGACTTTTGCAAAAAGACACTTAAACTATAAGGGCAACCTATTACCCTACGAAACAACTTTAAAGTATTATTCATACCTCCCTTTTCATCTAACACCAGTTACACCAACAAATGTGTAAATCACGTGCCAATCATCATTTGACACATGCCAAATTAATTTTAAGCTTTTTTTTAAAAGAAACTATAGTCATATTTTTCTAAATAATTCCTTTTATTTTTCTTTATCTCCTTTATTCCTTTCTTATTCACTGAAGAAATTCCTCCGCCATAGCCCATAGCCATCCATCTCCACAATCATCGTTGTCAGCAATGGCACGATAAGGTGACCAAGTAGTTCTCACTCACTAGCTTATGAATATTAAATTCATCCAAATCCAAATTCAAATACTCAAATTACCACAATTTAAAAGAAATAAAATGAAATAAAATATCAAATAATTGACATTATACATATCAAAATTCTTTTAAATATCAAGATGGTTTTTTTTGTCTTTACAAATATTCGATATTTGATTACAAAAATCGGCATTACTTGTTTATGGGATTCTTCTCGTCTTTATAAATGTGATTCAAGATTGTATTTTACATTATAAGAACATCTCCCTTAAAATCTAATAACAAAATATAACTTGATTTTAAAAAATTTAGGCAAAGTAAGATGAAATTAATGCTTTAAAAGCTAATTTTGTTGAGAAATCTATATATAATATAAAGTAAGGTCATAGAGGAGGTGATTTGGCACCTCTCTATGGCCTGCATTCTTATTTATCTTTTTTATAATTTTTTAAAAATATTTATTGAGTTTTTCCCTTATTTTAAATATTTATGTGCTTACAGAAAACTCAATATATATATATATATATATATATATATATATATATATATATATATATATATATATATATATATATATATATATATATATAAGGTGATGTAATATTCCATTCATATTTATCTTTTTCTCCTTTTTTGGATTTTTTTCTTTGTTCTTTTTATTAATTATTTTGTCTATTAATTAAAATTTTATCTATTATATCTATCTATATAATAATAAATAAAAAATAAGAAAAGATGATGTGGGGTTTCTCTTCTTCATTTTTTTCATTAATCAATTTATTTATTAAATAAAAAAAAATCAATCATATTTACTATTCTAATTAAATCTATGAGTTATAAAAAAAAACCTCCATCTCTTTTATTCTCTATTTAAATAATATGTATCTCCAACTTTCTTCTACCTAATTCTTTTGAATTATTAAATCTATATATAACAATCATCTATGAAGTTGTTGAATGCAAATTTTTATTTTTTCAAATTTTTAATTAGTATAGTGATTTAGTTATTTTTCTTCTTTCTTGGTTTTCTTCTTCATCTTTTGCATCAATCATGTGTTTAGTAATCAAAAGAGAGGACATAAAAAAGGTGATGATTTCAATACGACCATCATTTGTATGAATATCATATAGATTCTTTAAAGATTCATCAAATAAATGTTCATATTAGTTTTGTACGAGTTCATCAAGATGAAGAAGGCAACTCAATTGTCTTGGAAGATTCATTAAGAGAGATAGTCATAGTAATTTGATGAAATATAAAATTTTTAATGATTTACAAATATTTTAAAGATTTATTAGTGTATTATTTTAATTTCAATTAATATTATTATCTTCTTTTTTATTGAACAAAAATATTTGATCACATATATAATTTGCTATTAGTTAGCAATAATTAAATTGTAAAACTCTACTAACCACCATATTAGAAAGCTCAATTAGCAAATGTTACTCAATTACTTTGCTCTTCTTCTTATTATTATTAGTGCATATTTCCATTTTTGTGTATTTTTTTTATCAATTTCTAATTAATTTGATTATGTTAATTAAATATATTCTTTTTTCAATAATCTTAATGTTGTAACACATGATTTATTGGTAACAGTAAGTTTCTAATATTTTTCCATGGTTGAAAGATATATTATCAATAACATGTTTCTCATAATAATTGGCTATTAAATGAATGAATCATTTTTTAGTCTTTTGAAATTTTTATGACACATTTTAATTGAGCATACCCTATACCTCACTTTGTGGGAATACCTGAACCTCGCTTTGTGAAAATATAATATTTGTTATTTTAAGAAAGCACTTAGTATTGATATTTTTCAATGTGAATGAATAACATATGAAAATGTACGTAGTAATGTAATCATACGAAAATATTTTCATACGATTGATTGTAAAAAGTATCAAGCATATATAATCTATCAGTTATCTTATTATAAATTTATTTTTATTCATATAATTTATCTCTTTTATATTTTAAGGTTAGTTAATATTCAGAATAAAAAGGTGCTATAGACGATATACAACAAATCAAAGAAAGAAAATTATTATTATTATTATTATTTTACTTGCTTTTCTCTATAAATGCCGTATAAAAATAAAGTTGATCAAGATATGAGATTTCTAGTATTAATGAACCGTAATTATTTTGCTTTGTCGGAGCTCCGACGAGCTCGAAAATGATGAATATTGGATAAAACAGATAGTCATGATGTTTTTCAGCTAGAACTCGCTGGAAAAATTCCTCTCTCTCCTTTTTCTCTAGTTTTCCTTCTCCGTTCACCAATTTCTCTCGTTTCTTTATCCCATTAGGTGTGTATATGGTGAGTTCCTAGTCTGTGAGTGTGCGTATGCATTTTGGGTGACCTCTGTGTGTGTATTATGTGTGTAAAGTTTCTGTGATGTCTATGGAATAGTGAGGTTGCCTTCTATGTGAGAGTCTCTGTGTGTGTTTATTGTTACGTTGCATGGGTCTTGCTGTGTGTGAAAGTGAATTGTGTGGGTGAGAGTCTATATCCTCCATGGGTCTTGTGTGAGTGTGTATATATATTTTATTGTTGATTCTGTTATGCAAAAAATAATAGGGAAAACATAAATGTGGTAGGGTAGGGAGACACATGGGTAGGTGAGTGGTTAGGATAAGGTAAGTGTTTAATATTGATTGGGTGGGTTGTTAATTTGTTAGAGTGAGGTGTCAAAGTTGTTAGAAATTTATTATTTTTGGCTTTCTATGGAAGAATTATGGAATGGGTTGGGGTGCGTGATAAATTAAGGATAAATGGGTAAATTCGGCTCTCGGGAGGGACACAATTACGTGTCTACATCATGCCTCTCTTTGGATATAAACACAAAGTGTTTTTATTCAAAGAAGTAGACAATGAGACAGAATTTTGACCCGACCATTATTTGAAGGAAGAACAGATGGAAGAAGGGCAACCGGGTGTTGATGGCATTATACTTATCTCAAGTTATGTGGGAATCAAAGCACACGCAGTTTTAGTGTTGACAAGGAGGGGACTATAACGAACTGGATAGTCGAGTGAGGTCCCATCAAGGTTCTGGTCCGGGACTCTACCATTACATCAAAAATAAAAAATTACAAGTTAAGAAACATAACTGAAATTACAAAAGTCCTATCTATGCAGCTTTTCTAGACTCTTGAATTGATTTTTGATCTTCTTTGTGCTGAACTTGAGAACAGATTATTTCTCCATATAAAATTTGATGTTGGATATGAACTCACAAATTGACTATTTCCTGTCGGTGGTACTTCTGAACCTTGATCCTGAATTTGAGAATCTCCACCTTATTCTTTAGGCGGACTCCTGACTTACAATTTCTTTACGTTGTTGCTTAACTTTTAATTTCATCACCCTGTTCTCTAAGCGGGCTCCTGACTTGCTATTTTTTAATTTGTTGATTTTCAATTTCATCACCCTATTTCTCGTATGGTTCCTGACTTGCAATTTCATCACCCTCTTCTCCAGTCGGGCTCTTGACTTGCTATTTCATCACCCTAATCTCCAGGTGGGCTCTCGACTTGCAATTTCATTACCCTATTCTCCAGATGGGCTCCTAACTTGCAATTTTATTATCTTATTCTCCAGGTGGGCTCCTGACTTGTAATTTCCTCACTCTGTTCTCCGGGCAAACTCCCAACATTCAATTTCATCACCTTATTCTTCAGGCGGGCTTATGAGTTGTAATTTCATTGTTCTATTCTCCGAGCGAGCTCCCGACTTGTAATTTCATCACCCTATTCTTCAGTTAAACTTCTGACTTACAATTTCCTCACTCTGTTCTCCAGGTGAGCTCCTGACTTTTAATTTTATCACCCTGTTCTTCGGGCGGGCTCTCGAGTTGCAATTTCTTCACTTTGTTCTTCGAGCGAGCTCCTGACTTGCAATTTCATCACCCTATTCTTCAGGCGGGCTCTTGACTTATAGTTTCCTCACTCTGTTCTCCGAGCGAGCTCTCGACTTTCAATTCTATCACCCTATTCTTTGGGCGGGCTCCCGAGTTGTAATTCTTTTACCCTATTCTCCGGGCAAGCTCCTGACTTTTAATTTCATCACCCTGTTCTTCAGGCAAGCTCCTGACTTGATATTTTCCCACTCTGTTCTCCACGCGGGCTCTTGAAATCAAAATCAAAACTAGAATAAAATTATCCCAAACAAAGATTATGATAAAGAAAGATTTCATATTTTAGAAAACTAAAGTATCACTTTCTATGAGGGTCCTAAAGTGAAGTTCCATATAACATGAATTACTTTTAATTTTTACCCCAGTTTTCATCAAAAGCTTTTGCGGATGTCAAACCCAATCACAGCTACTTGTGATAGTGCATAATGCAAAGATAAATCGAGATCCTAATCAACAAATGCCCTTTTTGAGTATAAAATTGAATGACTGAGATCGACATGTCTCTCTATTAAGAATGAAAGTAAAAGGTTCTTGCTAAAAGTGCATGTTTTAGAGTTAATGGTTCAAATTAGGAAGTGCACCTACTAGCCGTGAGACATGAAAGACCTAAATTAGAGTATGTGTCTCTTAGGGGTACAAGATGATGAGTTTTACCATAATTGCAATTACCAAACCTGTACAGCAACACTGCTCTTGCATTTGTAGAAATAAGGAATTGCTCCTCTAGACATTTGTGCTTTGAAGCCTTTGATTTGAAGGTAGCAATTGTTCCTATTTCATACAAACAAAACTTGTGAGTTTAAAATAGGGGGGTTGGCTTACGGCTTTGGATTTTGAGGCAATTTCTCTTCCACTCGCCACATTTAAATTTTGCTTCCAATAATTAACATTTGTCATTGCCTTATTGCACCATTGATCCAAACTCAAAATATTTAGAGTAACTCTAAAACAAACATAGTATCTCTGCTTTGCTATGTTTCTCAGATAATTCCTTTTAAACCTTGGTATTTCCACGAATCCCCCAAATTTGTCTGTTAATAACAACCTTCTGCATGCCTTGTTCTAACTTGCAATCTTGTTTATTTCAGGTTCTGGCCTTTTGTCTTGCTTTGTGCAATTGAAGAAATTGGTAGTCAGTTTTGAAATACTTTCTCACTTGTTTTGACATGACTTGACTCAAATACATAAGAAAAATATTTTTTTATTCTAATGACAGACTTAAATAGACAAAAATAGGAATAAAATAAAGAAAGAAAAGACACTGTTTGTCCCTTTTTGAAATTATGCCATGCATTTTTGGATTAAGCTCCCTGATCTCTTCATTCAAACTTTCCATCAATTGTTATTGAGTTAATGGCTTTGAAACTAAGTTACTTCCTTAGGTCAAGTGCACTTGTAGACCTCATTCGGCAAGTGACACCTTGAAGTATTTTCGCCAACAAGCCTCTCTCATTATTCTTTCTCTCAGCTCCCTATTGCTCCAAGGTAATGAAACTCTCTTATTCTTATTTCTCTTAATTTATCATCTCCTTATGATGCCTGCGAGGGTTTTCACCAATAAGTCTCTCTCATTTTTATTTCTCTCAACTTACTATCACCTTACGGTGCCCGTGAGAATTTTCACCAGTAAGACTCTCTCATTGTTATTTCTCTTCTGATTCCTTATGCTAAGGAAGATAAATAGTTCCCAAAATGCATCATCATATCTATTGCATGATTAGCCTTAACATTCTCAAAAATTGATTTGAAGGTCTTTCTTTGGTTGTAACTTGGCTTTTGGATAAGGTTAGAAAGAAAGGATGGCATAAGGCCCAAACGACATTTGAAGTGCGGTGAGACTTACAACTTTTGGAATCAACTCAAACAACGAAGATTAACTCATGCTCCAATTTATTTAACTGGATAATTTTAAATTGTTTATTTGGTTGGAACGAGCCCAAAGTAGGATAGCCTACGTATCTCATCCCTGAGAAAGGAGAATCAAGTCACACATAGTTCCAACAGCTTGTTTTTTTGGTTGATTATGATTTCTTTTCTTCTCTCTTATTTTATTGACTCTTTTCTCTTTAGAACTTTTTCTGCATCTATTTTTCTTGATACTCTTCTTTTCTTTCTTTTGACACACATTTTTTAATTCTATTCTTTACTCGACACCTTTCTTTTAAACTTTGTTGACTCTATTTTAATTTCAAAAGAGGGGTATGAAAGAAAATAGAACTAAAAGCTCAAATGGGATTTACGAAGGATCACACATTCACTATTAAATGAATTTGTGAATCACTAATCTTGCACTTTGTTAAACATACAACTCCACTTTTGTTGTACATTCCCCATGCTGAATCACTCTTGATTTCGTGGAGCTGATTTTCTTTCTGTCCCTTTTGACATAGGATCGCACATTCACTATTTGACCTAATTGAGATATGCCTTTCAATTGATGACCAAGTTATTCTTATGATTCTCAAAATAATTTCCTTGATTTTTAAAGAAGGCTTCAACTTTATCACCAAATGCCTCAACACTCTATCTACTTTCTCAGATGTTTTTTTATTCTAACTTTAACCCTCTGATTCAATGTTTCATGATTAAACTGGATTTTAAGATACGGCTAAAAAATTTGCAAGCATTTCATATCACTAAAATCAACATAAATTATATTCTGTAAAGAATACAAACAACTTAAAATACGGCAAAAGTCAAAAGAGATGCTACATTTTGCTGAAATGAAAGATAGAAGGGTTTAAACATAAACAACAAAGACATAAAATAAGATAGATTCTGAATTACAACCTTGAAATAATTCAAAAACTAAAAAGGAAAACAAGACTAGCTACCAAAACCCCTTCCTAGTAAGGAGAGGAGTGTTTTCCCAACTGTGAAGCTTGACATTTAGCCACTGATTTACACATCATGACTAGAGCTTTCATCACCATCAAATACATTTCCCTCAACAAATAAGTTTTGGATCCTCATGATCAACTAATTAATTCCCATGTATTATGCATCACCATGTGTTTGTGAAGGATTATGTGTGATGCTGAAGGTGTCAACGTTTTGCACTATAATCACCTTTTCTTGAATCATCTTTTCTATTTCTCTTTTCAAAGTACAACAATCTTTAATACCGTGACCCTGAATATCAGAATGTTATGCACACCATACATTAGGGTTAAAATTTCTTAAATATAGGTCAGGTGTATACCGAAGGAGAGGAGTAATTATGCCCTATTGTCTCAATCTCTAAAACAAACTGGCATAGGATTCCCCAATAGGAGTGAAATTATCCTTTTCCTTTCTCCTCTTTGCAAACTCTGCCTTGGTTGAAACTTGGATTTAGAGTACCTTGGTAGTGGGGGCCAAGGATGATGTTTAGGGATCGGTGCTTTCCATTGTGGATAAGATGACGAACGAGTATACAATTGTGTATTATTCAAAGGATATTGAGGAAGTGGAATAGAATATCTAGGATTTTGGAACGAGGAACCTTGTTGTAGGTGAGTATGTGGATCTAATATGTAAGCTTGGGATTGAGGCTGACAGTATTGGTGAGTTGGACCTCTCAAGCTCTACTTTGGCCCTGGCACGACAATAGGTATGTTTTTCTTCTTCTTCCCTTCAGTTTCCCTTAATTGATTACAGCATCATCCCAAATGTTTCCCATAATCCTCATGTCCATCATGTTCCTCAAATTTCAATATCTCAAAGCTTTGAGGAAGGTTGACACTTGAAGACATGCCCAGTCTTTATACAAAACATCTTCTATACCCGCAAGTTCTACGAAACTTTTCATAGCATTTTTTGCATCCTTTATTTTTGCAACCATTTTCTTTTTCTCTTCTTCCATGTCAGACTTCTTGGTAAAAACATTTGGTGGTCCAGTTAACTTAAAAGTAGGCTCAGTAGTATAGCAATGATCATCAAGAGTATTAAACATGGGTTCACTAGCGACATGGGAAATCACAACCGTTGGGTGGATAGCCAGTATAGAAGGCTCAATAGAGGGTTGACCAGTAAAATCACAGATGGTATGTGGTGTTGTGAATGTAGTAGGATTATACTGAGGATCTAGAGAAGGAGTGGTGGAAGTATTGGGATGCAGTTGACGTGGAATGAATTTTGAAGCATGTTGTGGTGCTACAACAACAATAGGAACCTGACTTTGCAATTATGATGGAAAACTCAAGATATTTGTAGGGTCAATAGTGGGGAATGGAGGAGGAGGCAGCCCACTGTCCCAAGTTTGATGCAGTTGTCTTAGTCTCAAATTCTCTTCCTTTAGACTCTCATTTTCCAGACTCTTTGTTTGATCCTCACGCTCTATATCCTTGTTGGACATAGCTAAACCTTTCTTAGATTTCGTGTGATATGGAAGACCCACCAGAATGCTACAAACCAACCACCTTAAACTAACTGAACAAGAGATAACAAATGTGTAAGAGTTTAACACTTTCTCAAAATCTTTTTCTATTTTTCTTGAAAAGATCACCGAACCCAAAAAGGGCGCCTACGTATGTCACTCTCGAAAGAGGAGAATCATGTGTGCATAATTCGTGAAGTTTGGCCACAAAATGACCGATCAACTCTATTTCGTTTTTTGTTTTTTCTTAAACTTTAAGAAGAAAAGAAAATAACAAATTGTTAAAAGAATTGACGAAAATCTTTTTGAATTTTTCAGCTTTAAAATCCGATACAAAATGAAATCTATGATTACCAAAAAGAATCATTTTTTAGCTTGTCGATTTTGAATTTCATATGACAATGAAACTTGAAGCTATTAAAAAAAATCATTTTGTAGTTTTTTTTTAAAGATATGTATGAAACACCTACTCTAAATGAAGAGAATAAAATCTTTTTAGATTTTTTAAATAAGATCACCAAACCCTGGAAGGACTGCCTACATATTTCACTCTCGAGAAGGGAGAATCAGGTGTGTGTAGTTCATCTAGATTGTACAATTAAAGATTAAACAAACTAAACCTTGACTTAAGAGACACGACCAAATAAGACGATGAAAAATGTCAATAAAATCTTTTTTTGGATTTTTAATTTGACACTTTACATGAAACTGACACCAGTAATTATGAAAGAAAAATCTTTTTGATACTTTCGTTATAAGAAATGTACAAGACTTCTACCATCTTTTTATTGAATTTTATTTTATAATAAGGTCCTATTAATTATTTTTTTTTAAATTTTCGAACTATAAATGCATGGTAAGGGAACAAAAGGAAAATCTTTTTTATGTTTTTTGTTTTTGAGAAATGAGTGCAATAGGTAAAAAAAAATTGAATTCTGGAAAACAAAAGTCATAAAGAACACTAAAAAACTACAAAACTCTTTTTTTTTCTTGACTCACTTTTTCTTTTTCTTTTTTTTCGAACTTTTCGTTGCCTACACATTTTTCTTTAATTCTGGCAGATGTTTTTCCCTAAAACAATCCGTCAAATGACTTTATTATCCTCAAAGATGCAACAATTAGCACGTAGGGATGCTTTAGAGGTGAGTCTCCTACAAAGAAAAAAGTGGGTCCCGCTAGGTCTCAATATGATGCAAATAAGCATAACCTAAAGGCTGATCTAGGTTGGGGTCCACTAAAAAGGTTGTTCAGGGGAGCGTATGGTCGATAGTGGCTGCGAGACTTTTCCACTCACTTTATACACCTGACGTCTCCCCCTCCTAAAATAAGAGTGACTCAACTAGAGGTCTTGTACACACATATACTACGAAACTTATTGCAAAAAAAAAAATAACTCGGGTTATGCACATGATGACATATATAAAGCGGAAATACAAAAGAGAAAAATTATAAACACGTAGCACATAGGCACTCAACAATAATAAAATAATAACACAAACAGGGTGTTTATAAACCTATAGTGTCACACTAAGCTGATACAACTCAAAAATAAGCTTGAATTCTAAAAAAATATCCCCAGCAGAGTCGCCAGAGCTGTCACACCCCTTTTTTACCAAAAAGATTCATTTTAAGTTTGAAAGGGTTTTATTATTAAGTGACAAAAAGAAAATTTATTTCGAAAAGGATTGTTATACATTTAAACTCAGCATCGCCACTTGACATAAATCGAGTGTGCCAAGTCACCTTTGGAAATTCTTTTTCAAAATAATTTGAATCTTTAAAAACTGATCCACGAACAGAGATTTCGATTAAGGAATTCTTTTGACTGAGGGGAAGGTTTTAGGCACCCATCGATTCCGTGGTTTGACCATTGTCGCTTCGTGAAGTGTATCGGCTAGTATGACACTATGAAATGAATAAACCACATAAAACATACAAAACAAACAAACAACCACACCAAACAAACCAAGTTCGAAAAATAGTGTTTAGTCCAGTTATTATAGTCCAAAATAAAATGTACTGATATAAACCTACACTAACCTATACTAATCCTACACTATGCTCTACCCGATGCCTCGGGCCTTGATCATGAACATCCTTCGCGTACAATATTCTTCGGGGCATTCTCCGGTGAATAAATACAAATGACCTCGCGGCAATGCCCGGCTAAATGAATACATTTTTCAAATATGAGAAAAATAGAATCATTCAACAAATATTTCAAACACTCAACAATCCACAATCCCTAAGTTTTGCCTACCCGAGTCTACCGTTTTCCTACTCGGCTCGATCTATCATTATAATATTACATTTAACAACATCAACACTTATTCCGAATTAACCAAACATCACTGAATCAATATAATCAATATTCACTTTATCAATTTTTCAATTCCACCTTTCCCCAAGTTAAAATTTATCCTAAATGAATTCAAATCCTTCAATTACTCCATTTAAATGAATCAATCAATAATATCAACCACGACAATCAATATTGCTCAAACACACTATCAGAACATATCACCAACCATATCATATTAAGATGAAATAGAAAGAGATAGAGTTAAAGAATTGGACCTCAATTAACGGTTTTAATATACCAAGCTCTCTATTGAAAGATAGAACTGCATTCAAAAAACTCAATTTGAACCTCAACCAACAAACCCACAACATGAACAAACCCAAAAATATGATATAATCAATCCACCCAACTGGCCCGTTTCTATTTTTGATTATTTTTCGATGAGATTTCATAAAAAATCGACTAAAGTGGGTTGGATTTTGTTGATTCAGTCGTCGACTTTGCTATTTTCGATGATATTTGAGCCAAAAAAATGGGAAGAAAGTGGTTATCGGTGTGAGTTTGGGTCAGAGTAGAGCTGGGTTTAACTTTTTTGCTTTATCGGAGCTCCGATGAACTCGGCAATGACAAATATTGGATAAAATGGACAGTCGTGATGTTTTTCGGTGAGAAATCGTTGGAAAAATCCCTTTCTCGCCTTTTTCTTTGGTTTTTCTTTTCTGTTCACCAATTTCTTTTGATTCTCTATCCCATTAGGTGTGTGTATGGTGAGTTCCCGATCTGTGAGTATGTATGTACACATTTTCGGTGACCTATATATGTGTATTGTGTGTCTAAAGTTTTTGTGATGTCTATGGAATAGTGAGGCCGCCTTTTATGTGAGAGTCTCTATGTGTGTTTATCATTACTGTTGTGTGGATCTTGCTGTGTATGAGAGTGAATTGTGAGAGTGAAAGTCTATATTCTTTATGGGTCCCGTGTAAGCGTGTGTATATATTTTGTTGTTGATTCTGTTATGGAAAAAATAATGGAGAAAACGTAAGTGGAGTAGGGTAGGGGACGCGTGGGTAGGTGAGTGGTTAGGATAAGGTGTAAGTGGTTAATTTGGGTGGGTTGTTAATTTGTTAGGGTGAGATGTCAAAGTTGTTAGAAATTGGTTATTTTTGGTTTTCTATGGAAGAATTATGGAATGGGGTGCGTGATAAAGTAAGAATAAATGGGTAAATTTGGCTCTCGGGAGGGACAAAATTGCATGTCTACATCCCTTTGTTTATGTGACATATGAATGCAATTCAAATATTGGTGCATATACGGGTACAATGCAGAGAAAAAGTTAACTAAAAATGTTTAAAATAAATTTAATTATACACATGTCATTTTTCTAGTGGTTGTTATGAAGCTAATTATCATTAATTAACTAATCTTTGTGGGTCTCTATTTCTTTTCACTTTTTGGTAAATAATTTTTTTTTTCTTTTGCTTAATTTTTTGTCTTCATGTTTAATCATTTTTACTGTACTTGGTGTCATTAATGACCACCAAAATGTCCACCACGTCTAACCACCAAAACCTTCATCAAGTCCAGCTTTCATTTTTTCCTCCAGAATTTAAGTAATAAAATGAAAAGTGAATCACCAATAAAAGATTAGAAAATATGAATCCTAACAATCATTGAAAAAGAGTGAAAAGCTCATCGAAGTTTTGCTGAAAAATCCTATTAGAAAGTTTATGTTACTGTTGAAATTTCTTCGATCTCCAAAGCACATAGAAAAACACCTTCCTCAAATTTTCTTCCTTGTAATTTAATCTCAATATCTAAAAGAATCGATTGAAAAGTTTTCACCTCCATCGGAGATAAAAATACCGATGACTTTTACTTTTGTTTTTGTCGTTATCTATCTCACGATCCATCCTTGTTGAGAAGCCTTTGGATCTTGATTTGCTTACTGCCCTGTTAATCTATTTGTTTGTTGGTGAAGTTCCTTTTTAGAGAGCTGACAGGAGAGATGAAGGGGGTAAGGAAGATGGAGCTGGAAAAGTTGTTAAAAAATTATTTTAAAAATTATTTTTGATGCGGAGCGAGTGTATTTCACCGATCAATTTATGATTGATTTTGATTTTGGGAAGGAGGTGTTAGTTTCACTAAAAATAAGAATTAGGATGTAATGGATCGGATCACCTGATTAGTTTATTTAGGCGTTTGGGCATGAAAACTAAAATTTGGAATTGGAATTGGAATTGAAGTTAGAGTTAGAGTTGTGTTTGGCCATGTCTTTTTGAAATTTTATTTTAGACTTTTGAAAAGACTTTTAAAAATTGGATGCCCCCAATATTTAAAAACTATCAAAATCACCCAACTTAACTAATTTACCTACAAGATACAACCAAATGTGAGAGGAGACAATAATATTGCCTTCGTTGTTGGTGTTACATAAAAAGTCGCAAGAATGAACTGATTAAGGTTTCATTTTATCATGAAGAGATTTTGAGGAAGAAGAAAAAAATTGAAGTAGCCTTCAATTTTGAGGTCCTTTATCGATGAAAGTATAAAGAAGTGGGTAATGTAGTAGTTAGGCATTTAACTCCGGTTGTTGGATGAATTTAATAGTATGTTATTGCAAATATAAAAATAAAAAATAAAAAATAAAAAAAAAATAATTTATAACAATATATAAAGTTGAAATTGAAGTTGAAAAAAAGTGTTACTTTTTCAAAAATAATTTGAAATCTTATGGCTAAACACCCCAATTTTCACTAATACGAAATAATTTTTCAAAAAAAAAAAAAAAAAAAAATCTTATGATCAAATGGGTCCTAACTGTATAAATGACTTTTCCAAATAAGTTTCGGATGAAACTGATGTCGTTTTCCTTTTGAGTTATGATGTGATTGTGGAACAGTGATGTCAGTTCGATTCGTCACATGCAGATGAAGACTATTGAGTATTCGTTTTACTACAAATAGTGATATGGGACCATTTATCCTTCAGACCATTGACATGGTCGTAATGTGTGTGCGAATTTAACAGAATATTAATTATTTTTTCAACTTTACTGTTAATATTAATTATTTTTTCAACTTTATCATTAATATTAATTATTTTAGAATTAAGAAGCACATAAAAAGATAAAATTTAAAAAATAAATAAGAAATATATTACTCAAATCACAAGTCTAATTAATTTTTCTTAAGAATTCTGCAAAACTTAAATCTGCGAACTATTTTGAGACGAAGGAAGTAGTTCATAATAAAGATAAATTAGGAACAAAGCAATAAATTACCTTTTAATTTTTCAACTTGAGGGAAAAATAGACATTTATTTTTAACGTATAGAGTATTGAACAAGTAAAAGTAGATGGGCAAGTACACGTTCATCTTGAGATACTTCCTCTGTTTAAAATTATTTGTCACTAATATTCTAATTGAATTTTTACTTTTATTTATTATTTTTGACAAATTAAGAAAAAATATTTTTTTTTATTTCACCCTTAACATTAATTATTTATTGTTTAAATTAATTTTAAAATACAATAATAACCATCAATTAATAAAAAATATTATGATAAAATAGCAATAATAATAATTATTTTCATAATAAGTGGGTCAAATCAAAATATAAGAAGTAAAAATAAAAGTTGGAGTGACTTATACACCAATCAAAAGTCCCTAGAATATCAAAGACAAAAATGATTAATTACAGTGTGCAAAATGCCAATAGTAAGATTAAGTAGACTTTTGGCGCTGAGGATTTTTCGGTTTTTTTTTCAAAATATTATTTTATTTTAGTAAAAAAAGTTAAAATACTTGTGTTTGGATATAAGAATTATTTTATTTTAGTGAAAATTATTTTTGAAAAAGTGAAAATAAGTTAAATTTGTTTTCACTTTTTTCACTTCTATTTCTCTCATAAAATTTTAAAAACAACTCCAATTTATATTCATACCAACTTCAACTCCAATTTAATTCCAACTCTAAAAACTTATTATTTTCAGGGCAAAAAAGATTTTGGGGACGAGAATGAAGTTAAAGAGAAGGAGCAGCACATTAATGAACACCACCAAATTCAATAAACAAGAAGCAAATCAAAATCATTTATTGCCCACAAAATCACTCTGCTTTCTATAACATTTAAGTGCATTATGCAATTTGTCTTTTCTTGTATCCTCACACTGACACGTTACACTTGTAAATTGAAAAAACTTGCCATTATCAGCATTTAATCCTATTGGTCTTAGTCTGTCCTCTTTGATTTAATTTGTGCACATTATGGTCAAAGTGGATAAATGATAGAGATGTCAAATAAGTTGGTTGGGCGGAATTAAGTTGAATTAACTAATGAGCCGGGAAATTACAACTCATTTGACGTTAAATGCATAGACTCTGATTAGGTGTTCTTAAAGCTAGATTAGCTAGTATTCTTATGTTATTTTGTTTGATTTCTGGAGAGTGGACATAGAATGCCAAATATTAGTTGAAAGCGATTAGGTGGACATTCAGTTTGTTCGATTTGATTGTTTAACATTCGTTCGATTTTTTGATTTTTGGATTGACGAAATAACAATCATAAGATTTCTAAAAATCCTATTCGGTTATTTTAGATTTTTATCTCGATTTTAAAGATTAAAGTAGTGAGTATTTCTTTGTCATAACTGGCCATTTAAAATTGATGATTTTTTTAGAAAAATATTTTTTTTTCCAAACTTGTTTTCCATTTTCAAATATAAGTAACTCAACATGTACGAAGTGAAATGAAATAACCACAAGTTTAATATAATACATAACTGCATTATTCAAAAGTTTGAATTACTTATTATATATTTATACAAAATAATATATATATATATATATATATATCATATATAATTTAAATTTTTTGGTTTAATCAAAAAAAATTCAAAATCTAAAAACCAAATTGTTTAACCGAATTTCTAAAATTTAAAATCAAAATCGATCCGAAAAATTAAACTGAAACCAAAATTAAATTTTGATTTAGTTTTTTGATTTTTCGGTTTGAACCAAAATATGTATGTCTAACCCTAAAAGTGATGGATATTAAGCATTTTAATATTATTTTTATGATATTTTAATGCTTTGAGATAATAATACTAACTCTTTGTCTCTTTGTCAGTTACTCTATCTTTGTGTTGAAAAAGATAGGGGCACTACGAAAGAGTCCGACAGGGTAGTAGCGGAAGAATACCCAAATCTAAATTTTCTCTTTTAATTTCAATTTGAACTAATAGGAGACAAGCAAATCCAAGCAAACAATGATAATAGGTAGCAAATAAATCACTACACAAATACGATAAGGTAAGAATAACAAGACACCAAATTTACGTGGAAAACCCTTTAATGTGAAGAGTGAAAAATCACGGGATCAAAACCTCCACTATAATCACCAAGATTTATCATATTATTCTCCAAAATGACCACCAAAGAAGTGTCAAACAACAAGCAACAATAAATAACCACAGCACCAAACACAAAAGAAATAGAGAAGCGAAAGTACCAAAATGCAGCTACTGTTCGGGAATGAAGGACATGATATACTGGCCACCAAATCCACCTCCGTCAGTTTCTAACCAAAGATTGAGATGAGAGAAATAATCTGTCCAAAAATCAGCTCAATCGGACAAGAAACGAAGCGGGAATCGCAATTTGAAGTTGACGGTTGTGGCTGAAATTTAGGGTGTGAAAATCTGCACTATTTTTCTCTCTTTGGATGCTAAAAATTCTTTTTGTGATGGTAAATAAGATATAAAAAATATCAATATATATGCCTTATAGTAATGAGTCTATGGGCAAAAGTGGGTTGGTCTAAATTGGAATTCATTTATCCATATAGGAAGGGAAAAGGGCTCAATAACCCAACAATTCTCCCTCTCCCAACTATGTGAAGGAGATCGTCATTCCGGCGATCATGCAACAATCTTCAAACTTTCCTCTTGGAAAAGCTTTAGTCATCATGTCAGAACCATTATCATCTGTATAAATCTTCTCAAGTTCAAGCAACTTAGAATCCAATACATCCTTAATCCAATGGTATCTCACATCAATGTGTTTAGAACGACCATGAAATATAGAATTCTTACCAAGATGTATGGCACTTTGACTGTCGCAATGAAGCACATACCTCTCTTGAGCACAACCAAGTTCCCCCAAGAATCTTTTTATTCAAAGCAACTCTTTACAAGCTTCAGCAGCAGCAATAAGCTCAGCTTCTGTAGTAGATAGAGCAACACATTTTTGCAACCTAGATTGCCAAGACATAACTCCCCCTACAAAAGTAATCAAATATCCTGAAGTAGACTTGCGAGTATCAACATCACCAGCCATTTATGAATCAGTATAACCACAAAGAATAGGCTTCCCTGTACTAAAATACAAACTCAGACTAGAAGTTCCACAAAGATATCGCATAATCCACTTCACAACATTTTAATGTTCTCTTCCCGAATTAAAAAGAAAACGGCTAACAACACCAAAAGCATGAGCAATATTCGGTCTTGTACAAACCATTGCATACATTAAACTACCAACAGCTAAAGCATTAGGAACTTTCTTTATATCTTCCTTCTCATCATCACTAGAAGGACACTGATTCGTGCTCAATTTGAAGTGCATAGCTAAAGGTGTACTGATAACCTTTTCCTTATCCATATTGAACCTTCGAATTACTTTCTAAATGTACTTTTCCTATGATAATCATAACTTCTTGGCCTTTCTATCACGGATAATTTGCATGCCAAGAATCTATCTTGCCGGTCCTAAGTCTTTTATAAAAAAAGACGTACTCAACGCTTGCTTCAATTTTTGAATCCTGCAAGCATTATGACCAATAACAAGAATGTCATCAACATAAAGAAACACAATGATAAAGTCACCATCAGAGAATTTTTATACAAAAACACAATGGTCTGAAGTAATCTTCTTGAAGCCCTATTGACTCATAAAGGAACCAAACTTCATGTACCACTGCCTAGGAGCTTGTTTCAAATCATACAAGCTCTTCTTCAATTTGCAAACATAATTCTCTTTAGTCTTGACTTCAAAACCTTCGAGATACTCCATATAAATTTTTTCATCTAAGTCACCATGGAGAAAACCAATTTTAACATCCATTTTCTCAACCTCTAAATCTAGACCTGCAGTTAAGCCTAGAACCACACGAATGAATGACAACTTCAAAACTGGAGAGAATATCTCATCAAAATCAACTCCCTTTTTCTGGTTAAATTCCTTCACAACCAATCTAGCCTTATACCGTGGAACTGGATTACTATTTTCATGTTTCACCCAAAAAATCCACCTGTTTTTCAAAGTTTTTCTGTCTTTAGGCAGCTTAACCAAATCAAAGGTATGATTATCATGCAAAGAATTCACTCTCTAATAGATCGTCTGAGAGAACTTTCTGGAGCATCAACAACTGGTTGCTCATCAACCATATCAACTTGAACTGGAACAACATTTTGGTGGTCTTTTTAAACATGATCATCATCTTCACTATCAACTTAATTTTCATCATCATAAAGATTTTCTTCGAAAGCAATAGTCAAAGGAACTTAATCAACATCAACTAGACTCTCACTACACTGAGAATCAACCTTCTCAACTTTGTCAAAATCTTAAATTGTTTGGTCATCAAAGAATAAAACATCACGGCTTCTAACAAGTTTCTTCTCAACTGGATCATAGAAACGATACCCAAATTTATCTTTACCATAACCAATGAAGATACACTGCCTAGTTTTAACATCCAACTTTGACCTCTCATCTTTAGGAACATGCAAAAATGTTTTACAACCAAAGACTCTAAGATGGTCATAAGAAACATTTCTACCAGACCAAACTCTGTCAAGGATATCACCATCTAAAGCAACGGTAGGAGATAAACTGATAACATAAGCAGCAGTATTAAGTACTTCTGCCCAAAAGGAATCTGACAACTTAGCATCTGAAAGCATACATCTAACCCTCTCAACTAGAGTTTTGTTCATCTTCTCTGCTAAACTATTCAACTGAGGAGATTTTGGAGGAATTTTCTGATGTCAAATACCCTGCTCTTTACAATATCTATCAAAAGGACCAATATACTCACCACTATTATCTGAGCGGATGCATTTCAATTTCTTCATTGCCTGTCTCTCAACCAAGGCCTGAAAACCCTTGAACACATCAAGTACTTGATCTTTAGACTTCAAAAGAAATACCCAAAGTTTACGAGAATGATCATCAATAATAGTCACAAAGTAAAGTGTACTACTACGAGACCTTACTTTAAAAGGACCACATAAACCAGAATGCACTAACTCTAGCAAATCAAGCTTTCTTGAAGACGGATGACTTTGAAAAAATAATTTTTTCTGTTTACCGGCTAAGCAATGAACGCACTTCTTCAACTTTGCTTATTTCATTCTAAAAAAAAAAAAATTTGCCAAACTATCAATTCCCTTCTCACTTATATGACTCAATATTCTATTCTATAACTCTGATGAAGTATCATTCTCTATCAAGTTATCGAGCCTCTAGAAGTAGAGTCATGAAATACGTACAAGTTAGACAACTTGTCGCCTCGAGCCACAATCATCGAACCTCTAGTAAGCTTCCACTGACTAGCACCAAGGGTGTTAATATAACCCTCATCATCAAGGTTCCCCATAGAAATCAAATTCAGGAGAACATCTGGAGCATGCCTGATATTGTTGAGAACTAGTTTAGAACCATTGTTACTTTCCAAACAAATAGTGTCAATGCCAAGTACTTTGACTTCATCATTATTGTCCATTTTCAACATACCAAAATTACCTGGAGTATAAGAAGAAAATAATTCCTTCTTTGGCGTAACATGAGAAGTAGCACTAGAATTCATAAACTAGCTAGACTCATAACGAACAAGATTAATGGCATTTTCACCACAAGCAATAAGAATAACATCATTAGCAACAACTGCAACACGATTTTTATTATTACCTTCTTTTTTCTGCCGTCTCATATCTCTCTTATGCTTGTAGCAATATTTCATGATATGCCTTTTTTTATTGCAATAGTCACATGTAACATTCTTGAATTTGAACCTTAACTTGCTTTTACTTTTATCTCTATCATCCGAACCTCTGGATTTGTTTCTCCCCCTCTCTTCAGTAACCAAAATGTCAGAGTGTGAAGATGAAGAAGATGAGGCCTGAGATATTCTTTTCATCTCTTCATTCAAGACACCACTCTTAACATATTCCATAGTTACAACACCACCAGGAGCAGAATTAGTTAAGAAAACTCGAAGAATTTTTCAAGATTCAGGCAGAGTATTAAGAAGCCAAAGTTCCTGAATTTCTTCATCGAACTTTACACCCATTCTGGACAGTTGGTCAAGAACACCCTGAAAATCATTAATATGATCAGAAATAGGACTGCCATTTTTATACCTGATATTTATCAATTGCTTAAGCAGGAACAACTTGTTATTGCTAGTCTCCAAAGCATAAAGTGTCTCGAGTTTGCCCCACGAACTTCTGGCATGTGTCTCATTCATAATATGATTTTTAACATTATCTTCAACCCATTGTCTGATATAACCACAAAATTGTAAGTGCTCAAATTTCTAATCCTCGTTTGTCATGGATTGAGGTTTAGTAGATGCAAACACAGGTAAATGTATTTTCTTGACAAAGAGAAGATCTTTCATCTTGTCTTTCCAAGTATGATAGTTACTACTATTCAAACACACCATCTTCCTCATATTTACCTCCATCGTTCAAATCAACAATCAATAATAACCTATGCTCTGATACCACTTTGTTGGGAAAGACAAAGGCACTATGAAAGAGCCCGACAGAGTAGTAGCGGAAAAATACCCAAATCTAAATTTTTTCTTTCAATTTAAACTAAGAGGAGACAAGAAAATCCAAGAAAATAACGATAATAGGCAGTAAATAAATCACCACACAAATACGATACGACAAGAATAACAAGACACCAAATTTACGTGAAAAACCTTCAATGTGAAGAGTGAAAAACCACGGGATTAAAATCTCCACTATAATCACCAAGAGTTACAATATTGTTCTCCAAAATGGCAACCAAACAAGTGCCAAACAACAAGCAACAATAAATAAACCACAACACCAAACACTAGAGAAATAAAGAAGCTAAAGCACCAAAAGACATCTACTATTTGGGAATGAAGAACAGGAGATAAAGGCCACCAAATCTACCTCCGTCTATTCCTAATCAAATATTGATATGAGAGGAATAAGCTGTCCAAAAATTAGCTCAATCGGACAAGAAACGAAGAAGAAATCGCAATTTGAAGTTGCTAGTTGTGGTTGAAATTTAGGGTGCAAAAATCTGCACTATTTTTCTCTCTTTGGCTGCTAAAAACTCTTTTTGTGATGGTGAATAAGACCTAAAAAAGATCAATATATATGACTCATAGTAATGGGCCTATGGACAAAAGTGGGTTGGTCCAAATTGAGCTTCATTTATCCACATAGGAAGGGAAAATAGCTCAATAACCCAACACTTTGCTCCTAATAAGTTTTTGTTCCTCCACTATGTGTAGCAGTAACTTTAATTCACTAATGACATTTTATGTCATTTAGGGTGTGTTTGGTATGAAGGAAAATGTTTTTCACGGAAAATATTTTCTTGGAAAACAAGTTGATTTCTTACTTGTTTTCCTATGTTTGGTTGGTGGATGAAAAATATTTTTTGAAAAATATTTTCTAGTGTTTGATTTGTGAATGAAAAATATTTTTCAAAACATACATTCTAGTGTTTAGCTAAAGCATAAAAATACTTTTAGAAAAATAATTTTTGATCTCAAAAAATACTTTTTTTAGGGTGCGTTCGATATGAAGGAGAAAAAATATTTTCTAGAAAAATAAGTTATTTCTTACTTATATTCGTGTGATCGTTATGCAAATTGGATAAGTATATGTTTTCTAAAAGTATTTGTATATATTTAACAAAAATAATGAGAATGAAAAGGATAAAAAGGGTGGGATAAAAAAAATTTGTATTTATTTTAAAAAATAAATTAAAAATATTTATTTATTTTGAGAGGGGGTTGGTAGGTAGGGGTTGAGGTTGTCAAAATAGGTAATAAGGGTGAGGTAAGAAAATAATTTTGATTTTTCAAAAAATAAATTAATTTTTTTGGAGGGTTGTGGGGGCTAGTAGGGGGTGGGGGTAGGGGAGAAAGAGTGGGGTAAGGAAAAAAATTTAAATATTTTTTTTCAATGGGGAGTATTAGGGGGTGGGGGTCGGGGTAGGGGAGTGGGGATGGGGTAAGGAAAAAATTAAAAATTTTCAAAAAATTAATTTTAAAAAATAAAAAAAAAAAAATTTTTTTTTTTTTTTTTTGGGGGGGGGGGGGGGGGGGGAGGTTGGTAGGGGATCGGGTAGGGAAGCTAAGAAAAAAGTTTGAATTTAAAAAAAAAAATTGTTTTGAAGGGGGTAGGGTTTTGGGTTTTAGGTAGGCGGTGAGGTAAGAAAAAAAATTTAAAATATTTTTTAATAGGGGTGGTAGGGGATGGAGTGGGGTGGGGGGTGGGGAGGGGACTGAGGGTCGGAGTAGCGATGAATGATTTTGAGGGTTGTATGAATATGTCAACTTAAGAGTGAGGTTGAAGAGAGTTTTAGAAAATATTTTTCTTACTTTTGAAAGGAAAGTCATTTTCCTTAAAATTGCGAAAAATAAGTTGATTTGAAAAACATTTTTCAAAACTTTTAAGTCAACCAAAAATGAGAAAATTGAAAAAATATTTTCTGCAACATATTTTCCTTCATACCAAACACACCCTTAGTCTCAATCGTTTCCTCTACTCTATTGTTATAGTAGACTGCTCCATGTTAGTAGCTTTAGAGGTGCATGAATGTGCAATCTGCCAATTACTATTATTCATTAGTAGCTGTAGAATATGACCATAAATTTCTTATAATTTCTATTAATATTTACCTCTTTAGCTGAAGAGAGGTGTTCTAAAAAGTTACTGCTGAAGAGAGGTGCAATTTGTCAGTTACTAATATAAAGTTCTCAAAAGTTAGTAAAAAGAGAGTTTATATTTAATTGAAGAGAGGTGTTTTTTGTGGAAATTTGAACTCAATTCTTGTTCAGAGTTTGTTGAGTTAGTTGTTGTATATTAAAGGGAACAAGTCAAAAAAATTAGTGCTACACCAGTAAAAATATTTCCTGAAATGGATTTGAATCTCCTTAAAAATAATTATATATTTGTGTCATAGCCAAAAGAAGATAACTTTTATTTTCTTCATTTTTGTATATTTCGATTGTAATTATCGTAATTTTCACCAACGGAAAATAGAAAAACTCCAATCAGATTGTAAAAATTTCACTGTAGATAGAGATGGAAGAACGGAGTTGGAAGACCTAAAATATGATCCAACTCTGCTTCACGAAGTGAATATTGTAAAATGGCCAACTCTGCGGCTAAAAGCCCTTATGCAGATTGTATTACAGCTCTACTGTTTCAATATCATATTGCAAAAGTAAACAGTTCCCCGAGACAGTAGTAGAGTTTGAATTTTTATTAAGGAAGTTAAGAAGTAAAGAATTTTGAATTAACATAGTTTTGAATGAGGGACAATTTCAATAAATGAATTTGTCAAATTTTCATAATCAAAATGATGAAAATGCATGAGTAATTTTCACGTTTAAAAATATATCGTTCCTTAAATATATTTACGTTGAAGGTATTCTATTTACGTTGCATTTTATTGGAATTGCCCCTCTTTAACACCGGTTTGACCTAAAATTCGGAAGTAAACATAAATATGAATTAGTCAAAGGATTTGTCAATTATTAGAATTGCCCCTTATTACCACCATGTTGATCATAAAAAATCTGAGAATCCTATTTATTGGAATTGTCTCTCATTAATACTATTTTTTTGGTTATATATATATATATAAAAAACATTTTTAATTAGATAAAAATAATATAATTTTTGGTGGAATAGAGTTTGAAACGGTCAAAAGTCATCAGTGGAGATCGTAGATCAGTACTATGGTTGCAAAGTCGAGATGCGGTAACAGCTCTGTAATTTTCTATACTTTGGTTTTTTGAGCCGTAAAAGGCATTTCTACAATTTTGTACTTCCTTCATTTTATTTTAGTTGATCTTCTTTCTAAAAATATGTATTTTAATTTATTTGTTTCTTTAATGAAATCAAAAAAATTTTATTATATTCTTTTAATACTGTCCTCAACATTAAATAACTAAAAAAAATATATTTATATTTTTAAAATATAATTAATAAAATTAATTTAATAAAATAAATAATTAATTAATATTTTCTTAATGACTGTGTCAAGTAAATAAAACATTTTATCATCTTTAATTCTTTATTGAGTCTTATTTTGTCAAAGAACCCACTTCAATGGGCATTGAAAAGTTGTCCCTTCAAGCTTTTATTATTCAAAAAACTCATACTTTTTGGCATCTTCC
This sequence comes from Capsicum baccatum var. pendulum, assembly GCA_030864225.1. Taxonomy (NCBI): domain Eukaryota; kingdom Viridiplantae; phylum Streptophyta; class Magnoliopsida; order Solanales; family Solanaceae; genus Capsicum; species Capsicum baccatum. Next base: position 252,974,078 of record CM061555.1, read on the forward strand.
TATTAAATACTGTAAGGAGTATATCCACATACCTTCGTCTTGCTTTAGTTATAATTTTACTCTATATTACTCACTCCGTCTTATTTTATTTTTATATATCATCAAATGAGAGGAGCTTAGGGTCAACTTTTAAAAATTACTAATAAGCTTCTCAAAGTCCCACTTATTTCTAGTTAGGGAGCTTAGGGTCAGTTTGCAAAATAATCTTTTCGTCCTTTTTTTCAAAAATTTCTTGTATTTATTTGATATTTACGTAACAAAAATACTATAAAACACAATAATCAATACTAAGTTATTTACAAAATATAATTAAAAAATAGAGTGATTCTCAAAATTTATCATTGCCTCATAAATTGAGACAATAATTTGAAATTGATATAAAAAGTGATATAAATTTTATATTTTACTCTATATTTTATTTTAATTCTATAATAGAAGAGTGAAGGAGAGGAGCGTAGGATCGACATGTGTGCTTCTGCTACCTGCTTCAACTATTTTAATCATGAGTTTATTATATCAACCCTAATTAATTATTATAATTTATTTATGTATTAGAAAAATTAATAATATTTAATAAAAAATTACTCTATAATAGAAGAGTGGATGGAGAGGAACTTATGGTCGACGTGTGTGCTTGTGTTGCCTGCTTCAGCTACTTCAACCATGATTTTACTATATCACCCCTAATTAAGTATTATAATTTACTTACGTATTAGAAAATATAATAGTATTTAATAAAAAAAGTAAAATAGACATTTATGATATGTGTGTTTTAGTTGCTTCAATTGTAATTTTACTATATCACCTTTAATTAATTATAATAAGTCATTATTGCATTCAAACGCATATGCAAGTGCACACAGACATACAAGTAATATAGAATTTTTAAGTCTGAATATCGACCCCCAGGGACTTGTTGATTAACTATTTGCTACATTAGACTAATACTAATTATTTATTCAAGAGATAAAGTCCGAAGATGTATTTAACAATTAACTAACTAAAAATAAAAAAGAAAATAACTAATAAGAAATTAACCAAATAACGAGCAGATTTTGTACGCAATCAATGAATGAATCAATCTAGGATTTCAGATTTGCTAGCAATCATGTCGAGTTTTAATTTCATCAACTTATTTGATTATCTAGTTGTTGATTTATGGGGTTAATTAGATGATCATGATTTTCGGAGCCTCTAATCATCTATTTGAATTGACCTCACAACTACATCGTTGAGTGGGGATGTGATAACCCAATCCAAATGCATTTATATATCTTTTTATTTTGTAACTAAGTAAGAAGATCTAGGTATATTCCTATTCTAGCCACAAATCAATTCTTTATTTTACTGAAGTAAAGATCCTACTCCCTATATTTTTTGTTCTATCTTATTGATTCTCCTTTCGGATTTCTAACAAAAATATAGATTTATTTTAATGATAGCTAAGCATTAAAATAATAAGCACAAGAATATAAGTAAAACTATTATGATAATCAAATAAATAAAATGAAGAGTCTCTAAACAATCATTTAATTAGCTACCATAATCCTAGAATGAGAAGTTTAGCTCCACATAGACATGGAGAAATTACAACAAATCATTCAAAGAAAAATAAAAAAATAAATAATAAAGAAGAAGAAAGATGAAATTGATTTTCTCCGACTTCTACGATGGTTTTTAGCTCTCTCTAGATCAAAAGTTATGTGAAAACTGATTTTATGGAATATTTATAGGTGTAGGAAAAAGTCCCAAATAAAACAACTGAATCTAAAATAGACAGAATAACTAAAAGCGGATTACAGAATTCCTACATGTCACGCCGATGAGGCGGCTAACCACTGGCAATAAATTTCAATTGAAAATTCAAACGGGTCACATTTGGTTAAAATATTAAATTATTTCATCTTTAATTCGTTTTAACTTCAAATCTTTTTTCTCCTTGTCATTTTAATTTCACACATCACAATATAATATTAGGCACAATCTATGAAAAAAAAATTAAAAAGAAAAAATAATAATGCTAAATATAAGACAAATAATGACTAAAAAATATAATTTTGGCCCAACATCACATCCCCACATTTAGAATCTTGCTCGTCCTCGAGCAACAATAAAGTTCATCTTAGTAAATCAAGTTAGAAACACACCACTTTGATTGGTACAAACAATTATACCCTATAGCTATTCAAAACGTTAAGTACGCGTCCCAATCATTATGCAAGAAATACAAACAAACAACAAACTTCTAGCATCCTAACCTCAAAGACATACTCTAACTCATCAAATTTAAGTTCGTTCACCTACGCATATCAAAGAAAGTTAATAACATCACTTATCTATCATGAAATAAGTGTCCTCACAAAAAATTAGTCCACACACTCAATTCAAAAAATTGAATATACTTTAAGGACTTAGTAGCAAAAAACAACTCTCACACTACAAAAAAATTCACATGTATACACAAAGAATCATAGGCTTTCTCATTATTTATATCTCCACTAACTAAGCAATGCTCGAATAGAATCAAATAAGTCTTTAAAAGATTAATGTTGGCTTGAAGTAGAAAAACTATATAACAGTGACTTACACTTTCCTAAGCACTTTACACTTTTAGACTTCATCACCCATTATTTTGTTCACTTTTTATTTCCAGACCTCTCTTTAACTATTATTTTCATTAGTATTCTCATCTTATCAAGGTGCTTCAATTTTTTTTTCAAATTCTTTTTTACTTTTTTTCCCTCATATCACATTCTCTCAAAGAGGACCTTTGCATCACTTTGTAACTATCATTGGTTATCTTTTTAATACTCAATTATCTTTTTCTTCAGATTTATCAAATTTATCATAGCCTATAGTACAATGCTCAAGAAAATAGGATACAAAAACTAGGGACTCAACAAAAGGGTAAAGGCAAAAATATGGCTACCATCAAAAGACTACAGGTTCAAAGGGGTTAACTAGTGATATAATATCTGAAAAGATTAAAATTTACAAGACAAATCAATGTATGCTTATTATCATCTTCTAAACAAAATAATACTTTTATTTTGTTTCAGTAACATACAAGGCAAGTTCTAGATGAAGATGTAAAACATGAAATATGCAAGAAATTCTCACCACACATATCATAAGTATCAATTAAGTTGGATCAATTCTACTTCTAATACAGGAGGTTATAACAAACTAAAAAATAAGTTATGTACAGAGTCACAACCATTAACCTCGATGTCAAAGTCTGTTATTTTATTTAGATTCAAGCACTCACAAGAAAGTACTATTCAAGCTCTATCCTAAATTGCTAGTATCACACAAGTAAGCAAATGTGGTCTTCTTTTTCTCTTCAAAATAAATAAATAAATAATAAAATTTACTCCTAAAAAATAAAATATATTTGGTTCAAAGGAACCCTCTCGAAAAAAAAAGCAAAAAAAAAAGTCAAGGGATGGGCAAAGTGTACTCTAATAAAGACTAAAAAGCTAAAAATCGATAAAAATTAATCTAATCTAAGAATAAAAAAACTTTTAATGTTTTTAAACTTTTTACTTTTTTTTAACTTTTTTTAATACCTAAATCAAGAAACTAAAAAAATAATAATAATGGAAAATCTCATAGTATACTTCACCCTAAACAAATGTCGAAAGACATTCTACTCCCACACCTAAAATCATGCTTTGTCCTCAAAGCAGTAAATCAAGTAAAACAAGGGTTAAAGATACTCCCTGGGGACAAGGGGTCTTCTAGGACCTAGCTAGAAGCATGTTTTCTCAATTCTCATCATGGGTCGCGCGCACCCTTGTCACGACTTGAGATGAGGCCCTGGCTGCGACGGGCATCCCGAACCACAAAGGTCCGAGAGACCCCGTAACGATCCAACCCTATTAATCCTGCGACTATAGAGCACACGATAGTAGTAGAATCTCAATTATGATTATGTTTTCGGTCATTTTTATAATCATGATTCTGCGAGAGCGTGATAGGATGTGTCTTGATTTTCTTTCTCATTCTTCCCTACGTGTTTGACGTTTAGGATCAATTAGATGAATCTAACTGTTCTTGTTTTATTAATATGATGGCTCATAGAGTAACTACTAGTAGGGGAAAAGACGGAGTCCACAAAAGGGCCCGAGGTAGGGGTAGTGGTGATACCACAGGGAATCATACTGCCACTCCAAGAAGTTCAATAGAGCCTATTTCTGAAAAAAATGATTGCCCACCTCCATCTTCTCATAAGAGTAGTACTGTTGAGGCACGTGCATCTATGTAAAGAGCTATAGAAGGCTTGGCCGACCGACTGGATAGACAGGAGAGGGTGGTCAACATAATTCTGCATAATCTCAGCCATAATTCCAAGCACCTATTCAGACTTACTACTTTAGAAACAATGAGGTATCTTTGCAGGAGTTCCTGAAATTGAAGTCACCAAACTTCACAGGTTCAGACAGTTCAATTGATTCTCAGAGCTTTTTGATGGTACATTCAAGGTGTTGTGTATGTTAGGATGTTCTAGCGAAAGGGTTATAAAGCTTACATCATATAAATTAGAGGACATGGCTAATACTTGATATTATACTTTATTTCTAGGAAGCCCTATTACAGCACCAGTGACATGGGACGAGTTCACTAAGTTCTTAATGGATACCTTTCTTCCTGATATTTAGAAACAGAAATATGCAGCTCAATTTGAGAAATTAGTTCAGACTCCAGATATGGATGCGTCGACCTATTATATACAGTTTTACAAGCTGGCTAGATATGATTCGTACTTAGTGTCCATGAAAGCAGCTCGAATTCAAAGGTTTGTTAATGGGTTGGTTGCTCATCTCTATAATGCAGTAGCCCTACAAATGAAGGTCTTGAGCTATTATGAGATAGTGGATCTTGCTAGAAAAATTGAGGATAAGGGTCGTATGGAGCGGGCAACTTATGAGGTTCGTAATAAGGCTAAGATGGGTGGATCTTTCAATGGTGACTTAAGTGAAAATCGCAAAGTATAAAATCCGTGCCATCAGATAGGGACTGATTCGATTTCACAGTCTGCGCATAATCCACCTTCTAGATAGAATAATCAGGGGTCTTCAACATCTCAGGGATATCGTAGTTCTTGCTAGATGTATGCCATTACTCCATTCTGCTAGACTTGTGGCAAATCACATATGGAACAGTGTCGTATTTTGACTGGAGATGTTTTCGATGGGTCAGTTGGGTCATTACATCATGGATTGCCCTCAACCTCAGAGAAATGTTAGTCAGGGTTCTGGTCAGTTAGCTACACCTGGTCAGGCTACTCATAATACTGTAGGCAGGTATAGGGAATAGAGGTTGAGGTAATGGAGAGCGGGTTACTGAAAATCAGGCACAAGAAAATACTGGTAGAGGCCAATAGATAGTCTTTGCAGTTACTAGACAGGATGTTCAGTCCTCGAATGCAGTAGTTACAGGTATTCTTTTCGTTTGTTTATTTGATGCATATGCTTTGATTGATACGGGTTCTACCCACTCTTATGTGTCCTCACACTTTGCTGTGAGATTTGATACACAGCCAGAGATGTTAAATTATTCTTTTCTTGTTGGTACTCTTGTAGGAGATTCCTTATTAATTGATATGTGTACCGTGATTGCGAGATTATAGTGAAAAGTAGGGATACACTTGCTGACTTGATTGTACTTGATATGATTGATTTTGATGTGTTGATGGGCATGAATTGGTTAGCTCCTTGCTATGCTACCGTAGATTTTCATGCAAAGATGTTTGATTTGAGACACCCAACAGATCTAGTTTTGTATTGAAAGGGGGTCAAGTTCTAGAGGTTAGTAAAGTTATATCTTTTATGAAGACTCAACGACTATTGAAGAAAGTTTGCACGAGAATTTTGGCTATGATAAGTGATGTTAGAGAGGGAGCACTAAGATTAGAGGAGCTACCTATTGTGAAGGAATTTTCTAATGTTTTTATTAAGGAGTTGCCAGTATTACCTCCAGTACGAGAGATAGACTTCGGCATTGATTTGGAACTTAACACTGCCAATATCTATACCGCCATATCGAAGGGCACCAACAGAATTGAAGGAGATCAAGCAACAGTTGCAGGATTTGCTAGATAAGAGTTTTATCAGACTGAGTATATCATGATGAGGTGCACCAATTTTGCTTGTAAAGAAGAAATATGGGTCTCTAAGAATGTGTATTGATTTCAAACAGCTAAATAAGGTAACAATACGTAATAAGTATCTGTTTTCTCGTATAGAGGGCCTATTTGATCAGTTGCAAGGTGCTGCCTAGTTTTCGAAGATTGATCTTCAGTCTAGTTATCATTAGCTTAGAATCAGGGAAGAAGATATATGCAAGACAACATTCAGAACTCAATATGGGCATTATGAGTTTCTTGTGATGCCTTTTGGGTTAATCAATGCTCGGGTTGCATTCATGGACTTGATGAATAGGTTGTTCAAGCCATTTTTGGAAAAATTTGTGAAAGTATTTATTGATGATATTCTAATATATTCTCGAAGCCAGGAAGAACATGAGAATCATCTGATGACTGTTTTGCAGACATTGCGGGAACATAAGCTTTATTCTAAGTTCCCAAAGAGTAAATTTTAACTTGACTCGGTATCATTTTGGGGGCATGTTGTATCCAAGGATGGTATCACGGTGGATACTAAAAATACAGAAGTAGTGCATAAATAGTGTATACCTACTTCACCTACAGAGATTCACAACTTTATAGGTTTGTCTAATTATTATAGGCGTTTTGTGTGGGATTTCTCTAAAATTGCAGCTCCATTGACCAGGTTAACACAGAAAAATATGAAGTTCTAGTGGACGAAAGAATGTGAGTAGAGCTTTCAAAAACTCAAAACATATTTGACCACCGCACCAGTATTAGCCTTACTATCGGGTTCTGGAGGATTTAAGGTATTCTGTGATGCTTCGAGAGTTGAATTAGGATGTGTTCTCATACAACATGATCATGCTATTGCTTATGCTTTGAGGCAATTGAAGAAACATGAGCTTAGATATCCTACACATGAGTTGGAGATTGCTGCAGTGGTATTTGCTCTTAAGATTTGGAGGCATTACTTATACGGTGAAACTTGTGAGATTTATACTGACCATAAGAGCTTGAAGTATATTTTCCAGCAGAGAGATCTAAATTTTCGACAGTATCAGTGGATGGAACTACTCAAGGATTATGATTGTGTTATCTTGTATCATCTTGGAAAAGCTAATGTTGTTTTTGATACTTTGAGCAGGAAATCTATAGGTAGTTTGGCGTATATAGTTCCTGGAAAGAGATAATTGGCAAATGATATGCAGAAACTTGAAGGCAAAGGTGTTAGATTTGGTGTTGGAAAGTTAAATGTATTGTTGTCTTGTGTTCAAGCTAAAATATTCTTTGGTAGAGCGCATAAAGGCCACTCAATTTGAGGATGTGCAGTTGCACAAATATCGAGATGAGGTCCTAGCTGGTCAAAATAAGACATTGAGTGTTGATTCTGATGGTATTCTTTGATTGGATAACCAATTATGTGTACCAGCTATAGATGGGTTAAGACAAGCTATTCTTGAGGAAGCTCATAACTCCAGATATACTATTCACCCCGGTTTCACCAAGATGTATCATGACCTATAATAGTTGTACTGGTGGGAAGGTATGAAGAAAGATGTTGTTAACTTTGTTTCCAGTTGTTTGACTTGTCAACAAGTTAAAGAAGAGCATCAATGCCAAGTAGGTTTATTACAAGAGATCAGAATTCTAGATAGGAAATGGGAAAGAGTTACCATGGATTTTGTAATTGGGCTCCCGCAAACCATTAAAAACTATGACTCTATATGGGTAATTATAGACCGACTTACTAAATCATCTCACTCTTTGCCAGTAAAGACTACATATAGTGGAGTGAAATATGCTCAATTATTTATGAATGAAATTGTCCAACTTCCTAGAGTTCCATTGTCTATCATTTCTGAAAGTGGATCACAGTTCACTTCACACTTTTGGAGATATTTATAAGAAGCGTTGCGTACCCCGAGTAGATCTTAGTATTGTATTTCATCCACATACAGATGGACAGTCTGAGCGCACTATACAAATTTTGAAGGATATATTGAGAGCCTGCATTATTGATTTTGGAGGTAATTGGGATACTTACTTACCCATAGCTGAATTTGCTTACAATAACAGTTTTCAGTCAAGCATTCAGATGGATCCATATGAAGCTTTGTATGATAGGTAATGTCCTTCTCCTATCGGATGGCTTGAAGTTGGAGAAGCTAAAGTTTTAGTGTTCACAGTTATGGATAAGGTTTTTCTACGAGTCTCCCCTATAAAAGGTGTGATACGATTCGAGAAAAGAGGTAAATTGAGCCCCAGATTTATAGGACCTTATGAGATACTTGATCGAGTAGTAGGCGTCGCGTATCATTTATCACTTTCTCCCTTGATGTCTTTCATCCATCAGGTTTTCCATGTCTATGTTAAGGAAGTATATATCAGCTTTCTCTCGTGTGCTCGAAGCACCAACCTTGGATTTGGATGAGAGCTTAACCTATGAGGAGGAATCAATAGCTATTGTTAATTGACAAGTAAGAAAGTTGCGGTCAAAGGAGTTTGTGTCCGTGAAAGTCTTATGGAAGAATCATACCGTTGAAGAAACTTAAAATTTTAAAATTTTGTAACTTAAATATTTATTTTACAAAATATCATAATTTAATCAATGCTTATCTTAAAAATAAATTCAAATGATTAAAGTCTTGATTTAAATATAATTTACTCTCAAAAATAATTTATTTGGATAAATATGTGTTTGATTTTATTAAATCAAGAAGCTCGGAATTAAATAAGGTATTAATTCATTTCGAATTTTATTTTAATTTAGCCAATCCACTAGGTTTGGCCATAATTGAAATTAAATGGCCACAATTGCAATGCAGTTGGCCAAAACTTAAATAGAATTGGCTAAATCCTCAATACCTAATTAAAAAACTCCATCAGCAATCCACTATAATTTCGGTCCAAACCCAACTTCCCATCAACGCCAAACTAGCTATTCTTTTAAGTTGTCACCAGCCCAACAACAATTAAAATACCCAGCCACTGGCCCAACACAATCAAATAACCTCAGCAACAACACGTACGCTCAATAGCCACAACATATACGTACAACAACATCGACAAACAACAAAACAACAGCCTCCAACATCAAATCGCCGAACAACATCAATACCGACTAGTTCTAGTGGAAATCCTTCCATGACGACCCGATTGCCCGACGAAAACTGACCCGTGATTCCAGCGATAAGGAATCATACGACCTCAACAAATCATCATGAATCCGTTGCAAAAGGGTATGATTTCGTACAAATTTTCATCACAATCTTATCCTTTTTTTCAAAATTGGAATTCCTCCTCATTTGAATTTCAAAATTAACCCCCATTTTCCCATCTATATAAAGCGGATTTTGGGAATCTGAAAGAGGAGGGAGAGGAAATTCTCTTGGGGGAGAAAATTTGTTTAGGTCCAAAAATTTCTTTTGAGAACAAAAACAAGAGAAAAAGGGGGGGTTGGAAATTTATGGGTTCGGAAAAATTTGAAAGGAAAGACAAGAAAGAAAAGAGGTAAAGAGAAAACAAAGAAACTGTGGGATAGAAAAATTCTATTTTCCGAAGGTTCGTCAGCTAAATTAGAGCTTCGAGTCGAAGGGGAAGATGTTCTTTCAGGTGGTTGTGATTCCGATGAAGCTTCGAGTCCTGTTTTGCTGCCCAACATCCGGTTAGTCATCGATTCCATTTTATTACTTTATAGTATTGTTGTTGGCATTGTGATTTGATTAACTCGTTAAGTGTAGTGTTGCTACTATAGAGATTTAATTTTTATGATGTTATGTATGGTGCTATTACTATAGATATTTGATTGATTTGTTAAATCTGGTTCCGCTGCTTGTAGAAAGTTGATTAATTTGTTTAAGAGTGATGCTGCTTATGTTTTCTCCCTTTTTTAGTGGTTGCCTTTTCCTAGTTTTCCTGGGAGGGGACTATTATGATTGTAAGATTTTAATGAACTTATGAGGTGCTTCCATAGTTTTTCTTGAGTGAATTGATTTGTGAGTCTTGCTTTTGATAGTCTAAATGGTGATTTTTTTAACTAACTTCCACGTCAATTTTATCTCTTTTCTTCCCCACATGTTTTCCTATCAGTTTATTTTTTCTTCTTTTGGAATGCATCTTTTAAACCGTGAAATACCCTGAGGTAGTATTGTGGATTTAGTAAAATGATTAGACCTTGTTGTGATTACTTGAAATACAGAAATGCAACCCCATGTGTAGTATGAACTTGTTTAAGATTTTATTCGATTTGAATCAATTGTGTTTTGTATTTATATTATCAAATTGATTACTCTTATTACAAATAAAACTTTAATCCTCCTCTTTATTTGGCATGAAAAATCCGTTCGAGGTCAAGTGCGTCCTCCCCTTTCTTTGCATTCAAGGGCCCGATGAAGCCCATCCCCTCAAGTCCGTTTCAAAACTAAGGCCAAAGTCGAGCGTGTGGTGTATCAAGGCAAGGAGTCAAAAGAAGAAGAATGGGGCAAAGTCCCATCTTTGAAGCGGCAAAGAGACTAGAAAATCTCTTTTTATTTATTTATTTATTTATTTATTATTGTCTTTTATTATCTATTTATTCATTTATTTAATTAATTATTTGGGCCTGGAAGTCAAAGTTGTAAAGTAATACACGTGAAGCGGATTTTGGGCCAAAAGGCTCAAAAACTAGATTAGGTCAGGTGAAATAGATCGAAAGCCCAATTAGATTAGGATAAGTTTCATTGGGCCCAAATCTCTTACTTTCTCCTTTCTTTCCCCTTTTATGTGTTTTTATGCTTATTAGTTTTGTTTAGACTTAGTAAAAACTCCTACTGAGTCGTCTAAATCTATTTTACACAAGACTTTCTAAAAAACCAATAACTTTTTTCAACAAATAAATATTTTGTTTTTTGAAGTTAGTCAAAAGATGTTTTCAAACAGTCTGGATAACCATAAGTTAGCGGACATTTTAGGTGCCTAAAATCTTTCTTAAATGTTAATAGGAACCGCTTATTCAGAATTTTTGAAACTAAATGATTTTTCTATTTTGGATCGTTTGATAGTATTTTATAAAGGTTTCTTAATTCCTTTTCAAAATTAAGTGGTGACTTTCTCAAATAAGTAAAATTTTTTGCAAAACAGGGACCGAATTTCCTAAAGTGGGGAGAATGTAATATCCCTTTTAAAAAAAAAGTGGGTCAATCCCATCCTCTAATTGAAAAAAAGGAAAGGGATAGGCATATCCCATATGTACGGCCCCAAAATCAATTAAGAAAAGGATTGATTTCAATCCAAGAAAAAGTTAGCTGTTTGGAGATTTTTACCAGGTTTAAGGTAAACCTTTTCCTACATTTTTATCCCAAATTTTGGTCTAAGTAATTTGTTTTGGGTACTAAAATTTGCTTATCTGTCACGTCCCAAAATTTCATCGGATCGGACTGGCACTCGAAGCCGAGAAGGTCCGGGAGAACCCGTTCAAATACTTGTACTTTCACTTATATGTCATCAAAAATTTGACAACACTTCGTTGAATATAGAAGGGTCTAATTACCTGTATCAGCACAATACGCACAAATATATATATATATAATACTTGGCCGTCGGTGCCACCACATATACAAATATAACATCATTATATAAACTTCCATGACTTTACCCTTCCTTTTGTCTATAAATCCCCGCCGACACATGACTCCTGTATAATAACAAAATATAAGGAACCGACTCGGAAAGCTCTGAAGCAAACTGGAGCTCACCAACAATAGTTGTATGACCTGGCTCCTACTTGTGCGGTGTATGAGCTGAGGTACCTATGCCTGCAGCATGAAATGCAGGTCCCCGTGGGGGACGTCAGTACGAAATATGTACTGAGTATGTAAAGCTGTAGATAATCACATATGATATAAGAGCTCAATAGAAATCAGAAACAAGTGAATAAATCGTAATAGGAGTGGACCACACTTACTAGAACTTGTGACAACCTGTACATTGTATTTATTCAATCACTTTACCTTCGTTCTTATCGTCTTTGTAATCATTACTGTACTGTACTGTGACCATTAGGCTGCCTACAGTACATATCAACTGGGATTGACCCATGCTAGGCTTATGCCCCTGGGATACCACCCATAAACACATAAATAGGGATCGACCCATGCTAGGCTTATGCCCCTGGGATACCACCCGATAAGAGAGAACTTCCATCACTTAGTTCAATTAATCTTTGAGATTGTTATTTCGGTCGCCACCACATTTTTTGATACTTTGAAACAATGATACATCAATAGGAACCAAGTAATAGACTTTCTATACAATAACGATGTAATAAAGTCTCATTGGTACATCAACAATGTGTTTCAGAATCATCAATATCACAACAATGTAATAGGAGCCTTTTGGTATAGCAATGAAACATTTTGACACTTTATAGAATGGAAACAACTTCGTTAGTAATGTAGAACAATACATGTTTTTGGACAACCTCAGAATCTTACTTGATGGAACATTGGTGTTTTCAAGCCAAAGAACATTGTTAGAGTATGCTTTACATACCTCGTCGTAGATTCGGATACCAATTCAACACAACTTTCCGCCTTTACAAATCACTTATCTACAATGAAATATTTGGCATCTAGTATTAGCAACCCAACACCACAATTCTCTTCCATAATTCCATACAACCAATATTTGCAAAGCATTCCAAAAATCAACTTGAACAATAGGTTTATGTGTATATATATATATATATATATATATATATATATATATATATATATAATCATCATTTCAATACCACATCATCACACCAAATCCCTTCACAATTCAACATAGTCCAACCATGCACAAGAATAATCCAACATCATTTCCAATCATCTTTCAACAATAATCAAATAGCACACTTCTTATGCTCACATGCATATATATACATATCCATATAAATAAAACCAACATAATTTACATCCTTACCATAAAATGGCCTTTTTGATTTCGAAGTCCTGTTGGCACAAATAAGGGGTGCTTCTCGAAGCCCTCGAGACGGTGAACACAACTACGAAATCAATTAGGATTTTCTACGGTTGAATCACAAGATAATTGGAGTTGAAATTTGGCTAGGGTTTCTTATTCTTCAATAATGGATGATAAATGATGGATATGAGGCTAAGTATATGTATATAATGACCAATTTTCGTCCATGAGGTAATGAAAAATGATCATATAGCCCTTAAAAATTTAAGTAAATCCGAATTTGTCCATGGTGGACTGTTTTGACAGGCTAAACTAAATCGGCCATAACTCTTTGCTCCAATATTGGATTTGGGTGAAATTGGTATCGTTGGAAAGATAATTCAAAGGGATTTCATTTCATATAAAGTAGGCCACCCAGTTCGTCCTGTACAAGGAGTTATGATCGTTTGAAGTTGACCCTGAAAAGCTATTTTGACAGGCTGAAGTAAAACGAGTATAACTCCTTACTCAGATGTTGGATTTGGATGAAACCAATTGCGTTGGAAAGAAGACTCAAAGATATTTCTTTTGATAGGTGGTATCTCTCCCAGTTCATTATATTAAGGGAGTTATGATCGTTCAAATTTGACTTAAAAAACTGGCAGGCCTCAGTAGTTTGTGTGCAGAAAATTTTCCTGCACATTTACTATTCACCATATCCCGGCCACCATTTTATAGTTTCGAACGTGCTCGATTAAATCCTAAACTTATCCATTTTTGGAAATCTTTATATCATTGGAAAGCTTATTCAATAACCTTCGTATGGAACCATCGACGGGCGAATTTCGGTATAAATAAAATAAAAAATTAATTCCATATACATAAGACCAATACACGTACTTGAATACGCCAATACATGTACTTGAATACGGGGTGTTACATCCTTCCCCCCTTTAGGACATTCGTCCTCAAATGTTAGCGTAGTTATTCAACCAAAACAAGTTCAAGTCCACCATTAACATTCACATCATCACATAAATACTATGCATATATAAACAAAAACTTACTTGTTAATGTTCTAACTCCGTTTCTTGAACTTACTCTTCATCTTTGAACAAATGAGGATACTTAGATTTCATTGCTTCCTCAGTTTTCCATGTAATCTCTTCCCTATGTTGATTTCTCCAAAGTACTTTCACCGATGCTACTTCTTTATTTCTCATCTTCTTAACTTGATGATCTAATATAGCAATAGGCATCTCCTCATAGGTAAGATCTTCTGTTACTTGCACATCTTCAGTAGAAGTAATAAGGGACGGATCTCCGATGCACTTTCGAAGCATCGATACATGAAATAATGGATGCACTGATGAAAGTTCCTGGGGTAGCTCTAATTCATAAGCAACTTGCCCACATCTTCGAATAATCTTATATGGGCCTATATATTGTGGAATCAACTTTTCTTTCTTGCCAAATCTCATCACCCCTTTCATTGGCGATACCTTCAAAAATACCCAATCGCCTAACGAAAACTCTAGCCCTCTTCTTCTACTATCCGCATATGACTTGTGTCGACTTTGGGCTGTTTTCAACCGTTGCTGAATCACCTTGACTTTTTCTATGGCTTGATACACAAGATCCGGTCCGAACATAAGAGTTTCACCCGCTTCGAACCATCCTATTGGTGATCTACACTTCCTCCCATATAAAGCTTTATATGGTGCCATTTTGATACTTGAATGATAGTTATTATTGTAGGAAAACTCAATAAGAGGTAAATGATCATCCCGGCTGCCTTTAAAATCTATAACACATGCTCGTAGCATAGCCTCAAGTGTTTGAATGGTGCGCTCTGCTTGTCTCTCCGTCCGTCTGAGGGAGAAAAGTTGTACTCAGATTCACTTGTGTTCTCAAACTCCGTTGGGAAGACTTCCAAAAGTTTGCGGTAAATTGAGTTCCCCGATCCGATATAATAGAAGTTGGCACTCCATATAATCGGACTATTTCTTTAACATACAACTTCGAATATTCTTCAACTGTGTAAGTGGCCTTAACGGGTAAGAAATGTGCGGATTTAGTAAGTCTATCCATAATCACCCATATAGAATTAAATTTACGAGCTGTACGAGGCAAACCTATAACAAAATCCATGTTGATCATGTCCCACTTCCAAATTAGAAGATCTATACATTGCATATAGCCTCCGGGTTTTTGGTGCTCAACTTTAACTCTTTGATAATTTGGACATTCAGCTACAAATTCTGCAATGCTCTTCTTCATGTCATTCCACCAATACATATCTTTCAAATCTTGATACATTTTGGTTGATCCTAGATGAATGAAATACCTTGAAAAATGTGCCTCTGTCATAATCTTCTTTCTTAGCCCGTCAATATCCGGCACACACAATTGATTTTGGCACTGAAGTACTCCTTCTCGCGTAAACTCAAATGCCTTGGTCGCACCACTCTGAACGTTCTCCTTAAGCTGTGATAAAATAGGGTCTGCATATTGCTTCTCTTTCACTTCAGCTACTAATGAATATTCCGCAGCATTATGTATGATAAGCTCTTTATTCGGAGTTTCAAGAAGGCGAACTCCCAAACTAGCTAACTGGTGAAGATCTTTAACCATCCCTTGACTTTCTATAGGTGCCATCATAGCCTTACGACTTAACGCATCAGCTACCACATTTGCTTTCCCTGGATGGTACAAGATATCAACATCGTAGTCCTTTAATAGTTCAAGCCATCTCCGCTGCCTTAAATTTAGATCCTTCTGATTATAAATATATTGCAAGCTCTTATGGTCAGTATATATATCAACATGAACCCCATATAAGTAGTGGCGCCATATCTTTAAAGCAAAAATAACTGCTGCCAGCTCAAGATCGTGTGTAGGATAATTTTTCTTATGTGGCCGCAATTGTCTGGAAGCATATGCTATGACCTTACCATGCTGCATCAACACACATCCTAAACCAATTCTAGAAGCATCACAATACACTGTATACCCTTCGGTGCCTTCTGGAAGTACTAACACGGGTGTAGAAATCAACTTGTTCTTTAAATCTTGAAAACACTTCTCACATGCATCATTCTATTGGAATTTGGATGCTTTATGGGTTAGCTTGGTTAAGAGTGCTGAAATGGAAGAAAAGTCTTTAATAAACCTTCTACAATAACCGGCCAACCCGAGAAAACTACGAATCTCCGTAGGCGTTATGGGCCTTGGCCAGTTCTTCACAGCTTCTATCTTTTGAGCATCAACCTTTATCCCTTCACTAGATACAATATGACCCAAAAATGCCACCGACTTTAACCAAAACTCATATTTAGAGAACTTTGCATAAAGATTACAATCACGAAGAGTCTGCAATGTCTGTCGTAAGTGATTGGCATGGTCCTCTTCTGATCTAGAATAAACTAGTTCATCTATAAAAACTATCACAAATACATCCAGGAATGGCTTAAACACCCTATTCATCAAATCCATAAAAGGTGCAGGTGCATTTGTTAGCCCAAATGACATAACTAGAAACTCATAATGACCATACCTTATTCGGAAAGCTGTTTTGGGTATATCTTTTTCTTTGACCCTCACTTGGTGGTAACCTGACCTCAAATCAATCTTAGAAAAGCACTTGGCGCCCTGTAACTGATCAAATAAATCATTAATTCTTGGGAGAGGATATTTATTCTTAATAGTCACCTTATTCAATTGCCGATAATCAATACACATCCTCAGCGAGCCATCCTTTTTGCGTACAAATAACACTGGTGCTCCCCAAGGGGAAATACTAGGCCTAATGAACCCCCTTTCTAGCAAATCTTTCAATTCCCGTAATTTTGCTGGGGCCATTCTATACGGAGGAATGGAGATTGGTTGGGTGCCTGGTATTACATCAATACCAAACTCTACTTCTCGTTCAGAAGGCAAACCTGGAAGATCTTCAGGAAATACATCAGAAAATTCATTTACCACCGGAACAACGTGAAGAGTTGGTGGCTCCGCTTCTGTATCCCTTACTCTAACTAAATGATATATATATATCCCTTGG
Organism: Capsicum baccatum var. pendulum; assembly: GCA_030864225.1. Lineage (NCBI taxonomy): Eukaryota > Viridiplantae > Streptophyta > Magnoliopsida > Solanales > Solanaceae > Capsicum > Capsicum baccatum. The sequence continues at coordinate 252,991,171 of CM061555.1, forward strand.
AAATCATTCTTCTCGCCTTAAAATAAGAAATAAATCTACCTCTTGGCGCGCTAATTTCACCTTTTCATTCAAGGACTGATTCATTTGGAAAATGGAAATATACCTTTTTCGTGCCGCAATCAATTGTGGCATAACAAGACGCCAACCATTCCATACCCATTATAACATCAAAATCTACTATTTCTAACTCCACAAGATCAGCCATCGTATCACGACCACAAACAGTTACCATGCAGTTTCGATAAACCCTTCTAGCTATAATAGATTCCCTGACTGGTGTGAATACTTTAAATGGCTTAACTAACAGTTCGGGTATTGTTTCAAACTTTCCAGCAACCAATGGAGTAACATAAGATAATGTAGAACCGGGATCAATTAAGGCATATAAATCGAATGAAAATACAGATAACGTACCCGTAACCACATCTGGGGAAGCCTCTAAATTCTGTCGATCCACTAGAGCATACGTACGATTTTGAGCCCCGCTAGAACTCGTGGCTCCTCTATTACCTTTAACACGACCCATTGGCTGTGCACCCCTTCCTGAATAAGGCATCGATGATGATGATGCAACAAATGACCCCGTAGGTCATGCCATACCCCCTATGTCCCTTCGTGGGCATTCCCTCATCATATGCCCCGACATACCACACCAAAAGCAAACATTGGTCCCCAACCGACATGTGCCTAAATGATACCTTCCACATTTATTGCATGGCTCTCGAGGAGGTCTCGATTGGCTCATATTCCCTTGCCCTTGGTAACCCACTGATCGCGAACTATGACCCTCACTTCTTTGCCCAAATTGACTGCCTCTGAACCCCTGATGCTGTGGTGGAGCACTAGCTGCAGAATAAGAAAATAATGGCCTAGGTGGTCTAGCAGAAAATTGAGGTCTAAAACCTCCCTGTGGCGCCATAAACTGCCCTGTAGATTTGGCCCTCTTAGAAGATCCGTTTTCAAATTCCTGTGTTCTTCTTCTTTGCCTCTGATCTTCCATTTTCTGTGCAAATGCTTGGATCCTAGCTATATTCATGTCTTTATTCAGTGCAGCAATAGTACAATCCCTAACCAAATACGGATCCAATCCATCCACATACCGATGAACTCTGTCATCCATAGTAGCTATAATATTAGGAGCATATCTGGACAAAGAATTAAATCGAAGACTATACTCCCTCACACTTGTATTACCCTATCGAAGATTTAAGAACTGATCCGCACGGGCCTGACGAGTCTCATATGGAAGATAATGATCAATAAATGCCTCTTTGAACTCTTTCCAAGTAGCTGGGGTGCATCAATGCCCCTTGACCGTTTCCAATCTTCATACCAATATATAGCCTCACCTTTGAATCTATATATGGCTAACTCCACTATCTCTCTACCCGATACATGCATTACCTCTAGGGCCCTTTGAATCTGATCAATAAAGTCTTGTGGGTCCTCGTTAAGATCTGATCCAGTAAAAGTGGGAGGATCCATCTTAAGAAAATCCTGTGTTCGAAGGCTAGCCGCCCTATCTATACCACTAGGACCTTCAGTAGGAATGGCTTGCCCCTGAGCTTGCCCAGCAACTATACGAGTCAAAAGTTGCACTGCATTTCTAAGATCTTGATCAACAGCATTAATAGGTGGCTCTGGGGATATAGTTCTCCTCCCCCTTATTTCTTTCGGACTGGGGGAAGTTTCTGATGCATGCTCAGCTGGAGCCTCACTTTGATTAGCTGGTATAGTGGGTGATGATAACGCTCAATCTACAGCTCTCTTAGGAGTGTAAAGCGGTCGCTAGCAAATATAGAACCCAACTGGGTTGGGTATCGATCCCACAGAGAATAGCTTGGTCAACAAGTAAGCAACGATTACTAGACTTTTAGTGCAAGTCTCGTAAGAAGGGGGGATTGTAATGTGTAACCAAAATAATAAAGTAAAGGCTAAAAATAGCAAAGTAAAAAGAAAAGGATTGTTACGTAAGTTGTAAACAATGAGAATTGAAGAGTTAGGGTTATGTCCACCTCCTGAGTTATACGTCTCTATTGACTATGAGTATGTAGAATTCCGACATGCATGTGCTTATAGAGAATTGTATTCGATGGTAAATCTAGGCGTCTTTCGACCTATTCGAGGATTATTTCACTTTAACTCTTTCGAGCTTAAAGCGTATCTAACGGTACGAATTCTCCAAGAGGTTAATCCAGTTACGGCACTAACTATTTAGTAGGGAATTTAGGGGGTGACCCTACTACCTTGACATTATCTCCTTTCCAGACAAATAACCTTTCTTTCGAACAAGTTAAATGTTATACTGGCGTATTCTTGTGTTTGCAACCCCAACAGAGAGGTTTAGTTACCTATGAATGCGAAGGAGATCACGAATGAAGATAGTATTTATACATGCCATAAACTCACAAACTCATAGCAATAGATAGTATCTCAGTTGGCTTCCATAACCCCAACAGAGAAGTTTAGTTACCCATGATTGCGAAGGAGATCACGATTGACATTGTTGTTATACCACAATAAGGATGAATTTCGTGTGGCTCAAGAGGTAGGCGTTGGGCGTGAATTTCCTAGGCAACGTAATGATTCTCTTGTTGCGGAATTTAAGAATAGATGAATAGAAGAAGAAAAATAGAATTAATGGAAAGATTAGAAGAGTTGTAGTTGATGGAAGAAGAATGTATCTCTCCACTAAGGGAGGAATTCATTAAAAATCTCTAGCAAGATAGGGTATTTATAATACCCATATCCTAATCCTACTAAGCTAATGAAATATCTAACCAAATCCTACTAAGCTAATGAAATACTTAACCCCATTGTACTAGGTTAATGTAATATTCTCCTAATCCAAATAAACAAATGAAATACTTAACCCAATTGTACTAGGTTAATGTATCATTATCCAAATCCAACTAAGTTACTGCAGTCCCCAAAGTTTTTAGAAATGTTGTTTTAGCCTGGGACAGATTTTCCATGCATCACTTTTGGTCCTTTAGGCGTTCAAGCTCCCTTTCCTTCCTTCGTGAGCTTTCTTTGGCGTCAAGTAAGCCATAAAATGCTGAATTCTGCATCATTTATACCTGAAACTTTGCTAATCATGTTCGTTAGCTCACTTATAGGAAAAAGGACTAAAAGTGCATGAAATATATAATTTGTTCTCAAAACATGGCACAAATATGGGCAAAATATATTGATATAGGCGTGTAAATTCGCCTATCATCAACACCCCACACTTGAAGCTTTGTTCATCCTCGAACAAAATATCATGTCCCTCTACACATCAACTTAGGGTTTCACAGCAACAACACAAAATATTCGTCAAGACAAGCACAATAATTATCAACAAAGAGTAGCTTTCCGATCATTAGTAGAAACAGTTTCACCTCTAGCATAGACTCGTGATGGTGGTCAACTCATATTCAAAAGCTAAGGCACAAGGAATCATATACAACTACCCAAAACTCATCAACCATGTGTGTCTCACAATATATTACCCATAATCACTCACAAGTATAGCATATTTTTCAAACATGGGTATCAAAATATCCTTGCTCTCACTCTCACAAAGAATTCATATGCAATAACTGATGACCATAGGCTTGCCCTTAGTGTAATACTCCACTAAATGTCAGAATGCTAAGATTAGGATCAAATAGGTCTTTTGATGGTTGTAATGTAGGCTAAGGGACGGGTAGGACTATTTTGGCCAGAAATAGTGACTAAGTTCCTAAGCACTTTAATACATCACATTGTATCATTGACATTTTTTTCTTTCAACCTTTCTTCTTTCTTTTATTCTACCACCCTTGTTCTCCTCTTTTTTTTTTCAATTTTTAAGCATAACTCACTTTTCAGCTTTCTTTTCCTTTTTCTTTTCACCACATACCTCTTATGATAGCACTTTCTTTTTCATAGCACATTCAAGCACCATTACAATTTAAAGCATCACACTTACCCAATTTCCTCTTATATTGTCACAAGACTTTATACTTTAAAGCACTTAGGAATTTGGATCAAATCACGGTCTTGAAAAAAAAATGGATTAAGCTTACATACAAGGTTGTCAAAGAAATAGGCTAAAGGCTCAAAAGGGTTTAACTAGGATGATGTCCAAGGGTAGGTAAAACGAAGGTAAACATATGTAGGTTGCCAAATAAATGCCTAAATCATCTCCTAAACTCACACTCCTTATTTTCGCTTTGCATACATACCAGGCAAGTTCTAGCATCAGCCACAAACATAGAATATACTATTAATCTCACACACACAAGACACATGGTCGACTTTATTGGAAGTGATCTAGACTCTTGACCCAACAAGTGAAGGAATTGAACCACACAATATCACATAATGAGTCACAATTAGAGCCTAAACGTCTCAATAGTCATAATTGTAGCACATACTCTTGTTATAATCTCATGCTGCCTATTGGAATTATTTCATGCGAGAATTTTTTTTTTTTAAAAAACGACACAAAAATAAAACAAGGTAAACAGAGTAAACAAACATAAATAAAACAAAGTAAACAGAGTAAAAAAACATAGAACATAGATAACAAACATAGATGCGATAGAGAAGTATAGCATGCGATACCGCCATCCCACACTTAAATGGGACACTGCCCTCAGTGGAAAATAAATACGAAGAACCTGGTCATTCGGACTCTTTCTCAATGTCGGGGGTCATACCCCCTTCGTCGGAATCATCATAAGAGTCGTCGTCAGAGTTCTCCTCCTGATCGGAGTCTGGCAAGCGTCGATCGTCATCGGTTGGCACATCATCGTCTAGAGGTTCTTCAAAGTATACACCCACTCCACACATCTCCCATTCATGCATGTTCATTGGATAATCATGGTCCAGCTGTTGGAGCTCTTCAGCAGTTGGAACACGACCTCCACTCATCATTGTGAAGTGTGTCATGCCATAAAGATGACGAAAGAAACTCTCATCACGAGCATGTCTCTCCGCAGTAGTAAGGTTGACACCATGAGTTGTTTCAGTATCTTTGACCTTTGTGAGGTCAACCTTCTTCGGGTTATGTGGGAGTTTGTGATCCGCTGGTTCCTCTTCGATATCCTCCTTCCGCAAGAGTGCTGTTAACAGATTACCAAAAGTGAAGTGGGACCTTTTGTGGAGTCTGGCCTTCCGCATTGTAGAGCGAATGATTGCCGCAAAATTGATAGGGACATTCGTCATCAAAGCATAGACCAAACACACTCTATCTCTTGATATCTTGGTGTATTGAGTCCCAGGAATAAGGCATGAGTTGACAATACGCAACCAGATTCTTGCTTCCCTATTTAATGGAGCATAGGGGAAGGTGTTGTGTTGTCCGATGTCTCGGTGTCTGCCCCACCTTGCCATCGATCTACTTCCACAAAGTGTGTGTCGTATTGCTCTATAAGGAGGCCTGCTGTACAACTCTTTGAATGATGCTGGGTCGATCGAAGGTAAACCAAGAAAGGAATTGAGCAAATTCGCGTTGAGCTGTAACACTTAGCCCCGAATCTGACTTCGTTGCCTGTGGTTTTCGGCGACCAGTTGGCGTAGAACTCCCTTGTCAAATCAAGATTACATTCTCCCGTGTCGCGGAAGATGAAATCCAGTTTCAACGCCATTATTTTCGCCAACATTCGCGGCTCCTTCTTCGCTATGGTGTCCTTGTTGATCAAGTCGACGTGAACATATTTCCGTTCCTTGTTGTTCTTGTACCATTCTTTGTCTTCCTCCTCAAGAACCCATTTTATTCCAAACATTCATCGGGGTAGTTGCATTGAGGATGATTCTCCTTGTTCCTTGCGACCTCTCTTCTTGCCCTTTTGGGAAGTGGTAGCCTTATCTTGTTGCGCTTTAGGTGCCATTGTTCCTGAGACTTAAACAATATTCATGTTAGCATCAACTCACAGGAAACAATCTATACACAAGCCATCGTGGTACCACCCCACACTTAGGTTCGTTAAAACAAAATAGTGAAGTGAATTCATACATTTTAGGAACTATGTTCCAACAAGAAAATCAGTGATGTATCACTACTTGCAGCCTTTGCACTACTTTCATGTTAGATATAACAACACTACTACATAGGGGTTACATCATGGTATAGGTATTTTCAACAATCACAACCTCCTAAGTCGGTAGGCAACTATAAGTCTTATCCCGATGAATGGGATAGTCTGACATGTAAGTATTCAAGTATCAAGCTTAAGCAATTTTCATAACCATAACAATTTCGCAAATAGTATAACAATGCTATTAAAACCAAATTCAAGTCAGAAACAAGTCAAGATTATCCTAACGTATATGTTCACGCACATGGTTTTGTGTCAACAATCCAAACACATTAACATCACCAATAATCTTTCAAGATGTAGCAATTCATAATAGGCATAGCAACGTAGTACTTACGAGAAATAGATGAAGAATACAAGAGTACTTACGTGATTGAAGCCTTTGGAGATGTCTTTGTGAATTGGAAGAGCAAAAAGAAAAAGTTTGAGATGATTTGGAGAGAGTATGCGGCGCCTTTAGGTCTATTTCTAATGTGGTTATGTTTCAAGACCAAGTCCCCTTTATATAGGAAAAGAATGGGTCGGGTTTTGACCCATTTTCAAACGGTTTTGGAGACAAAAATGCCCTATATGCGGCGCATAATGCTTGGCATAGTCATAGTATAGGCGGCGCATAGTATATGGTATTTAGGTACCTATGCGGCGCATAGGTCATGGCATTTAGGGACATATGCGCCGCATAGTGTATAGCATTTGAGATACTGAGACCTAATGCTATAGCATAGGCGGCGCATAGTGTATAGCACACTTAAGAATGGGCGGCGCATAGTGTATAGCACACTAGATTCCAAGACCTTAGGCTATAGTATAGGTTTTGCATTGTTCCTGGCCTAGTTTTACCTAGGCCTAGCCTTCCTATATGCCTATTTTGGCATGATCAATGCTCAATCCATAGCCTTATGCATCCTTAGTCCTAACTTACCACCTTTACCATACAATACGTCCAAATCGTCATTTGAAACCAATCTCCTCGTTGAATACTTCTCGCACCTATATTTGCTCAAAACCAATGAAAACGATTAGTATGATGGGTTGCCTCCCACCAAGCGCCTTAGTTTTGGTCGTGGCACGACTTTTATTTTTGGATTTTCATTTATCAAAAGCAAAACAAGTACTAGAATGAAAGAAAGACAAAACGATAAACGATAAACGATAAAACAATAAAACGATGGGTTACCTCCCATCTAGCGCCTTATTTATTGTTGTGGCTTGACATAGTTACCTCGAGTACTTAGACTTCGTCGAGATAAGTGATAGCCATATAATTCATCGAGTTAAGAGGACCGATATAAGGTTTAATACGTTGGCCATTCACTTTGAAGACAATGCCATTATTGTCTTCCAATTCGACTACTCCAGACGAGTAGACTTGGATAACTTTGTATGGACCAGACCACTTAGACTTTAACTTACCTGGGAACAACTTCAATCTAGAGTTGAAGAGAAGTACCATATCACCCCTTTGGAAGTTTCGTCGAACAATCCGCTGATCATGATACTTTTTCATCCGCTCCTTGTATAGGTCTGATCTTTCATAAGCATGGAGACGGAACTCATCTAATTCGTTCAGCTGCTCCAACCTCAGATTCATCGCATCATCCCAATTCAAGTTCAATTGCTTTAATGCCCACAATGCCTTATGCTCGAGCTCGATGGGTAAATGACAAGCCTTCCCATAAACTAGTTGATAAGGAGACATGCCAATGGGTGTTTTGAATGCAGTCCTGTACGCCCATAGTGCATTATCAAGCTTCCTAGACCAATCCTTCCTATTTGCATTAACCGTCTTCGCAAGGATTTGCTTGATCTCGCAATTGGAAACTTCTACTTGTCCACTAGTTTGGGGATGATAAGGCGTAGCTACCTTATGTTGCTTGACACCATACTTGGCCAAAACTGATTTGAATAGCTTGTTGCAAAAGTGAGATCCTCCATCACTTATGATAGTACGAGGTACTCCAAAGCGAGAGAAGATATTCTTCTTTAAGAACGATACAACACGCTTCCCTTCATTGTCGGCCAATGCTACAGCTTCCACCCATTTTGAAACATAGTCTACAGCAACCAAGATGTACTTCATTCCAAACGAATTCACGAATGGTCCCATGAAATCAATAACCCACACATCAAAAAGTTTTACCTCAAGAATTTTGGACATGGGCATCTCATGGTGTTTCGATATAGCACCTTGGCGCTGGCATTGGTCACACATTCTAACATAGTCATAGGCATCTCTAAATATCGAAGGCCAATAATAACCACTTTGCAACACCTTCCTTGCTGTCCGATTACCTGCATGATGTCCTCCAACTTGGGAAGTGTGGCATGCTTCCAAAATATTAGGCACCTCTACATGGGATATACATCGTCGAATAATACCATCCGCGCATTGTCGAAACAAAAATGGCTCATCCCAATAGTAGTGTTGTACGTCATGCATAAACTTCCTCCTTTGGTGGTAAGATAAATTGGCAGGTATCACATTACTCACCACGAAATTTGCAAAGTCGGCATACCATGGTAATTTTTCCATTGTTGTTGCAAATATCTCTTCGTCCGAGAATGCATCACCAATCTGATTTTTAGGTTGCGCCATATGTTCATTCTCAAGTCGAGATAGGTGATCGGACACTTGGTTCTCGCAACCTCTTCTATCTTTGACCTCAAAATCAAACTCTTGTAGCAGCAACACCCATCGAATTAACCTTGGTTTTGCATCCTTCTTTATCATGAGATACCTAAGAGATGCATGGTCTGTATGAATGATCACCTTAGTACCTAGTAGATAGGCATGAAACTTCTCAAATGCGTACACAACTGCTAGGAGCTCTTGTTCAGTAACAGTGTAGTTCCTTTGGGCTTCATTTAGGACCTTAATCGCATAGTAGATAGGATGAAATAATTTCTCCTTTCTTTCTCCAAGTACAGCTCCAATGGCTACACCACTAGCATCACACATGACTTCGAATGGGAGAGACCAGTCTGGTGCTACCATGATAGGGGCTTCAATGAGTTTCCCTTTAAGGCATTCGAATGCCTTTAAGCAATCTTCATTAAAGTCAAACTTCGCATCTTTCTCCAATAGTTTGCACAATGGACTAGCAATTTTGGAGAAGTCTTTAATGAACCGACGATAGAAACCTACATGGCCGAGAAAACTACGAACTCCTTTCACCGAAATTGGAGGCGGTAGCTTCTCAATAACCTCTATTTTTGCTCGATCAACCTCTATTCCTCTTGCGGAGATCTTGTGCCCAAGAACGATTCCTTCTTTTACCATGAAGTGGCACTTTTCCCAATTCAGCACAAGGTTGAATTCTACACATCTTTGCAACGCCATGCTTAGGTTTGCCAAGCATGCTTCAAAAGACTCACCAACAACTGAAAAATCATCCATAAATACCTCCAAAGTGTCCTCAACCATATTAGAGAAAATGGACATCATACAGCGTTGAAAGGTGGCTGGTGCATTACATAACTCGAATGGCATACGTTTGAAGGCAAACGTACCATATGGGCATGTAAATGTTGTCTTCTCTTGGTCTTCGGGGGCAATACAAATCTGATTGTAGCCTGAATAACCGTCCAAGAAGCAAAACCATCCTTTTCCCGCTAATCTATCTAGCATTTGGTCCATGAATGGCATTGGGAAGTGGTCTTTGAGTGTCCAAGAATTCAGCTTTCGGTAGTCCATGCATACTCTCCATCCAGTGAAGGGTCTGAGTAGAATAAGCTCGTTCTTCTTATTCGCGACCACCATCATGCCTCCTTTCTTAGGAACACATTGTACCGGGCTTACCCATGTACTATCCGAGATAGGATACACAATCCCCGCATCTAACCACTTGATAATTTATTTCTTCACCACTTCTTGCATAGGTGGGTTTAGACGTCTTTGATGCTCAATGGTGGGTGTGCAATTTTCTTGAAGCTGAATTTTATGTGTGCAAATCCCAGGTGGAATACCAATAATATCCGCAATGGTCCATCTAATGTCTCTAATATACTTGCGTAAGATAGCAATAAGAGCTGCAACTTGTTGCTCACCCGAATCGGCTGCCACAATGACTGGAAGAGTATTTCCGCTTCCTAAGAAGGCATACTTCAAATGACTTGACAGCTCCTTCAATTCTAACGTGGGTGGCTCTTCAATAGATGGCTTAGCTAGTGGTGTGGGTCGATTCTTGAGATCAAGATCCAGCTTCTTGGGAGTATATCAATATGTCCCTAATCCCGATAGAGCACAAGTAGCTTCTTCACCATTTTCAGCATCCTCATTCTCTCCATTCATAAGCACAACCTCCAAAGGGTCATCAATAATTTGCTCTTCTTCAAGTGATTCTTTCTCATCATCAAAGAAAACATCAGCCACCAAAAATACACTGAGATCTTTGGGTTGCTTCATTGATTTGCACACATCAAAGCGAACCACTTCGTCATTTATTCAGAATGAAAGCTCATTGGCTCTCAAATCAATGAGCACACTTCCTGTAGCAAGGAAAGGGCGCCCCAAGATTATGGGAACTTTTGAGTCTGCCTCACAATCCAAAATAACAAAGTCTGCCGGAAAGATGAATGAAGAAACCTTTACCAATACGTCACATATAATACCAACAGGTCGTTTTACCGAGCTATCTGCCATGACGAGCCTCATATTGGTTGGAGTAGGATTACCCAACCCCAACTTCTTGTAGATCGATAATGGCATCAAATTGATGCTGGATCCTAAGTCACATAATGCTTTGGCAAAATTCAAAGATCCTACGGTGCAAGGAATAGTGAAAGCTCCGGGGTCGGCCTTCTTCTGAACTATCGATCGGGTAGCAATTGCACTACAATGATGCATATCTTCTTTCAACTCATAGCTTGCTGTCCACTTCTTTGACAAAAGATCCTTCATAAACTTCGCATACCCAGGCATTTGTTCAAGTGCCTCCACCAATGGAACATTAATGGTCAGCTGCTTTAACATAGTCATGAATTTGCTGAACTTTGTGTCATCCGCCACCTTCTTCAATCTTTGGGGAAAAGGTGGTGGTGGGTATGGAAGTGTTCTTTCCACGGCTTTCTTCTCCTCTTGCTTCCGTTTTTCCACTTTTTCAGACTGCACCGTGCTGGAGGTGGCATCCTTGACGTCAGGAGTGGTAGCTGCGGCATCTTCTCCTTTTGCGTTGTCATCCATGTCCGCAACTTCGTCAACCAATTGCTTGCCTTTTGCTGAAGTTTCTAGCACCTTACCACTTCTGGTAGTGATGGCCATGCATGACCCATCATTCCTTGGGTTTTGCACAGTATCGCTAGGTAAAGTGCCGGCCTTTCTTTGATTGAGTGCTGCTGAAAGTTGGCTCAATTGCTGCTCTATTTGCTTGATAGAAGTGGAATGTGAATCAACTAATTGTTTCATGGAGGACAAATGATTGATTACCTCTGTTACTCCTGCGCTCGTTGCTTTCACTCTTTTCAATAATTTAGCCATCATGTCTTCCATACTTCCAGAATTAGATGTGGTGGTGTCACGTCTACCAGGGGGAACGTACAAACCACTCTTTTCATTCTTGTTTTTCCAACTACCTTGGTCTTTGTTTCCAGATTTATCATAGTAGCTCCGACCTTGGTTTCCTTAGGTATTCCCACGGAAACCCCCCTGATTATTCAAGTAGTTGGCCTCCTCTTCCGAATCAGATTCGTCTCTTCCTTTTGACGCAATAGCTTTCACTTTTTCGGTCTTCCCTGTTAATAAGTGCTTTGTAAGAAGATCCATTTGTGTTTTCAGATGCGCCATATCTTGATCACGTTCTTCTTCTCTTCTTCTTTGGTCTGTAATCATACCAATAGATAAAGTGGGGCTTGCTACCTCAGAATCCCTGGTATGCCAAGCTCTACTTTGCTTCGTCATACGATCTAGCATATTGCTTGCTTGACCAAAAGTGAGGTCCATAAAAGATCCTCCAGCTGCGTTATCCACCACTGGCTTAGTTATTGAATTCAAGGCTCTACACAATATCTCCATTAGGTGAACATTGGTCATGTGATGGTTTGGGCATCTCGCTAGCTTTGTCTTGAACCTCTCCCAGTTTCATGAAGAGCTTCAGTGGGAAGCTGACGAAAGTTGCTGATTTCATATCTCAATTGTGCTCTTTTGGATGGCGGAAAGAATCTTTCTAGGAAAGCGTCTCTCAATTGCCTCCAATTTGTAATTGAATCAGGAGTCAGCCCATTCAACCATGGTGTTGCCTCCCCAGACAGAGACAATGGAAATAAGCGTAATCGAATTGCATTCTGACCAACACCAAGATTGTCAAACGACTTGCATGTAGAAATAAAGTTGATGAGATGCATATTCGGATCATCGCCTGCTAGTCCACCAAATAATCCCTTGAGTTGCAATAACTGAATCATGGTGCTTGTAATGTTGAACTTGGCTCCGGGCGCTAATGGTGGTGGAATTATGGCTCCCGTTGCTCCGGCACCATCGAGATCATCATCATCATCGTCGAAAGCTGGCTGCATAGGTTGGCGATCATACCTAAACCGAGCTTGTCGACCTCTTCGGTTGGCAGGTGTTATGATTTCAGCATCACGCCTTGGGTTTAGTAACTCGTCATCACCTAAATCCTCATCATCGGGATTTGTTGCTCGTGCAGGGTTATCAATGTTCTGTTGTTGAACTTGGGCAGCGGCAAGGGCAGCCAATCTTGCTTGTTCCTGTTGAGCAGCCATCCTTTCGATTTCTGCTTGTGCTTTCATTCTACCAATGTGTTGTGGTTCAGGATTGATAGGTAATAGCGGTTGACCAGAACTTCGAGTATGGGGCATGCACTAAATAAAAACCTGCAGTAAACAAAAACAAAAACTAAAAGTAAAAGTACGAGAATCTTTGACCAAAGGGTCTAGTAATTATCACAAACTTAATTGACACTCGTATTCCCCGGCAACGACGCCAATTTTTGATAACGCTCAATCTACAGCTCTCTTAGGAGTGTAAAGCGGTCACTAGCAAATATAGAACCCAACTGGGTTGGGTATCGATCCCACAGAGAATAGCTTGGTCAACAAGTAAGCAACGATTACTAGACTTTTAGTGCAAGTCTCGTAAGAAGGGGGGATTGTAATGTGTAACCAAAATAATAAAGTAAAGGCTGAAAATAGCAAAGTAAAAAGAAAAAGATTGTTACGTAAGTTGTAAACAATGAGAATTGAAGCGTTGGGGTTATGTCCACCTCCTGAGTTATACGTCTCTATTGACTATGAGTATGTAGAATTCCGACATGCATGTGCTTATAGAGAATTGTATTCGATGGTAAATCCAGGCGTCTTTCGACCTATTCGAAGATTATTTCACTTTAACTCTTTCGAGCTTAAAGGGTGTCTAACGGTACGAATTCTCCAAGAGGTTAATCCAGTTACGGCACTAACTGTTTAGTAGGGAATTTAGGGGGTGACCCTACTACCTTGACATTATCTCTTTTCCAGACAAATAACCTTTCTTTCGAACAAGTTAAATGTTATATTGGCGTATTCTTGTGTTTTCAACCACAAAGAATGTAGATTAAGATGAAGAGAATAATGATATAAGCATCATACGTGTCATAAACTCACAAACTCATAGCAATAGATAGTATCTCAGGTGGCTTCCATAACCCCAACAGAGAGGTTTAGTTACCCATGAATGCGAAGGAGATCACGAATGACATTGTTGTTATACCACAATAAGGATGAATTTCGTGTGGCTCAAGAGGTAGGTGTTAGGCGTGAATTCCTTGGCAAAGTAACGATTCTATTGTTGCGGAATTTAAGAATAGATGAATAGAAGAAGAAAAATAGAATTAATGAAAATTGTTATAGAAGAATAAGAGAAGAATAAGAGAGGAATGTAAGAAGATATGTCTTTGAAGGGAAGAATGAATAAAAATCTCTAGCATGATAGGGTATTTATAATACCCATATCCTAATCCTACTAAGCTAATGAAATACTTAACCAAATCCTACTAAGCTAATGAAATACTTAACCCAATTGTACTAGGTTAATGTAATATTCTCCTAATCCAAATAAACAAATGAAATACTTAACCCAATTGTACTAGGTTAATGTATCATTATCCAAATCCAAATAAGTTACTGCAAGTCTCCAAAGTCTTCAGAAATGTTGTTTTAGCCCGGGACAGATTTTCCATGTATCACTTTTGGTCCTTTAGGCGTTCAAGCTCCCTTTCCTTCTTTCGTGAGCTTTCTTTGGCGTCAAGTAAGCCATAAAATGCTGAATTCTGCATCATTTATACCTGGAACTTTGCTAATCATGTTTGTTAGCTCACTTACATGAAAAAGGACTAAAAGTGCATGAAATATATAATTTGTTCTCACAACATGGCACAAATATGGGAAAAATATATTGATATAGGCGTGTAAATTCGCCTATCATCAGGTGACTTACTAGTCCCATCTCTGGCAGCCACATCTACTTGCTTACCAGTATTTTTGCTTTTGGTAGCCAACATCATTACTATAATAAGAGAAACAAACTGATTCAGTGGTCAACTATGACTTCATATACAATATAAGCTCTATCGCACGATCTAAGACATGAAGAAAAGAAACAATTCCTAAATGTCCATAGCCTCCTGTTTATAGATGCGGTGCACAACACACCGATAAACAAGACTCTTCATAGACACGGCTTTGTAGACTCACTAGGACGAACCTCTCTGATACCACTTTTGTCATGCCCCAAAATACCATTGGGCTAGACTGGTACCCGAAGCCGAGAAGGCCTGGGAGAACCCGTTCAAATACCTGTACTTTCACTTACATGTCACCAAAAATTTGGACAGCACTTCATTGCATATAGAAGGGTCTAATTACCCGTATCAGCACAACACGTACAAATATATATATATATATATAATACCTGGCCGTCGGTGCCACCACATATACAAATATAACATCACTATATAAACTTTCATGACTTTATCTTTCCTTATGTCTGCAAAGCCTCTAGGATACACATGACATAACTAGGGTCGGGACAAACCCCCGCCCACACATGACTCCTGTACAATAACAAAACATAAGGAACCGACTCGGAAAGCTCCAAAGCAAACTGGAGCTCACCAACAATAGCTGTATGACCTGGCTCCTACTTGTGCGGCGTATGAGCTGAGGTACCTATGCCTGCAGCATGAAATGCAGGTCCCCGTGGGGGACGTCAGTACGAAATATGTACTGAGTATGTAAAGCTGTAGATAAGCACATATGATATAAGAGCTCAATTGAAATCAAAAACAAGTAAATAAATCGTAATAGGAGTGGACCACACTTACTAGAACTTGTGACAACCTGTACATTGTATTTATTCAATCACTTTACCTTCGTTCTTATCATCTTTGTAATCATTACTGTACTGTACTGTGACCATTAGGCTGCCTCCAGTACATATCAACTGGGATTGACCCATGCTAGGCATATGCCCCTGGGATACCTCCCATAAACACATAAATAGGGATCGACCCATGCTAGGCTTATGCCCCTGGGATACCACCCGATAAGAGAGAACTTCCATCACTTAGTTCAATTAATCTTTGAGATTGTTATTTCGGTCGCCACCACATTTTTTGATACTTTGAAACAATGATACACCAATAGGAACAAAGTAATAGACTTTCTATACAATAACGATGTAATAAAGACGCATTGGTACATCAACAATATGTTTCAGAATCATCAATATCACAACAATGTAATAGGAGCCTTTTGATATATCAATGAAACATTTTGACACTTTATAGAATGGAAACAACTTCATTGGTAATGTAGAACAATACATGTTTTTGGACAACCTCAGAATCTTACTTGATAGAACGTTGGTGTTTTCATGCCAAAGAACATTGTTAGAGTATGCTTTACATACCTCGTCGTAGATTCGGATACCAATTCAACACAACTTCCCGCCTTTACAAATCACTTATATACAATGAAATGTTTCGCATCTAGTATTAGCAACCCAACACCACAATTCTCTTCCATAATTCCATACAACCAATATTTGCAAAGCATTCCAAAAACCAACTTGAACAATAGGTTTATGTGTATATATATATATATATATGTATATATATATATATATATATATATATAATCATCATTTCAATACCACATCATCACACCAAATCCCTTCACAATTCAACATAATCCAACCATGCACAAGAATAATCCAACATCATTTCCAATCATCTTTCAACAATAATCAAATAGCACACTTATGCTCACATGCATATATATACATATCCATATAAATAACACCAACATAATTTACATCCTTACCATAAAATGGCCCTTTTGATTTCGAAGTCCTATTGGCACAAATAAGGGGTGCTTCTCGAAGCCCTCGAGACGGTGAACACAACTACGGAATCAATTTGGATTTTCTACGGTTGAATCACAAGATAATTGGAGTTGAAATTTGGATAGGGTTTCTTATTCTTCAATAATGGATGATAAATGATGGATATGAGGCTAAGTATATGTATATAATGACCAATTTTCGTCCATGAGGTGATGAAAAATGACCATATTGCCCTTAAAAATTTAAGTAAATCCGAATCTGTCCATGGTGGACTGTTTTGACAGGCTAAACTAAATTGGGTTTGGGTGAAATTGGTATAGTTGGAAAGATAATTCAAAGGGCTTTCATTTCATATAAAGTAGGACACCCAGTTCGTACTGTACAAGGAGTTATGATCGTTTGAAGTTGACCCTAAAAAGCTGTTTTGAGAGGCTGAAGTAAAACGAGTATAACTCCTTACTCAGATGTTGGATTTGGATGAAACCAATTGCATTGGAAAGAAGACTCAAAGATATTTCTTTTGATAGGTGGTATCTCTCACAGTTTTCTATATTAAGGGAGTTATGATCGTTCAAATTTGACCCAAAAAACTGGCAGGCCTCAGTAATTTGTGTGCAGGAAATTTTCCTGCACATTTACTATTCACCATATCCTGGCCACCGTTTTATAGTTTCGAACGTGCTCGATTATATCCAAAACTTATCCATTTTTAGAAATCTTTATATCGTTGGAAAGCTTATTCAATAACCTTCTATGAAACCATCGACGGGCAAATTCCGGTATAAATAAAATAAAAAATTAATTCCATATAAATAAGACCAATACACGTACTTGAATACGCCAATACATGTACTTGAATATGGGGTGTTACATTATCAAAGATGAGATTATGCACAATAAGGTCTGACTTTGGGTATGAAATTCGATATATTGAAAAATACCATGAAACCTTGAGGGTTGGTTTATCTAATTTTATCATAAAGCTAGCCTAAAATAAGGAAATTAATGTAAAATTGATATGATGTGATTATAGATTTGATCCAAGAAAACGATACGAATCATTTGAGGTGACAAGTTTGGGTATTCCGACACGTGTACTGTGAGTAGTAATATTACCATAACTAATGTTTCTTCAATTGCATATTTATACATGTTTTTGATGAAAACAAGAGTTATTGAATGCTTTGAAAATTTACACGTGGGACAAGTTCTTTACTTGATATGATATTGAAATGGTTATTTGAGATATGATATTATTACTATGAATATTCTTCACTCACATGAGAAATAAGTATTTTGACATGTGTTTTTATTCAAGTTTACATGTAACATGATTTGATATGAACTTTAAATGATATGTACTATTCTAAAAAATGCTTTCATATGAATATCCTATTGTTTACAAAGAAAGTATATATGAAAGTAGACCTTGAGTTGAATCCCATAGCTAACAGAGGGATCGTTAGACCTGGTGCACTTTGTATTTACTGATTACTGTTACAGCCCTCGCTAATGGAAAAGTTGAACTAGCATACTATTACTGATCTCCCTCGGTAGGGACCTTCTAATATGATATTTGACTCTTTTATGAGGGGTCCACTGTTATTAGCTATTCTTGACATAGAATGTCACACTGATTACATGATTCATTCTTGAAAACCTCTCATATATGTAATATTTGATATGATATAATGTTTTTCGAGTTTATTACTAAACTATTGGTTTATTTTGCTTATATGGAACAAATAATACTATTTATGGTTACTGTTTTCTGAAAGAGCTTTCATTTCATGATGTTTTATGACTTTTCCCCATTAAAACAATTGTGTTTAAGTGTTATTACTCATTGAGCTAGCGTCTCACTCCTCGCTATTGTTTTTATAGAAAATGCAGGTGATGGTGAGGATTTTGTTAGCTAGAGACCTCGAAGTAGCATATTTCTTGTGAGCCCCGCATTTGTTCACGTGGGCAGGATTTTATTTATTTATTCTGTTCTGCTCTTGCAAACTCTTAGAGTCGCTCTATAGTCATGTCTTTAGAGTTGTGAGTATTATTTAATTATTTTGAACTTGTGGAGTATTGGACTTCCTTTGATGTTTTGGAGATGGATGTCATGTTATTATTCGGTGGTGTTAGTCAATTGTTGATGATTTAGATGTATTGTGTTGGGGTTTGATGTGTTGTGTGATGTTGAATTGTTGTTGTGGATTTGAGACAGGAAATTTTCTTATTAGGCTCAAAAACATAGGAAACTCTCCACGATTTTCTATAGAATTCTTGTGAGGCTTGCTTTGGAGTCCTAACCTCCTTAGCGCCAGTCATGATCCTATTCTGGGCCTTGAAAACCCCATACTTAAGCTCAAACATGCTCCTTAGCTTCAAATTTTGGGTACTCGGACTTTTCCTAAATCTGCAAAAACAAAAACAAGTAACACTAAAACAAACACGAAAAATAAAAATAAAAATAAAAACTACTTACTACATACTGGGATTGCCTTCTAACAAGAGCCTAATTTAACATTGCGGCACGACCCATCAACTTTTTTCTCCGCCTTGAGAATATGAATTTCACCCCCAACATTGCATCCATCTTTTTGCTTTGTGCATAGGGCGGCGGTACCAAGATGAAGGAACCAAGTAATGAATTTCACATTATATACTTCTTGGCCCAGAAGTAAGGCATGTTTTTGTGTTGTTGGTCTGGTGTAAATTTAAGAATATAAGATTCTTGTTCCTCATCTTCACACTCTTCCACTATTTTGGACGACTCCAAAGACATGTGATCATCTGAACATAATGTAGAAAAAATATTTTGTTATTTCAACATCATTTGAACATGTCATCTAAAAATACTAAATATAAGGTAAATAATAACTAAAAATATATAATTTTGGCCCAACATCAGTATAAGTATTAAAAAATTAATAATAATAGAAAAGATAAAATAGACATAAAAGTATAAATTAACGTGATGTCTTATATGAGGCTCACTTAATGTTTTTTCACAAGTATTTTTATAGTAATTTTTCTATCACACTTCTAATTAGTTATTATAAGTCATTTAAAATATGACTACTTCTCTACTTCAATCGTGATTTTACTATATCAGTGCTAATTATTATAATGGTCATCGAAGCATTATGCCACTTAGATTTGAATAGAAGAAAAAGTCATATAAATCACAGTAATTCAAAATTTAAATTATTTTTAAAATATAATTGACCATCAATGCCACAAAAATTTGAATACAAATTTAAATACAAACAAATAAAATAAATAAAATTACAAATGCAAATACAGTATGCGATCAACTTACAAATGCAAATACAAATACAAATAAAAAATAGTTCTTTAAAAATACAAGTGCATCGATGAAAATAGTATACAAATATAGATACAAATACAAATAAAATAAAACCACAAATTATAAATACAATATGCAGTCAATTGTAAAATACAAATACAAAACAGGTCTTTAAAATACAAGCGCGAATTGTATGAAATATAAATGATGGTGTGAACTAAAAAATACAAATACGAGTGCAAATCATAAACTACAGATACAAATGTGAACTATAAAATTAAATACAAGTGCAGACTATAAAATACAAATACAATTGTATCAATGAATACAAAAATATAAATGATGATGTGAACACAAATATAATAATCAAATATGATTTTTTCATTGACATCCATGACTTGTACTCGAGTAGCCATATATTTTAAATATAAAATAGAACAAAAAATAAGAAAGAAAAAAACCAAAAAAAAAATAGAATTAGAAGTTCGAGATAGAAGAGAGAACTAAAAAAATAAAAAGAAACAAACAAAAAAAAGAAAAACAGGGAAAGAAGTTTTAAAGGGGGGGGGGGGGGGGGGGGGAGGACACGGAAAATAAAAGAATCCAAAAAAGAAAAAAAATATAAAGAAATAGAAGCTAGAGGTAGAAAAGGAAAGAAAACAAAAAGAAAAAGAAAGAGAAATAGAAAGAAAAAGAAAAAAGTTTTAACAAAAATGATGGTAAATATAAATACAAATACAATGCACGCTTATGGTGTTTTCGTCTTCATCTATGACTTGTATTTGATGTAGTTATTTTTTAAAAAAATATAAAAAAATTATAAAACATAAAATATAATTAATGTATTTAAGTTTTATATAAATATAAACGATGAGTAAAATTGAATACATCAACCATGGATTAAATACAATGGCTATAAATTATAATATTACAAACGGCTACTATGGGCACTGAATTTTGTACTAAAGTATGGTTGTTTCTCAAAGTCTTCCTATTTTACTGGGGCCAACAATTAATGTGTGTGAAATATTCTTCCTATTTCCATGTCTCATCTTTTCCCATTTTCTTTTATAACTTTTTCTCTCTTATAATTTCTTTTTTCTTCTCCAAATTAGTAGCTTTCAGTCTCTACAATTTTTCAATTTTGATTTCTCTTTCATTACTTGAACTTCTACTATTAATGGTGAGCTTCGAGCTCTAGCAACAGATAAGGACGGAAAAAACTGAATCTGGGCACCCTTTTCACCTTTTCCTTCACTTTTCTGCAACACCCAACAAACACCCCCCTACAACGACCGTTAAATTTATCTTATTTTTCTTTCCTTACTCTAAGATTCACAATTAATGGTGAGTTTCAAGCTCTAGCTATGGCTGATGACGAAAAGAGCTAGATCTGGCCAGTATGTATCAAAACACAAATAGATTGCTAATTTCAACACCACTTGAAGAGTGAATCCTACAAATAGAAAGACAACAAAAGAAATCGTTGAACGGCTACACCAAATAGGCTTCTAATTTTCAATATTTGTATATGAATTGATGCTATAAAATAAGTTGCACATTTGTATGTGAATAAATTCAAAAAAAATTACAGTTGTATATGTATTTCTTAACAAATAAATACTTTGTATATGTCTTTTAACGAATGATAACAATGTTTAATAGGTCCAGGTGTTGCATGCATCTTTGATGTCATAAAAATAGTTATTATTTATTTGTATGTGTGATGTCAATAAAGCCTGATCAATTTTTAACTCTATATGTATGCAATAACAAATAAATGAAATTGTATATGTATTTCAAAGAATGATGATAGTGTTTTTAATGGGTCTCTGTGTTATATGTATTTGATATCATAAAATAGATATGTATTTTGTATTTGAATAAGGTTTGAAATTTGTAATGGTATACGTATTTCAAATAAATAAATAAATTTGTATATGTATTTCAAAGGATAATGACAATATTTAAAGGGTCTATGTGTTGTATATGTGTGTGAGGTCATAAAAACAATTATGAGATACATATTTGAGAACATAAAAATAGTTGGTAAAAATAATATCTTATGCAAACGATATATTTTTATACAACTTGAATCATACAATGCAAATAATATTTATTTATATACAAATACAAATGATAAGTTTGACATATAACTATAAATAATTTATATAAAGTATATGTTTGATACAAAAAATATAAAACACAAAATACCAAAAAGAAAAAAAAATTGAGAAAGGAAAAATATAAAATAGAAAGAGAATGAAAGATGTAAAAATATAAAAGACACACACAAAAAAAGAAAATAGAAGAAGAGAAAGAAAGTCGAAGATAAAAGCGAGAGAAGAGAGAAAATCAAGGAGGTTTTTTCTTCATTCAATCATATTTTGAGTTTTATAAATCATTAAAAAAAGGTTACTATTTGAAAATAGAATCTTCAATTAATTGAGTGAACGTAATTTAAGGAAGCTTAAATTTATTTTCCCTTTTAAACTCAAGTTATTATCAGAAATAAGGTATTTAACTGTATTTGTATATGTATTTAATATACACATCAAATACATATATAAATTGCTATTTCGAATAGTTAACAAAAGATTGTTATGCGCCTCCTAATTAATGGATCTAGTTGGTTATATTTGATCTTTTCCCATAAATAAATTCCTTAGTTTTGTTTTCTGTGTGATTTTTTTTTATTTTTTTTTCCTCCCCCCCCCAGGAGGATCAATAGTGTTCCCACACTTCCCCTCCAGCGTGACTCGAGTTTTCTGTGTGATTCGATCTCATTCTAGTTGGATTTTATATTTGATTAAATGTTTGCTTCATACCTTTTAATACTGTAATTTGGAGGTATCATTAATAACTTATTATTTGGGCTGACTGGGTTGGACTAAAAAAAGGATCATGACCCAACATTTTCATTTTTTATTATGTTATAATTTTTTTATTCTTTATAATATTTAAAGTGTCTAATAATTGTTTTCTTTATATATAAGACATCAAACGAAGAAATATATCCTTTTGAAAGTATTTTGACAAAGCATGTTATGAGTCAATATGAATTACATATCAACTTAAATGAGTAGGTTATGTTTTATGGGCTAATGTATCGATCCCTAATGAAATGTATAAATTTGCCTTTTGTATTTGGGGAAAGGACAGAAATGATAGTTCAAATTAAACTGTTTCCACGAAAATAGTCATGAAATTTAAATTTCACTTTCTAATCATTTCAATTTGTTGGCTTGTTCTATACAATTTTCTACACACCTTCTATAGAGTTTCTATACATATCTTATACATATAAATATTCTATACAAAAATTATACAGTTTCGATATACAATTTATACAATAATTGTATTATTTTTTTACACATTTTATATAATAATTATATAATTTTTATACATTTTTTTTATATATTTTTATATATATTTTGTACATATACATATTTGATAGAACTATACAATTTCTATACATATATCTTATATGGATACATATTCTATAGAACAATTATACCATTTTTATATAATTATATTTAATTATTATTTTAAACACTTAAAAAATAGAATATTTTTCAATTAAAAAATTTATAGCAAAAAAAAAATTGAAATATTTTTAAAAGAGCCGAATGACCCAAGTTGAAAACTGTATCAGTATTGTATATGAACTGTAGCTGAACTACATGGGTCAAAGTGACCCAAATTGAGAAAGAATAGGAAATGGCCATAAAATGGGATTCTTTTTCCTGATCGGACAATTTTTGTCCATATGCCCAAACTTGGGCTTTTAAAAAAAAGCTACACAATGTCTTTTTTCCTTTGTATGTTAAACTAGATATTGATGGCCCGTGTCAATATATATTATTTTCATCTTAATAATTTAAATTTTTAATTATTGTAATTTATAATATTTTTTTCTGTTCCGATTTAAGTGATGTGATATAATTTCGAGATTCGGACAATATTTCATATCTATTAATTTATAAGTTGTTAATTATGTGATTTACAATGCTTTATACATAATTTTTTAATAATATATGAATATTCTCTTTGTCTCGATTTATATGGCACAGATAAAATTTTGACAGTCAAATAATTTTTTTCTATTTTTTTATATATACACTTTTATATTGATTTATAATATTTTTTATATCATTTTCAAATAATATATGTTACTTTATGTTTTCCTCTGTCCCATCCCAATTTATGTGCACTAATATAATTTTGATAGTCAACTAAAGTTTTTATGTTGACATATCATTTTGTGTCAAATTTTACCTTTTTTATGAAATATTATTAATTTTTTAATACTTAGATGACCATAATAATTAATTAGGGTGATATAGTAAAATCTCGATGAAAGAAACGAAGCACACATGTCTTAAATGACTTGTAATAATTAATTAGAAACGACATAGTAAAGCTACTATAAAAAATACTTGCACAATAATTAATTAACGGAGACACAGTAAAATTATGATTGAAGCAGTTGAAGCAGACATGTCATAAATATTTATTTTACCTTTTCTTAATTATATATTATTAATTTTGTATTATGTAAATGACTTATAATATTTAATTAGGGTATAATAATTAATTATGGGTGATATAATAAAATTACGGTTGAAGCAGCTTAACCAAACATGTCATAAATGTCAATTTTATTTTTTTATTAAATACTATTAATTTTCGAATACATAAATGACTTATAATAATTAATTAAGAGTGATATAGTAAAGTTACAGTTGAAGCAGCTGAAGCAGGTATGTCGACCTCCTGCCTGCTTTAGCTAATTAGAAGCAACATAACAAAGTTACTATAAAAAATACTTGTATAATAATTAATTAACGGTGAAACAGTAAAATTATAGTTAAAACAGCTGAAGCAAACATGTCATAAATGTTTATTTTACTTTTCTAATTAAATATTATTAATTTTATAATATGTAAATGACTTATAATATTTAATTAGGGATATAATAATTAATTAGAGGCGATATAATAAAATTACGGTTGAAGCGGCTGAAGTAGACATGTTATAAATGTCTAATGTCTATTTTAATTTTTTATTAAATAGTATTAATTTTTCTATAAATAAATGACTTATAATAATTATTTAGGGGTGATATACATATGTCATAAATATTTTTATTTAATTATTAATTAGGGGTGATATAGACATGTCATAAATGTCTATTTTATTTTTTTATAAAATATTTTTATTTTTATAATACATAAATGACTTATAATAATTAATAAGGTTGATATAGTAAAATTACAGTTGAAGCAGCTGAAGCAGGCATGTCGACCTCCTGCCTACTTCAGCTGCTAAACTGCCTCTTATTATAATATGCACGGTCCGTGCTAGCTCATGCCCAATATATATATTTTTCTTATTTTAATTTATGTGATGTAAATAGAATTTAGATATTTAATCATTAAAATAATTTAAGTTTTTAATTATTGTAATTTATAATACTTCTTCTTATATTTCAATTTAAGTGACAATGATATAATTTTGAGAGCCAGCCAAATATTTTATATTTTTAAAATTATTACTTATCTGATTTATAATATTTTTTTACATAATTTTTCAATAAGATATGAATACTCTCTTTGTCCCAATTTATGCGGCACAAATAAATTTTTGGCAATCAATCAATTTTTTAGATATTTTTCTTAATTATTGTTATTTACAATATTTTTTATTTCATTTTCAAATAATATATGTTGCTTTATATCTTTCTTTGTCCCGTTTCAATTTGTATGACACTAATATAATTTTGATAGTCAATAAAAAATTTATGTTGGCATATCATTTTTTTATTCTTAATTTTATAATACATAAATGACTTATAATAAGAGGTGGCATAGTAAAATAATCGTTTGAAGAACGACAATTTAATTTAAAACATCAAGAGTTAATTTCGCATTTTATGTCTATTTTATCTTTTTATTAAATATTAGTTATTTTCTTAATACCTAGATGACTCATAATAATAAATTAAGAGAGATTGATTATGTTACTCCTATAAAGTTAACATAACTTTATCATATCCAATAGTAATCATCGATAACTCACTGAAATAGTATATTAATTAAATACGGAATGCTATATTTTGCATATACAAATATGATATTATTAACATTATTGGATAGTGCATTATGTTAATCTCTCACAATAATAAAATTTTATTATATATTTTTCTTTATTATTTTTTACTTGATACATATTAATCACCCAACACAAATCTTAAGAAAATATTCATTAGAAATTTATTTTATTAAATTAAATTTATTAATTTGTACTTTAAAATTTTAAGTTAAGCTTAAATATTAGTATTTCTATATAAGAAAAAAATAATCATAAAATTTAAATTTTCTAAAATAAATAAGTAAAAAAATTAACTTTGAATATAAAAGTCAATTAAAATAATAAACTTGATTTACTTTAAATATTTAGCTGAAATTAATTAAGATATAATTATTATATTAGTAAATTACTTAAATTTAAGATGCTATATTTTGTATATAAAACATATGATATTATTAAACATTATTGAATAGTGCATTATGTTTATCTCTTACAATAATAAAATTTTATTATATATTTTTCTTTATTTCTTTTTTACTTGATATATATTGACCCAATACAGATCTTAAGAAAATATTCATTAAGAATTTATTTTATTAAATTAAATTTATTAATTTTGTACTTTAAAAATTTAAAGTTAATTTAAATATTAGTGTTTTCATATAAGAAAAAAATAATTTTAAAATTTAAATTTACTAAAATAAATAAGTAAAAAAATAATTTTGAATACAAAATTCAATTAAAATAATAAAATTGATTTACTTTAAATATTTAGTTGTAATTAATTAAGATAAATTTATCATATTATTAAATTACTTAAATTTAAACAATTTAAATTAAATCTATGCAAAGTTGACGGCAATCTTGCAAATAAATAGAACAAGGAGGACTTTATTTAAGGGCATAATCTATAATTAAATGAAAGATTGTGGGCACTTTTTCAAGTTATTTATAAGGTACAACTAAAATAACACAAAAGACAAATTCTTTAAGCACTTTTTTCTTGTGAAAGGACTAAAATGCCCTAAAAATTGATTTTAATGTTTGCCGCAGACATGTTGAAGGTCCCTCTTCTATAATATAATAAAAACAATATACATATAGTAATATGGGATTTTTCATAAATAGTGCTACTTAGCGTTCATTTTTGTAAATTATAGTGAGATATTTTCTTTTTAAAAAGAAGATTGTCGCTACACTTTCATTTCAAAATATAGTAAAAATATTGTATCCTAATGCATGTAATATCTAATCCTAATAGAAATTACATATATATAATATCTTATTTTACTTTATGTGTGTTTCCAAAGCAAAAACTGCATGTATGTGTATGTCAAGACATCTATTGTATGTGCGGTCAAACTGCATACGCAGATCAACCATATGTGAAGGATACGTAAAGTATATATTAAGTGTATGTAGTGTGTATGGAAAAATCAACACCTAAAAATACATGTTATATGTGCAACCAGTATTTATTATAATCATTTTGAGTGTGGCTCAGTGCATGCAACTATATAATTTTTAGACACACAGATGCATGTATATTGTATATCTTCTATATATATAATACCGCTATATTTGCATTTTTAAAGTAAGTGACCACTATAAAGAATAATATAGGTTGAAATGACAATGTCACTTAATTTTCTCTCTTAAATATACATGTTTGGCCATATAAAAGTTATCTTGAAATACTTTACAATATTTTTGAAAATTTTGTTTATTTGTTTAGGTAATACGATCTATCTTATACATAAGCAGAATAATTGAAAATAATAGATTCACAAAATAAATAAAATAAATAACATATGTGTTATAAAATAAGAATTGATCGAAATAGAATACCGCCAACTAATTATTTTCTTATATTTCTCATTATCCTCGAGATAATCATTGCAGTGCACCTATCCCACTAATTATTTGCTTATATTTCTACAAGCTGGATTTCAATCTGCACAGACCTTGTTATAGTTTTTTTTTTTTTTTTTTTTCCAATGCCCATATGAAATATTATTGGTTAAAACAAATGATTCTTTTATTTTTATCAGTTAAAAGAAATAATTGAGGATTTATTTTACTATACATTGGGAAAGTCCTGAACAAAAGCTAAACTATACATAGAAAATGAGAGTGGACTCACTCGACGTACATGCACTGCAGCTGGAAGAATCGTAGCTGAATGATTAGTTTTTGTAATTAAAAATAATTGAATTATTTTATGTAAGAAATTTTGATACAATGGACATTTTGTATAATTTTCTCACGAATAAAGGCTTTAATCCTAGGAAATTAAGCCTAGTATTCTTCTAAGTGGCTAGCCTTAGAATCTTTGTCCAAAAGTTTAGTGTTGAAATTTTGTTCTTCAAATTAAAGTACCTAAAGAAATAAGTTTTAGCGTCTGCGTATACGGTAAAACTTGTGGTTAATTGTGCAGGTTCATTGTTGTGAGATGCCAAGAACGTTTGTCTTATGGTTAAGAGTTAGAACGTCTTCATTATGAGTAACACATCTAAGTTCTAAGTTTTGCCTATAAGGTAGAACGTCTGGTTAATTACGCAAGTTCATTATCTTAAACTGTCATAAATATTTGTCTTATGCACAAGAGTTAGGACATCTGCATTATGAGAAAAATCTATCAAAAGGGGCCAAATATCAACATCGTCGCATATAGAGGCTATTTTGGTAATTTTCTTTATGGGGAACCAGTCTATGTGAGGGTCATTTGTGAACTTTAACCCTAAAATTTCTTTCTAACAAAAGACCATTTACCAATATTAGAGCTTGTTTGGAATTGTTGTTGGAAAACAACTTATTTGAGAAGTAACAACAACATACCAGTGTATTAACACAAAGGGGGATTTAGAGAGGGTAAAGTCTACTCAGTCCATACTACTAGCTCAGATAAAGTAGAGAAATTGTTTCCGATAGATCCCTGACACAAGATAACTAACAGTATAGCAAACAAACAAATAAAAATAATAAAAGCAAACAACAAAAAAGGATAACACACTACTAAATAATAAAATAAACCAGACATCTGTAGAGTACTACAATAAACTACCTATCCAAAATCACAAATATTAGCAAAACACCATGATAAAGAACTTGTAGACACACGCAAACCACTGTGACTGCAGACACAACCACAAGCAAAGCCCTCCTCCCTACTAATCAAGACGCACTCCTACCCACTAATCATCTACCCTAATTCGTCCCCTTCATACCTTCTTATCAAGGGTCATGTCCTCCATAGGGGAAGAAATTTTATAAAATAGTTTTTTAGATAAGTGCTTTTGAAAAAAGGTAATTTGTGTTTGATAAATTCATTTGAAGAGTGTTTTCATAAACAGATTGTACTTGACTAATCCTTTTCAAGAAGTGTTTTTAATAGACAAATGACGAAAAAGACATGTATTAGTGGACTTTTACTACTAAAATTATTTCATAGAGAGGATTTATTTTAAATGTCTATTATAATATTTTTAATTGAAATTTTTATTTTTATTTAACAAAAATTACGTATTATAAAATTTTCAATGAATATTTGTATATATAGATACATTAAAAATATTAAATAATAATATAATATTATTGTAATAATTTAAATACAATTAAAAACATAAAAAAATAAATTTAAAACTGCTTTATAAATTAAATTACTTCATATTGAAAGATTGACCACAAAAATAAGCAGTCCTTCATACATCACAAAAAAATTTTAATGATTTCATTCCTAATTTTATCACACAATGTCTTCATACTAGTAAAAAATTTATTTTGTATTTACAAAAAATAAGCAACCACTATGTTCATATATGTACACTATACATGATAACAAATATGTCACTTATCATAAATTATTTATTTAAAAAATTAAATATTTAAAAAATATTTATAAGTGTTGCCAAAATAGCATTTGATCTTGTGATTCGTCTATCATTTATTGTCAATAATATATATATATATATATATATATATATATATATATATATATATATATATATATATATATATATATATATATATATATATATATATATATATATATATATATATATATATATATATATATATATATGTATTCTTGGATCATCACTGTCAATGTGTTTTCGGTTTATTTGAAGAAAAGAAGTGATGAGAAAAATAATAATATATAAATCATAAAATAAGATAAAGAATTGTAATGTAAAATAAGAAGTATAAAATTTTAAAGTTAAACTTTAATCAAATTAATAAGATATGCTAATTTATTTATGTATGTGTATTAGAGATATTTTTATCATGAATTTTTTTTCTACTTCTGTTTTTGCTTTTTTAGAAACTATTTTTTTTTTTTTACTTATTTTCAATAATAGAAAAACTTCTTCTGCTTCTATGTAAAAGTGATTTTATAAATTTGTGAAACATCAATGTTTTTAAAAAAAGTGTTTTTTTTTCAATCCCAAACAGTCACTTAATCCCATATTTTGGACCATAAAAAGTACGAAAAAATAGCATAAACATACACCTTAATTTATCATATTTACATAAATTTTTACTCTTACAAAGTAATTATAAAATTTTTAACTAATTATGTATTTTCGTTGAGTGTATTGAGAGTTAATTATGTATCCCGACAAATTTAAAATCTAAAAAAAATATATTCAGGACTAATTATATACCTATACAAAGAAAAAAATATATTTTAATTGAATATATTATGTATCTTTAGGCTTGATACACCTAAAATCGAACAAAATATATTGAGAGTTAACTATGTATCTTTTCAAAGGAAAAATATGTCTTGATTGAATGTATCGAAAGCTAATTATGTATCTCGATGAAACTAAAATCAAGATTTCAATAATTATGCAAAATATCGTCATTTTCTATAATTAAACTCCAAACTATCAGAATTTATGTTATCTATAAGCTCTCTCTCTCTCTCTCTATCTATCTATCTATCTATCTATCTATATATATATATATATATATATATATATATATATATATATATATTAAAAGTGTTAACGGCCTAAGAAATGTTGTTTGAACTTTTTGTCTTCATTAAAAGTCCTTGTTTTAGATAAAATCGTCTTTTCACTACTTTTTTAATATTTAGAGTTAAAAATTAATTGAATATATTTATGATAAAACATTTCTTTGTTAGAAGTCATCAGAATTTCAATATTTTTTCCTAATTTAAGATTTGAAAATTAATTAAATATATTTAGAGTAAAAACTTTCTTTATTAGAAGTCATAAAAATTAATGACTATTGATAATTTTTCTATTAGTTTAAGAATTCTAAATCAACTAATTTGATTTTAAAAAGATTTGAAAAATGTAGAAATAAATATAAAACTATTAGAATAAGAAAAATTTATAAAGTATCAAACTTTTAAAAGTTTTACGCACTTAATAAGAATTTAATCAATGATTTTGTAAAGATTCGACTTTAAAAATAAGAAAAGATTTTAAATATTAAAAAAAAATCATAACACAAATATGATTCAAATTGACACGTCTCTCATAGCTTGTGGCAACAAGGAAAACAAATACTATATGCCAAACGCAAAAGTAATGATCCATCAACCACTTGAACTTCTGGTGGTAAAATATATATGTGTATATGTTTATATTTACATTATTATATTAAAGTGTGAAAGATTTTTGGAAAGTGATTTGAACTTTTACAATTTATTAAAAATCTCTGCAATAAGTAAAATTATTTAATTTTAAATAATCAAATGTTACACGTGCGAGACACATCCGGTTAAACTAGTTTTTACAAAAACTATGCCAACCTATAAACTTCATAGCCCATACAACTGCAGCAGGCTTGTATTCTCTATGAATTAGGGGTTTCCTTAATTTTTACTTCTTCTAGGATTTTAAAATTCTCTTCGGAGTGAAGCTGTAAGAGAAACACCATGGGTAACTGCTAGCCAAGAACCTTCATTTTCATTTTTTTCATTTGCATCATATTTTGCAAATACTGAGTATTTTGATTTTTTCTTGAGTCGAGGGTCTATCGGAAACTATCTATCTACCTCATCTATGAGTTAGTGGTACAGATTGCATACACTTTACCCACGTTAGACCTCATTTTGTGGAAATATATTGGGTATATTATTGATGATAATAAAGTGTGAAGGATGCGGATTAGGGTAGAGGGTTAGTGAGTAGGAGTGTGTTCTTACTAATAGGGAGGAGTGTCTTGTGTGTAATTGTGTCTGTAGTCATAGTGTTATGCACGTGTCTTGTAGTTTCTTATTTGTGATGGTTTGGTGTTGTTGATAATTTCAGATAGATAATTTATAGTATTAAACTATGGTGTATTAATTCTTGTATCATTTTTGTTGTGTGTTTTTATGTTTTTTGTTTGTTATATTGGTGTTTGTCTTGAGCCGAGGGTCTATCGAAAACAACTTCTTTACTTTATCTGAGGTAGTGGAATGGGCATACACTTTAGAAAAGTGTGGAGGACATGGATTAGGATAGACTATAGAGAGTTAGTGGGAAGGAATGTGTTCCTTACTAATAGGGATGAGTGCTCTGAGTGTAGTTGTACCTGTAGTCATAATATTGTACATATGTTTTTCAGTTTCTTATTTGTGGTGGTTTGGTATTGTTGGTGATTTCAGATAGATAGTTTATAGTATTAATCTATGAGTGTCTTGTTTCTTATATCATTCTGTTGTATTTTTTTTTTTTATATTTTTTGTTTGTTATATTAGTCTTGTTGGTGATTTCATAGTTTATAGTATTCTATGAGTGTCTTGTTTCTTGTATCATTCTGTTGTGTGTTTTTTGTTTGTTATATTGGTGTTGTTGTCCTAAGATGCGGGTCTATCGAAAACAATCTCTATACTTTATTCTTCCTAGACCCCACTTTATGAGAATAAACTGGATATATTGTTGTATTATTGAGTATTTTTTTCTCAAATGTTTAGTATCTTAGGTCTATGATCTGAGGGAATGGAGAGATTGATAAGGATGTCACGCACCGAATAAGAGCGGGGTGGATGAAATGGAGGCTTGCTTCGGGTGTTCCGTGTGCTAAGAAGGTGCCCCCCAAGCTTAAGGGAAAGTTCTATAGAGTAGTGGTACGTCCGGCCATGATGTATGGAGTGGAATGCTGGCCAGTCAAGAACTCCCACATTCAGAAGTTGAAGGTAGCGAAAATAAGAATGTTGTGGTAGATGTATGAACTGACTAGGGGTGATAGGGTAAGGAATGAGACTATTCGGGTGAAGGTGGGAGTGGCCTTGATGGAGAACAAAATGCGAGAAGTTCGGTTGAGATAGTTTAGGCATATGATAAGGAGGGGCATGGATGCCCCAGTTCAGAGGTATGAGAGATTAGCTTTGGATGGTTTCAGGCAAGGCAGAGGTAGGCCAAAGAAATACTGGAGGGAGGTGATTAGACATGACATGGAGCACTTACAGCTTATTGAGGACATGACCCTAGATAGAAAGATATAGAGAACGCGAATTAGGGTAGAAGGTTAGTGCGGTGGGTGACCTTGCTAGTAGTCGTAGAACTTTGAACATAAGGTGGAGTCTCTATCTAGAAGGGTCGGGAAGAGGAGGGGTCTTGTGGTTTGGTAGTTTATAATACTGCTTTGTGGGTGCCATATTTTCTATTATTTCACCTTGTCTTGTGTTTTATTACAACTGTATTTACTATCCTTTTGTCTTGAGTGGGGGGCATATCGAAAACAGCCTTTTTACTCTTCGGAGATAGTGGTTTGGACTGCGTATATTTTACTCTCCCAAGACCCCACTTATACAAGCCAAGTTGCCTCTGGACCTTTGGATGGGATACGTATGGTGCTCGACGTTCTTGATGACTCCTTAGTGCTATTAAAAGATGTCACATGGATGAAGATTACCATTAAGGAGGGTCAAAGGACTTTGACGAGGTCGAAGGAGTGTAAAACGGGGCTCGAAAGCCTCTTGGAAGGGACATGCATCCAAGGAGCTTTGGATACACTTTTGATCCGCTCTAGCATTTCAAGAGCGGGTCAAAACAGCCCCTAGTGGGCCTTTTCTTGCATTTGAGCCCTAATTATGTAATATTTAGCCAAACTATAAATACTTGGCAGAGGCTTATTTTCCTTAGTTTTTGTTGATTAATAATGATGAATTCATAAACCTCCATTGGGAGTGTTTTGAAATCTTGGGAAAACGAATGTTGATCTTTAATTAGAAACGTCGGTTGTAAGGGAGATTCAACTCCCATTGCGGTCACGTAAGAGTTAGATGCTATTTGGTAATCTTTAAGGAAGGTTTTTGGGTTTGATACACCCTTTGATTGCCTTTTGTTATCATATTTGTGTCTATCTTTCTATCTTTGATATCCTATCCCTCTATCTTTACTTTGCCGCATTTAGAATCGAGTCTTCATAGTGAAAATCGTATTATTTGGTATCATAGTCGAGCTTGATTTCGTTTCCATGAATTCAATCTTGGGTTTGTTATCTCGAAAATAAAAAAAAGTGTCAAAAAAATATTTTTAAGAAAACCCCCTAAAAATTGTGTTTTTGAGTCCTTTTTGTTGTTTCTACACTAGATTTGTTCCCTCTAATGTTTTAGGGTCGGAACCTTGAGATTTGTGGCTTGATTGCGTGCATTTGAAAAGAGCCTCCCCTTGTTGTCTTAAAATTTTAGGTTGAAGAAGTTGAAAAAGTATTCTCAACGTTGAGAGAAGCTTAGGGTTAAAAGATGGTGCCATTTGGAGAGGTTTGAAAAATTTACCATTTTTACGGTTTTGAAGGTTGAAGAAAATACAATTGATCCTTATATTGATGAGAGTCTACAGTTAAAATTTTGTGGAATTCCAAGCCAAATTGAAGAATTTGTGCGTTTTGGATTTTCAAAATTGTTCTTGGTGTTCTTGAGAAGATTCATATCTTCATGTTGAATCTTCACCAAAAAGATGTTGTTTAATCCAAGAAAGAGAAGCAAAAGTGTTGGTACAAAGCCTATCAAAAGTACCAAGGAATATTCCAACAGAAGAGGACAAAAGAGGGACCACAAAGGGGCATTTTTCGCACATTCAAGAGGTTGGTTTGTCTGACTTGCGCCTGAGGTGCCTTGGAGTTGGGCCTAATCTGCTAAAGTAGGCCAAGGCAGCCCAAAATAGTAGATCCTGTGCCCCACTTGCTATAGAGGTGCGCTGGGTCTCCTCCCGATCCACTACAGCTTGTTCCAAATGCATATGAGGTCGTCCAACTCACTTTTTGCAAGATTCCATCAATCTAACTTCATTTATTAATTCTTAACTTCATTTTTTGATTCTTAAACACTAACTAACACTAATAATTGATCTATTAGTTGATAAATTAGTTTTTGTGTCCGATTCCTTTCTTGTCCGTTCTTGTGTACTTTTCTCTTTTATTTTTGTTGAACCTTCTTGATTCAAATACGATAGTTTGTTTTTGAGTATTATTTCAATTTAAAACAAGAATTCATTCCGACCGCAAGTAGACACCTTTTTTACCACTGGAGTATAAGCAACTTTCAACATTCGTCGCTCCAATTATGAGGATCACAAAGGTAAGATTATTACGAGTGTTGGTGGGGAGTTTTACTACTAATCTTGTTTGTTCATTTTGTAGGTACAAGGTGATGTAAGAAAGCATGTCTTCGATAGCCTCGGACAATTGTGACTACAACATAGGAGACTATGATTGTGGTGAAGATAGTTATGTCTATGAAGACGATGGAGATTATGGGGGCTATGAATATATCCACAATCAAGATACAGATGAGAATGAGGGCTACTACTCTGAAGGATTAATGTGGGATGAATGATGATCCTAGTACTTATAGTGAGCGGGGAGATGATGAAGATCCTTGTTATGGTTCTTATGAAGAAGATGGGGCAAATGAGGAGTATTATACTTCCCACTCAAAACATTAAGGCAATATAAAGTATAATCTTCCCTCTTATACACATTCAAAGAGTCATGGTGAGAGAGCCCAAGTGGAGTATGAATATTCATATTCCTCACCTTGTAGTGCTTCTTATCAAAGGCGAAGTGGTGTGAATAGTTATACAAGCTATAGTAGAGGTTACTCCATGGGACTAAAGACATGTATGTTATAGTTTTATAATTTTGTTTGTCGTTTGGTGTTAACATTTTCGTTATTTATTATAAACATATGTATGATAACATGTTATACATGACTTTAATTGTATGAGACACATGTTCAATGTGTTAGACAGTCTGTATAATCTAAACAATATATGTTATTAACTTATAAATGAATTTATGTACTGGAAAAAGTTATACGTTAGATGAACAATAAAATATTAATGTGTAATTTATTGTTATACGTTAATCAAATTTTGTAGTAACAATGCATTATGTTGTACGTTATTGCAAAACACTTAATTAAAAGATATGTATGTATAAGAAGATTTAGGACATCAATAAAACCTAAATTAAATTTCAACACCAAAAAATAACATGTGTTCAAACTGTCTAACATCAACCACTAAAATAACAAAATTGATGTTTTCATGTAGAGTATTTTAAATAAAAATTACTCTAAAGTAACAATTGCACTTTCATCAGCTGATTGGAGCAAACTATTCCTAGGAGGAGGAGGATCATCATTGTCACTTGTGTATGCTTCTTTAGCCTTTGTAACTCCGTAATGCCATAGCAAAGAAGCATAACGTGCGTGTTGACTTCCATCATCAAAATCACATGAATGCACGTCCAGACCTTTACTTAAAACTTTTACGTATGCATCCACAAAGACGCCACAATCCCTGATTTGAAAAAAAATTATGAAATAACAGTTGTTTAATAATTATAACATTATTATATATGTTATAAATATGTAAATCAAAATCATTTACAAACTATCAGACGTTTGTTGTGGTATGTTTTGAACGTAGTCCACATCAAATGAGCTTTGATTGATAAATTGAGTGTGCGGACCAAGCTTGTCTTTGTACGCTTTCAGTGATGTCCAGTCAGCTCGCTCTGTTTTATCAAAAAAATCATTGTCTGACAAGTAAGTAGGGAGCATCACTGCCAATTTTTGTATTTCGTTTGGTGGTTTCCTTTTTCTTTTACTTGCTAATAAGTCATAGACACGAATCACGCTCTCTCCTTCAACACAATTACAGCTAACACCCAGTGAAATTCTTTGCCACAGTTTATTGAAATACAAACCTCATCAACCATATGTCATGGTAATTCAACAGGAATATCAAATTCATTAATTGTGTTTGTGATTGAATCTTCATTCTTGACCACAACAAATGATTCTGCATAGTCTTGTTGTGAAGATATCTGAACGGATGGAGAATTTAGATAATATCGACTATATGTCTTCTCTATATATGTCTTGAAGAAGCGGTTGGTTGTTGTGTATCTATAATTATCACACAGATTTAGCTTCGATTTCTTTCTCAACATGTGCAAACATATTGAAAGATTAAAAACAAAAAAAATAATACATCCTATACTCACTTATGTTTCATCTACTGGTACTGTATGTATGATAAAGTGTTATAAATTATGTTTATATATAATCAAAACTTTTACTGCATGTTCTAGCTGTAAAAAAATGAAACTGTCATATCTACTTAATGGATAATCTTTTTCATAACTCTACACATGTATTGTTTCATGTTTAAAAAATAAAATAAAATGAAACTAATGTATGATAAAGTGTTATACATAATTTTTGTGTATCTACTTATTCTATATATATTGTCATATCTATTTATAATATATGTATGATAAAGAATCATCAGCTGATACTATATGTATGATCTAAGTGTTATACTATATGTATTAATTTTTCATAATTGAACACAGATGTAGTTTCATGTTTAAACAAACAAAACATTGATGTATGGTATTGTATTATACATTTATTTCTATGTATAATACAATATATTACATCATATAATAGAAAACAATTCAATTTAAATCAATAAGCACATGTATTCTATGGTATTACTGTTCATTTTTTAATAATAACAGGTGCTACCTGAACGATAAGGTATTGTAATTCATTTTATATGTATGAGGCAATATTTTCTTATTATTATTTGGCATAACTATAAATTAATGACACTGTACGAATTATAATGTAGCATAGTTAATTTTTAATATATGAATTCACTGTTGTATGTAGTATTTATAGTCTACCAAAATATTGGTATATATGTATAATATTGTATTATACTTTCTAATTTACACAACTCATTTTATAATTGTTAGACATAAAACTGTTCAACTCATTGTAAGAGTTTTTATAATACAAATTTCACATCAAACAAAAGAATTATCTTAAAACTCAAACAATAGTATGTCTTGGATAAGTATTAACTCAATTGGAATGAATTTAGTTTAATTTACCTCATCGTTCCAGCATTTTTTAGGTTGCGACATGAGGTAGAACCAATTCTTTGACTGTGGCTGAGCAACGACAAAGTCCAAATGTGGATAGCCTAGACCTTGATAATTTTTCAGATAGTGGCTGTCGGTTTGTATCCTGTACAATTAACAATGTACAAACATCACAAACATTTATATTGACATATTATTTTAATAAAAAATAAAAAAATAATTCAAATCACTTACTTGCCAGCATGATATTTTAATAATCCTACGGCAATCCATTTAGAGTAATCCAACAGTAATTGATTAGGGAACTTTTGATGAATGGTACAACCATCGAAAGCGTACTTCTGCTTTTGTTCATTATCAGAATTGCCCTCATCCTTAGAGCTTGAACCAAATTTTATTACGTACGGGGACTTGAATACCTGTGACTTCTTTCGGTCCCTTTTTACTAGTGCTTTGGCGACTTCGTACTCTCAAACTTGAGCATCTGAAAAGTCAGGTGGAACCTGACTGTCTAGAAGGGTCCATTGGCTCTTAGATATTAAATTTGGAGTACCAGCATTCAATTCCTTTGTAGCAAAAGGTTTTGACAACCCAAATAAGAGTGCATAAACAACATCGTGAACAGAATCTGGTATTATGCCACCAAAAACATTCTACATACACGAATATAAATGTGTTTTGAATGAATCTTGCATGATTGTATAAATCTAATAATGTGTAACCTATATATGTATAAGTAGAACCAGACATTGCAAAGTAGAAGTGGTAACTCATAATAGTTATACACAACATATATATGTATAAGGTTATTCATACATATCTATACACAATAAGTAACATATGTATGTATAAGTTTATTCATACATATCTATACACAATCAATAATATGTAACATTTATATATGTAAAATTTATTCAAAACACCTTCTGATTGCTTTGAATGTCAGTTGCTGGTGTACATTTAGTATTTATGTTGACACGTGATTGGATATACATAGCCACTGATTGAATTGCAAATGGATCATCTTTTGTGGTTTCAAACTGTGGATCCATGGCCTCACCTCTATTCTGTTTAATAACAAAAAAAGGAGCAGGGTTATGCCAGCTTTGAATGTTTAAATGCAATTATACATTAGTTATCTTGTATAATGTTTATCATATATAGCAAAACACTTCTAGTAATAACTAAAAGTTATAGAAAACCTATTTATGTATAAGGTTATTCAAACATATCTGCAAAGAATCAGTACATACATAACTTTTATATAGATAAAATTTATTCAAAATGCCTTTTCATCGCTTTGAACGTCAATTTTGGTTATACATTCAATATTTGTGTTGACATATTCTTGGATATCCGTGACCGCAGATTGACTTGCAACTGAATCATCATTTGTGATCTCAGTCAGTAGACCCTGGGCCTCATCTTCATGTTGTTTAATAACGTCAAAAAAATGTTTTACATATGGTAGATATACAGATTTATAGTAACAAAATCATATTTCTGAGAAAAAAAATATCGTCACATTCTCCAAAGATGGACTGTCCAGTTTTTCCAATTCTTCTTCGCAACCCTGTTCCATATCAATCATTTTCTTATCCTGTATAAAATAACAATACGCATGTATGAACATTTCATCAAAGTAAGATAAAGTTGAATGTTAAAATGTTTTCTACCAGAGATTCTTTATTTTCTTCTTTTTTCGAAGCTTTAACAACCTCACCAGGTATATTGGATATTACTGTTAACAGCTCAACAACTTTTTTATCAACCTTATAACGTACAAAAAAAAAAGCGACTCAATCTTTGTTTTAAAAAACCTATCAATAAGTAAGTTAACTTACATAGTAGCTGATGTAAGTCTTCATATCCTCCATGTCTAAAGTCAACTTAGAACTCCCTTGAGGCGTTGTGGTAGATGAAGCAGCAGACTTTATTTAGACATGCTCAAGAAACACACCAATTTATTCTTGATGACCATGTTCTAATTGAGTTGATGCCTTATCTATTAAATCCTCTTGATTTTTAGAAAAAGAACCCGACACATGATGTACTGAACGAGCACGTGTAGAATTCTCGTTATCCCTTCAACCCTGGACTTTCTTCCTGAAACATAACTGTGTTTCTTATTTTCGGTGCTTGTTCAAATGATAAAGATAAAGATAAATCATCCTTTATCATAATCTCATGTGGCGGTATAGTGCTGAAATCATGGAAGTTTTCAGTTGCAATAACAACACATGATTGTTCTTCATCAGCCCACCTTTTCATCATTCGATCAGCTGATTTTGAAGCAGCAGATATTGAAAGTGGATCAAAAATCTTAAAATCTTCTGTAAAAGACAAATTCAATCTCTGAACTTCTTCACTTGTAGGTTGTATATTCTTATAAGAAAACTTAAAAAGGTAAATTTCAAAATAAAATATTAGGACTTTAATATATTGAATTGAAAAAAATAAATTAAAAGGTTATACAATTACCTTACTGAATATGCCAGCCATAAAAGACTCATACTTTTGGTCTGGTACACTCCACAGACCAGTAAATATTCTTGGGATGATGTTTCTCTGGAGGACAACAGTTTTTTTGTCGACCTCAGAACAGTATGCAAACATTCAAACATTGAGTGCGTGTGGCATGCCACCCAAAGAATATAACTGTTTTGCGATGAAGAAATTTGCCTCCAAGAGTTCATCAACTTGTCTAATGTAATTTTTCTCCATGAAAAGTGTTTGTACCGACCATCCTCAACCACCTGGAATTGGTCTAAATTGATAGGTGATTCACGATGCTGATAAAACATGAATGT
The DNA here is from genome assembly GCA_030864225.1 of Capsicum baccatum var. pendulum. Classification (NCBI taxonomy): domain Eukaryota; kingdom Viridiplantae; phylum Streptophyta; class Magnoliopsida; order Solanales; family Solanaceae; genus Capsicum; species Capsicum baccatum. The sequence goes on from CM061555.1 coordinate 253,032,151, forward strand.
ATGAATAAAGTGTAATATCGCAAGGTTCAGTGCATCTTCAGAGTTATCAAAATTTTCATCGTCACACGTTGTATCAGTTTTGACCTAGGTATTCCACCTACAGCATTGGGAAAATACTTTGACATCAAAGCTGATTTTGATGATGAAGTCTATATGAACTCATCAATATTATTGGTACATTTAAGACCAATAATAATGACAAACTAAAGCGTCGTAAATTTTAGTATATTCCCATGTACCCACACATGAATCTCATCCTTATTATCCTACTAGATTTCTAGCATTAATAGACATTTTGATATCTGCCCTATCTAGTTGCACTGGGGCATGTCGAGAAATAACCCAAAAATTATATTTATAAATATCCCAAAGACATCTTCTCCAAAATACTTCTTCATGTCTTCGCTAAAAGCATGATTATATAAGCTACCCATATGCAATGGGTGAGCCAAAATTTTGTCAATACGGTATTTCATTCCAGGAAAAAATAAAAGTATACTCTAATTACACAACAGTTGCACATGTATGTGGGCAATTTATACATTTAGAAAATAAACTGCAGTAATGTATAATGTCATACTACACATCTAAATTTTTAACCTTAAACATGTATGACCTATAAGCTTGACAGAAGGTATAATCAAAACTTATACAAACATAAGACTTTCTAACTGTATAGTGCCACATAAAACATAGAATGCATCTTATATGTAATAAGAACTTCTAATGTATAACATATTGAAAGTTATATCAGAAGGTTTATATTATACATTAAAATAAGTATGAGAGCAACTTATACATTAAAAAATAAACAACAGTAATGTATAATGTCATGCTACACATCTAAATTTGTCACCTTAAACATGTATGACCTATAAGCTTGACAGAAGGTATAATGAAAACTTATATAAAAGTAAGACTTTTTAATTGTATAATACAATATAAAACATAAAATGCCTCTTTTATGTAATAAGAACTTCTAATGTATAACATATTGAAAATATATATCATAAGACTTATATTATACATTAGTCTTTGAAAATAGCTAATGTATAATGCCTGATATATTATATCTTATACTTTCAAATAAAAACTTCAAGAATGTATAATGTTATACCATACATATAAAATATTAATATTATACATTACTTATCTATAAACTTGTCAGAATATATGTAACCTTATACAAAATTCAAAGATTCTAATTGTATAATTCGACTAAATACAAAAACAGCCTCTTGTAGGTATATAAAAACTTATATTATACATAAGTGTGTTAAATAAAGTAATGTATAATACATAAAATCTACATCTTTGAAAGTCGTGGCCATCCGAAATCACCAAGTTTCTTCTTACTAACTAGAACTGGTCACTTCTTTCAATTTCTTCATGGTTACCAGATCGTTTTGATGCTTTGAACGATTCTCTGTGAAATTGAGTTCTTCAAAATCAAAAACAAAATCAACAACGAAAATATTTTGTTCTTGAGCATCTAACTGACTAAGTCCTAAACTAAAGTTAGGACGCAAATCCATTACCAAATTTATACTATCTTGCTTAAGATCTAACAATTATAAAATCAAAAATACAGAGATCTGACTTTTAATGTATAAAAAAATACGAAATAATATAACAATCAAACTAGAATGTGATTGCAAAAGCAATTAATTTCATAAAAACAAGCATGCAATCAAAAAAGCATTGAAAATTTTCTGATTTGGTAAAGTTAAAAAAAAAATCAAAAATTAATGAATAAAATTAGTAAGTTCAATTAATGTTTGAAAACTTACAATATGGTAACCTCTAAGTACACGATTTCTTGATTTTAGGCATTTTTTATTTTAGGCGTGAAAAAAAGGAATTCAATAATGGAGGATAAATTGATTTATAATGGGAGAGAAAAAAGGAAGGAAAAGACGGCCTTTCTGGATGTATAATATTAAGGAGAGAGAAAGTAAAAAATTTGGGGATTTCAGTAATTAATTTAGGATTTATGTAATTACTTTACCAATATGGGATTTATTGTAATAAAGTAAAGTTACATTGTGTATATATGTAAATTTTTATAAAAATAAGTCAATCACCCAACTCTCCCATCTTTATGTAAGTAACTAGATAATGAAGGCCCGTTTTACGGGCTCAATATTACAGTTTTAAATATAATTATTTTTATTTAATTAGTTTATTAAATAAATTAAATTATTAGCTTTTAAGTAAAATGATAGAAAATGATAATAAAGATCACACTTTAAAAACTATACTTTTTTATTTTTATAAAATCAAATAATAGTTTACAACTTATTTAAATTGTCCTAATTAAAATTAAAAATATGTTTCAATGCTTATTTTAACATCAGGTCAAATACATTTTTTTGAATTAAGTAACTCATTATAATATTTTTATTTTTCAATTTTATTTGAAAATTATACAAGAGGATAAATTAAAATTATAAGTGTTAATATATTAACATTTTTTATAAAATATTACAAGCAATATTTTATCAAAATATGATCTTTTTACCTCATGTACTATATAAACAAAATTAAATAGCTTACTTATATTAAGGAGATAAGAGATTGTTCTTATCCATATAAATATATCATACATTCATTTTCGTAATGAAATTATATAAAATAACTAAAGATACATTATTGATAGTTGAAAATTATCTATAAAAAAAATAGAGCACAAATCAAATGAATATTGTTGGAGTTAATTTCTTTTTAATAAAGAGATTAAAAAAATGTGTTATTTACTGTTAGTTTAAAGTTATTTTACATACAGTTTAATTTATCTATTGTATTATACTCTCTTCATTCCTTTTTATTTGCTCTATTTGGGTTGGACACACATCTTAATCTTTTAATCCTATAAAATTTAAAATAATTTTACTAATATATCCCTAATTAAATTTTTTACCTCTTTCCAAATCAATAATAACTACATTTGTTGAACAAGGGAATTGTAATACCCCGTATTTTTCCTAACTTAAATTCATTCATAAAATATTAAGGGATAGCTTCCAAAATGAATAATATTTATTCCATGTGAAATTTTAAAGATTTCAACTTTTCATTGTGTGGAAAATTGAATAAGATTTCCATCGATACAAAATTTGACTAAATCCGACACTCAGTGAAGGAGTTATGTCATTTTAAAGTTGACAGTGTGCCACCTGGACTCTCAGTGCGTAGCGAAGGAGGCAAAAATGGTAATCGTCAATTCAAGTGGACCTCCGCAATATTGGCACGTCGCGGAGTGGTTCATTTTTCCATTTGTCAAAATCCAGTAGCCCAACGTGATCTTACTGTGTCGCGTTGGTGGCCAAAATGGCAAAACGATAGAGCACCGTGATAGCTCCGCATTGCGGAGAAAGTCCAGTTCTCACTTATCCTTTTTCACTGAGCCACCGCGATTGTGGCGCGTCGCGGTGGCCAACCAAATCGAGATTTTTTTTGCTTTTCCAGTGTCGTTTAAAATCTCAAGGAGGGTGCTTTGGTCAATTCTCAAGCCCCCAAATCCATCCAAACACACGATTTAACCCTATTACAAGCCTTCTATGCTTATATTCATCAAAATTTCTATCATCCAAAATCCTAAGCTTCATAATTCAACTTCAAGAATCCCCAAGATTCCACCATTCTTTTCCCAAATCAGTTCAAGATTCAAAGTTCCCAATTCAAGAACACCAAGAATTATCATTCAAGAGCACAAATAGGATCTCAAAAGCAAGCTTGTTTATCTAGTTCATCATCTAAGGTATGTAGGGTTATGAATAAAGATACTCTTTTTATCCTTGTGCCCAAAACTTGTTTTAAATTACAAAGTTATTTGATTTTATATGATTTTTCATGAAATTGAAATTAGGGTTCATACCCAATGTTGCCATTTACAAGATTATAAGATTTCAAGTGCATTATAAGTTGAATTGCACATTTATTTTCATGCTTATTGCAAAAATTTTCAGATTTTGAGATGAGTTATCATTGATTTTATTATCGAGCATGACTACTATGATATTTTGGCATGAGTTTGATACATGAATTTTAAGCCCCAAGTTTATATGTTGAGATTTTAAGAAAGATGATACTTTAAGCATCTTATGAGTTGATTATTTCAGTTTTACAATAAAGCTTTGATTTTTTGATCCTGAGATAGGTATTGGAATTCACTTTACAGATTTATTACAGATTTTAAAAAGCAAAATAGCTTCATGTACAGATTTATTCAGATAAATACATAACTGGTTTTATAATAAACCCTTATGCGAGTTTTAAAGTGGATTTCCACGAGATGAGCATAGCAAATTAAAGGAAGTGGTATTTAGCACCGAGTTGGGTATGATTCGAAGCTCTCATGCCCCAGAACTAAGTGCCACCATAGGATTGATATTAAGTGCCCATAGTGGGCAGAGTTGTGATCACTTTAGCTGAGGTTATACTCCCTGGCAAGAGTATGAAACCTCTCCCCAACATGAGGTTTCTTTCTTAAGAGGATGAGACGTTGGACTCTATGTAGCTCGCATATTTCATGTTGGTTAAGAGAATCTACCTTGCAGAACAGCTTTTAAAAGAGTTCCCTACTAGTAAAAGAATACAGCTTTTCAGGTAAAGTATTTTCCCTAAAGTTTAATAGCAGTAAAGATTTTCAGAATAGTTTTAAAGTATTTTCCCTAATAGTAAAGACTTTCAGAAAATGATTTACAGAAAAACTTTTAGAAAACCAAGTGTAAAGACTCCCGATTTTATTCAGAATATGCTTTACAGAAAGATATTAGCTACAGATTTTACCTTTCAGATTTCAGATGTAAGAGTGAGTCCTTTCTACATTTATATAGCATGATTTGCTTCTTATTATTTCAGATTTCATTATTTCAGATATTCCAGCTTATGTGAGTCATTTACATTTAGCATGCATGAATTTTATAAATGATGATGATGAGATGATGTTTTACTTATGCATTTGAAACCCATATACTCAGTACATCCTCAAAGTACTGATCCACATATATGTATATGTTCAACATTATCTCATAATATAGGTATCAGTTTAGTTGTAGCACGCATACTATACTCAGAAAATTTACAGCTTCCAGTTAGCAAGCGATGAGTCCTCTTGATTTAAGGACTCGATTCAGTTATAACATTTGAGCAGTATTGTATTTTTCTTTATTTAGTCATATTGATTTGGGATAGTTGGAGGTCATGTCCCAGCTATGTAAGGCCCCGAAAAACGAATCCCGGAGTGTCACACGGTGCTTGAGGCTATGAGTAGCCCCAAGCTAACCCTTTGAACAATTTTCATTTAGTTCAACTCAAATCAACGGGGTTTTCATAAAGAACCCTTAAATATCAACAGAGTAATCATCATCCAAGAATAAAAGAATTTTAGAAAGATAACAAAATACGACTTATTAGTCAACTCCCAACATCTATACTAGTCTAACAAGCCTCTAAGAAAATCAATAAAACCAGCGAGCCATTGAGACATGCCCCAACTGACTCATACTCAGTTATCAAATGTAAACAATTTCGTGAAACTAACATCAGACATCATGTCCTCGGAATATGAGGACTCACCACAATAGAGAATATAGAACAACATGCCTGAAGAATCACTGTCGAACCTGGAACTGAGCACCTGAACCTACATTCCAAGAAAATACAGCCCACATCCGAAGATGTGGGTCAGTACCATGGAAAGAAACCGAGTATATGGGGGTGTATGCAGTTGTATAAACATCATCATCATAATTATTTATAAGAAATATGCAGGATGTATGAAAGACTCACATAGCCCGAAGAAAATCATCATAATCATGAGAGGATGAAATAAGTACAATAACACATGTGAGTCATCATATAATTTGTCAATCACTTTCAGTTCATCAAGAATATCAATTCTCATAATGTAAATATCATTTAAATCTTTTGAAGAATAACTTTCACAATTGCACTTTCAAATTACTTCACCATTCACCATAGACACAAGGAAACACACACACACTGGGAGATCCTATAACCGACATAAACTATGTGAGCTACATGGAGTCCAATGTACAACCCACATTGGGGAGAGCCGTCCTATCCTTTCCATCGGAGTAGGACTATCGATATCAAATCCACACAAACTAGTGATCACTATATAAATCAGTCGCAGGCTCACTCCTACGGAGGCACGTAGTTCTAGGGAAGTAAGGTAGCTTTATACCTCCCACTCTACCTCCCACTCGGTGCTAAAGATTTCTCCCGGACTTAGCTCAGACCATTTCAAAGACAATCCACAACAAAACAATTTTAGTAATATATAAATATACATCGGAAGCCATCATGATTCCCATCTATCAAAATCAGCTACGTTGTGGATTTCTTTCACCCTCGAGTTCAAAACAACTCCATTAAGACCAAAAGGTCAAATCATTCAAAATATCTCAAATATTCAACATCAACGTTCTTATAACACACACTTTCTCAAAAAAACACAATTTCCAATGGGGATTCACGACCCAAATATCAAAATCATGATAAATATCATTCAAGATTCATGTTTTATATCTCCACACATGTAAATTCAAATTTTAAAATCATAAACATCAAGAATTCATAATAATCATCATAATATATGGGTTCATGCTTCAAATTCGTAAAAATCAAATAAAAACCATGCCTTTGTAAAGAAAATTACTTTTGGGCATAAGAATGAAAGAGAGTTCTTGTTGAAAAACCCCACATACCTTGAATGATGAACTTTAGATCGATACTCATTTTTGAGATGTTAATTGTGACTTTGAATGATGGTTCTTGGAGTTCTTGAACTAGGAACTTGGAATCTTGAATAAATTTGTAGAATTAATGGTGAACTTTGGAGGTTCTTGAAATTGGATGTAGGAGCTTAGGGTTTTCTTTTTGAGGGAATTTGATGAAATATAACATATAATGCTTCTAATAGGCTTTAGTATAGGGTTTGGATGGATTTTGGGTGAGGGGGAATGACCAAAACGCCCCTAAAAATCAAATAATTCTCAAATCTGTCCTTTGGTGGACTATTTTGATAGTCTGAAGTAGATCAACCATAACGTTTTACTCCATTATCCAAATTGGATGAAACCAATTTCATAGAAAGAGGACTCTCATATCTTTCCATTGATATATAGTATCTCACCCATATCATTGTGTACGAGGAGTTATGATCGTTTGAATTTGACACAAAAATTCACTTTTGATAGGCTGAAGTAGATCGACCATAACTTTTTGCTCCGATAGAAAAATTGGATGAAACCAATTTCATTGGAAAGAGGACTCGCAGAGCTTTCCGTTGATATATAGTAGATCACCCATATCATTATTTACAAGGAGTTATGATCGTTTAAATTTGGAGAAAAAATATGCCAGGCCTCAGTACTTTTTCCTGCATGTTTTACTGTTCACTACTATTCATGGTTCGATCGGAATGTTCATAATTCGTCACTCGGGTGTCCGTTTTGGATGAACCACATATCTTTGGAAATATTATTTGATACTTTATGCAATGGTGGGTCATAATCTAACATATTCCACACGGAAAATTTATAATTCATTCTAGAAGATAGAACCCAACACGTTTACGCACAAAATTTCAACGAAAAATTTCCCGAGGTATTACATCATCCCTCCGTTGGAAACATTCATCCTCGAATGATGATAGACATTCCAAGATTATATAGGGAATAGAGCATACAGCTGAAACCATTCATTAGACTCATCACCACATCGTTTCTCACTCCGAATGCAACATAGAATGCATAAATTCAATAAACTACAGCTGAACACATAATAAATGTCAGGTGAACTGCTGCAACTTTTATCAAAAGTGCATGATTTAGGAAAGAACGATACCTTCGGCTTGATCGAAGTTCGCAAAAAATAGGTTTGGGTACTTGGATGGCATATCCTCCTCAGCTTCCCAAGTTTCACCCTCAACAGATTGGTTTCCCCACAACACCTTGACCAAGGGAACTTCTTTGTTCCTTAGTCTTTGGACACTGAAATCAAGAATCTCAACAGGAATCTCATCAAAAGAAAGATTTTCTTGAATGTCAGAACTCACAGAGGAATCCACTACCACAGCATCGCTAATATGCTTTCTACGCATGGAGACATGGAATATTGGATAAACAGAGGACAACTCGGAAGGCAACTCGACCTCATAAGCTACCTTACCAACACGGTTAAGAATTTTGTAAGGACCAACATAACGGGGACTAAGCTTCCCCTTCTTTCCGAATCTCTTCACCCCCCTTATGGGTGAAATTTTCAGATACACTAGGTCACCAACTTCAAACTCAAGGTTTCTCCTTCTAACATCCACATATGACTTCTGACGACTCTGCGTAGTTTTTAAACTTTCCCTAATCAACTTAATTTTTTCCATAGCCTCAAATACCGAATCAGGATCACTCACAGCCGCTTCACCCACCTCGAACCAACCTATGGGTGATCTATACTTCCTTCCATATAAGGCTTCAAATAGAGCCATGCCAATACTAGAGTGGAAACTGTTATTGTAAGAAAACTCTATCAACGGTAAGTGATCATCCCAACTTCCCTTAAAGTCAAGTGCACAAGCTCTCAACATATCCTCTAAGGTCTAGATGGTCCGCTCAGCCTGACCATCGGTTTGTGGATGGAAAGCAGAACTCAAAAGCACTTGGGTACCATGACCCTTCTGAAAAGCTTTCCAAAATTACGAAGTGAACTGAGTACCCCTATCCGAAATGGTAGACAAGGGAACTCCATGCAGTCTGACTAGCTCTCGGATATACAATCTAGCGTAATCCTCAGCAGTATATGAAGTATGAACAGGCAAGAAATGATCAAACTTAGTCAACCTATCAACCACAACCCAAATGGAATCATGATGACATCGGGAAGGAGGAAAACTAATCACGAAGTCCATATTTATCTCTTGCCACTTCCAGGTAGGAATACTAAACTCTTGCAGCATACCACCAGGTCTTTGGTGTTCAACCTTAACCTGCTGGCGTATTGCACACTTAGCTACAAACGCTGCTATATCTTTCTTCATTTCACTCCACCAATAGATTTCCCGTAAGATTTGGTACATCTTGGTAGCACTAGGATGAATAGAATATCGTGCCCCGTGCGCTTCAGCCATAATCCTCTGTCTCAGATCATCAACATTCGGGACATACAATCTACCCTGCAATCTCAACACACCATCTCCCCCTTGGGAGAAAACCTCTACTTTTTGGTCCTTGACTGACTCCTTCAGTCTGACCAAACTAGAATCTAAGTATTGCTTTTCCTTCACTTCTGAAACCAAGGAGGATTCAGAACTACTCTGAACCCCTATACTACCTTCAGCAGAGTCAAACAACCTAACCCCCAATCTAGCCAAACGATGTACATCACAAGCCAAATTTTTCTTACCTTCTATCACATGCGAAACACTACCCATGGACACTCTACTTAGGGCATCCACCACAACATTGACCTTTACCGGATGGTACAACACTCTTATATCATAGTCCTTTAGAAATTCTAACCATCATCTCTGCCTAAGATTCAATTCTCTCTGGGTAAACACATACTGCAGACTCTTATGATCAGTGAAAACATCAACATGGACACCATACAAATAGTGTCTCCATATTTTTAAAGCAAACACAACAGCAGCCAACTCAAGGTCATGGGTGGGGTAATTTTTCTTATGGGGTTTCAGCTGTCTAGAAGCATAAGCTATCACCTTACCCTTCTGCATCAATAAGCAACCCAACCCAACTCTCGAAGCATCACAGTACACTACAAAACCATCAACACCATCAGGCAAAGTCAAAATAGGGGCTGAAGTGAGTCGAGTCTTCAACTCCTGAAAACTCTTCTTACAGGATTCGGACCATAAGAACTTCACTTTCTTTTGGGTCAACCGAGTCATAAGAGATGCTATAGAGGAGAAACCCTCAGAAAAATGGCGGTAATAGCCAGCTAAACCCAAGAAACTTCGGATATCAGTTTGAGAAATAAGTCTAGGCCAATTTCTAATAGCTTCAGTCTTTTGGGAATCAACTCTAATACCCTCAAAAAAAATGATATGACCCAGAAAAACAACTGACCTTAGCCAAAACTCACACTTACTGAACTTGGCAAACAACTTGTGATCTCTAAGGGTTTGCAAGACAGTTCAGAGGTGATCAGAATGTTCATCCTCACTACGGGAGTACACCAATAAATCATCGATGAACACTATGATAAACATATCTAGATATGGTCTGAACATTCGATTCATCAGGTCCATGAAAGCTGTTGGGGCATTAGTTAACCCGAAAGACATAACAAGAAACTCAATTTGAAAAGTAGTTTTCGAGATGTCACACTCCCTAACTTTGAGTTGATGATAGGTGGAACGAAGGTCTATCTTTGAGAAATAACTTGCACCTTGCAATTGGTCAAACAAATCATCTATTCTCGGAAGGGGGTACTTATTTTTTACGGTGACTTTATTCAGTTGGCGGTAATCAATGCACATACGCAAAGAGCCATCTTTCTTTCTCACAAACAACACAGGAGCACCCCAAGGAGAAACAATGGGCCTTATAAAACCCTTATCTAGTAGATCTTTGAGTTGCTCTTTCAACTCCTTAAGTTCTGTAGGGGTCATACGGTAAGGAGGAATAGAAATAGGCTGAGTATCGAGAAGAAGATCAATCCCAAACTCTATCTCTCTATCAAGAGGTATCCCTGGAAGATCATCCGAAAAGACATAAGAAAACTAATTGACGATGTTAACAGACTGGAGAGTTGGATTCTCAGACTTAGTGTCTTTGACTCTAACCAAATGTTAAATACACCCCTTGGAAATAAGCTTTCTAGCTTTGAGGTAAGAGATAAAATGACTCTTGGGTGACACAGAATTCCCAGACCACTCAAACACGGATGCACCCAAAAACTAAACTTGACCACTCGGGTCCGACAATCAATAGAGGCATAAGAAGAATACAATCAGTCCATACCCAGAATCACATCAAAATCTACCATGTCTAACTCAATCAGATCAGCCAACAAGACTCTATGAAGAATGGTAACAGGATATTTTTATACACTTTCTAGGCAACAATCGAATCACCCACTGGGTAGAAACTAGGATAGGCTCAGGAATAATCTCAGGACTCATTTCAAAATTCACAGCAATCAAAGGTGTAACATATGAGAAACTAGATCCAGGATTAACAGAGCATACACATCAAACTAAAATATATGAATCATACCAGTAACAACATCGGGAGAGTCCTCCTATTCCTGGCGGGACGCTAAAGCATAGAATCTATTCTGGCGCTGCCCATCAGCATTGCTAGAAGAGGCGCCCTGAGCTAGGGCTGGGTGAGTCACTGGAACTGGAGCACTAACAGTCTGAGTTTGGGTCTGAGGGCGATAGTCACGATGACCTTGTCCATCCTGTGGACAATCTCTAACTCTGTGACCCATGTCACCACACCGCAAATAACCCGTCTTCTCACCCCAACACTCACCCGAATGAGCCTTACCACACTTAGGACACAGGGGACGATTTGGCTTTCTGCCAGCACTGTACTGGGACCTGGATGCATATGACCTGCTACCTTGCTCTTGCCTAACTCTAGGAACGAGAGAACTAGCAGATGACGGTTCTGGCATAGATGAACGATCCTGATACTGAGGGCGACTCCCTCCCTATGATCTAGTCTGACCCTATCTGTGCTGCTCGGACCTAGCTCTCTTATTTTTTCTCATTCTATCTCTCTCCTTAATCTTTTCTGCCTCAATCTATTGGGCATGAGTTATCAGCCTAGAAAGATTTATCTCACTATTTAGCATAGCAGACCTACACTCCTTAACCACATAACTAGACACTCCAGTTATAAACTTACTCATACTAGCCCAATTATCAGCCACTAAGTCAGGAGCATACTTGGCCAAATGATTGAACTTTAGACAGTACTCCCTAACAGTCATAGAGCCCTGTCGCAGGTTCATAAACTCTTCCACCTTCGCCTCTCTCATCTCCAAAGGGAAAAACTTATCCAGGAATATATCCTGAAACTCTTGCCAAGTTGTAGGGACAGCTCCCTCACCTCTACCTTTACTCCAAGCAACAACCCAGTTATAAGCAAGGTTTTCCAACCTATACGCAACCAACTCCACACTATGTTCCTCAAATGCATGCATCACCTGAGTAATCTTCCGCACCTCCTCTAAAAATAACCTTGGAACCTCATCAGACTTGGACCCATAGAATTCCGACGGATTCATCTGCATGAAGTCACGGATCCTGGCAGCAGCTAAATAACCTCCCTACTACTGTGGAGCTGGGGCCAGTTTGGCCTGAACATTTGCAGTAACAGCTTGGGCCAGCGCCTAAAAGGCTGCCCAAAATTCAGCATGAGACATATTTTCATTCAATGGGTCAGCGGGTTGAGGTTGCTGACCATCATTATTTCTTCTCGCTCGACGTGGAGGCATCTTTCTAAAAGACAAGAGCACGAATCAATAACAGAGAGAGACACTTTAAGAACGATAGACTTCTGAAAGAAAGAATTACACTTTTTTCTAAAACGTCTTGTAGCCTCTTGCTCATAGATATGGTGCGCTACACACCAATGATCAAGAATCTACTTAACGTGGCTTGTCAGACTCCCTAGGATACCTTAAAACCTTAAGTTCTGATACAAAGTTTGTAACGCCCCAGAAAATAGGTCCCGGAGCATCACACGGTGCTTGAGGCTACGAGTAGCCCTAAGCTAACCCTTTGAGCCATTTTCATTTAGTTCAACACAAATCAATGAGGTTTTCATAAATAACCCTCAAATATCAATAGAGTAATCATCATCCAAGAATAAAAGAATTTCAGAAAGATAACAAAACATGACTTATTAGTCAACTCCCAACATCTATACTAGTCTGACAAGCCTCTAAGAAAATGAATAAAACCAGCGAGTCATTAAGATATACCCCAACTGACTCATACTCAGTTATCAAATGTAAACAATTCCATGAAACCAACATCAGACATCACTTCCTCGGAACATAAGGACTCACCACAACAGAGGATGTAGAACAACGTGTCCAAAGAATCACTGTCGAACATGAAACTGAGCACCTGAACCTATATTCTGAGAAAATACAGCGCACATCCGAAGATGTAGGTCAGTACCATGGAAAGGAACCGAGTATATAGGGGTGTATGCAGTTGTATAAACATCATCATCATGAATATTTATAAAAAATATGCAGGATGTATGAAAGAATCACATAGCCCGGAGAAAATCATCATAATTATGAGAGGATGAAATAAGTACAATAACACATGTGAGTCATCATATAATTTGTCAATCACTTTCAGTTCATCAAGAATATCAATTCTCATAATGTAAATATTATTTAAATCTTTCGAAGAATAACTTTCACAATTCCACTTTCAAATCACTTCACCATTCACCATAGATACAAGGAAACACAAATACACTGGGAGATCCTATAACCGACATAAACCATGTGAGCTACATGGAGTCCAACGTACAACCCACGTTGGGGAGAGCTGTCCTATCCTTGCCATCAGAGTAGGACTATCGATATCAAATCCACACAAACTAGTGATCACTATATAAATCAGCCTCAGGCTCACTCCTATGGGGGCACGTAGTTCTAGAGAAGTAAGGTCGCTTTATACCTTCCACTCGGTGCTAAAGATTTCTCCCGGACTTAGCTTAGACCATTTCAAAGACAATCCACAACAAAACAATTTTAGTAATATATAAATATACATCGGGAATCATCATGCTTCTCATCTATCAAAATCAACTACGTTGTGGATTTCCTTCACACTCGAGTTTAAAACAACTCCATTAAGACCAAATGGTCAAATCATTTAAAATATCTCAAATATTCAACATCAACGTTCTTATAACACACACTTTCTAAAAAAAACACAATTTCCAATGGGGATTCACGACCCAAATATCAAAATCATGATAAATATAGTTTAAGATTTATGCTTTATATCTCCACACATGTAAATTCATCTTTCAAAATCATAAACATCAAGATTTCATAATAATCGTCATAAGATATGGGTTCATGCTTCACATTCATAAAAATCAAATAAAAATCATGCCTTTGTAAAGAAAATTACTTTTGGGCATAAGAACGAAAGAGAGTTCTTGTTGAAAAATCCCACATACCTTGAATGATGAACTTTAGATAGATACTCATTTTTGAGATGTTAATTGTGACTTTGAATGATGGTTCTTGGAGTTCTTGAACTAGGAACTTGGAATCTTGAATAAATTTGCAGAATTAATGGTGAACTTTGGAGGTTCTTGAAATTGGATGTAGGAGCTTAGGGTTTTCTTTTTGAGGGAATTTGATGAAATATAACATATAATGCTTCTAATAGGCTTTAGTATAGGGTTTGGATGGATTTTGGGTGAGGAGTAATGACCAAAACGCCCCTAAAAATCAAATAATTCTCAAATCTGTCCTTCGGTGGACTGTTTTGATAGTCTGAAGTAGATCAACCATAACGTTTTACTCTGTTATCCAAATTGGATGAAACCAATTTCATAGAAAGAGGACTCTCATATCTTTCTGTTGATATATAGTATCTCACCCATTTCATTGTGTACGAGGAGTTATGATCGTTTGACTTTGACCCAAAAATTCACTTTTGATAGGTTGAAGTAGATCGACCATAACTTTTTGCTCTGATAGACAAATTGGATAAAACCAATTTCATTGGAAAGAGGACTCGCAGAGCTTTTCGTTGATATATAGTAGATTACCCAAATCATTATGTACAAGGAGTTATGATCATTTAAAGTTGGAGCAAAAATACGCTAGGCCTCAGTACTTTTTCCTGCACGTTTTACTGTTCACTACTATTCACGGTTCGATCGAAATGTTCATAACTCGTCGCTCGGGTGTCCGTTTTGATTGATTCACATATCGTTGGAAATCTTATTCGATAATCTACGTAATGGTGGGTTATAATCTAAGATATTATCCACGAAAAATTTATAATTCAGTCTAGAAGATAGAACCCAATACGTTTACGCACAAAATTTCGATGAAAAATTTTTCGGGGTATTACAGGCTACCTATAGTCAATACTATTAGAGGCTTCATAGACAGCCAGTAGAGTTAATGTATTTGATTCCAGTGTTGTTTTGTAAAAGCGGAGTTGTAATTATTTTAATTTAGTTCTGTATGGATTAGATTCATAAAAGAGTCATCTTCCGCTTATTTCATTCAGAATTATTTGTTTTATTCAGTTGCTTATGAGTTGTGCCAGTAGAAGGGTTAGCTTGGGATCACTTGTGGTCCTAATCACCATGTAATGTCTCGGGACCATTTTCAGGGGGGAGGGGGGGGTTACGGGAATAATAGAAATATTTTGTTCAAACTATTCTTGAAAGATAAAAGTAGCAAATATTTAAGAATATAAGCACAATCTAAATGAGGCAAATAAAAAGACATGAATGGAGTATTATATAACTTATTTTTAAGATTACAAATCTCAATTTTTATGAAAGCTTGCATATAAATATATTTATATAATATAGTAAAAGCTCTTTACACTAACCATTTAATGAACTTTAATTTTTATAAGAATTTTCTTTTAAAATTTCTATTTTGTGAGTTGACATGCACATCAATTGTGATTACACCTACAATTCATAAGTGAATACAAAAGTTGTATGTTCGAAGCCTTATATGAATATTACATATGTAATTCTTTTTCATTTTTAATAAAACACTAATAGACTGATTTAATGATGTTTTTTGTAAACTTATTTGATAATGAAAAATATCTTTAAATAGGTTAACAACTTTAAATTTTAACCCACTAAGTTCATGCATGATAGTATTTTTTTAGTAAAATATTAAAATATATTAAAAGCTTGGTGTATTAAAAATTTTGACAGAGTCCGAATTTTCACTTAGAAAGTTTAAAATATAAAAAAGTAAATTCATGAAGAAAAAAATTTAACATTTCACCACATAACAATATAAAATAGTTTTCGTTCTATATAAACAATCTAATATTCCGTGAAAAGAGAATCAGATTATAAATTTGAATTTATTTAAAATAGTGATGTTGTTTTAGCATTTTAATATTATTATTATTATTTATATTATTATGCATAGTTTTGGAATCTATGTTCCTTAAATTCTATCAGTTATTGGTTGCATCTTACTATCATGAAATGGGTGATTTATCACCATTAACATCAGTCGTTTGGAAGGTACTTTGCAGCAATTGAGAATTAAGTCTCTATGGCAGTTTATGCCAATGTTGATATAGGTTATTTAAGTTTCATTTGCCCATTAATTGGCACGTTGCATGGATGTGTTTTCAGCTTACTTTTTCCATTCATTTGTGTCTTTAACACATAGTTAGTGGTGATAGAAAGTGGACATAAGTTTCATGTAATTCTTGTAACTGCAACTTTTTATACCTCAATTACCCTACTTTTTATGTGGCGTAACTCATGTAACTCTTGAAACTCATGAAACCTCTAAGTCATTGATCTTCCCTCTTTACTACTATCATTCATTCTTATATTCATTGCATGGAAGACTTCCTCTCCTATAAATAGAGGTGGTCTTTCATGATTTTGAGATACACAAGATAATATAGAGTTCAAAAAAGATAATAAAAAAGAGAGTTCATTAGTTGAACGGAGGTGTTCTTTTTGTGGAGCTTTGAACTCAACTCTTGTCCAGAGTTGTTGAGTTATTGTAGAAGGCCTCTGTATCTTGGAGGGTACAAGTCAAGAAAATTACTTCTGTACCAGTGAAACATTTGTGGTAGTAGGCTTAATCTCCTTAAAGAAAGTGAGATATCCGCGCCTCAGCAGCAGCAGCAGAAGAAGAAGAAGAAGAAGATAGTCTTTTTTATTTTCTTCACTTGTAATTTTTGGTTGTAAGTTTATTGAATTTCACCAACAATTTTAAGGAGATTCAATGGCAACAACTAAAAAATCCGCGTATGTCAAGATGGGAGATCTTAACAAGCCATTCTAGTTCAATAGTACTGACTTCAAGAGGTGGAAGGGTAAAGTGTTTCTCTACTTAAGTCTTCTCAATGTTTCTTATGTGTTGACCGAGAAGAACCCAAACAAAGTAGATAACTCTTCCATGACCAATGATGAACTTAGCTCTCTTCAAGAGAAAGTTGATAAATATGAGGTGACTCCTACAAGTGTCGGTATTTTCTTCTTAATTGTCTATCCGATAATTTTTATGATTATTATGATAGAACTTACTCTATTACAAAAAAAAATTGAAAAGCCTTGCAGAGTAAGTATAACACTGAGGAGGCGGCAGCGAAAAAATATGCGGCTAGCAGATTTTTCCATTTCCAAATAGTGGACAACAAATCAGTGGTAGACCAAGCTCAAGATTTCATAATGATTGTTGACGAGCTCGGGTCAGATGAAGTCAAAATTAGATACCTTATTGTTTATGGAATAATTGATAAATTTTTACCTTCGTGAAAGGAATTTAAAAAAACTATGCACCACAAGCAAAAGGAAACTTCTCTTGAGACTTTTATAATGAGAATCCACATGAAAGAAGAAGCAAGGGGCCAAGATGCACTTTTGCAAATAGAAGAGAACAACATCATACCGAAGGTAAATTTAACTTCTTCAAATAATGCTACTCCTGAAACTAAAAAAAATATTACTTTAAAGCCTAAGAAGAAAAAATTCAAGAAAAATGATGGTAGACACCCCAAGGACAATAATGGTGAAAACAACCAAGCAAAAATCAACATGTACAACAAAAAGAACCGTGTTTTGTCTGTGGCAAGAGTGGGCATATTTCTCTATTTTACAGATTTCAAAAACATAGGACTACACCTCAGGCAAATGTTACTAAAGAACCATTTGTGGTGGTGATAACAGACATAAACATGGTGGAGAATGTTAATGGATGGTGGGCTGACTCGGGTGCAAACCGTCATGTCTGTTATGACAAAGACTGGTTTAAAAAATATACAAATTTTGAGGAGTCCAAAACCATCATGTTTGGAGACTCACACTGTAACGGTCCGAATCTAGTACCGAAATGCTACATGGTGCCCATGACCCCGAAGAACCACAAGCTAACCCATGACTGATATCTGTACCTATACATTGCATAATATATGTATATAAATGCAAAAATAAAGGCTGATAGGCCATAAGGTTCAATATTGTAACATAACTGATAAAAATATAACATCTGAATGGGGTATAGAATACCCAAAACAACTAAAATAAATTGTCTAAACATAATAGTCTGAAAAGCCTCTAACTGTCTGAAAAAAAGTTGATGAGACATGTCCTTAACTAACTCCGAATAATGAAATAAACTGAGTATGAAAATAATAAAATAATAATTGTGTTCTCAAAGGATGAGGACTCACTGCTAGCTCTGATTACTGACGTAGGAATGCTACTGGTGCTCTAGAGCTCGTGCCTCGGAACCTACGGCGTAAAGTAAAACACTATAGTGCAAATGTGTCTGTACGATGGAATATACTGGTATGCATGTGAGCTAGTATAATGCAAAGGTTTCACATGCATGAACTATGCTAACTGACTGAATAATATGAATGTGAAAATACATGCATGAATAAGAGACTATAATTGAATTCGCGATAATATGATTATTGAGTCTGAATGCTGATAACATGGAAATTCTGATAACTGATGTAACTGATATAACTGATATTCTAAGCGACTGTGTCTGATAGTTTAGTTTCTTATGGAACTATCTGAGTCCCGTACTATTCTGAGTTGACTATATCTGACAGTCCTGAAATCTAAAGAACTATCTGAGTTTTTTTACTGAAACTATATGACTGTATCTGATAGTCCTAATTCTATAACTGAAATTGTAGGAAGTAGTATCTAACCAACATGCCCCAAAATAGGCCATAATAGCTGAGCTGGGGTCCAATCTGTGCCCTGATTGGAAGGGTGTCAATATCGTGCCACTGGTAAGGACAAGCTGTGACCGACCCTCATATAATAGGTAACTCTAACGAGAATGGTGGGAACCCTCATATAACAAGTTTAGCCACCTCATCTACCCGCATATAACAGGCTATGATGTCTCAACCTACATTGGCTATGTAGTTCTGGAACACAAGGATTGCTTCTAAGAATCACGCCCCCATATAATAGTGTGTTCCCATACTTGGGTTCGCTCAGTGCTAATTCTTACTCCCATCTGAATAGACACTGAACATGATTAACTGGATGAGACTAGACTGAATTTATGGAGTTTCGTTGACTGACGGAATACTACAAGGATTACTGAATTTTTGAGCTTTCCTGAGTCACATAACTGACTGAGTTATATGGATCATGGCTTGACTGAGGATATCGTGAAAATATGATACTATCTCTAGGCACGCAACTATGTTTTTCAGGTACAAGTACCCCCAGGACTTGATAGAAGGAAACTGACAAAGCTTGACTTTCTTGAATACATGACCAACATCAACAATCCATAATACAATAAGTTGGGAATTTCATGAAGTACATGGTTATAATATTCTTGTACATGAATGGGAATACATATCAACATATCAACATTTCATCAACTAGTCCCATAAGTAATCCTTCAAACATCCATAATGTACAACACTATCATAGAAGCCATTTTGATAATAAAGGTAAAGCATGCATTTGTCATTTTGATCACAGTTTAGCTATAAGGCATAATTTATATCCCTTTAGGCATTTTATCAAAAACCTTACATGCACAACTTAAGGCATAGGTGAAATCATCAAATTTCACAAATCATAAACCACCAAATTCATGGATTTCAATTTATATGCTATCGTAGTTTCATAATTTCACATAAAGATCCCAACTTGGGAATCAAACAACAACCACCACATAAAATTGAACAACCCACAACATAATAACATGATTCATAATTTAAAATAGAGTTCTTGAGCTTTATGGATGAAAGGAATCCATAAATCAACACAACACATACCTTAGTCCGTGATCCTACGAAGATTGACGGAGAAACTTCTTGAATTTGAATCCCTCAATTGGAATCCTAGTTTGTTCTTGAGAGGTTTTTGAAAAAAAAAAGAATATTTTTCTTCAATTGGGGCCAAATCCCGTGTTTGGGAGCTTATATATGGGTGGAAAACGACTGTTTTGCCCTTAAAACGACCCAAAAATGGAGTGTTTACGTCACTTGGGCCATAGGATATGCGGCGCACACCTTATCGCGTAATCTAGGTTGTGTGGTGCACACCTTATCGCATACATCAGGTTGTGCATCGCACACCGTATGGCATAAGTTAGGTTGTGCGTCGCACACCTTATGTTAGGCGACGCACTCCACTTTGCAAAGCCATAACTTCTTGCTTGAGTGTGAGATTTTGGTAAAATTAGTATCATTGGAAAACTAATTCGATTCTCTACAATTTGGTGGGTAAACCTGCCAAAATACCATATATACATCAAGTTATGCTCGTTCAAAGATGACCCTTGTGGAATCAAGCACTAAAACTTGAAGGATTCAAAGGTTCTTAGCTTGCCTTACTCTAAGTGACTCGTATGAACACGCTTAACACATCATGAGCTCTCTTCTCACTAGGATACTCATTGTAAGTCATGTACTCAAATATGAGTCACAGGATATGAGGTTTCATACGTAGGACAATGGTTCATTTTCTAGCTTAGAATATATGGGGTATTACCCACACAAAACTCAAGTACTTGGAATGGGAGATGTTGAATTGAGTTTTACATCTGGAAGGGTATTGATATTTCAAGATGTACTTTGTACTCCTTCTATGAGAAAAAATTTGATATCTAGTTTTCTTCTTAATAAAGCGGGCTTCAAACAAATTATTGAATCTGATCAGTATGTAATTGTTAAAAATAATATTTTTATGGGAAAGGGGTATGCATGTGATGGTATATTCAAGTTGAATGTTGAAATGAATAAAACATCTACTTCTGTTTACATGCTTTCTTCTACTAATTTTTGGCATGCTCGGTTATGTCATATAAATGATCGTTATGTGAGAATCATGAGTAGTTTAGGATTAATTTTAGTGATCAAACAGAACTTTGAAAAATATGAGGCTTGTAATAAAGCCAAAATCACAAAAAGGCCTCATTTTCAAGTTGAGAGAAAAACTAAATTATTAGAATTAGTTCATACTGATATTTGTGAACTTGGTGAAATTTTAACTCATGGAGGAAAGAGATATTTTATCACTTTCATTGATGATTTTTCTAAGTTTACATATGTTTACTTAATGAAAAATAAAAGTGATGCATTTGGGAATTTTAAAAAATTTCTTCATGAAGTTGAAAATCAATTTAACAGAAAAATAAAAAGAATAAGAAGTGATAGAGGCCGTGAATATGAGTCACATGAATTCGATTCTTTTGTTAGATCATTGGATATAATTCATGAAACTACTCCTCCTTATTCTTCTGCATCTAACAGTGTAGCGGAAAGGAAGAATAGAACATTAGTTGAGTTGACTAATTCCATGTTAATTGAGTCTTGTGCACCTTTAAGTTTTTGGGTGAAGCTCTTTAGACTGCTTATTATGTGTTGAATCGTGTGCCTCATAAAAAAACCAAACTAACACCATTTGAGTTATGGAAAGGTAATAAGTCAAATTTGGGATATCTAAGAGTTTGGGATTGCTTAGCCTATGTAAGATTAATGGATCCTAAAATCTCTAAGTTGGGTAAAAAAGTTACTACTTGTGCTTTTCTTGGTTATGCTTCAAATTGCACGGCCTATAGATTTTTAATCTTGAAGATAGTGTGATAATAGAATCAGGCGATGCTATTTTTCATGAAAATAAATTCTCCTTTGATTCTAAAAATAGTGGGGGTCTAAGGACTAAAGAAAATACTTTGTCACTACCTAGTTCTTCTACTTCTACTTTAAAAATAAAGAAAATGGTGATTTTGAGTTAAGAAGAAGTAAACGAGCTAGAGTAGAAAAAGATTTTGGTTCTGATTATTATGTTTTTAATATTGGAGATGACCATATCACTTTAAAATAAGTTTTGTCTTCACATGATGCTATTTTCTGAAAAGAGGCTGTAAACGATGAAATGGAATCTCTAATTTCCAATAAAACTTGGAAGCTAGTTGATTTACCACCGGGTTGCAAAACAATTAAATGTAAATGGGTCTTACGTAAAATGTTAAAATCGGATGAATCTGTTGATAAATATAAAGCTAGGTTAATGGCTAAAGGCTTTAAGCAACTAGAAGGCCTAGAATTTTTTGATACTTTTTCACCAGTAACTCGAATTACATCCATTATACTTTTAGTTGCTATTGCGACTATTTTTTATTTACAAATTCATCAAATAGATGTAAAAACTTCTTTCTTAAACGGAGACCTAAATGAGGAGATTTACATAGAACAATCCGAGTGTTTTGTTGAGGCTGGTCAAGAAAGCAAAGTGTGTAAACTTAATAAATTCCTATATGGCTTAAAACAAGCATCAAAGTAATGACATGAAAAGTTTGATTCCTGCATTATTAATAATGGGTTTAAAACAAATGAGTGTGATAGGTGCATATATCATAAGTCTTGGAATAATTCACATGTTATTATTTGCCTATATGTTGATGATTTATTGATCTTTGGCTCTAATATGAATGTTATTGGTGAAACTAAAAATATTTTTATAAGCCATTTTGATATGAAAGATCTTGGTAAGGCAAATTATATTCTAGAAAGAAAAATTACTAGAACATGTGATGAAATTTTCCTTGACTAGTCACATTATGTTGAGAAAATATTGAAAAAATATAATTTCCTTGATTGCAAGCATGTTGTAACTCCATTTGATTCTACTGTTCACTTGTTTCCTGTTGAAAGTGAAAATGATGTTATAAATCAAAAAGAATATGCTAGCATAATTGAAAGTTTGAGATATGTGACTGATTGTACTAGGCTCCATATTTCATATGAAGTAAGAGTACTTAGCAAGTTTACAAGCAATCCAGGTAATGAACATTGACATGCTATAATGAGAGTAATGAGATATTTAATTGAAATGAAAAATTATGGTTTGTTCTATAAAAAAAATATATTATTGTACTTGAAGGCTTTTGCGATGTGGATTGAAAAACTTTATCTGGTGATTCCTGATCTACTTCTGGTTATATTTTTAATTTGGGTGGTGGTGCTATTTATTGAAGTCTAAAAAACAAACTATAATTGTTAACTCTACCATGGAAGCTGAACTAATTGCTTTAGTTTCAGCTAGTGAGGAAGGGAATTGGTTGAGAGATTTGTTATTTCAAATACCTCATTTTGAAAACCAATTCCTTCTATTTTAATTCATTGTGATAGCACCGCTGCAATTGGTAGAGTTCAAAACCGTTATTACAATGGTAAATCCAGACCTATAAGAAGAAAACACGGTAATGTGAGATCATATTTGACAAATAGTACCATTAATATTGATCATGTCAAATCTTGTAATAATATTGCAGATCCGTTGACTAAGGCCTTAGCAAGAGAAAAGGTCTGGAGCACATCGAGTGGGATGGGATTGAAGCCTATTGAATTTTGAGTCATATGTGAGGAAACCCAACCTGGGGACTAGAGATCCTATAACCAGGTTCATTGGGAAAAACGAATCACATGATGACTTGTTGTGAAAAAGTCACTATTTTCTTATCCCTCCCTATGATGTGAGAGCATTTTTCTGTAATGATTGTGAGGTTGATTTTATAAAACTCTTAATGAAAATTTGTAGCTCGTATGCTAAATTACAGAAGCACTCTCGACGGATTTTACCTATGTGAGTGTGGAGGTAGGCCGTTTCCTATGAGAATTATGCTCATTCTCAAAAGACACTTATTAAAATTGGGATAGTACAACGCCGTAATGTGCTGGCTATAAAGCTCATGTCAATGCCTTAATTATTATGTGTAAGCAGTAACTTTTTATTTTCCCTAAGCAGTTATAGTTCAAGTCTGAGATCACTACGACTCTAGAGTAAAAATTACTATTTTACTAAGTAGAGGTTCAATGCAGAGCATACCTTCATTATGCATGGTAGTCTTCCTTCAACTAGTGAACTCTCTTGTTAATATTAAAATGAGTGGGAGATTGATGTTGTTTTAGCATTTTAATATTATTATTATTTAATATTATTATGCGTAGTTTTGGAATCTATGTTCCTTAAATTCTATCAGTTATTGGTTAAATCTTTACTCTCATAAAATGGGTGATTTATCACCATTAACATCAGTCGTTTGGCAGGTACTTTGCAGCAATTGAGAATTAAGTCTCTATGGAAGTTTATGCTAATGTTGATATAGGTTATTTAAGTTTCATTTGCCCATTAATTGACACGTTGCATGGATGTGTTTTCAGCTTACTTTTTTCATTCATTTGTGTCTTTAAAACATAGTTAGTGGTGAAAGAAAGTGGACATAAGTTTCATGTAATACTTGTAACTTCCACTTTTTATACCTCAATTACCCTACTTTTTATGTGGCGCAACTCATGTAACTCTTGAAACTCATGAAACCTCTAAGTCATTGATCTTCCCTCTTTACTACTATTATTCATTCTTATATTCATTGCATGGAAGACTTCCTCTCCTATAAATAGAGGTGGTCTTTCATAATTTTGAGATACACAAGATAATATAGAGTTCAAAAAAGATAGTAAAAAAGAGAGTTCATTAGTTGAAGGGAGGTGTTCTTTTTGTGGAGCTTTGAACTCAACATTGTAGAAGGCCGTTGTATCCTGGAGGGGACAAGTCAAGAAAATTACTTTTGGACCGGTGAAACATTTGTTGTAGTAGGCTTGAATCTCCTTAAAGAAAGTGAGATATCCGCGCCTCAGCAGAAGAAGAAGAAGATAGTCTTTTTTATTTTCTTCACTTGTAATTTTCAGTTGTAAGTTTATTGTAATTCCACCAACAAATAGTAGATGTGACATCACTATCAAAAAGTTAGTTTAAGAGATCATGTATTTAGCAAGAAGTCTTGAAATTTCTTTAACTTTTATGTAATATAAAAGTAATAAAAGACAAATATAAGGGCAATATTTTAAGAGTGTTTTTTAGTTGGTAAGATATAATTGGAATGTAACTAAAGACTACAAAAAAGTTACATTCTCTCTGAAGAGAACGTTTTTTAGTTGGTAAGACATAGTTAGAATGTAACTAAGAACTACCAAAAAGTTACATTTTCCCTTATACATATAGTAACTAGATAGGCATGCCTGCGTTGCACGGGTCAACGCGTATGGTAGAATAAAATGCAGATGTAACAGCAAGGGACTATCTCTTTTGATTGGATCAGTTGATGAAAATGATTTCAAATATATGTTTTACACAATCACAGGAATAACATACTACTGGATGCTCACATTTACATATGATAGTGACTGTTGTCTATTTACATTGATAGAGATAATATTTATAAATTCTACACTAGGGGATGTAGTTGTTGCTGTGATCAATCTCTCGAGCATTCACGATGAAAAACCTATTGAATTAGATTTAAAGATTAAATCAGTTAAGAAGTTCAAAATGTGATGATAAAATAAATCTTTATTCAATGAAGACAAACACAATAACTATTAGAATAAAAGTTTCAATAACATAAGCTATTATGGTATCGGAATGAATATCCATTTGCAAAATTGAAAGAATTACATTGTAGATATGAAAATAAAACATAGTCCTTTCAACATCCATAGAGTCATAGCAATCTATAATT
Organism: Capsicum baccatum var. pendulum; assembly: GCA_030864225.1. Classification (NCBI taxonomy): domain Eukaryota; kingdom Viridiplantae; phylum Streptophyta; class Magnoliopsida; order Solanales; family Solanaceae; genus Capsicum; species Capsicum baccatum. Next base: position 253,057,933 of record CM061555.1, read on the forward strand.
TTTCTCAACCAAACCTCAATCTTTTACAACACTTAGTTAGCAAAATATAATGTCATAAACAAGTGTTAATCAACATGAACAAATTGACCGAATGGCATAATGTAATGCCCCAAAATCTAGTTCTCGGGAGGCCATACGGTGCTCCGAACTACAAGTAGTCCTGAGCTAACCCTGGCTGCCTTCTAATACATTTGAGTCTCAACATGAGCGAAATATAAGTATAAAATTATGACAAAATACGGCAAACTATACTAATCTCATCAATCTGATCAAACAAATACTGAAAATTCTGAATACGACAACTAAGATCTAAGACTGAATTTAGTAGTCCGACAAGCCTCGACTATATGAATCTAGAGAGTCACTAGGACATGCCCCAGCTGACTCCAACTGTTTGAAATGAATAAAGGAACATCTACTAATAAAGTGAAACATGAATAGCTAAGTCCTTGAACTGTGAGGACTCACCAACTGCAAGGATGTAGATGAGATGCTCGAAAATCACTGTCGCTGCTGAGACTGAGCACCTGAACCTACATTATGAGACAATGTAGCACATAGACGTATATGTGAATCAGTACTTTGAGGATGTACTGAGTATATGGGGGTGCATCAATAAGTAAACAATATCATCACAGTTTATAGAAAATATCATGCATGCTAAATGTAAATGATTCACATAAGCTTGAGAAATCTGAAATCTGAAAGTCAAATCATGAATAATAAACATGTAATCTAAATCTTGTGAGCCATTACACTTAATTCTGAAATTTGTATCTTGTTCTTATTTTCAAATCATTTAGGCTAAATGAAATCGGAAAACTTATTCTGCATATCGTAAGGCTTCAAATCAATTAAACTGTTTCAAGAGTAGGGGACGTTTGTTTGCGAGGTTCTTTTAACTGACATGTACACCATGTGAGCATCCATGGTGTCCCACGACTAGCCCCCGTAAGGTTAGGGTTGTTCTACTCTTGCCATCGGAATAGAACAATCTAATCTGTGTGATCACAATCTGAGTCATCCACGTAGAAGTGGGAATAATCTGAATCTGTACCTATGGTGGCACATAGTTCTGTGGAAGATAGGGCACGCTAATCCCGCACTTCCCGCTCGGTGCTAAATACTACTCTTAATCTCATGCTCAAAATCTTAAGAAAAATCCACTTTAAAAGTAATTTAATGGTTAGGTCAAATCTTTCTCAATAATCCGAAAACATTCTAATCATGGGGTGCTTATCGCACAACAATTCTTTGAAACAACAATCTTTAAATGGGGTATATTGACCCAAACATCAATCTCATATTAAAACATCTCAAAATTCATTCTTGGTAACGTAAACATTCATAAATCATTTTAAAATTTGAGAATTTCAGCAATATGGATGAAAACATAAACATAATCATGTAATTCAACTTCTAAATCATGAAAAATCTCATAATCTTGCAAAGAATGATAATGGGTATAAACCCTAACTTGAATTTTATGGGAAATCATATAGATTCCAGCAAATTTGTAATTAAAATAAAGTTTTGGGCACCCCTTGTTCAAACCCTACATACCTTGAATTGATGATCTTTGATGAAAACTTGAATCTTGGATTCCTATTGATGCTTTGAGGATGAATTCTTAGTGTTCTTGTATTGGAAAATCTCAATCTTGAATTATCTTAGAGAGTTAATGGAGGAATCTTGGATTTCTTGGGGAGGAAGTTGATGAACTAGGATTTTTCTTGAGAGAAATTTGGTGAAAAGCGAATGTAAAAAATGCTTTGGAGGGGTTCAATTTCTTGTTTAAGACGGACTAGGGGCTAGAAGAATGACCAAAATGTCCTCTTTAAATTCCCAAATGAAACTAAAAAATGCAACATTTTGCGAACTGGGTGGCTACCGCGACGCACCACTATCGCAGTGGCTCACTGGAATTTGAACGAGAGGGAAATGGGTTCCCTCCGCGACGGGCCACAATCGCGGAGTCCTTATGTTTGTCATTTCGACCACTGACGCGACGCGCAAGTATCGCAAGGTCACACTGGAAATTGCCAAAGAAAAAATAGGCCCTCTCCGCAGGAAAAATTAGCCCTCTCCGCGACGCGGTGCAATCATAGAGAGCCACTAAAAAATGACAATTGAAATTTTTCACTGCTCCGCGATGTGCTAAGGGTCCAAATGACGGTGTTTTGCGAGTAGAACTTAAAATAGCCATAACTTCTTATCCGGTTATCGAAATTAGGCGAATCTTATATCGTTGGAAAGCTTATTCAATTTCCTACGCCATGAAAAGTTCAAATCTAAAGAATTCCACACAAAATAAACATCATTTATTCTAAGTACTAATCTTTAACATTTTTCGGGACGAGTTTAAGCTAGAAAAATCACGGGATATTACACATAAAGTATCCTCATTAGTCAGAAGTTCATCGCACAATCTGATAACAATGAGGAATACCCTTTCAGACAGATCAAACAATCCGTTGAAAACCCAACAAAATAAAATCAAGAAATGCAGATCAAACAAATGTTGTACTGAAATAATCGAATAATACCATATAATTAAATAACTCAAATCAGATCAAATTAATGGGTGGCTGCTTATCAATCAGCTTCAATGACAATAAAATGAGATGGATCAAGAAACCAGTGGAGTTTCCACCCCCAATCAGCTTTTCTCTTCAAAATGACAACTATAAAGAAGCAACAGTTCACTTTTCTTCAAATGCTCTCTTGACTTCAACTTGACTCTAAATCTTTTTTCAACTTTTCAAACAAGATCTGCTCACCAAATGAACTGGAAAAAAAAAACTATTATTCAGCACCAAATCACCATTCCAATTTCTTTTAGAAAATTAAAGAAAAATCGGTAAAATGCTCTAATGAAGAGCAAAAGAATGTGTCTTTTTCTATGAATTTTCTTTTCTTTTTCTTGCTTCTTCTTTTCTATATCTTAAAGCCCACGTAGTCTTTGTGGGGACAGATATCAAGCATTCTCAAATCAAACATTCTGAGAAACTTTCATTGTGCACAACACACTATCAGGATAATTTATCATGTTACATGACATCGAACTATGTTCTTGGTGAGGTGCGTGCAAGCTTACCCGAACACCACGTTTATAAAATAGCAGCGAATAAACTAAATAAAGTCAGTATTACCCCATCTCCATGAGGCTGTAAATATTAGTTGTGTAATTATGAAAGCATATATAGTCAAGACCTGTGTTGCTCGGACTCCCCAAAATTGTCGGCGGATGCAAGTCGGATTCTCCAAAAAGTATGTATTTTTTGGAGAATCCGACATGGGTGCGGCATCAAAAGTGAAGAGTTTGTGCAACGTATGTCAAGACAATAGAGAAGAATACATACAAGTGTTGGACAAGGATTTCTTACCTCACTAATAATGGCATCAGCCCACTGTATCCAAGAATTGCTTGAAAAGTTGAAGAAATTATGATAGCACCTTGCGTTGCAGATAGAAAAGTAAAAGAATTCACTTCAGCACAGGAAAGAGACATGGTTTATCCTTAAAATAGTTCCAGAACATCAATAATCTACAAAGAGCAGCAGAGGAAAATCCAATCAACATCCCACAACAACAACCCTTCCCCACCCCCCGAATAAAAGCAAGTAGTACCAAGTTCATTTAAACATTAATTGCATATTTAACTTACATCATCAAAAAAGCTAGGTGTATAAAGCAAATAAAACAACAAGTACTAAAGGAATGGAGTTCGTGCAACGTATGTCAAGACAACAGAGAAGAATACATACAAATGTTGGACAAGAGGTAAATTCAAGAACCCCGCAAACAAAATTCGCAGAGTTTTTTGAAATATCGTGAAAATCGGCATTTGGACATGGGAAACATGACAGTGGTTCATTGGAAAATCATACTGTTCTTGATGATGAAGACGAAGAAGAAGAAAAAGAGTCCAAGAAAATGAGCTCAAGAAAAAGAAATCAGAGGGAATCCAATTGAAAGAAAGTTCTGAAATATCGCGAAAATCAGCATTTGGACATGGGTAAAAATGACAGTGCTTTATTCAAAAATCATGCTGTTCTTGATGACGAAGATTATGAAGAAGAAAAAGGGTCCAAGAAAATGAGCTCAAGAAGAAGAAATCTTGATGCTGATGAGTTCGAGGGAGTCCAATTCCAAGAAAGTTCTGAAATATTGCAAAAATCAGGATTTGGACATGGGAAAAATGACGGTGGTTGATTGAAAAATCATAATGTTCTTGATGACGAAGACAAAGAAGTCGAAGAGATCAAGAAAATGAGCTCAAAAAGAAGAAATCTTGATGCTGATGAGTTCAAGGGAATGCAATTCCAAGAAAGTTCTGATATATTGCGAAAATCAGCATTTGTGCATGGGAAAAATGACAGTGGTTCATTGGAAAATCATACTGTTCTAGATGACGAAGACAAAGAAGTTGAAGAGATTAAGAAAATGAGCTCAAAAAAAGAAGAAATCTTGATGATGAATTGAAAACCCCACGAAGCCAAATTGATGGAAAGTTAACAAAACCGAAATTCGGTTACAGTATTTATGGAAAAAAGTTACCAAGAATGACTCCAATTCAGAATTTGGAAGTAATTACAGTGAACCTTTTGAGAAAAAACTGTCGAAAGCTGATTTACAGATTGATAAAGACAGGATTTCATTTCAGAGATGTGATTTCAAAAGTGCAATTCTGCCATTATTGAAAAAAGATGAAGTTAAAGATGAAGACAAGCTTGCTAAAGGAATTTGAGTGAAAACTTATGATGAATTTGGAAATTGTTATGAGATGGTTTTTGATACGCATCGTAATACTTTCTACAAGCTTTGTAATGGATGGAAAAAGTTGTTGAATGAGCATAAGTGAAGGGACTTTTATCCACTGTCAAACTAAATAAACCATTTAGATTGGAGGTTGGTAGTAGCAGCAGTGAACAATAATGGAGAAATATTAAGCCCCAAATCTCTACCCAATTTGCGAATAACCATAGACACATAACTTTATAAAAAGGATTCCAAACAAAATTAAGACAACACATGTACCTTATGATGTTCTCAACATCTTCTCTAATCAAGGAAAGTTTATGAATCTGCAGCATTTTTAGGTACTTGTATTCCATCTCCTCGTCTTATTTTGTTTGGGCATAATCACTGCGAATTCCCTTATACAATTCATGGTTCTTCCACGAGGCATCATCACTTGTGTTTACCAACAGTCGGGGTGTGGTGTATCAAAATGCTGCGCGCTCTTAGGGTGAGCGCCAAATGGGACCAGCATTATCCATTATAACCTTTAGGCGCTCCAATGGTAGTACTTTCTCTCTTAACAAAATATTGTCATCTGCATGCTCTTGTGATGAAAACTTCAAAGGCAATTTGCACAAATTCTTGAAGAGCATGAACCCGTCCTCTCTAATCTTACTGTAACCACTCAGATCAGCTCCTTCACTCGGTTCCCCGTCAATGGGCTCACCCTTTTTTTCACTGTTGTTATTCTCCAACTGCAAACACAACTTCGATTCAGCGATGCCTTCTTTGGACGTGGAATCCACAATTTCATTGAGGAAGTTCTGGGCGAACTGTATAGAGCTACCCTCGTTCAAATTCCTATCGGTGAACTCCAAGAGTTAAGCAACAGAGACGGTCTTGAAGTCCACCATCATGGAATTCTCCACCACTCTGATGAAAACAATAATCATCATCTGAGCAAGAACGGACTTGGCGCAGATCTGATTGGTGCCATTTAAGCCCCCCGAGATAAGACATTGTAACAGGACCTAACAATGTGGACAAGGCAATCACCTCTGACAAGCACGTAAGGAGATCGAACAACATAGAGCAAGACATACTTCCCGAATTCAGCACCGCCATGCGTGGTAATCTTCCGTTAAGTGGGTTCTCTGAAGCTGAATCCATCAGCAACTGTTTCATCTCCGGTTACCATCATTATTTCAGTCTTCTTCAGCGATTGAAAGAGAAAAGATGACAGAAGAGTCCGCTGGCAAATTTCTGGAAGTTCAACTACAGAACTTGTTAGTTAAACAAAAAAGAAAAGGTTCTAGGAGAAAAGAGCTAGGGAACATATAGATAAAATGCCTAACCACCAGCAGAATGAATGATTAATTTCAAACAGAGCAGACATTCATAAAACAACACTTTAGCATAATATCTATGACTATTCTAAACATCCAGAACACATTTAGGAAGTTCATAGTTTAAGAAGTCTAGTCTAATACCAGACCTCCACGTTATGGCTTCATCTTAGGCAATACATCGGGCGCATGTAGGATCCTTCAAAAATAGTGCATTTTTGGAGGATCCGACAGAGCAACTTAGATACCAAGTACCAATAAAGCAAAATGCAATGGCAAAGCTATGCTAAGATAATGTGAATGGACGGCTACAATAATGAGTAACAACATTTCCATATAAAGCCTTACCGCTTGGCACGTTTCAGATCAATAAGAGCAAGTTCAGCAAGCTTAGCAGTGGACGTCACTTTCTCAGTTTCAGCTCAAGATGGCTCTTCCAATCCTGACATGAGCATCTCTGATTTGATTGTACTTGAACCATCCATGGACTGGCTATGCTGATGTCTAAGTCTTGGCTTCTCACCAACAGTAGGAGCAACTTTATTTGTCGCTTATGCCATTCCTTATATTTATGATGAACGTGAAGTTGCAGCTGCTGAAGAAGATTCACCCACTTGGAAATCAGAAGACAACGACGAAGAATTGAACTTTATCCATGTCAAGGTACATTGAGAAGATGTCTTTCTAAAAAAATGATCCTCATATGAGCAAAACAAATATGCCAGGTCCAATAAAATCTAACAGATACAAAGTTTTATAAAACACAGGTAATTTGTAGCCAATAGAGGTCTCAACAAAATATGAAGATTCTAATGTGTTCAAAAGTAATGCCTCTCCTTTGGAAAATAGAAAAGAACATTCGAAATCATCGTTCAGGTTTGAATTATTTGGCATAATATAATCACCAAATGTTACCCAGAATCACCTTATAAGAGAATTTACTGGGGTAAGATATTGGAGCATGCTGTGAAGTTTGAATAGTCACGATATATATATATATATATATATATATATATATATATATATAGCATGCTTGTTTGAGAAAAACTAAACTACTTTGCCATTACGAATAAAAATCGTGAGATTGAATATACTTTTTATTTTGTGCTAAAATAAGCATTCACATTTTCTTGTACATTTTAATAGTAAGACTTTCATTGAATTAGCTGTACTTTTTATATTTTTTGTCACAGCCAAACTCCACAGTAGATTAAGATTTGTGGCTATATAGTTATTAAACCAAAATGAGGACAAACGATGGAATATTGAAGAAAAATAGGAAAACTGAAATTCTTCTTTTTCACATTCTGGCTTGAAAATTGAACAGTACTACTAAAAGCAATACCGGAGAGCATCTCTGAACAAATGAAAACAGAGTACACAAAAGACACATGACAAAGTATAGATAATAGCCAAGAAAAGCAAACCTGGGTGATATTCTCATTAGTAACTATATCAAATGTAAAATGTGATTCTATATGGCTTGTCGAAGTGATTGGCTAAGAGCTTCTCTTATTCTTATAATAACCTGCATAAATAAGTTACCAGAAGAGCCTTAACATAAAATGAAAATATATGTATTAATGAAGATAGTAGTAGAAGGATATTACAGTAGATATTATACGCTCCTCATAAATAATTTATGTAAATAGAGATATAACCAAACAGCCGGGGGTCTATCGGAAACAGCCTTTCTACTTCTTTAGAGGTAGAGGTATGGACTGCGTACATCTTACCCCCCCCAGACCCCACCAGGTGGGAATACACTGGGTTTGTTGTTGTTGTAGAGATATAACCAAACACTACGGTATATTGATATTGGCAAACACCAATATACTGTATATTGAGTATGAAAACAACTGGAAGAAGCTAGTTACCTCTATGAGGGCCTAGAAGCTGTTCTAAATAAAGAATTTCACTAGTCGTTTTATTGTGCTTTTGTTAAATAAAATGTAGTGTTCGTCTTCCACTTCTGCAGTTTCATCAATGGACAAGGTTCTTAGGTTTTAATATTATGGATACAGACTGGAAAGCAATTCAGCAGCGGTAGCTTCCTTGCAAATCTAAGCGTCAAAGTGATTCTTATGTACATTTCTGATGGCAACAACTTTGTTGTCAATTATTTATCCTCATGATTTCATAAAGTTGTGCTTAACATGGTGATGAAGGGTTTTGCATAGTTGCTGGGGCAAAGTAGCTTCTTTGAGTGTCACTCCCATTTTATCCACACCATACACCTTCCTCGGAAAGTTTGATATCAAACTGTAATTTCCAACTCCAGGCAATCCTAGTGAATCGACGTGCTTAAAAATTGCTTGAATCTTGTCTGTAGATGAGAAGCTAGGTTCTCTCCTCCTCAAAATCGAATTACAATCTGCATAAATTCATCAAGAAAAGTGAGTATCCACGCGGGGGTACATGCATATCAATATGCCATGGATTTAAGTTATATACACTAATAGTATAATGTAACATGTTATCCACAGCAATCATGACTTACTAATTGGGCCTCTCTCATCAATTGCCTCTCCAATGACATTCATAATACGGCCAAGTGTAGATCTACCGACAGGAACCTGTCATCACAAGAAGGGGAAACCATCAAGCTCAAAATAAATTAAATAAGCCCATGCTCAACTAAGTGACACAATCTGTTATACAAGGAAAACTTGTACAAAACAGGTGGTAGCCAAAATGAAGATACTAAAAACAAAATAAATCAGAAGACGCGATCAAAAAGAAGCCAAAGCAGCAAAAAAAAAAAAAAAAAAAAGTGGGAAACATGAGTGATGGATGTCTTCTAGAGATCCCAAACAAACATGAGTGATTCACTCCCAAGGTAGTAAACTACTACAGCTTAATGGTACCAAGTTCTTTCAAACTGTACGCTAAATTATGAGCAAAGATGAATATTGTTCAACACCCTGAGTAGTAGCCGCCACTTTCCTCTTCAAAGGTACTATTTTTTGAAAACTCTCACATCAAATCACAAGGATAGGTATAAGTTTTTTGCAGCAAAAACTTTTCTTTCACATATAGAATTCAAAGGCAGATATTATATATACATGTACAAGTACACAACACTGCGCTACTAAGGAAAATATCAATTTTTGGTTGTCACTGATACTTTTGTTTTGACAAATATTTTCATTTGTAATGAACAACAACATTCCCATTGTAGTCCCACATGTCGGGTCTACGAGACCGTATGTACGCAGACCTTATCCCGACTTTTGTGGTATAGTCCTCCTAATATTGAAGTTGTTCGGTTGCAATGTGCCCATTGAAAGGTAAATGAATACCCCAACTAATTTGGGATTGAAATGTGATTGATTGATCATTGATTTACACATCCTAAGCAAACATCAATTGATCATTGATTTACTCATCCTAAACAAACATCTATAGCAAAGATGATTCAACCAAATTGCAGTTCTAAGGACTATAATAAAACTACAGATCTCGTACATGAAGATCTGAAATCACTTTCAATCAATGTAACATATATACAGCTCCACAACGTAAAAAATGCAACTTTCATACAGTAACCCATAAATTTGAATCTGAAGAAGAAAAGGAATCAAGGAATTCTGATTACTAACAGTAGGTGCCATATTAATCAGGAATTTGATTTAGATAGTGAGATAGTACGAGAATAAGAATAAAGACACAAAAGCAATGAAAAACAGAGAACCAACAACAGCGACGGTTTTAAGAAGAACTTAAGAAAGCAAGTATTCACAGGCTACATACTTCCCAGAATAATTAATAGAAACCAACAGAAATGCTTCATGATTATTATTGAAAATAGATGTGACGCAAACCTGATCAACGCGTATCTTCCAAAAAAACAGATTACTGCTTTATGTCCAGCTTACCAAGTTAATTAGCCGGTAATATTTCATCTGCAACGTTAGGAGAGGAATAAGTGTTTCAATCATGATCAATAATCAGTTAGCAAGCAGTAATAGGAAAGTAATCAAAAAAACAATAACATCATCATAGCATGGATTATATATAATCAAAAGAATTAAAACAATATTAACACTAAACTATTCAACTCATCCATGGATGGAAGAAGGAATAACAGTTTTGCCTTTAACGGGATATCGCCATACGGCAAAAAGATAGCATTATAATACCTTTGATTCAAATCGATGCCCCCACTCCCTTTTTTACCTTTTGATTGGATCTTCGAGAGCCGGTGGAGAACGGTTTGTGCCTCGGTGGATAATGAACCTTTCCATCAACCCTTAAGGTGGCCTTACTTCATAACCTTAGCCTCCCTTTCCTTATAGTTTCCTAGTTCGACTAAGTGACTTCATAACCTCAACAAACTTTGTTGTTTACCGTAGCATATTAGAGCTACTTATACCATTTCCTCGAGCTCGATCCGATCATATTTGTCCTTTTAAGTCCTTCCTCACCAGCATGTCAAGCTTTTTTTCCTGGTGAATCTTCTTTACCTGGAAAAAATATGCACATTAATACTGTCAACCCCAACACGAATCAAGATACTCTCTCCGTTTCTTTTTGTTTGTCTTAGTTTGACCGAGCGCAAAGTTTAAGTATGTAAATAAGACTTTTGAAGCTTGTGGTATTGAACTGAACGTGTATATAATATTCCAAAAAATAAACTTTCAATCTTAAGCATATATGGTCACTTCTATAAGGAAATGACATTCGAAGTAAATGGGAATGTTAAAATTCAGAACTTACTAAATATACAAAGGTCAGAGGCAGTTTGATCCTAACGAAACTAAATCTGTAAGTAAGACAAATTGCGGTTTATCAAATTTTGGAATGTGTAATACTTACCCAATCAAGCATAGCGCCTTTCTGATTTGCTGCTTTACCAAATTCAAGAGCTCTCTGGCCAGATATCAACTCTAGCAGGAGAATGCCAAACCCGAAAACATCTGTTTTATCAGAGGACTGTCCTGTAGAGAGATACTCAGAAGCTATATGTCCTACAGTACCCCTAACTGCAGTTGTGACATGCGAATGACGATGATCCAAAAGCTTTGCCAATCCAAATTCTCCCACAACAGCCTCACAGTCATCTTCGAGCCATATGTTTGCGAGGATGACTTCAAGAAATGTTTCATATGTCGGTACTATTTTTTGAACTTGAGAAAGTAAAAGCTGAATGGAGAAAAGAGAAATAGTATACCCATTGTTTGGATTGAGAATGAGAAAGATAAATGGTTCCAGAACCAGACAGGTAGGATATTTGTTAGATGTGAATGTACTATATTCTCCTTGATCGTTCCTTACTTCACACTTTTATACATATTAGAAAAGCATGACCCGTGTCACGGCCTAATATTAAGATATTTATTTATTTTTTTAATTTTGATATATTTAAATAATTTTTTTTAATAAAAGGATTACATATGTTTTCTAGGATTTATTCGGAATAGCATGAGTTCAACATATATTATTTTAATACATATTTAGATAATTTAAGTTGTTAACTATTGTAATTTATAATTTTTTTTATGTATTTTTCAAATTAATATACGTTATTTTTCTTGTCCAAATTTTTGTTGCATTAATAGTCAATTATATTTTAAAAATAATTTAAGTTTTTAATTATTGTGATTTATAATACTTTTCTTCTATTCCAATTTCAGTGACACTAATATAATTTCAAGTGCCGACCAAATATTTTATATATTTTAAATTTTTTAAGTTGTTGATTATTGTGTTTTCTAGTATTTTTCATGTAATTTTTTTAAAATATATAACATATTAATTTTTTTTAGATATTTTAAATTGTTAATAATTGTAATTTATAATACTTTTTATATAATTTTTGACTAATATATGTTACTCTCCTTGTCCAGAGTTTTGTGTCGATGATAGCTAATTATATTTTTTAAATAATTTAAATTTTTTGTCATTGTGATTTATAATATTTTTTCTATCTCAACTTATGTGGCACAATACTTAAATGACCATAATAATTAATTAGGGGTGATATAGTAAAATCACGACTGAAGCAGTTGAAGCAGAAATCAATCAATTTATAAAAAAATTTTAGTTACTTATTGTTATTTACAATACTTTTTATTTCATTTTCAATTAATATATGTTGTTTTATATCTTCTTCTGTCCTGTCCCAATTTATGTGGCACTAATATAATTTTGATAATCAATCAAATATTTTATGTTGACATATCATTTTGTTATTCTTATTTTTCTAATACATAAATGACTTATAATAAGGAGTGATATAGTAAATCATCGTTCGAAAGACGAAAATTTAATTTAAAACATTAAAAGTTAATTTAGCATTTTATGTTTATTTTATTTCTCATTAAATATTATTTATTTTCTTAATACCTAGATGACTCATAATAATTAATTAAGAGCGACTGATTATGTTATTACTATAAAATTAATATAATTTTATCATATTCAATAGTAATTATCGATAATTCACTGAAATAGTATATTAATTAAATACGGGATGCTATATTTGCATATGCAAAATATGATATTATTAAACATTGTTGGATAGTGCATTATATTTATCTTTCACAGTAATAAAATTTTATAATATATTTTTTTATTTCTTTTTAACTTGATACATATTGACCCAACACAAATTCTAAGAAAATATTCATTAGAAATTTATTTATTAAATTAAATTTATTAATTTTTTACATTAAAAAATTAAAGTTCAGTTTAAATATTAGTATTTCTATATAAGAAAAAAATAATTTTAAAATTTAAATTTACTAAAATAAATAAATAAAAAGATTAATTTTCTATATAAAAGTCAATTAAAATAATAAAATTGATTTACTTTAAATATTTAGTTGCAATTAATTAAGATAATTTTTTATTTTGTCATTATTTATGCTGCACTGATAAAATTTTAAGAGTTGAATAGAACTTTTATCTATTTTAAAAAAAAGTATTTTAACTTGTTAATTATTATGATTTATAATAATTTTTACGTAATTATCAAATAATATATTTACTCCTTGTGTACCACTTTATGTGGCTTCGATACAATTTTGAGAGTCAACTAAAATTTTTATATATCTTTTAAATAATTTAAGTTGTTAATTATTATGATTTGCAGTACTTTTTTTTTTTCTCAATTTATGTGGCATTGCTAAAATAATGAGAGTCAATAGAACTTCTATATGTGGTAACAAATTATTGTGATTTGTGGTAAAAAATTAGTTTTGAACATGATAGCTAGTTAAATTAAAAAAAAATGTACTTTCAATATGTAGTTATAGTTAATTAATATAAATTAATAGAATATACTAAATATTTAAATCATTATGATGAAAAAATAAAATTATTATATATTGGGACATGGAATGTAATTAAGTGGGAATAGAGGAATTTTTTGGGTAAGTGTCAATAAAATTTCTATATGTCTTTTAAATATTATAAACTATTAATTATTGTGATTTGTGGTAACAAATTAGTTTTGAACATGATAGACAATTAAATAAGTAAATTTTTTTTACTTCCAATATGTAGTTATAGTTAATTAATAGAAATTAATAGAATATATTAAATATTTAAACCATTGTAATGAAATAATGAAATTATTATATATTGAGATATGGTATGTAATTAAGTGGAAGTAGTTGGTTTTTTGGTAATTGCAAGAGGTGGTCGAAACCACCTCTTCTATATAATAGAAATAGAAACTAGAGGAGCATGACCCATGTCAGTACGGGCCCAACATTAAGATATTTATTTATCTTTTCAATCTTGATATATTTAAATAAAAAAATTTAATAAAAGGATTGCATACGTTTTCTAGGATTCATCCTGAATCTAACATAAGTTCAACATATGTTATTTTAATATGTATTTAGATAATTTAAGTGTTAACTATTATAATTTATAATATTTTTTATATAATTTTCAAATTAATAAATGTTACTTTTCTTGTCCAATTTTTTTATGGCGTTGATAGTCAATTATATTTTAAAAATAATTTAAGTTTTAAATTATTGTAATTTATAATACTTTTCTTCTATTCCAATTTTAGTGACACTAATATAATTTTAAGAGTTGACCAAATATTTTATATCTTTTAAATTTTTTAAGTTGTTAATTATTTTGATTCTAGTATTTTTCCTGTAATTTTTTTGAAATATATAACATATTAAATTGTTTTTAGATACTTTAAGTTGTTAACTATTGTAATTTATAATATTTTTTATGTAATTTTTGAATAATATATGCTACTCTTTTTGTCCAGAGTTTTGTGTTGACGATAGCCATTTATATTTTTTTTAATACTTTAAATTTTTTATCATTGTGATTTATAATATTTTTTCTATTTCAACTTATGTGGCACAATGCTTAAATGACTATAATAATTAATTAGGAGTGATATAGTAAAATGTAATTATTACTATTTATTATTTTTATTATGTGTATTTGTTGATTTAAGAATAATTTGAAAACATTTAGAAATGTGTAGAATGTTACAAATGTTAATAATCTATTCAGTGCTTCTTGATTTCTCTACATTTATCTCTTGTGTGTTTTTACTCTTTTGCCCTTTGAATATATGTAGTAATTTTTATTTTTTAAAAAATATCATGAAATTTTTTATTCATAGTATATATATATATATATATATATATATATATATATATATATATATATATATATATATTTATATATTATGTATATATTATACATATAATAAAATCGTGGATTCAATATTATTAATTTTTTAATACATAAGTTACTTAGAATAATTAATTGTGGATGATACATTAAACACGGTTGAAGCAATAGAAATCAGTCAATTTTTTTAATTATTGTTATTTATGGTATTTTTTATTTTATTTTCAAATAATATATGTTGCTTTATTCTTCTTCTGTCCCGTCCCAATTTATGTGGCACTAATACAATTTTGATAGTCAATCAAATATTTTATGTTAACATATCATTTTATTATTCTTATTTTTCTAATATATAAATGACTTATAATAAGAAGTGATATAGTAAATCATCGTTTGAAAGAAGAAAATTTAATTTAAAACATTAAGAGTTAATTTCGCATTTTATGTCTATTTTATTTTTCATTAAATATTATTTATTTTCTTAATACCTAGATGACTCATAATAATTAATTAAGAGCGATTGATTATGTTATTACTATAAAAATTAATATAATTTTAATCATCAATAATTCACCGAAATAGTATATTAATTAAATATGGGATGCTATATTTGCATATGCAAAATATGCTATTATTAAACATTATTGGATAGTGCATTATATTTATCTTTCGCAATAATAAAATTTTACTATATAATTTTTTTTATTTCTTTTTAACTTGATACATATTGACCCAACACAAATTCTAAGAAAATATTCATTAGAAATTTATTTTATTAAATTAAATTTATTAATTTTGTACTTTAAAAATTTAAAGTTAAGTTTAAATATTAATATTTCTATATAAGAAAAAAATAATTTTAAAATTTAAATATACTAAAATAAATAAATAAATAAATAAAAAGATTAATCTTCTATATAAAAGTCAATTAAAATAATAAAATTTATTTACTTTAAATATTTAGTTGCAATTAATTAAGATAATTTTTTATTTTGTCATGATTTATGCTGGACCGATAAAATTTTGAGAGTTGAATAGAACTTTTATCTATTTTTTAAAAAGTATTTTAACTTGTTAATTATTGTGATTTATAATAATTTTTACGTAATTATCAAATAATATATTTACTCCTTGCGTCCCAATTTATGTGGCTTCGATACAATTTTGAGAGTCAACTAAAATTTTTATATATCTTTTAAATATTTTAAATTTTTAATTATTATGATTTGCAGTACTTTTTTTTTTCTCAATTTATGTGGCATTGCGAAAATAATGAGAGTCAATAAAATTTCTATATGTCTTTTAAATATTTTAAGTAATTAATTATTGTGATTCCTGGTAACAAATTAGTTTTGAACATGATAATCAATTAAAAAAAAAAATTACTTCCAATATGTAGTTATAGTTAATTAATATAAATTAATAGAATATATTAAATATTTAAACCATTATGATGAAATAATAAAATTATTACACATTGGGACATGGTATGTAATTAACTGAAAGTGGGGGAGTCTTTTGGTAATTGAATGAGAGGTGGTCGAACCCACCTCTTTTATATAATAGAAAAGAAATATATACATGTATATATATAGTAGCACTAAGTAATTAAAAAAGGGGTTACATTATCATCACCAATTTTTAGTAGGTGTTAGAAAATTAGTATTAAATATATGATAAAAATGACAAATAAAAATGGAAATATATTTTTAGAATATTACAAAATAAAAAAAAATAAAAAGTAGTAGTATACAGTACTTTCTTCATCCCAAAATCTATTTTTTTAGCCTTTTTCTTTATTTTTTTTTCTCGTTTATTGTTCATCTATTTTGTTCTCAATTTATGTTATTCTCCTTTAATTTGTGTTTTTATTTTTTCTACTAGATATAAAGAGCTCATGCTAGCACGGACCAATATATATCTTTTAAATAATTTAAATTATTGATTATTATAATTTATAGTACTTTTTTTTATCTCAATTTATGTGATACTGATAAAATTTTGGAAGTCAACAAAATTTTATGTCTTTTAAATATTTTAAATTATTAATTATTGTGATTTGTATAAATTTTACCTAAGCTTAAAATATATAACAAATTTAAAATATAAGATAAACAATTTTTTTCATATAATATATGTTCCTTCCTCTATTTTAATTTATGTGACATTCATGAAATTCCATCCCAAACATAAATCTAGTTCACACTTTATTTGAAAATTTATAAATTGAAATTATATTTGATTATAATTTTTACAAATAATGTTTGGTTATAGAAAAATGAAGAGTAAATTTCATTCATGGTCACTTTAACTT
This sequence comes from Capsicum baccatum var. pendulum, assembly GCA_030864225.1. Lineage (NCBI taxonomy): Eukaryota > Viridiplantae > Streptophyta > Magnoliopsida > Solanales > Solanaceae > Capsicum > Capsicum baccatum. Next base: position 253,074,955 of record CM061555.1, read on the forward strand.
TGTATCTATTACACAAAAGTCACTTTTCGTTCATTCATTTCATCCATAGTATTTTAACTTTGTGTTTATTACACAAAAGTCACTTTACTTTACTCCGGCCTTTACAAAAGTCACTATGGCCGAAGTTTACAATAATTTCACTGAAAAAATGATGTGGCAACCTTAATTAACTCTTAATTTTAATTTAAGAGAATATAATATATTACACATATCTTGATCTTTTTTATATGTGTCCAACCCGATTTTTCTTATAGATTATATAATGAAGAATATCAATTTCTCAATAAATTGGGCTAACTAGTGAAGACTACAACAACAACAACAACAACAACAAACCCAATGTATTCCCACATAGTGGGGTCTGGGGAGGGTAAGATTTATGCAGTCCATACCACTACCTCTGGAGAAGTAGCAAGAACTAGTGTAGACTATTTTCATAAAAAAAGATTGATTGTATTTTTATGAAATACAATTATACTTATAGTTGAGACATGTGTTGGTAAATTATTTTTTTCCTCTAATGTTATGGCATGTAATTGATAAGATTATTTTTCTCCCTCTAAAATTGTGACATGTAGTTGATAAAATTATTTTTTTATATATTCTTTTTCTTTCCACTTGGGCTTTTACATTCTTATATCATAACAATATGATAAACTACTCCATTTATTGAGTCTATCTTTGTATTTTTAATTGTTTGACCAATCGATTAATTTTCTTAAAAAAAAAAATTATTATATTTAATTTCTGATAAATTATGTATTATTTAATTAATTTAATTGATAAATATAAAAATTAGATATCTTATAATTTCTTTATCTACTAAAGTACTTATATTTTATAACTTTTATTAACAAAACAGTTAATATAAAATTATTTGAACAAATTTTGACAATACTGTTCAATTACACAATTAAAATGATTTTATTTTAAAACTATCTTTAGAATGTTGATTTATCTTCAAAGAATTAAAATATTTTTTAAAAAAAAAATAATATCATACATGTATTTCTATTTTATGTGTTTGAAGAATTTGTCTTGTTTATCACTCTTTTTTTATGCACCTTTTTAGCAGATTAATGCAATATTATAAAATATTTCATAAAAATATCAATCACTTTTTTTTTTTTATAAAAAAGTCTTCATTAGGTAATTTAATCTATTAAGAAATTGATATTCTTTCATTAAATAATTCATAAGAAAAATTGGGTTTTGCACATATAAAAAGGGTCAAAATATGAGTAATATATTATATATTCACTTAAATTAAGATTAAGAACTAATTAAGGTTGTCACATCATTTTTACGATGAAATTATTGTAAAATCTGGTTATAGTGACTTTTGTGATAGTCGAAATAAAGTTAAATGACTTTTGTGCAATGAATGAAAGAAAAGTGACTTTTGCATAATAAATACAAAGTCAAATGGCTATGGATAAAATGAATGAAAGAAAAATAATTTTTGCGCAATAAATATAAAGTTAAGTTACTATCGATAAAATTTACCCGAAAAATGAATACTAATTTTTCTAACTAAGTAGCCGTTTGGCCATGAAAACTAAAATTTTTCGGAGTTAGAGTTGAAGTTGAAATTGTGTTTGGCCATGTCTTTTTTGATTTTTTTTTTTAGTTTTGAAAAACCTTTTTTAAATATGATTTTATGCCCCAACTTTTACAAACTATCAAAATCACCCAACTAAAATTTATCTATTAACAGAAAAAGAACACAATTAACCACTTTTATAAAAATAATTACATATACATGGTCATATTTAATGAATTTCAATTATGACATATATAATATTTACATTAATAGCCATTTTCTCATATTTGAAATTTTAAATATGAATGTTATATTAACAAATCACTGCTTCCTATTTTTTAGGTTACAAATGTTATCTTTCAAACAAATTTATTTTTTTAGAAATTTATTTAATTTATTTCCTTTATTTTTCGTTCCTAAAAGTTAAGAAATGATGAGTTGTTATTAAATTTTAGGGTGTTGCTAATTTATTTCTTTAAATTTCTTATACTTGAAAGATTTTATTGTGTGTGAATAAATTATTTCTATGTAAAACATACTTTGCATATTTATGGTATATTATATCATATACCATAAATATATAAATATGCTTAGTATGTTTCTTTATACTTTGTCTATTTATATATGTGTATATGGTATATACATGGTATAAACTCTATATAGAACATACTTTGTATATCTATGTTATAAATATGCTTAGCATGTTTCTTAATACTTTGTATATTTATATATGTGTGTATATGATACATACATGGTATAAACTTTTTATATAACATACTTTGTATATTTCTGTTATAAATATAATACTTTATATATTTATTGGTGTAAATATAATACTTTTTGTATAAAGATATCAAGTATTATGGTATATAAAGATAGCAGTTGCAGTTTAAGGTATAAATTTGTTAAATTGAACATATTTTTTTATGAAAAATATGTATCGCCTATTTATATTTTTAGCATATATATGGTATAAACTATTTATATTTAAATAGCAAAATAAAGATGTAGACAATATAATATATATAATCAAATTAAAAATGAGAATAATTTGTGGCAGTAGTAAACTAATCTGCTACAACTTTCTTAATTTCATAAATAGAAAACAATTATCCATTATTAATTACACGACTATAATTTCTTAAACGTCCATATCACAACAGAAAAATTATTATTATTATTTATTATTATTATATTATAGTAATTAGGATCATTAGCAGTAAAACAATGTCTTAATAAGGGAGAAAAATAATAATGAGAGAGAAAAAGAGAAATATATTAATTAGGATAACATTAAGTTTGAAATTATAATTATCTTATTTCTTAAAAATGTTATATATTTAATATTGAAAAAGTAATGCTATAAAGAGAGTTTTATATAAAAATTTAAAAATTAGAATTATATGTAATAATAATAAAAATTGATATTGAAGTTGAAAAATTATAAAAACACTAAAAACCTATTTCCTCTTTTCAAAATTTTCATAGTTAAGCACTATAAATTTTAACTTTGAAAAAAATTTCTGAAAAAAAAAAAAAAATTTCATGGCCAAACGGATGTAGATGATCTCATATGAAACGACATGTCGGAATACTTCCATTCAACTTCACCCACGTAGCACCATCATGATAGCAGAAGCGAAGGGGCACTTTGGTAAAGATGCATAAATTGCAGCTACAGTAAAATTCTTATCACAGTCAATTACAGTGTTTCAATTTTACCACATTTATTCAAATAATACCTTGCTGCCCCATATTATATAACAAAAGGTGGGACACATACCACAGATCAAAACTTTCGAGTATAGATTAATTTAATATATATATATTATGTGTTTAAATTTAAAATTTATATTATTTAATATGATTAATTAATATATATTTTCTGTAATTTAATTATAATAAAAAATTAATTTAATATATACACTGAAAGCTTTTTACCCACACAACAGTTGACTCAAAGCTTCTTGAGTTTGTTTTGTCATTTTATTTGTTCACAAAAGACAGTAATGCAGTTTGTACAAATACGCTCAGCACCGAATAGTATTTAAAATACGTAATTGAAAGTACTTGAAGCATTTGACTCTATGCCTGTAAACTCCCCATTTTATAAGATAGTTAAAGATTTTGTTTTTTGTCTTTTATTGCCTTTATTTCTTGTTCCGTTTTAATCTTTTTTTTTTCTATAATCTAATTTTATTCATAATTTTAACTTTTTTTTTTTTTTTTAAAAGAATCCATCTAATTAAAAAATAACTGATATAGTAACATTCATACATTTTTAATTTATTACCTACTCTTCTTTTTGCTCTTGACGAATAAGCAACAACTACCACACTTTGCCTAAGGTGGCTTCGCCTAGGAGCAGGCACAAATTACGTAAGTTTTTTTGTACTCTTTAAAAATGTTGCCGCATCCATTTTGGGTTCTTTAACAATACACTATTTTTGGAGTCATATTTGAAGAGTCCAAGTAAGATAGCAAATAACTGGGCTGGCGAAGACCAAATGCAATGCAATTTGGGCTTGTTCTATACGAGACACATGACATTCAAAATGTGATAACAGAGGTCGACAAAAACTTGCTTGTTACCAGCTAAGTTGCGTGAATTCTTCACTTTTGAAACAGAGATATATACTATTACTAATAAAACGGTGAAATTCACGTCGAGTATTTTTAGAAATTCAGGCAATAGAAACTATGTATGAAAACGAAAACATTAATAACAAATAGAAGCTTTATAACAAGAGAGGAACATATATGTACTACATATAACATATAGATCCAAAAACATCATATTCTGCATGGTCGTTTCCCTTGTCTGTCCATCACCAACTACTTCATTAACTTTTTCAGAATATTTACCTGCATAATTTCGTTCATAGCAAAATTAAAGTTATTGAAATACATTTTCAAGAATCTCATAACGCTTTCACAGCGTGCATAGCAATACTATCACTATTAAAATAGAAAGAGGAAGATCGCGAAAACAAAGGGAAGTAAGGAAATAATCACAACGGAAGTAGTAGTCGAGTTAATAACTTAAATGGTCATCCAAGTATATCCGAGTTTTCAATCTTGAGGCCTGTTCTTCGTTTAAAAACGAAAAGAAAGAAGGAACATTAGAGCCAAAGAAATGAAAAGAAAAAGCAAAAGACATTTAACAGTACATCAACAAGACTTACCTTGATTGGAAATTCTTGTAGTAGCATCAAGATTAGTTTTCTTTCCTTCGGTCTGAAGTGATGTGTTTCCTCGCATATCTAAATTGATACAACAATGTAAAGAACAAAACTAAAAACGACAAAGGAAAGTAGAAAAGAATGGTAAATGTCACTTTTAAAGAATGAGAGAGAAAAAGATTTAAGAGAAATTTGCCTCGAAACTTCAATATAGGCTTCTTTTCATTGGAGACTATCTCAAACATTAGACGATCTCCTTCCTTTAAGCAATTTGCAGCACAGAAGTCACGCCATCTGCCTCCAATGTACGTGTGTCTGCCACTCGAATATAGACTAAACATCCATGACCCTTGCTCGTCTCTTATCATTATTGTACATTTCCTGTTCCTGAGACCGTTTAACCGTGCAAATGGATTTGGAAATGGCTGAAACAGTTTATAACCAGTTTCACATAAGCAGTTCATTTGTATGCTTCACATTTTATAAGTTAAATCTATTGAATACGAGAACGGGAGTAGAATTTAGTTTTGACAACTTACCAGAAAATTCTTAGAAAGATAATAGGATTTCATGGTACAAATGAAATGAGGCATGTTCGTAACAACTTCTACATTGGGAAAAACCTTGCGTGATGCTTTGGGATTTGTTTTTTCTGTTACACAAAAAAGTCAAGTAAGAAATATATAGGAAAGATACTAAACGATATACAGACATATTAATAACCCAACACCATAGAATGTGTCTTGGCATAACAAGAAGGATTTGCTGGTGAAATACAAACCTCGAGTGGAAACTTTATTATAAGTATCCAAATTAGTCTTCTTTCTTTCGGGCTGGAGTGACTCATTTCCTTTTGGATCTACTTTTTAAATTGAAAAAAACAATCAACAATGTTAGAAGTGAAACAGAATCTGAACATAAAACCAATACATGAAGTATAAAATAATTGTTATAGTCACAACAAAGAAGAAAATTACTTGAGAGATGAAAATTATTTAGGAAGGAATACTATTTCATAGAGACTAACATGCTCAAGAAGGAGCTTTTCGAAGATCTACTGTAAATAGCTCGAAAAGCCATTCTACGAAACATAAAATCATGTAAGAAAAGGGGCAGGATGCTTATGAGGTACACGAACAAAAGAGTGTATCAATGTACATTTCTCTCAATTAGCTCTAAGGGAACCTCAAACAAGACCTTATTAGCTCGGTTCTACTATCACACGTTTGGTTAGAAATTCAACTCTATTACCATCACGTAATTAAGTTTGGTATTAGAAATGAAAAATATGTATTAGATAGAGAAACAAGGATTTGCTCGTGAAATCCAGATCACCTTGAGTGGAAACTTTATCAGTTCCCAAATTAGTAGTCTTTCCTTTTGGATGGAGTGACAAATTTCCTCTCGGATCTAGTTATTGTATCGACACAAACAATCAAAAATGTTAGAAACAAAAACTGAATATGAAATTAAAACTAATAAAGCAAGCAGAAAACAAATTTGCCTCGAAACTTCAACATAGGCTTCTCCCCATTGATGACTATCTCAAACATTAGGCGATCTCCTTCCTTTAAGCAATTTGCAACACAGAAGTTACGCCATCCACCTCCAATGTAGGTGATATTACCAAGGGAATATAGACTAAACGTCCATGACCTTTGCTCGTCATTTATCATTATCGTACATCTTCTGTTCCTGAGACCGTTTAACTGTGCAAATGGTCTTGGAACACACTGAAACAGTTTATAACCCGTTTCACATAAACATAACAAAATGATTTGTTATACTTTTTTTTCTTCTTTTGTGGAGTATGACAATGGAAGTAGAATTTAGTTTCGATAACTTACCAGAAAACTCTTTGCAAGGTTATAGGATTTCATGGTACAAACAAAGTGAGAGCGACTGAGATGCAAGCCCTTAACAGTTTCTACAATACTGGGACCAGCCTTGTTTGATGACATGATGTTGGGCTTCGGTTTTTCTGTTACATTAGTTTATTACACAAAAAAAAATCATGTAAGAAATATGACATATGATACTTCCAATACTCGAACACTCAGTTGATTACTCAGAAAATCACTTAACTAATAGAAATTATGCAAGAAACTCAATTTTTTTTGTTTTGTAACAGAAAAAATCACTTTGTTTTGCTATTTCACACGCAGAGTCACTCACTAGACACAGGTGATATTTCCAGTCACTCAGCTGAAGTGAAATTTACCTGAATCAATTTATCTGTGCAATAAATAATAGCATAAGTCATAAACTTACACTCAAACTTATCCTCACTATGCTTCATGAACATGATGCTGACGTGACACATAAATTTTGGAGGTGTCTAGATAATCAATTTGTAAGTTGGGGTGTTCAACATTCATAATGGAGATGCATAAGAAATTAGATACATCATGAAAGAAGTTACCTATCTTTTTTTCTTGCAAATACTCTGCATATTCTGTGTCACAATGAGTTGAATCAAATATGGAAACATGAAAATCCATGTCTCCTTCATGTCTGAAAATCAACATATTTCCCAACTGCAAATCATGTTCCTCTGCAAACTTTTCCCAACCATCTTCGAAAAGTCGTCCGTTCAGCTTCACTAACCACTTCTTGCCTGCCCTTTTCAGTACAACATGTTCAACATGGCCATGTCCCTTCAAATACTTCAAGAAACCAATAGGTACTTTCTGCAATACAACACTATGTATGATTCAAAAATAATCTTTAGTTGTCCCAAAGTATGAGTGGTACTATTGTGGTATAATACATAGCAAGTTAGCACTTCAACTTTGAAACTGTACATCACGACAACTCGATTTACTCTCCACGGGCAACTAAATACTAAAACTCGTTTTCACGGTGTCTTGTGGACACCAAACATAGACGTGACACATAAATTTTTGGAGGTGTTTAGATGATCATTTTATAAGTTGGACTGTTCAACTGGCACAATAGGCACAATAGAGACAAGTTGTAGTGTCATAGATGTGCACTTGGAAGGTTTACTTCTATTGTATTGTGTTACTATTATCTATCTGGTTAAATCAACAAGGGTCGTTTGGTAGGGTGTATAAAAATAGTGCAAAATATTATATATTATTAAATGCTAGTATTAATTAGTACAAAATATAAACTGCACAAATATAATGAAAATGATGTGGAAAAAGTTTTGAGGGGCTATTGTGTCTTCACACATGCTAATGCATATTAAAGTCCCTTAAATTGTTAATACCATGTATTAGTAATACTTCCTCCATCCCAAATTTCCTAATTTGGTTTCTCATTTTACTTATATTTTTTCATTAATTGAGAAGAGACAAATTATTTTTTTTCCATATTTTACCCTTTGCATTAATTACTTTTTCTTCAAATTAAAATGTAAACATCGTTTAATAGGATATTATGATAAACTAGGTATGTTATTAATTATTTTTCTTAATCAATGTGCCATCTCAATTTAGAACGGATAATTTGGGACGGAGGGAGCACATAACATAATACCAAATAGATAGAATGTATAACTACACAACTCGAAAAAGTATGTCAAACAAAGTATTAATACATAAAGTTGATGCATGCATTTTTCTAATACATAAGATGTTCATTTAGATTATTAATATATGTTTTTGATCTTCATTAGCTCATTTGCTATGATAAACTTTTCACCTCTACATTACATATAACAGATATATACTGGCAGAGTCAGATCCAGAATTTCAAATTTGTAGTTCTCAAGCGCTCCTTTCCTACCATTAAGCCATCTGTTGGTTTAGTTATGGTTCCCACCCATTAATATTTATAACTTTTCACGATTTTTCTATGTAATTTTAAGCGTCGGGTGTGTTCCCGCGAACCCACTGCTCTGCATCCGCCACTGTATAGTAGTACATATTAAAGAATAAATGAAGAAATTAAAAGTAGTACTACTCACAAGGCCATTCTTGAAACCAGGCAGAATAGGTTTGAAAAAGTGAGGTTTCTTTGGAGGGATTTCCATGGAAAACCAACAAGAATTATTATTTTACTGTAGAATTTATCCTCTTCTTTTTTTATTTGAGGCGATATAAAATGGAAGAATGGAGGGGAAACTATACATTACCCCCTTTATATCTCATATTATATTAGTTAATCACTTTTTAACCTTTTTACGCTTTCTAAAAATTATAAATAAAAGGGCCCCTTGAAAATAACTTCTTAAAACTTTATAAATTTACGCCTTTAAAGAGTATTAATTATAAAAAGTAAAATGAGAAAATTTAAATTAATTCATAATTTAATAAGTAAATAAATAATTTATAAAATTAATACGTAAAAATGATCCTAAACTTGACACCAAATTATAACTTTGACCTTAAATTTTGACAGTGCACAAATATGACCTTTAACTATTCAAAACTGCACAAATATGACCTTCAATCCTACGTGGTAAAACGCGTGTTCAACATGCAAAACTGGACGCGTCCAGCTTAAAATCTAAGGGCATAATACATAAATATGACCTTAAACTTTGACAGTACACAAATATGACCTTTAACTATTCAAAACTGCACAAATATGACCTTTAAATGATCCTTCACTATTATTTTTTAATTATTTTCGGTTCAAAGATAAAATGACATCTAATTTCTTTTGTCATTGCAGAAAAAGAGCAATATTAAAGATTTATTAATTAGGCGGATCAGCCTCATATGGAAAATCGAGCGGGTATGTATATATATTATAAAGCAGGGGACGAATTTTAGTTATATAATATATCTAAATATTATTTATTTAATTATTAAATTAAAGATGAAACTATACTAATAATAAAATTATAGTTTTAATAAAACGTTATTAAATTAATGTTATTAAGGATAGTAGTAGTAGTATATTAAATTAACATTATCAAATTAACGTAATTAAAATGTTATTAAAATTAACGTTATTAAATTAACGAGGGGTGGATCTACGTGGTTGCCATGGGGTTCACCTGAACCCCCTCGGTAAAAAAATTACGTTGTATATATATAAGATAGAGAATGTATAGTTATGTACATATATTAATGTTGAACCACATGAAACAAGGCACTTAGATAGCCCAATGGTGTTATTTGTTCTTCTTAGGCGCTTCCTTCAGCCTACTGTGCGGGTTCGATCCCTGCTAGTAAATTATTATTATTATTATTATTATAATAATAATAAAAAAAATATCATTTTAACACAAAAAGCAAAACTTTGATAGTGCACAAATATGACCTTTAACTATTCAAAACTGCACAAATATGACCTCTCTCCAAGTCAGCCTTTTAATGACGTGGCACCGCGTGATTGGATTACCTTTCCACGTAGGCGCGAGTGAGACTTACGCATGGGGTTGCAAAATCGGAGGTCATATTTGTTCAGGTTTTAAATAGTTAAAGGTCCTATCTGTGCACTATCAAAGTTTAAGGTCAAAGTTATAATTTGGTATCAAGTTTATGATCATTTTTATGTATTAACTCTAATTTAAAACATGTATTTCTAATAAGTTGATCAGTTAATATGGGACAAAGAGAGTGATGGCAAGGAAAACTTAGATACTCCATTTTTGGCCAAAGGCATCGATAGACACTCAAACTTGTTGCCAAAATTCACTTAGACAACTAAACTAATGCCTGTTCCTATCAGGCCCCTAAACGCCTGTTCATATTTAAAAAAGTTTTATAATTTTTTTAATAATTTTTTTTATTTTTTAAATAATTATTTAATAATTTGTTTCACTTTTAAAAAACATTATATATTTTTTTAAATAATCATTTTTTTATTTTTATTTTTTAAATAATTTTATAATTATTTTTTCATGATTTATATCCTCAATGCCATTTTTTATTTTCATTTTTTAAAAAAGTTTTGTAATTATTTTTAATAATTAATTTATATTTTTTAAATATTTTTTAATATGTTATTTCATTTTTTAATAAAATTTATAATTTTTTTAAATAATCATTTTTTTATTTTTATTTTTCAAATAATTTTATAATTATTTTTTCGTAATTTATATCCTTGCCATTTTTTATTTTCATTTTTTAAAAAAATTTATAATTTTTCTTAATAATTAGTTTTTTTAAAAAATAATTTTTTAATAATTTATTTCATTTTAAAAAAATTTACAATTTTTTTAAATAATTTTAGAATTATTTTTTAATAATTTCTCAATGACATTTGTATATACTTTTTTTTTAAAAATTATAATTAATTTTTAATAAATATTGAACCCACAATGCCACGTGTCAGTTTTCAATTAGCTTATTTTGTCACGTCATCGCGTGTGTGCAACACACACTTTGAGCTTTTTGCTGATAGGGAAAAAAAAGCCCAATTGAAACAAAATGTGGGGAGTTTAGAGGCTTGATAGGAATATGTCTTAGTTTTGGTGTCTAAGTGAATTTTGACAACAAGTTTGAGTGCCTATCAATGACTTTGACCCTCCATTTTTTTTACATGTTATATTGGACACATATTTTAATAAATTTGTTGTTTCTAAAAATTATACTTTTAGTTAAATACATTAAGAAAAAATTAAATTAATTTCTTAGTTCTACAAATTATACTTTTAGTTAAATACATTAAGAAAAAATTAAATTAATGATTTTGATAATTTGAATAAGAACATAATAGAAATCTTTTTATCAAACTATTGTTGATGTATTATTCATACCCTTATTTAGGAATGAAAATGAATTATTATTTTTTTAATATAGGATCCACATTTATATGGCAATAGATAATTTATTTTATCGTGCCACTTTTTTAAAATGATAAATGTAGTCTAGTAACTTTAGAAAATAAAAATTGTAAGCTAGAGACTTTTGATAGAAAGCAAAGTTTAGTGACTTTATAAGATAATTTATAACAGTTCAATGATCTTTTGGATATTAACTCTTAATAAGAGGTATAAATTGATTAATATGATCTTATTTAATATGATTATATGATTTTTTTCAATTAATATTAATTTATTAAAAAATAATTAATTATCACTTAAATTTTTAAATATTTTAACATAATTTTTTTTTTTTTACTAATAAATATGTCAAATAATTTGAACCAAAGGAAGTGCTAATGATGGAATTAAAAATGCACGTGCCTTCTCATAACGAGGGGACTCTGTAATCCAATGTCACGCTGTTTGTTCCTAACACTATTTTCTTTTCAATCAGTATATAAAGTTGGTGGAGTGATGATAAAGTTTTTTGGTACATGAGTTGAAGGTTATGGATTTAAGCAGTGAAAATAGTTTTTGAGAAAAATGTAAGATAAGATAATAAATAACTTTTTATGATTTGGTTCATCTCTAATTTTCATCCATAATAAAAGCTTTAGTAAATCAAACTATTTTTTTTAATTTGTATAAATTAATAATTGTATAATTTTTTATATTTTAAAATAAATTACCTTCAAACTTTTTATTTTTTCCATCATGAGATGCTTTTATATATATATATATATATATGCAATTAATTTTACACTAGCGTCAATAATATGTTCACCTAAAACATGCACAATTGTAGTTCCTTCGTTTCATATTAATTAAAAAAATTATCTCCAAATAGTTAGTATATTTAAAAATTCAAGAAATAATTAATAATTTTTTTCAACTTTATTCTTAGTGCTTTCTTTGTTTTATAATAGTTGAGCACATTTCATTTTATGGGTTTTTTAAATTTTTTTCTTTCGATTTTTGCATTGATCAATTTATTCAAAAAATTCTATCACATTTATTTATTTAATTATATTTCATAGGTTACAAAAAGTCTCCATCTATATATATTCCCCATTTAGAAACATGTCTCTTAAACTCCCTTCTTTATGACTCAGCTAATATGTAAATAACATTCATGAAGTGTTGGATGTACATTTCTATTCTCGTTCCTTCATACTTGATTTCTACTTTTGATCTCTTCTAATATGAGTCAATCAATGAAAACTGTTAAATTTTGATTGAAGTTAGCAGTAGAGATTTTTTTTTTCTTTTTCATTGTTGTTTAAGGTAAACTTTTCATTTACAATGTTAACATGTGAAAGAATTTGTGTAAGTACTAATTACACAATGCATTTTGAATTTATCAAAAGGAAAAATTCGTTTAGCTTACTACATTTTTTTAATGTCTTTTGATTAATTGTAGTCTCCTTTTCAATTTGAACTGTAGTTTAATTCTTGAATTGTTTTAACTTATTCTATGTTATGTAAGTACCTGGACTACCAAGAGCTCATTCGGTATTGAGATCAAGGGTAAATGAATCCTTATATTTTGTGGCAATATTACAAGAAATTTGAATGTTTTGTTGAAGTTATTTCCATATTCATTTCCTTTCAAATATGTTTCACTTTTTTATTTAGTTTCTTATTTAACGTTGTTTCCCAATTGCTCTTTATTAATGATGTTCTTATTTTTTTCAAGTCTTGCATCCTTATCGTTCTAGTCACAAACATATCAATATCTAATTAATTTTGGGCGATCCAAGTAAGACAGGATCAATATTTACTAATGTCAATTATTTTATTTATTATTGTATGAAATCTATAGTTTAAAAAACTCTAATTTCACATTTATTAAAGTGCTACTGAGCTACTATTATAAAAGCAGACTTATTTTAGTGTAAGAATAGTGACATTCAAAAGAGAACAAAGATAGTACATTTTTTGTTGATAAGAATTTAATTTAGATTTCAATGCTTTTGTATTTTGAAGTAGAAATAACTAGGGGTGTACAAACTGAACCGCTAAGTCAAACCGAACCTATAAATCAAATCAAATTGAGGAAAAAACCTGACTTATGATTTGGTTTGATTGGTTTGGTGTTGGAAAAAAAAAACTGATCATTATTGGTTTGGTTTGGTATTAGCAAAAATAAAATCAAACCGAACCCAAATCGAACCGACATAATACATATATAATTTTAATTTCTTATACGAAAAAAAATATTACTTATAATCTATTTTCTAATTACTTTTATTACTTTTTTATATTCAGAAAATAGATATATACTCTTGGCCTTTAATTATAGTATTTGTTCATTAGTAACAAATTAATACAAAATCCAATTTTAATATAAAAAAACTAAAACTCTTCAATTGCTTCACTTTACATTTTTACTTTTCAAGTTTTCAGAGAGTTCTCATTATTTCCTCATCTTACTTTAATTTTACTTTTCTCATTCTCCTCATTCATCAAGTTGTAATTTAGGTTGTTTCTCTTCTTTTTCTTTTTTCTTATGGAATTATGTTATAGTTAATTGTTTTATGGAGTTAAGTTTTTAATAAGTTGTCTCCAATTCTTCATTCTTTTGTATGCTCACATTTTATGTAAAGGAAACTTTCATACAAGCTACTATGACCAGTGACTTAGAAATTGAACCACCAGGTATCCACATAATATTACTTTGAGAGATAATATTTTAGACGTCTTAGTAATTTGCCAACTTAATTTTTATTGGAACTACTCTATGACCATTATTTTTTTTATCTTTTTAGTGAAAATATTTAATTTTTTCTTTAATCACATTATAATTGTAAAAAATTCAAAAAATAAAAAAAAAAGACTAAAATCAAAATAAAAAAAACCGATTGTATATTGATTTGATTTGGTTTATAGATTTAGAAAACCAACGTTATTGGTATGGTTATATTTTAATGAAAAATCGAACCAACCCACTAAAGGTTTGACAACTAATCTAAAAACATGCACATGAATTTGCTAAATTTCTTAACTTTTTCCTTTAATCGGTATCTTAATTAACTTTATTTTTAATTATTTCAAAATTGCCAACTTAATCTCTCATGTTTATAATCTCCAAAATTTAATATATAATTTTGAGATATTTTACTTCATGAAAAATATAACACTCTATTAGATCTAAAAATTTAAAAATGAAGAAAACGAGAAAAAAGGTCAAAGAAACAGATATTTCATGTAGTTTTATTAGAGTTTGTTTATAGCATGACATAGTTAGATTTTGAATATATATAGATAGATAGATATAGATATATATATATATTCACATTTTTTTTTTAAAAAACACAAAATTGTTACTATTATTTCTTATACGTTATGATGACTTTTTCATTTTACCGTAGCAGTTACTGTATTCTTTTCAGTTTCTCTCCTCTTAGTTTTGTTCTTAATGATATTCATTATTGTCAACATAACCTTTTATGTTTATAACCTTCAAAATTGTTGTACAAGTTTATGATACTTCTTTCTATAAATAATTGACAATATTTCACTAAAGCTCTTGACTTTCACCTTTAATTATTTCTATTAGTTTTGTTTTTAATGATACTCATAATTATAAATGTAATCTTTCATATTTATAACCTCCAAAATTGATGTATAAATTTATAATACTTCTCTCTATAAATAATTGTCAACCTTGCACTAAAGCTTTTAACTTTCACCTTTAATTATTTTTAGTTTTGTTCTTAATGATTGATACTCATAATTATCAATGTAACCGTTCATGTTTAAAACCTCCAAACTTGATGTATAAATTTATAATATTTCTCTCTATAAATAATTGACAATTTTTCACTAAAACTCTTAACTTCTACCTTTAATTATCTTTATTAATTTTGTTCTTAATGATAATCATAATTGTTAGTGTAACCTTTCATGTTTATAACCTCCAAAAATTGATGTATAAGTTTATGATATCTCCCTGTATAATTGTCAACCTTTCACTAATTTGGATAGTTCGATTTGAAGCTGTACGTTTATTCACCTATTTAATTTTTGAAATATTATTAAAAATTATTTTGTAGTAAATATTAAAACTTAATTTGCTTCTTTGCATATTGCATTTGTAGAAAAAAAATAATTGTGAAATTAAATTATGTTTCTCCTTTGTTGAAGAGAAGTAAGAAGAGAAAATTAAAGGAAAGGTGTCTTTTAAGTCTTGAATGAAGGATTGGTGACATTGACCAACTTAAAGGGTCAAACATAATTAGAAAACTTGATTAAGTTAATTGTGAACTTGATTAATATTTTCAAAAATTTCTAATCTTTTTAAAAATACAACCCAACCCACACCCCTTTTCAATCCAAATCAACTAGTCTCTCTCCTCTCTCTCGACAGCTTCTCTCAACTCTCTCCCAACCAACAGTTCTGCAAATTTCTTCTTTCAATCCTCGGTGGCTTCAACCTCCAACGATAAATAGTTGGACTTCGAGTTTTTTTTCGACTTCAACCTTCGATCGACGTGACAGCCTTGCTCTTCGGCCACAACAACTTTGAATTCTTCATCGTTTTTTTTTTCTTTCATAGGTACAAATTTATAGCCTTTTTAGTTTTGAAGAAAACAAGGAACTTGAGCCAACTTCTCTTATAGTAATGGTTAACAATTTCAATTTTTGTTGCTTTAATTTGAAATGTAGTCTGAATAAAACCTTAATTTCTGGTATTTCTTCTCTTCTCTTTTCGAAGTGAATTATGATTTTTTGTTGTTTGTTGCATTTTTTTGAAGTTTCATTTTCGTTGTTGTGTTTATACAAACAAAACCACGATTTGGGTTGATTTGTTCTGTTCTTGTTCTTGCTAAAAATGGTGATATTGTTGTTTTCTATTGAACAAAATTGTGCTACTATTTTTTTCTTCAACAAATTATTCATCTGGTGCAATATATTAACCATCTGATGCAACAGATTTTTCATATAATGCAACAGATCAATCATCTAATGCAGCAGAGGAGCCATCAGATTAAAATTCTGATGCAACAGAGGAACCATCGAATAGAAAATCTGATATAACAGATTTATCATATGATGTAACAGTTTAACTATCTGATACAACAGATTAACCATATGTTGCAACAGATTAACCATATATTGCAAAAGATTAACCATCTGATGTAA
Organism: Capsicum baccatum var. pendulum; assembly: GCA_030864225.1. NCBI lineage: Eukaryota > Viridiplantae > Streptophyta > Magnoliopsida > Solanales > Solanaceae > Capsicum > Capsicum baccatum. The sequence goes on from CM061555.1 coordinate 253,091,552, forward strand.
CAAATTTATTATCGGATTTAACAGAGGAACCATCAAATAAAAAATCTAATGCAACAGATTAACCATCTGATGCAATGGAGAAACCATCGGATTAAAGATCTGATGAATCAGGTGAACCTCCTGTTGGATAAAATCCTATCAAATCTTCCAATAGGATATGTCTAAGACTTGATTTTCCAACTGATCATTCATTTGCCGCAATAGACGACCCTTTTATTGGAAGAGATCTAAATAATATTGACCGTTGATAATTGTTCCAACAAATCACTCATGTGTTGCAACAATGTGCGACCTGTTGCACGGATCATTCATCTTTCTCAACAGATGAGTGATATATTTTGTATTATCGCAACATATTACTCAGCTGTTGCTGCAGGTTAGTTAACTATTTTGACAGATCACTCATATGTTGCAATAGATGTGTGATCTATTGCACAAATCATTCATCCTTCTCAACAAATGAGTGATATGTTATGTTTTGTATTATCATAATAGATTACTCAACCATTGCTATAGGTTATTTAACTATTTTAATAGATCACTCATATATTGCAACAAATGATGTTGCAACAGATGTATGATCTGCTGCACAGACCATTTATTTTCTCAATAGATGGGTGATATATTTTGTATTATTGCAACAGATTATTTATCCATTACAACAGGTTATTTAACTATTCCAACAGATCACTCATCTATTACAACAATGTGTGATCTGTTGCACACACCATTCATTTATCTTAAAAAATAAGTGATACATTTTGTATTGTTGCAACAGATTACTCATCCGCTGTAACAGGTTGGTTATATGCTACAACAAATATCCTACCCGGTGCAACAAATCAATGATTTGTTGGAACTATTATTTTACTATTTTGCTTGTTAGATTTACTATTATCCCTTTTTAACGATGCATTAATCAACTATAATATATTTTTTTATGTTCATGTTAATTTTAAATAATATGGCTCCCAAAAGAACAGAAACCGAATCAAGTTCAAGTAAAGGAACAATCGAAGCAACTAGGCTACATCTATCACTCTATGAGCTTGCTTTAAAAGCGTTATATCAATCAGGAGCAGAATATGATGAATACGGGGAGGAAAAATATTTCAAAAGAGATGATTCAAATGCTAATAGCCCTTCCACCAAAGAGTTGGTCAAAACCTTCAGCATTAATTATTATCCTATGAGAATGCAGTGTGATGGTGCCACAGATATAACGTGTGATTTTGTGGTTAAGTCAGCCATGGGAAAATCTTTCGACGCCTTTAGAAAAATATTTCGTGAGCAAAAATTGGATGCTTATTTCAGGGACAACTGCTTTGGGAAAAATCTTGATTTGCCGGAGGACAACAATGCTCGTTTCTAAATAAAAATGGTATATGAACTTCTCAAGCGTAGGTTTATGTATGAAAACAAAGATAATATGGATGAGGTGTGGATAAATTATTGTGGTATGCCTATTTGTTTTGGTTGGAAGGAGTTTGCCATAGTTACTGGACTAAAATGTTATCCTCCTTCTCAATTTATACCTATTCTAACCCCAAAAAATCACCCCGCATACCCAAAAAAGGCAAAGGTAAGTCGTGTGATCATGATGACCTGGTGTCCATTGTTAGTCCAAGCTTCAAAAACAAAAATTTGATAGAAACGTTGAAAGGTAAAGGACTTTCAAAGAAGCGCAAACAGTCATTGTGCTTGGTTTGGTTTGTACATAATATTCCTTGGGTGAGAGACATTAACAACAATATAAACATCGGTTTAACAAAGCTCTCCGAGGATCTTGAGGCTTTTAACAGCTATTCTTGGAGTTATGAAAGCTTTAAGATGGCTGTCAAATATTTGTTGACTCCGTTAGCGCCAAAGATAGTCAACTTATATGACTTTCCATGGGCTTTCATGGTAAATGTTTCTTTCTTTTATTATGATATCATTTATTTTTTTAACTCAATAATGGTTTTGATTTATTGGCGTTATTTTATAGGCTTGAGTGTTTGAAGCCATTTCTTATTTGAGACAACAAGTGAACTACCAGGAAGAAGTTTCCTGTCCAAGAATCTTGAGATGGTTGTCGGCCAAAACTTATAAAAATATAAAATTTCTTGATCTCTTAAACCCCTCGAAGGATGCTGTAAGTATAATTATAATTAAGTTTTTGTTTTAATTAATAATTTTTTTGAATGATCTAATAATCATTCTAATATATGTAATGATTTATGTTAGATTATGCATCCGTCACTAGTTTCGACCAATCGAGAGTTGAAGATGCTATTATTTCTTACTTTATGGTCTGTGCAAACTTTATCGAACTCTATGATCATTGATAGAATAAAAATGGAATTCTTTGGAGCAACAACCATGACAAGAAAAACAATTTTGGAGGGTGGGCTTGTTGTTGTTGATGGTCTTAGTGGTGATGGAGCTGTTGGTGGTGGTAGTGGTCCTGCTGTTCGTGCTAATAATGCTCCTCTTACAATATTTAAAACAAATCATTATGAGTATGATCATATTGGTTATACAAATTTTGCCTCTCCCAGTGAATGTTCTGTATGCAAATCTCAAGACTGTAGGGTGAAACATGATGTAGTGATTAATGCTATTAATGCATTAACTACTTCTATAAAGGAATTGACATCTAAGAGAGGTGTCATTCTATCAAAGAGGATTTTATATCCATCCACTCCATTAGAGATTAAGGCTAAGAGGAGAAGAAAAGTGATTTCCAAGGCATTATCAAGCTTTCAAAAAAGCAAAATTACAACTTCTCTATCCGTGTGTTGTACTGAGCAATGTACAATGTCCAAATAAGAGCAGCATTGTAACAGCCCAGCCCACCGACGCATGCAAAATTGTCTGCTTTGGAGCCTAAGCCCCTCACGGTTTTAAAACGTGTCACATATGTGGAAGGTATCCATGCACCTATAAGGCACACTTCGTTCCCCTTCACTACCGATGTGGGATTTGCCTAAGTGAATGCAGGCGTTACGTATCACCGTCCCTACATCGGTGATACATAACGCCTGCATTCACTTAGGCAAATCCCACATCGGTAGTGAAGGGGAATGAAGTGTGCCTTATAGGTGCATGGATACCTTCCACGTATGTGACGCGTTTTAAAACCGTGAGGGGCTGAGGCTCCAAAGCGGACAATTTTGCATACGCCGGTGGGCTGGGCTGTTACAAGCACGAGCTAAAAAAGGTGAATATATATGTCTGTTCCAACTAACAAACAAACACATATCTGTTTCAATAGATGACACATCTGCTAAAAATTATTAAACATATATATATATATATATATATATATATATATATATATAACTGTTGCAACAGTTGACTAACTTGTTGCACCAGATAACGTATCTGTTGTGACATATGTCTCGTCTGTTTTAGCAAATCAAACAGCTCTTTGCACCACTTTTATTTATACCAACAAATGATCTATCTGCTGTAACAGATGAGTCATATGTTGCAACAGATGGTTCATCCGTTGGAAAATTATCTTATAGGTCTTCCTCATGTAGAAATTTGTCCCAAAAGTTGATTCATGATTGCAATAGAAATATAATCTGTTTGGGATAATTTAAAACAGGAGGAAGACCTGTTTGATTTGTTAGAGCAGATGAGTTATCCTTTTCTGTTTTGTTGTATATCCGTGATTAACATTGACCAATTCTAGATTTACAGGTGGATGTAGAAGCTACTACTGAACACCATTGGCAATATGTTACTTTTTTTATGGAAATACGGAGAACAAAAAGTGCAGAAACCGTATGTAAGCGACAGTAAAGATCTACGACGACCGAAGTCGAATTCCATAGCACTGGATGAAGAACAATTTGTCCATATTGAGTAGATCTTTATAGCTTGAGTCTGTCAAAGTATTAACCTGACCCCTCAGGAATTCTTGGCATCACTACTTAAATTGTTGATGTATTTGTTGAGATCTATACTCATAATAAATTTTTTATATTTCATTTATTCGTTGAATTATTTCAGATAATTTCTGAAGGTTTTGATTTATTTTATTTTATCTATGAATTTATCTTTTCCTTAGATTTTAACTTATTAATTGAAATAGAATACTAGATTCAAATATTGCAATAGATAATGTATCTGTTGCAACAGATGACTCATCTGTTGAAAAATATCAAACAGATTTAGACATATATTGCAACTGGTAGTTAATCTGTTGGAATTTATCAAACAGGTCTCCCTACTATTGCAACAAATAGACTTAGATAGAAACATCGACATAATGTAACAGATGACCAACCTATTGCAACAGAGAAACTATATGTTAGAATAGGTAGAATATATGTTACAACGGATGGAGAATCTATTGTATTATAAAAATTCAACTTTCATTGGACATAAATAATTGCCACGACATGTAAAAAAGTGAAAGTAAATTGAAATAAAAAAGGTGGAACCCATCGACAGTGTTCAGTTTAAAACTCCTATGCATAGACATTTCAAAAGCCTCGAATCCTATGTAAATTTAGTGTGTTAATAAATTATGTAGTGTGGGAATCTATTTGAGCATGAATTTAGATCATATAGGTTCCCTAACTTAAGTACAAGTTGAAAGCTTTCCTATCGTTCAAGTTTTAGTGAGTGTCAAAACTTGGGTCAACTTCAATCAACTATACCTCATTGTATATGATAAAATGGGTGGTTTACTATATATAAAATGAAATCTCTTTGAATTATCTTTCCAATGATACCAATTTTGCCTAAATTCGATATCGGAGCAAGGAGTTATGCCTATTTTACTCTAGCATGTCGGGTTGGCACCTGTGCGCCAACAATTTTGACGTCCTGTCACATTTGTGACGCGTTGTCAAAAATGTCGTCAGCCTTAGGCAGAATCCAGCTTCTGTGTGACGATATTTTTGATGGCCTGTCACATTTTTGATGCCTTGGCACAAATATCGTCAGCCTTAGGCAGAATCCAACTTCTGTGTAACGATATTTTTGACGGCCTGTCACATTTTTGATGCCTTGTCACAAATATCATCAGACTTAGGCAGAAACCATCAATTCCAGCTTCTGTGTGACGATATTTTTGACGGCTTGTCACAAATGTCGTCAGCTATTATTTTTAGCAACTGAGAATTTATTTCATAAGGGTATTTTGGTCTTTTCACTTCTCTTCCCACGACTTATAACCCTCAAGGAACGTATTATCTTCCATTTTCTTTAGTTAAAATATCTCAAAAATCTATCTTATACACTTTCAACGACAAGATTAGGGTTTCCTCTCAAGATCATCTCCTCAGGAACAAGAACATTCTTTCCTAAAGGGGTTAAACCCTAGTTAAGGAAAATCAAAGGCAAGCCTAAGGATTTCTTCAGGAACCTTCAGAAACATTAGATATCTTTCAAGATCAAGATTTAAGGTATGTGTAGTGTTTATCCATGGATCCCTTTCATCCATGGAGATCAAGAATCATGTTTTAAATTATAAATTGTGATTTCCTTGTTGTTTAATGACTATATTCATGTTGATGATTGTTGTTTGGATTCAAGGTTGTATCTTGATGTGTTTTTCATGAATCATGTGAATAGGTTAGTTGGAAACCCATGAATTTGGTGGTTCAAGATTTTTAAATATGTTAAGTGCACCTATGCTCAATATTATACATACAAGGTGTTTGATAAAATGCTTAGGATGCTAGAAATTCATATTTACATAGTTCCATGATATCTAAATGACAAGTCCATGTTAGCTATATACTTCAATATAAATTTCATGCTATTGATGTGTTACTATTGTTGTGGTATAAGTATGTATGATAATGGAGATATACTATATGTACATGAAATATATCCATGCACTCCTTACCATGCTTAAAATGTTGAAGAACTACATGAAGTATAATATCCCCTACTTATGACAATGTGAATTGTGGACTCCAATCTTATGATCAAGTCAGCCATGTTGTGTCTGTTTCCTTCCATTGAGTCCTGGGGGTATTCGTACCCGAAAATATAGCTGTATGCCTAGAGCCATGTCATGTTATCACGATACTCTCAGTCAATCCATGATCTATAAAATTCAGTCAGTCATGTGACTCAGGAAAATACAGTAACCTCAGTAATCTCAATAGTTCAGTAATCTCAGTGATCTCAGTACTCAGTAATATCTGTAACCTCAGTATTCAAAGTCAATCTCAGTAACTTCAGTACTTTCAACCAGTCCTCAGAACTCAGTACATTCTGTCAGTCATCGGAATCTAGTAAACTTAGTTTAGCTTCGCTAAGTAATACCACTAGTATCAGTCTAGTTAATCAGTATAAGATCAGCTAATCAGTTTAGTTCAGTTATTCAGTTCAGCCCAGTTATTTAGTTCAATGTCTTTCATATAGGAGTAGGATTCAATACCGAGTGATCCTAGGGATGGGGACTCACCCGCTAGATTAGGACTGAGATCCTTAGAAGCAATCCCTAAGTTCCAGAACTACGTAGCCAGCATAGGTACGAGATGTCACCCGTTAGATAGGACTGACATACTCAGGGGTCACCCGTTAGCACATTTATATGTATAGGACTGATCCCAGGAGTCATCCGCTAGATTAGGACTGAATCCACAGTAGATGTCTTTACTGGTGGTGCGGTACTGACACCCTTCTAGTCAGGGAAGAGATTGGACCCCAGTCAGCTTAGCTTGGGGCATGTCGGTTAGATGAATATATCCCATATTTTTAGTTACAGATTCAGGATTGTCAGATATAGTCAACTCAGTTCAATAGTACAGATTCAGTACTGTTAGAGACAATCAATCCTTATCATTATAAATAGACTTCAAGATCACCCATTAGACAGGACAGATCTCAACTATAGTTAAACAGTATTAGAATCATCAAATTTAAAGATCACCCGCTAGATAGGACTGATCTCAAATTCAGTTACTCTATATAAAATAGAACTCAGATAGTTTCATCAAAACTTAATCTGGCAGATATAGTCGCTCAGTATTAGTTACATCGGTTAGGCCGATCATCACAGTTATATCACTTATATAAGTTTTTTGAACTCATTTATCAGTCATATCAGTTATCAGAATTCATGATATCAGTATTCAGCTTCAGAACTGTCAGACACAATCAACCAAACCAGTTTTTCATAATTCAAACTATCAGAAATAGTTGTTCATCTATTCAGAATCTCAGTATCAGTACACTCATGTTGTCAGTATTTAGACTCAGTAGTCAGTATCTCCACGAGTTCAGTTATAGTTATGTATACATATATGTATTCTCACGTTCATATTAGTCAGCATTGTTTCTGCATATAACCCTTTGCTTTTAGCCTACCTCACTCGTATACTCAGTACATTCAGATGTACTGACGCATTTATGCTATGGTGCTTTCTCTTATGTTACACCATAGCATTCCAGTGTTTAGAGTTTGCAGTGAGTCCTTCTCATTCGAGGACGATATGATTATTGCTACATTTACTATTCAATTGCTAGATGGAGTTAGAGACATGTTCCTTCAACTCCTTATTCAGTTCAGTTAGAGGCTTTCAGACTAGATGTCAGATTAGATATTCAGATCTCATTATTTCCAGTATTTATGACTTATTTTGGTATTGTTATACCTTTTTCAGATATTTTGTTATCAGACATTTATTCAGTTCGAACCTTATGGCCTTTTATGTTCATGTTTCCACATTTGATGATATATTATGCAGTATACAGGTACAAATATCAGTCATGGGTTAGCTTGTGTTCCTTTGGGGTCATGATCACCGTGTAGCATTCCGGTTCAGAAAATCGGTGTTACACCACTGGACCATATTCTCCAATTAACCAAAATTCATTTCTAGCCAACATAATCCCACTAGTCACCATTTAACAAAAGACCACTAATCACCATGAGTACATTTATTCAAATCTCAACTAACATCTCTTATTAATTAGCATCATTAATCCACAAAAACTCATTAAATAAGTAATCAACATCATAACTTAGTCATCAATATCAACTAATCATCACCACCGCTAAACCCATGATCTCTAACCACTATAATGAAATAATTATCTATATTAATAGCCATCAATGCAACTAGTCCTCTTTATCACTAAGGTTCACAAAACCACTAGTCACTATAAACCACTAAGTAATATCCACTACTAAGCATCTTTCACCCTTAAATCAGCAACTATACCACTTTATACCTCAAATCATCAGAAAACTATAACTGACACCTCTAATAACTATATCATAGCCAATTACACAAGAACATACAAAAATATACAATTGCCATATATAGGGCTTGCTTGATTCAACTGGTAGGTGCACACATAGGCACATCAATAATCATATCCTTCGGCCTTATCGGACATCATTATGTCATCATCGTATCCTCCGGACTCGAACCTTATATCAAGATCATAATCACATCCTTCGAACTCAAATCAGGTATCAATATTATAATCATATCCTCCGAACTCAAATCGGGTATTAATATCATAATCATATCCTTCGAACTCGAACGGTATCAATATCATAATTATATCCTTCAGACTTAAATTTGATATCAATACCATAATCCTATATTCCAGACTCAAACCGGATATATCATAATCACAATATTCTCCGGCCTTATCGAGCATCAATATATGATCATAATATGATTCGGCCACACTGGATATCATCATCATATCCTCCGGCCTTGTCGGGTATCTCATATTATCATAATATCCTCCGACCTTGCCGGTCATCATTATCACATTAATATATCAATAATAAAGAACAAGCCCTACAAGGGCTAAAGTAAATGACAAGCCCCACAAGGGCTAAAGTAAAGTACAATCCCCATGAGGGATAAAGTAAATGATGAGCCCTACAAACGCTAAAGTAAAAGAGAAGTAAGGAGAAACATATCTTTATATCTCACCGTTCGTCATCGAGGATAATTTATTCATCATTATATGAATATATATATAGCATGAATATTACAAAGCATTACCAGGTTCAATATGGTTAGTAGCATAACTTCTCATGTGGTCAATAAATATACCTTTTAGAATCCGTAGTATCATGACTCATAATATTAGCAACAATAAGGTTTTCTAGCATAGTCACTAGTTTGGTTACTAGAAAAAAGCATCACATGAGTCCAAACATAATCTATGGAGCATCATTACATTTAGTCAATAACCATGCCTTCCAACATTATTAACATCATCATTTCCAATATTGACAATAAGGAAGATTTTCCAATATGATTTATTAGCGTAATTATTAAACATGATCATAACTTGGGCAATAGTATAGTTAACGACCCAAACACTAGCCTAAATAATGATTAGATCATGAGCATACTCAAGGATTCATCACTACAAGTTCATAATCTAGTCGTTTAATCCATGGTCATAACCATAAACGATATCATAAACAATGGTCCTTTAGTAGCATATTCATTGGCCTAATACTGTCCTAAAGATAATTCATCATTAGTATGGGCAACGGCTAAACCATGACACAATTTATAGCTTACTCAAAGTGTGGTCAATAACATCATAATGTCTTAGGACATATAATAGACAAGGGCTTATTTAATAGCACGTTAGTTAGCCCATATAATAGATAATCACAATAACATATTATTTTCAATTAATCATTGTTAACTAATAATTAGCCTATCAAATTAGTCCACAGTAGATCATAAAAAAATCGTTGTTTATTCTACTTTAATATTAATGCACAGAATAGCTAATGTTATTACAGGCAACAATATGAGGAAGGAATATTATATAATATAACATATTACTAAACTTAACATTCTGTAGTGAGTGCAAAATGATTGGCTAATCATTATGCCATGACTGACCTTTAATTCAAGCCCAATGCAAAGGCATCAAAACGTTAATAATTTCAAATGGTCTTTGCCACCTTCACATCACAACTTTTTCCCATCAAATATCCACAAATTGATTATATTACTCCAAGTGCAAAAAAAAATCCTGAAGTAAATATTACAAACTAACACTTAGATGTACAACAAGCCACCATAATCCCTAACATAGATGTTCTCACTCAAGCACTTTCACTAAGTCCAATGAAACCAAGGCAACCTTCCCTAGTATAAGCAACATAGGACAATTTACTTTAAGTATGAGCAACTAGAGCATTATATCTAAGGTTGAGTATTCTAAAGCATTCTCATGCTAAACTTGAGTAATGAAGTCTATTCCACCTAATATAATGGGAAACAAGTTAAGCTTTCCAACTTCTAAAATTTTCATATCTTAACTGGTCCAACTAACCTAAGTCTTGCATTTCATCAAACCAGCCCTTAAAACCCATCCTAATCTAACAAAATATCACAGTTATATCAAAGCATAGCTCAATCTAACTAGTAAGCCTAGTCTACTTCAAATCCGAAGAATGCTCAACAATCCACTCAATCTTCGATTTTCCTTCCGAGAAACTTCTTCAAGGAGCCAAGTTATAAAAATACATTCTACACATCATTATGAGAATATCGATACCCATAATGCACCATTGTGCTTTGGGTCCAAAAACGACACCAAAACCCCAAGTGGATCCCACATACGAAAAACACATTTTCAAGATCAACCCAATATTCAACTACCATTTGAGAATCATAACCCTCAAGAATTAGGTGAAAATCAAGCATATTTGGGCTAAAATTAAGCCCTCAAGCAATTTGGGAATTTCGACAAATAATCAAGAAATTAAAGCTTGAAAATGAAGGATTCATGCCTTAAATCCGTTGTTAATCACAAATATATATGTTAGTCAAGCTTCTAACTCACCCCCAAGAATTAATTTGAAGTTAATCTATCATTTTAGGGCTTCAAGGGATCAAAGGGGAGTGAAAATAGCCAATTTCGCAATCAATTGGGCTATTTATAGTACCTTGGTAGCGATTAAATGGGGACCATGAGGTCAAAATTTGTTTTTGACCTCCAAGACTTATTCAGACTTCATTTTTCGCAAACGAACTATGTAACCCCACTTAATTTGATATTTCGGATGCATTGGTGAATTCATATTTTCCATCCAAGTCCGTTTATATCAATTGTGGCCCCACACCCATGTCTATCAATTTTCTCACTTTTCGCTCAATTGATCGAAATGAACTCAGGTGTCTTGGTACCCGGATCAAGGGTATTCCTAGCCTAAAACTAGTATTATGGAGTTGCTGACATAGTCAAATATTGCATTTGAGGTCGTTTAACTGAAGTTTTCGCGCAACGATCATTTGAAATCAATAAAGACTTCTAAACAGGAAATTGGTCCTAAAATCAAATGAACAGTCCGATAACTAAATTATCAGTTTCAACAAGTCATAATGACTTGGAGCAGCTATAAAAAAGCTCTAATGATAAAAATAAGTGGACAGTGCAGAAAATGACTTGAAGAGTCATTACTGCCACATCTTTTATGGTTTATTGATTTTACAACTCACATCTTTTATGGTTTATTGATTTTAGAACTCAGCACTACTATCTCCATTTATCTTTGGTTTTGTTGTCAATTTTTTATATTTATGCTCTTAGAATAGAGTGCTATCCTTGTTGTACGTCTATTTAGAAGAAAGCACTAATCATTAGGCTTTCTTTAATTTCTTGAATATGTGTGAAAGCTAGTTGTTGCTAATGACTGTAAAGAGAGATGGTTCTATTTAAGTAGGTTTATTGATCTTTCAGGAATAGATTTAGCTTCCTACATAGTTGGTACGGAGGTACCGATCATTTTCTTTTGGAAAGAAACATATGGTGAGTTTCAAGCAATAAAATGAACAAATCTATGATTGAAACTCATGTCTTTATATTGAAAATATATTGTGTATATGTTGCAAGCCTTAACAAAAGAAAAGAACATCTAAACAGAGAGAGGTCTTAAATAAAAATATGACATTCTGATGTAGCTCAAATACAAATCCAATAACTACCAGGCAACGAAGAACCACTATTCACTATGCAATTTCATACTACCTTGCCATGTTTGCTTCGCTCTTTAAAGCCAAAGCTCTCTGCAATATTCTGATGAGACAAAACATTTTGCCATCTTCTGTTTGTTTGGATAGAAAGGTTTTATTTCAAAAAAATATTTTTTATACCAAAACAACAAAAATTTTAATCATTTCTTGCGGGTTGCGTGACCATCAGCAACATAAAAGTTTCTTGGTAATTAGTGATTTTCAAGTCGCCCGGAGATTAGAGACTTTAAAGTTGGCTAGAGACTAGCAACTTTCTATATAATTCTGTCAAAGTCCTGACAGGGTCATAAAAAAAGAGAAATTTGTTTGACTGCGCATGTTTTGTTTGATTTGATTTCTCTGAAAAAGTAATGTCAAAGATGACTGTTCAGGCTCCAGATTTATTATTTTAATATCTGTTGTCTTATATACTTTTCAATTGTCTTTATAGATTTATATATTTGATTTTACAGATGCGGATCATGGAATCACGAAAAATATGTATGCAAGATGCATCACTAATGTTTTGTTCTCTAGGTACAAGGTCTTTAGTTGTAAGTGATGTTGGTGTAGGATTTAAGTATTTTAATTTTTGACGATATTATTTTGACTATGTAAGTTGTTCAAGCTACTATAATACCTACTTTGATTTCTCTGATGTATATTTTACTTGAATTAAAGAACTAAGGTGAGAAAATGGAGTTTAATATTTGACATTTTCTTAAAAAATCGTTGAAAGAAAGTTGGTCTTTCGTTCGTATCTATTAATGAAGTGAAGCTATTGCTATTTTAATTTTAAAGCTATAATTTATTGATTGTTCTTCTAGAGATGGTTTGTAAATTGTGATCTCAATAGAGATATGCTATGTTCAGACATCAGGATGCAAATTGGATACGTTATAAAGTACCTTTTGTTGTATTATTAGTCCACGTTAAGATGGACATATCTGATCTCTTTCATGGTTTAGGCACTAGTTTTGTGTCATTTCAATAAATGATTATCCATTGTTGTCTGTCACTGACCAAACTGCGTAGAAGTCTTCATACAATTCAGCTCTATACAGTAATTTTATACATTACTGATTATACTCTATGATACATAAATTGAACAATAGAAGTAGATTGAGCAGGGAAGTTTTTGTTTAATATGGTAAGAAATTAAGAATGATTATATCGATCCACAAAATATTTAAGAAGTTTGAGAAAATTGAGCAAAAATCGAGGTTGAAAAATTTGACTTTTATTAATTTGATTTGATTTATAGATTTAAAAATTCAATATAAATGATTTAATTTGGTATTTAGAAAATCCAAACCAACTCGATCATGTACACCCCTAATTGAAACCTCTCAGAAACGTTCAAATCCAAACACATTTTATAAGAACAAGAAACCTTTTAGAACATTTTCATACTAAGTCAAAAGTTAAAAATCCTACTCAAGTGCACACCTAACTAGAGACGTATCAAACATCTACTACCATGTTCAAACATTCAAGCAAACATCTAATGAAAGAGAAAATTATATTCATAAACATTATCAAATTGTGTACAGCATCACATTATATCCCTTCGTCCCATTTTATGTGTCGCAATTTCTTTTTTTATCCATCCCAAAAAGAATATTATTTTTTTCTTATTTGACAATTATTTAATGACATCATCCTTATTTTATCCTTATTGAGTCTCATTTAATAAGAAAAAAACAACTAAAAAGAGACATTAAAGTGACTTTAAGAGGGACAATTTTGTAAATTTTGTAAAGTCATCATTTATTTCTTAAAATCCGTATCTTATCAAATGGCAACACATAAAATAAGACGAAGGAAGTAACAAATTTTGGATTTGAGCCCGATGTAACCCCTTTCATTTCCTTTTTCGTTTTGTACTTTTTTATTTCTTAAGTAATTTTGATGATCATAGTATATATATGTGTGTGTTTGTGGCTGTGTCTGTGTGTGTTGGTTGTGTGTGAGAGAAAGACGTGTTCTAAATAGAGTGTTCATGCGTTAACTTGCAACTACTGTCTATAATCTCAAACAAGACTTTCAAGAATTTCAGCAGTTGGTGGAAGATGTCATTACCACTTCAAGTGATTCATCAAGTAACACGTGATGTTCAAGAATTTTATAATTTGTTCACACACTTTCTTAGAAGAAATTTTCGACAGATAGATTTTTACACATTTATTTATTTTATTTTATAAAGTGATTTACTATGATGTATTATTTACAGGGTGAAAAAATGCTGTTTAGTTATATAAAACATATCTCTTTGGACTTTCCCAAGGGGAATTTTTTTTTAACACATTAAATAATGCATTACAATTCAATGCTTCAAAAGCGCAACAATTGTTTGTTCCAAATGTATGTGGAGGAGGTTGACAAACAAAAATTCATTATAATCATAACTGTTTCTGTAACTAGTATACCCATACATGAATTAGGAATGGTTGTTATTACTATGATTGGAATAGTCGTATTAGTTGAGAAATTTTTATCATCATAATTACATTTTTATTGATTGGTTCAATCAAATTGAATTGAGCTTTTTTAGAATTATGGACATTGCGTATCTTAAATTGAAAAAGAAATCATATCCGAATTAGACATTATTATTGAAGGCAATGAAGAAAGGGGAGTGAAGAGTGAACGGGGTGGTATGCCATCTATCTGTCGGTCTTGCAATTAGGGGAAGGTGGAGTGAGCCAACGATTCATGATTCAAGGCAAAATGGAGTAAGTTTAAATTTTATTTTAATATATTACTAATGACAAAATTGTTCTTATACTGTTCTTTTTTAATTATTTAGGGTATTGGAGTAACCAATTGTTCTTATCTTGTTTGGTAACAAGATGCTAGCTATTTATTTTCAACATATTAATTTGGCTGATGCTGTAAAAATTTATTGATTAATATAAAGTTTAAATAATTTAATTTAAATTTTTAAAATATTTCGTATAAAAAGTAGATAGTTTTTCATTCTTTTTTGTTTTAAAAAATATAAATTTTGTACGTATTTTATAATCTTCGATATTAGTTTAAGTGAGTTTTGAATCATAAAGTTTAATATTAAAATTTTTTTTGGACGTCAAAATTTTAGAACCTAAATAAAACGTTTTACTAATCTTATCCTTGAGCCACCCCTACTGTCTTGGCCAACGGCTGACAGAGAATAGAAAAATTAAGAGAATAGAGAAAGTGGCATGTCCCAAAATCGAGACTGTAATGGTACATGTCACTCCCAGGGAAACTTTTGTTTAACATGGTAAGACATTAAGAATGATTATATCGACCCACAAGGAATTCAAAAAATTCGAGAAACTCGAGAAAAGCTGAAAAATTCGAAGTTGAAAACCCAAACATAAATGGTTTAGTTTGGTATTTAAAAAATTCGAACCAATTTTCGATCATGCAGACCCCTACTTTGTACTATCCAAGAAGTTTTTTAATTACGACCATCGTCACAAGGTTCACGTTAAAAACTCTTCTGTTACAAGATAATAAATTTTAGACACGAATAAATTTATCTAGGGTATTTTTTATTTTTCGTTGCATGTTACAAACGCCTTGCAACCCTACACAAAGAGGACATGTTGCTTCAATTGCTGACTATTACATAAAAATAATATGAAGTTTCAAAGAAAGAGGCATACGTTGAGATCTGGAATAAAATCATGAATGCATGCAAAGACATAAACAACAAATTTCTTTTCTTTGAGAAAGTACTATTTTTTGTCCTTCAACTAACTCTAAATTTTGCACGATTGGTAGATATAGCTTTGGAGGGTGGTCAAAAGTAAGAACTTAATCAGGTTGTTTGCAAAAATATAAAATACAACTTGTTATATTATATAATTATAAAACAGTTACTATAAAACTCATAATTAAGGAAATAAGTATGCTATTTCTGAATTTTACCCTTCTTTTTTTTGCAGGGTGGTGGAAAGTGCACTTTTTTGTGCACTATTTTTTTTTCCACATAGTGCATAAAAAAGTGCACTATTAATTATTTTTTTGTATAGTGCACTATTTTTATACACTATCTATTTAATTTTATACATAGTGCACTATTTTTTATGTGCTATTCTTTTTTTTTTTCTCACATAGTGCATTATTTTTATGCATTATTCATTTCATTTTTTAATTTTTATTTTTTTGCAGATTATCATATGGTGCACTATTTTAGTGTACGTTTTCTTTCTCCCATATAGTGCACTATTTAAGTGCATTCTTTTTTTACTTTCATGTAGTGCATTAATTATGTGCATAATTCATTTTTTCCTAATTTTTTTAATTTTCATTTAGTGCACTAATTTTATCATGTGAGATTTATCGTATGGTGCACTATTTTAGTGCACTTTCCCTTATTTCAGAGCTTTTAGTGTACTTTTATTTTTCACTTCTGTTTTTTTTTTTTTTTAAATTAGTGCACCATTTTTTTCTTCATTTAGTACATTAATTTATTTCATATAGTGGACTATTTGAGTGCTTCATATAGTGCACTACTTTAGTGCACTTTCATTTATTTCATTTAGTACCAAATTATTTAATTTATTTCATATAGTGTATTATTTTATTTCATTTGTATATGCTAAACTGACACTTTTTCTATTCTATAACTAAATTTGTAAAAAAAAAAAAATTATATAGTGCACTAAATTTATGCACTATTTAGTGCATTTGTATTGCATTTTTTCTATAATTATTTTGTAAAATTTCTATTCTATAATTAATTTTTTATATTTTTACTCTATTATTTTGTTGCTCATATTTTCTATAATTATTTTGTAAAATTTATATTATATAATTATTTTTTGGCACTATATGAAATAAATAAATATACTAAATGAAAAAAAAAGAAGAGGAAATGCAACAAAATAATTATAGAACAGGAATGCAACAAAATAATTATAGAAAAAATGCAATAAAAATGCATTAAATAGTGCTCAAATTTAGTGTACTATATAAATTTTTTAAACAAAGTGCAAATGTAGGTATAGAATAGAAGAAAGTGCCAATTTAACATATATAAATGCAATAAAATAATGGACAATATAAAATAAATTAAATAATTTGGTACTAAATGAAAAAATAAAAGTCTACTAAAATAGTGCACTATATGAAACAAACAAATAATGCTTTATATGAAATAAATTAATGTACTAAATAAATGAATAGGCCAAGTATGTAGAGAAAATATGGAAGGTTCACCATGTTCAGACAACTAAAGGTAAATTTTTTTAATAAACAATTTATGTTTATTATTGGTTGATATTTTTTGTTGTCAGTTATATTTGAGAAGGGAGACAAAGTATATAATTTATTCATTTATTAACTCAACTTATTTTGATCCGTCTAAATTCAGCCCATAGCTCGTCCATTTGACATCTCTAATCCTTTTTCTTCACAGATTTCTTCAAGAGTTCAACAATTTGAGCCATTGTGACAAGTTGTCATCAGTATTGGTTGTGTAATACTTGCAAATTTGATAAATAAATCGATCTTGAGTGGAGCCCAACCTTAAAAGTTATCTCATGAGATGAGAATTGCTTAATACCATAAAAGAAGATTAAGTTACTATCTCACCACATAATCATATCATCACCTGGTATTGATAAACAAGTTCTAAGAACTCACGGTCTCGCCTTTTTTAGTAGGCCAGAATAAAGGCATTACATTTTTAGCCACTACTAGCGAGAAATGCTTAAAATTTGTATGGTAGAATTTCTTCCCGCTAAATATGATTAAGTCATTTAGGGCATGTTTGAAAAGTCACTTGATAATTGAGTTTGGTGTAGTTGGGTTTAATTATAATGTCTGATATGTCTGGTTGGTCAGGTAATTACTTAATCAACAGATAATCGGTATAATTGACACAGGGTAATTATACTCTCTAATAATTCACAGAAAAAGCTGTGAATTCTTGGTTATTACAGTGTGTAATTACAAGCTGGGTGTAATTGACACAGGGTAATTACACTCTTCAATTCACATGGAGAGTTGTGAATTGATGGTAATTACACGGTGTAATTACAAGCAGATTACTTTTTTAATTTCTTCCTTTTATTTTTATTTTTTAAATTTAGTGTTAGTTTCTATTGTTTTAAATTTTTTAAATTTCTGTTAGTCTAATATTTTTTAATTTTTTTATTTATTTTATATTTCATTTCCTTCTCATTTCTCAATCTTTACTTCTAGTGATTTTATGCAATTTTTTGTATTATTTAGTCTTTATTTATTTTATGCTAATTTTTTTCCATTTAGCATAATTTAGTTCGTCTTCTAATTTTTAAATTAAGTAGAATCATTGTTGAATGAGATTATAACTTAGGTTTTTCTTTTATTTTGAATCATATTTAAGCAGGATATGTTGAAATTTGACATAGGAGAATTATTTATTTTTTTAAAATTTTGAACTTATGTAATATTTTCAGTTTCAATTTAATTTTTTTACTAGTATTGACTTGACATTTCACATTGCAAGCCGTATTGACTTGACATTTCACATTGCAAGCCATGCATTTTTTTAGTTGGAATTGATAGACAGTCTTCTTGTCAAATATCTTAATAATTTTATGACATTATATTTATAATATTAATCTTTTTGTCAAACATGCATTTCATGATGTTCTTCAAAGTACTTTAATTTTTTATGATTAATTTAATTAAAATATACTAGTAAAAAATATAAATTAATTATTTTTTTATAAGAACATATGTTTATTAATTAATATAGTTCGAAAGATATTAACTAATATAATTCGAAAGACTATGACTCTCTCTCTCTCTCTCTCTCTCTCTCTCTCTCTCTCTATATATATATATATATATATATATATATATATATATATATATATATATATATATATATATATATATATATATATATATATATATATATATATATATATATATATATATATATATATATATATATATATATATATATATATATATATATGTCCTTGTTTCTCTAATATAAAATTTTAGTCTTTGATAATTAATTTTTATTTTATAAATTTAATATAACTATCTAATTCCACTTGTGCAACCAAACAATACACTTGCAATTATGCTGTAATTATGTCGTGGCAAACAAACAGGCCATCATAATTACTTGGTTGTGTAATTAGTAGACTGATAATTAATACCTTAGTAATCACCCCAATTTCAATTACAAGTGGCTTTCCAAATAGACCCTAGTGCAATCCAAGGAGATGAGCTTTCAACTCTTTGAACAATTCGTAATTCTGTGTCCATTATCGATAGTTCTACTACTTCTACAGTAATAAAATTAACAAAAAAAGTTCATTTGAGGTATGAACTCTGTCATAAGTAGAGCAACCTTCGATAAAATATGCAAAAATATAGACAAATTTATTTTATACATCTTTACGAAAAAATAAGGCCTCAAGACGCTGCTTTAGTTGCTTTATAGTTAAGTCAGCCTACATTGAACCTTCACTTAGTAAAACAGTAACTTTTACTCCAGAGTCAGCAGTGGTCTCAGATTTGAATTATGACTGCTTAAGAAAAATAAAATATCACTATTTATACACAATAATCAAGAAGTTGGTACAAACTTTAATATCCAGAACATTACAGCCTGGTGCTATCCCGATTTTCATGAGAATTTTTTAGAATAAGAAGCTTTAATAGCCAACACATTACGGCCTGGTGCTATCCTAACTTTTATGAGCATTTTTGAGAATAAGCTCAATTTTCATAGGAAGTAGCCTACTTCCACACTAACATAGGAAAAATCTGCCAAGGGTGGTCCTGTAACTTTGACACCTTACTCATATGAGATACAAAATTTTATTAGGAGTTCTTAGACTTAACATCCACAAATCATTATAAAAAATGCACTCACATCATAGGAAGAGATAAAATGATAGTGCATTACACAACAAGTCATCATATGATTCATTTTTTTCATTAAACCTGATTATAGGATCTTCAGTCTCCAGGTTGGATTTCCTCATATATGACTTAGATTTTTGAGCTTTAATTCCTTCCCCAATCAATGTATTTCGGATCTTTTATCTTGCTAAGACCTTGTTTAGTTCATTTGCAAGATTATTTCAAAATGTGACATAATCCATATTTTGCTACCATTTGTCAAATATATTTTTTTGGTAAATAAACATTGAATTTATAAATCAAGTAACATTTTCGGTACAAGAATGGAACAGAACACTTCACTCGACAAAGTTTTAGTGGTGCTTATGTGAACCATCAAAATCAAACAAAATTACTTATTTGTATACTTATAATCCAATGCTAATCTCCCCGGCTATAGATAATAGTTCAAGCTCAACATCTGCCCTACTAGTTTAGGGAATAGCCTAGCCCTCACGTGAGTTTCCTGGATGTTCTAACAAGTAGTCTGACAGCGCTCAAGCACACACGCAAGTGTACGTGGTCTACCAAGTAGTAAAATAGCCTTCAAGAAAGCTGAATATTGATCCCACAGGGACCGATGTTAAACAACTATCCACTTCTAGTTTAATGATTGAGAAAAAAGTAAACAAGAAGATTTTAGAATTGTAAACTAAAAAGAAACTAAACTAATGCGAAAAAGTAATGACTTAGGACAATCAATAGATTGAAGCACAGGGTTAAGGCTTACGAATAATCATACTACGTTATTGAACTTCATTCGTTAAATCGCTTATCTTGGTTGTTGATTCGTAGGGTTAATCACATGATCATGGTCTCCCAATCTCTAACCGTTTACCTAACTTAGACACTACATGTAAGACCCCGCTAAAAAAATAATCCTAAGCTTAACTCAGTCTTTTAAAGCTTGTTAAGGGGTTCCGAACTTAGAAAATTTTAGCTAAGTATTCAAACTTAGTGTTATTTTATCCTTCATAGGTTGGCGACTCTATTTCATGACCCTCATGACCTTAAAGTAATGATTTTTAGGTTGAATCATGATCAGGAATGTCAGTGGATGTTCCTGGAAGAGTTTTGGATTTTTTGGACTTCGTTTGGATATTTGACAACTCAAATCAGTGGATCGACGTGATCTCGATGTGCCGTATCAATGAAATATTTTCCTCCAGCTTCCAGTGCAAATTCTAGCGAATCGACACGATGTGTTGGCCATCGTGTCAATGCTAATGAAACGGTGCATCAGTCTACGCATCGCTAAGTCAGTTTTTCATTCATTAAAAACAACATACAGAGGGGTAAATGAGATATTTTCCTCACTTCAACCCAACCCCTAAAACACGAAATTCATCCCCCATAAAGCAAATTACACCCTTTTCTCTCAAATTGCTCTCAAGAGCAAAACCCTAGAACATCAATTTCAAGATCAATTCTCAAGAACACTCCATCAATCGTTAAGAATTTTTATTGTTAAGGTATGTCAAGTGTTCATCCAAGGGTCCCTTCCACCCTTGGATTCAAGAATCTATTTTTAAAACTTCAAGTGTAGTGATTTCATGAATTTCATGTTGGGTTTGATTATATTCATGATTATAATGATTAATTGGGTTTCTAATCCATGTTTTGTTACAAGTTTCACGTGGAGTTATTTGATATATGTCTAGAATCATATGAATCCATGCTAAACCCTTGAAATTATAAGTGAGGATTTAAATTATGATGCCTATATGTGGTTAGTGTCATGTGCATGGATTATGAGCTCCAAGTGTTTGTAAATATGCTAATATGACTTGAATAGTGTAAGCATATCATGCTATTATGTGATCTCACTCATGTACAGGCTCATGTATATCAAGTGTTTCGTAAAATGTCTAGATGAATGTATCGTTAGTGATAAAGTATTGTATGCTATTAAATTCACGCAGTGTTTTACTTTTCATGCTATCGAGTCCTGGGGGTATTTAATACCCAAAAAACATAGTTGTTTACTAGAGATATAGTTGTTACAAAATAGTTTTAGTAGTTCTTAATAATCAGTCTCAGTTTACTATTCAGTTCAAAAATCAGTAGTATTCAGTTTAAACTCAGTAGAACTCAGTTAGTTACTGAACTGTCAGTTACAGAACTCAAGGAAACTCAGTAATATCAAGTATAGGTTCATTCCTATCCAGTATACTCAGTTCAGTGTCTTTTAGTTGGGAGTAGGATTTAGCACCGAGTGAGCCTAGGGATAGGGTCTCACCCGTTAGCTAGGACTGGGTCCCTAGAAGCAATCCCTAAGTTCCAGAACTATGTAGCTAGCGTAGGTTATGAGATGTCACCCGTTAGATAGGACTGACATACTCAGGGATCACCTGTTAGTTTAGGACTGATCTCAAGGGTCACCCGTTAGATAGGACTAACTCCACAGCAGATGTTAGTACCCATGGCATGGTACTAGCACCCTTCTAGATGGGGTTATAGGTTGGACCCCAATCAGATCAGAGAGGGGCATGTCGGTTAAATGATTACCTCCCACAGTCTTAGTTTCAGATTCAGTCTCAATATAGAACTTAGTTCAGTTCTACAGATTCAAAACTTTCATATAGTCACTTAGATCAGTATAGAAATTAGATTAGTTCTTCAGAATTAGGACTGTCAGATATAGTTACTCAGTTATCAGATACACAGTATTAATAAACTAAGATATCAGTAAATCAGTAATTCAGAACTCAGTATCTAGTGTTATCATGATCTCAGTTATAGTTTATGTATTAATGCATGTACTCTCATTCAGTTATACTCATGTCATTCAGTCAGTATTGTTCATGCATATGAACCCATGCATCTCAGCCTACCTAACTTAGCATACCAGTACATTGAAATCACTGACACATACCTTTGTTTTGCGCTATGATGTCTTATATCATAGGTTCAGAAGCACGGGCTCCCGATCATACTTAGTAGCCCGATCTATCAGCAACAAACTTAGTGGTGAGTCTTCATAGTTTGAGGACAGACTTATTAATTCAGTATTTTAGTGCTCAGTTTATTTCAGTAGTCGGAGTTAGTTGAGGACTTATCCCATCAAATCCTTGTTCAGACAGTAAAGGCTTTTTAGACTAGAGTATTTTAGACAGATATATCAGTATTCAGTATTTACTTTTAGTTTGAACCTTATGTAAAGTTTCCGCCTAACTTTCGCATAACTATAAAATTATTATTCAGTTATTGCAGCAGGTTCCAGTCATGGGTTAACTTGTGATCCCTCGGGATTATGAACACCGTGTAGCATCCGAGGTATAGACTCGAGGCGTTACAAACTTGGTATCAGAGCTTAAGGTTCAACAGAGTCCTAGAAAGTTTGAAAGCCATATCAAGTAAAGTCTTGTGCATGGGTGTATAGCAAGCCACACTTATAGACAGGAGACTATGAGATGTTTTAGGAAAAGTTTTCCTTATGTAATGCCATAAAATCTAATTTTTGGGATGCAACACGGTGCTCCAAACTATAAGTAGTCTTAAGATAACCCTGTCTGCCTTTTCTAAATCTGAATCTTAAAATAGGGGAAAATATCAATGAAAAATTATAATATATACGGAAAACTATCTGAATCATCTGGGTATATCTGAATCATACAAATCTCAAAAGTCTGATAAAGTAGATACTTAAAATCTAAGTACTAAAATAAAATCTATATACTAAATCTGATAGTCTGACAGGCCTTTACTATCTGAATCTAGAGGGTCATTAGGACAGGCCCGAGTTGACCCAAACTATCTAAAGTAAAATGAGAAATATCTACTAATAAACTGAATGTGTGAATAACTAAGTCCCCAAACTAGGAGGACTCACCAACTGCGGGAATATAGATGCGATGCTCAAAAATCACTCACGCTACTGAGATTGAGCACCTGAACCTACATTTGAGACAATGTAGCACATGGACGTATATATGGATCAGTACTTTGAGGATGTACTGAGAATATGGGGGTGTATGCAATAAGTAAGAAAAATCATCACAGTTTATGAAATCATGCATGCTAAATGTAAATGACTCACGTAGGCTTGAGTAAATCTAAAAACTGAAGATAATAAACAAGAATAGTAAAACATATAGTATAAATCTTGTGAGCCATAACACTTAGTTCAAAAATCTGTATTCTGTTCTTATTCTTAAATTATATCTGAAAACTTATTCTGCAAGGGAATTCTTTCAAAGCTTTAGGGAATATATTCTTAACTATTAGTCTGTAGGGAGAATACCTTTAAAACTGTTAGGGAAAACACTTTATCTGAAGAGAGGTTCTCTTAGCCAACATAAACCATGTGAGCTACATGGATTCCAATATCTTGACCTCCTAAGAAGGAAATCTCACATTGGGGAGATGTGTCATACTCTTGCCAGGGAGTATAACCTAATCTATGTGATCAATCACAAGCTAAATTTGTCATCCATATAAATGGAAATAATTTGAGTTTGTACCTACATTGGCTACGTAGTTCTATAGAAGATAGGGCACACTAATCCCACACTTCCTGCTCGGTGCTAAATACTACTCCCTCTTAAATCTGTATGCTCAAACCATTGGAAATTCACTTTTAAAACTAGCATAAGGATTTATATGAAAACTAGTTATGCATTTATCTGAGTAAATCTATAAATAAAGTAAATCTGAGTTCTATAAACTGTAATAATCTATAGTGAATTCCAAAGCTAAACCAATGATCAAAAGATCAAAGCTTTTCTGGAAAATTAAAAATAATCTGCTCATAAGATGCTTAAAGCACCATCTTTCTTGAAATAATCCTATTCAATCATAGGTTAGTAACCCATGTATCAATCTCATAATAAACCATTATAATAATCATGCTTAATGAGGTAAATATTGATAAAACAATCCAAAATCTGAAAATTTCAGCAATGTGCATGAGAATATAAACATAAGCATGGAATTCAATTTCTTAATCATTGGAAATATCACAAGTTTGTAAATAACAGTAATGGGTATAAACCCTAAATTAAATTTTATGGAAAATCACATAAATTGCAGTAAATTTGTAAGTAAAATAAAGTTTTGGGTACAAGGATGAAAGAATTATCCTTGTTCAAACCCCACATACCTTAATTTTATGATCTAGATGCTAGAACTTGAATCTTGGATCTCTATTGATGTTTTAGAGATGACTTCTTGGAGTTCTTGAATTGGGGATTCTCAATCTTGTATTATCTTAGAGAATTGATGGAGGAAATTTTGAATTTCTTGGAAAGGAAGTTTGATGAACTAGGGTTTTCTTTGGAAAGAAAAGTGACGAAATAAGCATAAAATGCCTTAGTATATGATTAATGAGGTGTTTTGGACAGATTAGGCCCCTGGGAATTTACCAAAATGCCCCTATTAAACTATAAATTGGAACTGAAAAACGACCCAAAAATCTCAAATTTTGGACTTGATGCGATGCGCCACTATTTACCAAGCCACTAAAAATTGCCAACTGGAATATGCATGGTGGCGCAATGCGGTGGTATCACGTTGCCACCTTGGTTGGAACCTGAAACCTTGGCGCAACTTGCCATTATCGTGTTTGACCTTTGGAAATTGAGAAATGGGAAATTAACCCTCTCCGCGATATGCCAATATCGCGGAGGGCCACTGGAATGGGACAGTTGGAAATTTACACTTCTCCGCGATGTGCTAAGGGTCCGAATGACGATGTTTTGCGATAGGAACTTAAAATAACCATAACTTCTTATTCGTTTATCAGATTTATGCGAATCTTATATTGTTGGAAAGCTAATTTAATTTCCTACGTAATGGAAAGTCAAAGTCTAAGGAATTCCACAACAAATAAATAGCATTTGTTTTGGGAAGCTATCCCTGAACTGTAATACCCCGAGAATCCCAACCGATAGTAGAACCATGCTTCAAGCTCATGAGAAATAAATTTTAGTGGTTTGGTATTTTTATGATCAATTTTGATGTATATTAAGGCCTCAAATATTTCCTAGCTATTAGACGAATCAAAATATCCCTTACCAATTGAATTCTTAAGAAGGATATTGTCATAGTCAACTTCAAACGATCATATCTCCCATTCTACAAAGAATTTTTGAGATCATGACCCATAAATAGATAGATAATTGAATTATCTTTCCAAAAATACCAATTTTATTAAAATCCAATATCGGAGTAAAAGTTATGGCCATTTTATTGAGAGCTGTCCGAACTACCCAGGAGAGATGGGCAAGCTGGCAGACCGTCAATTTAGTGATGGATCATCACAACTGAGGTAGTAAGGCCATTTTATGGCCCAAAACTAACGGTTGGAGTGATGGTCAGTCACCAGAGTGATGGTACATCACCCAGACCGTCAACTTTGTCCGAAACAGCGCTGAAACGACGTTTTAAAAGGCTTTTTGGGATTTTTTTCCACCCTTTTTAACCCTTAATTACATCAAATCAAAGCACATAACTCCTCATTCATCCATAACATCAAAATTAGGGTTTCTTTCAAGATCAAAACCCAAGAACAAGATTCAAACCCTTCTTCAAAAAAAAAACTCAAGAATCAAAACGTTACCATTCAAGAACCTTCAAGAAAAGTTAACCTCCTTCAAGATTCAAGCTTTTGAGGTATGTTAGATGTTGATTCTTCAGTCCCTTCCACTCAAGAAGTTCAGGAATCCTTTTTCGAATTCAAAGATTATACAATTATGAGTTTTCATAAGTTATGTGAATTAAAATTCATGTTTATGTTGTTGTCAAAGTTCCAAGCTTTGATTCTAGTATGAGATGAATTTCATGATAAAACCTTCAAGTTGCATGTTGATTGATGTAGTCATGTTAATTTGATGTATTGATTATTGTATAACCAAAGTATGATCCCCATATGTTTGATAAAATGCTTATTTTAGTGAGGTAGTGCCATGATAGCATGAAATCCCCAATTTTATATAAGTTAATGCATGCCAAGTGTCTGTTAAAAGGCCTTAGTGAATGAATTATGATATGTTAACAGGCGTCCCTATTCACTTACGAGTTAATACATGTTAAGTATTTGATGAAAGACTTTATTGGATGAATTATGAGACCTTAGTGTGCATTCCTATGCATATGCAAGTTTATGACTCTCGAGTGCTTGATGAAATGCTTCATTGATTGTATTATGAGTTGTTGACCATTGTTAAGTATTCAAGAATTGTCTTGTCTTATTTATTTTATGCTATCGAGTCCTGAGGGTATTTAATACCCAATAATTCAGTTACAGTACTCTCAGTCATGTCACGCTCAGTAGTATTCTCAGCCAGTTGCAGAATTTAGCAGATCTCAGTCAATTACATGACTTAGGAAAAAACAGTAAGCTTAATATCATTCCAATTATAGTTCAAGTATTCAGTTCAGACCTCAGTAGTATTCAAGTATTTAGTTCAGAACTCAGTAACATTCAGTCAGTTTAATAATTCGTTAGTCAAAGGAACTCAGTAAGCTCAGTTCAACTCAGTTAATTAGTATGATCAGTAACAGATTCAGTTCAGTCCATTACAGTCTAAGAATCAGTTTAGAGTCTATTCAGTTGGGATTAGGATTTAGCACCGAGTGAGGGAAAGGATGATGGCTTCCCCGCTAGATAGGCAGAGTCATCAGTAGTAGTCCCTGTACTCTAGAACTGCATAACCGACATAGGATGTGGAGTCAACCATTAGATTAAGGCTTGAATACCTCCTAGGAGTCACCTGTTAGATTAGGTTGTACTTCTTTTATAGGGTCACCCGTTAGACAGGTTTGACCATAGAAGTGTCTTTACTCGTGGCACGGTACTGACACCCTTCCAGCTGGGGTTACAGGTTGGACCCCACTATTTTAGATTTAGGGCATGTCGGTTAGATGACTACCTCCTACAGTCTCAGTTTTAGATTCAGTCTCAGTAATAGAACTCAGTTCAGCTATACAAAAATCAGGATTGTCAGATACAATGAATCAGCTCTGTAAAAAACTTAGATAGTTCCAGAGATTCAAAGATCACCCGTTAGATAGGCTTGATCTCATATTCAGTCAATCATTATCAGTATCAACAGATTCAAATATCACCCGTTAGATAGGCTTGATCTCATATTCAGTCAATCATTATCAGTATGAGCAGATCCAGAGATCACCCGCTAGATAGGCTTGATCTTAGATTCAATTAATCAAGTATCAGACATCAGTAAACCTAGTTATCAGCAATCCAACTATTAGAACTCAGTATTCAGTATTATTATGATTTCAGCTATAGTTTATACATTCATGCATGTATTCCTCATTCAGTTTACTCATGTTATTCAGTCAGATATAGTTCATGCATATGAGCCTTTGCATTTAGCCTTACCTCATCTAGCATACCAGTATATTTTTATGTACTGACACATAATTTTCTATGCTATGGTGTATTATATCATAGGTTCAAAAGCACGAGATCCAGAGCACCCTTAGCAATTCAGATTTAGCCAGCAGTAGTAGACTTAGCAGTGAGTCCTCATTATTCAAGGATGTTCTATTATTTCATTATATTTCTTGATTCAATATTTTAGTAGACGGAGTTAGTTGGGGGATTGTCCCATCAACTCCTTATTCAAATATTTTAGAGGCTTTCAGACTAGATGTTTAGATAGTTGCCTTAGAATTTTTGATACTTTATTCACTTGTATTTTAGTTTTGAACCTTATGGCAAGTTTCCGCCAGGTTTTTTTCTACATTTTTACAGTATATTATGCCATGCTCAGTTACAGGTACCAAAAAAAGGTTAGCTTGTGGTCCTTCAGGATCATAAGCACCGTGTAGCATTCGGGGTTCAGAATCTGGGGTGTTACAAACTTGGTATCAGAGCAAGGTTTTCAACAGTATCCTAGAAAGTCTGAAAGTTCCATCAAGTAGAGTCTTGTACATGGTTGTGTTGCGTGCCACACTTATGGATCGGATGCTATGAGATATTTTAGAAATATTTTCCCTTCTTTCAGTATTCATATTGTGTGAGTGAGCATGAGATCAAGTTAAACTCTCATTCTAATCTATTTCTTCCTTTCACTTACAGAATATGCCTCCTCATAGAGCTAATGCCCGTAGGAAGGATAACCAGCCACCTCAGCCCGTAGATCTATTGAATGAGAATGTGTCACATACAGAGTTTCAGGTAGCTTTTTAGGTGCTAGCCCGTGCTGTGATAACTAATGTTTAGGGTAACTGTCAGGCTACAGCCCTACCTCAGCAAGATGGGAATTTAGCCATAGCCAGAGTCAGAGATTTCATGAGAATGAACCTGCCAGAATTCTTTGGGTCAATAGTAGGTGAGGACCCACAAATTTATCTTGATGAGGTAAAGAAGATCACCCAATTTATGCATGTGTCAGAAGAGGAGAGTATAGAATTGGCATCTTATAGGTTTAAGAATATTGCTCATGATTGGGTAGTGATGTGGAAAAAGAGTAGAGGGGAGGATGCAACTCCTATGATTTGGCAGATATTTCAGGATGCATTCTTTGATAAGTTTTTCCCACTTGAGATAAGGGAAGCTAAGGTAGAAGAGTTCATGAACCTAAGGTAAGGCTCTATATGAAGGAGTATTGCCTTAAGTTCAATCAGTTGTCTAAGTATGTCCCTGAGCAGATGGCTGACCCTAGGTCAAGCATGAGTAAGTTTGTGACCGGTGTGTCGAGGTTGATGGTTTAGGAGGGTAGGACTGTTATGCTCAATAGGGACATGGATCTTTCTAGGTTAATGATGCACACTCAACATATTGAGGTAGAGAAATCTAAGAAAAGAGAGAGAGTGAATAAGAAAGCCAGAATAGTTAGTTTTAGTTTTTCTCAGCCAGGGTCACAGAGTGGTAATCGTTCTTAGCATAGTCAGAAGTTTTTAGTCCCAGCTCCATCCTCAGCTAGTGCACCAGTTCCAAAGTTCAGGAATGTAGTCATAATGGGGCGCCAGGCTTCAAAACCCGAGGTAGTATGAGAAATAATCGTACCTAGCTGCTTTGTGGAGAGTGTGGTAAGAATCACCTAGGTGCATGCAGCACAGGTAGTGAGGTATGTTTTAGATGTTGTAAGCCAGGCCATAGGTTGCGGGAGTATAGAGTAATGGCTCAGTGGGGTAAAGATTTGCGTTAATAGGGTACCACTTCCAGTACCACTAGTGGTTAGCGTCAGAACAGATTTTATGCACTCCAGACTTTCCATGATCAAGGAAGTTTCCCTAACATAGATTCGGGTAAGCCCTTCATTTTCATGATATGCATTATTCGATCCTTTGCTCCCATTTGAGCTTAAGTTCTTAGCATGAGTTAGTTAGTAATGCCAGCAAGTTAGTTTAGTAGTCTGATAGTCAGATTCGTATAGTTTGTTTTCTCATCTTTCTATCTAGTCTTGCTATCAGAAATCTCAGCAATGTAACTATTCCAAGATAGAAAGTCCCAGTAGTTGCAAGATCAACTCAGTTCATGAGTCATGCATTAGTTTCAAGTCCCGGGTGTTTTGTTATGATCCAATTCATAGGTGTCTTGTGCATCGCCTCTGTTTTCCCAGTATCCTAGTAAAGTAAGCATTCTTAGATGGACATAGTGTCCCAAGGGGGAGATACTCTATAATTCCCCAATGATTTCATGTCCTTAAACACATTTAGTTTTATGCTTATATTTTAGTTACAAACTTCACATCAATTAGCATTGCATATTCGGCCATGCATTCAAGAGTCAGTTTAGTCATATATTCATACATTAGATATGCATGTTCAGTAGGAGAAACTCAGCTTATCAATAATTTCAATCATGCATTCATGAGAACAACTCAGGCAGATATCCATGCATCAGATATGCATGTTCCATATGAAATTTTAGTATATTAGTAGTTACAGTCATATAGACATGTTTCAGTCTATCAGAAATCTCAGCTTAGTCAGTCCCATTAGAGGATGAATATTCCCAAGGGGGAGATGTTATAATACCTCGAGAATTCTAACCTATAGTAGAACCATGCTTCAAGCTCACGAGAAATAAATTTTAGTAGTATGTTAGTTTTATGATCAAGTTTGATGTATATTAAGGCCTCAAATATGTCCTAGCTATTAGACGAATCAAAACATCCCTTACCGATTGAATTCTTGAGAAGGATATTATCAAAGTCAACTTCAAAATATCATATCTCTAGTTATACAAAGAATTTTTAAGCTAATGACCTATTAATAGATATATAATTGAATTATCTTTCTAACAATATTGATTTTGCCAAAATCTGGTATCAGAGTAAGAAGTTATGGTCCATTTACTGAGAGCTATCCAAATTTCCCAAAAGCAACGGGCAAGCTGATGAACCGTCAAGTCAGCGATGGAACATCGCTCTGGCCGTCAAAAATAAGGTATTAAGGCCATTTTATTCCCCAAAAATGATGGTTTAAGTGACGGTCAGTCACTAGAGTGATGGTCCGTCACCCAGACCGTCAACTTTGTTCGAAACAGCGCTGAAACGATGTTTTAAAGGGCTTTTTGGGCCCTTTTTTACCCTTTTAAACCCCTAATTACATCAAACCAAAGCACATAACTCCTCATTCATCCATAACATCAAAATCAGGGTTTCTCTCAAGATCAAAACCCAAGAACGAGATTCAAACCCTTCTTCGAGAAAACTCAAGAATCAAAACGTCACCATTTAAGAACCTTTAAGAAAAGTTAACCTCTTTCAAGATTCAAGATTTTGAGGTATGTCAGATGTTGATTCATGGGTTCCTTCCACCCATGAAGCTCAAGAATCTTTTTTGAATTATAAAGTTTTGTGTATTTATGATTTTCATGATTATGATTGAATTGAAGTTTATGTGTATGTTATTGTTGGGTTATAATTCATGTTTTAGATTACAAGTTGAAAAATTTGATACGATTATGTGATGATTTGCAAGATATTCATGATAAACCCTTCAAATTACATGTTGATTGATGTAGCCATGTTATTTAGATGTAATATTTGGTGTATAACCAAAGCATGCTCCCCATATGTTTGATTAAATACCTGTGTGAATGAAGTAGTGCCACTATAGCATGTTAATATGAAATCCCCATTTGTGTACAAGTTAATGTATGCTAATTGTTTGTTAAAAGGCTTTGGTGAATGAATTATGAGACATTAGTATGGATGCCTATACATCTACAAGTTTATGACTTTCAAATACTTGAAGAAATGCTTCACTGATTGTATTATGAATAATAAATAATTGCCATGTTGTTCAAGAATTGTTATTCTTTACTTTTATGTTATCGAGTCCTGGGGGTATTTAATACCCAACAATTTAGCTGATTGTCTAGAGCCGGTGTCAGTTTTCAAGATACTCTTAATCAAGCCTCGATCAGTAGAACTCAGTTAGTCATAGGACTTAGAAAGACTCAGTAATCTCAGTATCAGTCTATTCTAGTTCAATATATGGTTCAGACCTCAATAGTATTCAAGTAATCAATTCAGAATTCAGTAGCATTCAAACAGTTAACAAAATTTAGTAGTATTTCATCAGTCAATGGAATCCAGTGAGCTCAGTTAGATCAGCCACATAACATGATCAGAAATAGATTTAGCTCAGTCTAGTACAGTCTAAGAATTAGTTCAATGTCTACAATTGGGATTAGGATTCAGCACCGAGCGAGGGTAAAGATGACAACTTCCCCGTTAGTCAGGTAGAGTCAAGCGTAGGATGAGAAGTCACCCATTAAATTAAGGCTTGACTACCTCCCAGGAGTTACTCATTATATTAGGCTCGACTACCTCCCAGGAGTCACCCGTTAGATTAGGCTTGACTTTCTGTTTAGGGTCACCTGTTAGACAGGTTTGACCATAGAAGTATCTTTACCCGTTTCATGGTACTGATGCCCTTTTAGCTGGGGTTACAGGTTGGACCTCACTAGTTCAGATTCGAGGCATGTCGATTAGATGACTACCTCCCATATTCTTACTTTTAGATTCATTCTCAGTAATAGAACTCAGTTCAGCTATATAGAAATCAGGACTTTTAGATACAGTCAATCAGCTCAGTAAAGAACTTAGATAGTTCCAGAGATTCAGAGATCACTCGTTAGATAGGCTTGATCTCATATTCAGTCAATCATTATCAATATCAGCAGATCCAGAGATCACCTGTTAGATAGGCTTGATCTCAGATTTAGTTAATCAAGTGTCAGACATCAGTATACCTAGTTATCAGTAGTCCAACTATTAGAACTCAGTATTCAGTGTTACTATGATTTCAACTATAGTGTATGCATTCATGCATGTATTCCTCATTTATTTTACTCATGTTATTCAGTCAGCTATAGTTCATGCATATGAGCCTTTGCATTTAGACTTACCTCATCTAGCATACCAGTACACTCTTACGTACTGACGCATACTTTTCTGCGCTATGGTGTTTTATATGATAGGTTCAGAAGCACGAGATCCAGATCACCCTTAGCAGTTCAAATTCAGCCAGTAGCAGTAGACTTAGCAGTGAGTCCTCATCATTTAAGGATGTTTTATTATTTCATTATATTTCTAGATTCAGTATTTTAGTAGACGGAGTTATTTGGGGGATTGTCCCATCAACTACTTATTCAGACAATTTAGAGGTTTTCAGACTAGATGTTCAGTTAGTTGCTTTAGTATTTTTGATACTTTATTTAGTTGTATTTTAGTTTTTGAACCTTTTGGCAAGTTTTCTCTAGTTGTTTTCTGTATTTTTGCAGTATATTATGCTATGCTCAGTTACAGGTACCAGAAAAGGATTAGATTGTGGTCCTTCGGGATCATAAGCACCATGTAGCATCCGAGGTTCAAAATTCGAGGCATTACATATAACCTATGACTCTAGATAACTTAAACCCCATGAAAATAATTATCCTACCCATGATCTTGAGTTAGAAGTTATGGTGTTTTCTATGAAAAGTTTGAGTCACTATATTTATGGGGTGCATGTTGATGTGTTCAGGGATCACAAAAGTATGCAATATGTGTTTTTGCAGAAAGATTTGAATCTTCATTAGTGAAGGTGTTTAGAATTGTTTAAAGACTATGATATGAGCTTTTTGTATCACCCGAGCAAGGCCAATATAATGGAGGATGCCCTTAGTAGACTATCTATGGATAGTGTCGCTTATGTTGAGGATGATAAGAAGAAGTTAGTCAGGAAGGTTCACCAGCTTTCTAGACTAGGTGTTCATTTTGTTAATTCAGCTGAGGGTAGTGTATGGGTTTATAATAGCTCAGAGTCTTCTTTGGTTGTCGAAGTGAATGAAAAACAAGATAGAAATCCCATTCTAGTTAAACTGAAGGAGTCAATCAGATATCGGTTAGTAGATATTTTATACCATGGGGGAGATATCCTATTGTAGTGTCAGGGTAGGCTGTGAGTGTCCGTTGTTAATGGATTGAGATAATGGATTTTTACGAAACTGCATAGCGCATGTTATTCTATTCACCTAGGAACCACTAAGATGTATATGATTTGTAGGTGTTATATTGGTGGATTGGTATGAAGAGGGATATTTCTGAGTTTATAACTAAGTGCTTTATATATTAGCAAGTTAAGGTTAAGCACCAAAGGGATAGTGGAACTATGAGGAGTTTAGCATCCCCACTCAAAAGTGGGAAGAGGTGAATATATTGTGATAGGGTTTCCCCATACGCGTCGTTAGTATGGTTCGATATGGGTTATTGTAGATAAAATAAATTAGTTAGCTCATTTCTCACCAGTTCATATTTCTTATTCAGAGAGGACTATGCCAAGCTCTACCTTAGAGAATTGGTTAGGTTGTATGGAGTCCCATTGTCCATCATTTCAGATAGAGGTGATCAATTTACCTCTCACTTTTGGAAAACATTTCAGAATGGTCTTTGGTACCCAAGTTCATAATAGTACCGCCATTCATCCTAAGACAGATGGTCAGGCAAAAAGGACCATTCAAACCTTAAAAGATATGTTGAGAGCGTGTGTTATCGACTTTAAGGGTAGTTGGGATGATCACTTGCCTTAGATTGAGTTTGCCTATGATAACAATTATTATTCTAGTATTTAGATGGCTCCGATTGAGCCTCTTTATGGGTGGAGATATAGATGTCCCATTGGTTGGTTTGAGGGAGGTGAGGATGCATTGATAGAGCTTGATCTAGTGTTTGATGCATTAGAGAAAGTTCAGTTGGTCCAAGAGAGGTTTATGACAACCCAAATCTGTTAGAAATCCTATACATATGTTCGTAGGTGAGATCTTGAGTGTGTATTTAGGGATATGGCATATTTGAAACTCTCTCCCATGAAGGGAGTGAAGAGATTTTGTAAGAAGGGGAAACTTCGTCCCCGATATTTTGGCCTTTATAGAATCTCATGTCATTATGGCAAGGTGGCGTATGAGCTTGAGTTGCCTACCGATTTGGCATTAGTACACCCAGTGTACCATGTCTTCTTATTGAAGAAGTGTATTGGTGACCCAAC
This sequence comes from Capsicum baccatum var. pendulum, assembly GCA_030864225.1. Classification (NCBI taxonomy): domain Eukaryota; kingdom Viridiplantae; phylum Streptophyta; class Magnoliopsida; order Solanales; family Solanaceae; genus Capsicum; species Capsicum baccatum. The sequence goes on from CM061555.1 coordinate 253,126,870, forward strand.
TGTTGTTGTTCATTTATAAAGCGTAGATGTTAAAGACAGACTTTCTTACAAAGAAATTCTAGTCGAGATATTTGATCTCCATATTCGAAGACTAAGGAACAAAGAAGTTCCCTTGATCAAAGTTCATTGGCGGAATCAGTCCGTTGAGGGAGCCACTTGGGAAGAAGAAGCAAAAATGCGAGCCAAGTACCCCCATCTTTTCTCTGTGATCTTAGACTCAACTTAAGGTAATAGTTTTCCTTAGACTATATCCTTTCCAGTGTCAGATCCAGCCATATGATTATCTTCATGTCATTACGTGCATTCACAAATCAGTTTAGTCTTTAACCATGTTTCAGAATTAATCATGTAATTATGCTTTTAATTATGCATATTCAGCCTTTAATATTAGTACCTCAGTATTTATCAACTTAATCAATCTTATTCGAGGATGAATGTTTCAAAGAGGGAGATATATTAAGACCCCATAAGACCCTAGCTCATTTTGGATTATGATGCTAATTAAGGAGATGGACATATCCAAGATTATGGTTTATGCTCAACAGATTAAGGAGAAGAAGCTTAAGAAGAAGGACAGAGAGAACAAGAGAGCTAGAACAAGTAGTTTCAATTTTAATCAGCCTAAGTCAGAGGGCGGTAACCGTTCCCAGTTTCGTCCAAAATCTTTAGTTGCATATCCAGCCTCATGTAGTGCGCTAGTACCAAATTTTAGGAATGATAGTCATGATGGGGTGCCAGGCTCCAAAACCCAGGGTAGTATAAGTAGTGGTCATACCCATTCGCTTCATGAAGAATGTGGTAGGTATCTCCTAGGTGCGTGTAGAGCTGGCAGTGATGTATGTTTAGGATGTGGCAAGCCAGGCCATAGAATGTGGGAGTGTAGAGTAATGGCTCAGAGGGGAAAAGATTTGTACCAACAGGGTTAGTATAATTGTTTTTCATCTCAGTCCAGTTGCCCAAATCATCAGGGTGCCACTTCCAGTTCCACCAGTGGGCAACTCCCAAACAGGATCTAGGCACTTATGTGTAGATAAGATCAAGAAAACTCTCCTGATATGGTCACTGGTACATTATAGATCTTTCATTTACATGTTTGGTCTTATTAGATTTAGGAGCTTTACTGTCTTTTGTAGCTTCTTACATAGCAGTCAATTTCAAAGTCAGACCAGAAACCTTAACAGAACCTTTCTCAATCTCCACCCCATTGGGTTAGTTTATCATAGCCCGGCGGGTATACAGGAACTGTTCGGTTATGATATCTCAAAAAGTTAGGCCTTCAGATTTTGTAGTAATGTCAGCATATGTAGAAAAGCAGCGGGAGAGGTTGATGCCCAACTAGTCCTTACCTCAGTGCAAAGTTTTGTACTTCAACTATTACGATAACTACCCATGCCTTACATGTCAGCTTTATGATCATAGCTCGTATTCGTGCACATTAACAAAAATTATGTACGCTTATAGTTCCTGGGATAAGGAGTTCCAGTTCACTCAACGTTACGAATCACGTTCCATGAATATAGAAACTCCAAGCTCAGGTTATGCAGCTCATGACTCATGTACTCATGTCATACCTTACAGTATGCTCAGTTCCCATGACTTATGCTATACTCCTAATGATCAGCTAAATTCAAATTTCGTCATGTAAATCCTCAATTTAGATCTCTTGATAAAATCCAGGATGTTGATGTCCTATTCCCCAGGCCTCAGTTAAGTGTCAAGTTTGATATAGTGCCATTTATGCTTCAGGTCCTCATGTTTTAACCTTCAGTAAACTCTCCTTATGAAATGATGTAGCGATGAGAAGTTGCTTAGAAGGGAGAGAGTAAATATTTTATGTGAAGAAAAGGTTATTTCACGCTAGTTTTACACAAGGCTGTAGTTATGAAGATAGGCTTGAATGTCATGTTGATGTGTAAGTGGCTAAATGCATTTTAGAGATTTAAGTTGGCTTGAACATAGTGGGAGAATTCAGTCCAGATCAGACCTCAGTATGTAGAGTTACCAAAATGCAGTATTCAGTTCCAATACAGTCTCAGATACAGTCTCAATTACCATTTTAGTTACAATTTCAGTCACAGTCTCAGTCCAGTAACCAGATCAAAAACTCAGTTCAGTTTCAGGTTTGCTTGACCATAGCATACAATTATCAGTTATTTAGTTATCAGTATTTTAATACCTTAGTTTGCAGAATATTTTAGAATTATGTTATATGCTTGGTCTTGCATTCTTAAATAATACAATTTTCATGAATTCAAGCTCAGTTATCTCCTGTTACACAGTCAGTCCTTACCTCATATGTACAATACTTTACAGTTTCACTTCAGTTATTCAGACTAAGTACAGTTCAATAATACATGACCATATATTCAACTATCATCCATTCAGGTAATCAGATAAGTTAGTAAGTTTATACACTCATGCTCAACACCCATGTGAATATTTTGAGTAGTATCAGGTGATGTGCTGTACTAAAATGGAGAGTATAGTTGAGAGGGTATTCAAGGGATATGTCTAAGCTTAAAAGTTTGTAGTTGTAGTGCATAAGTCTTAGTCACTTCATCTACGATGATGTTTCGTAGGCCTCGACTTATATTACAGAATTTTAGTTATGATGTGATTTTCTTATTCAGCTATTTTATTTAGCCATGCCAAGAATCCTTGATCCCTAAAGCCAGCAGAACTCTATAGAAAGAGTTTCAAATAAAGGCTCCAGTTGAATATAAGTTTTCAGCATAAGTTAGTCCACAAAACTAGCAATTCAGTTTAGTAGTTAGGCAAATAATGTTCGTATGGTTGGGTTTCCCATCTTTCGATCTAATCGCACTACCCAAAGTCTCATGAATATAACTATTTCAAGATGGATAAACCAGGTAGTTGCGAGTTCAGCTCAGTTCATGTATCATACCTTAGTTTTAGATCCTCGATATGCAGTCACGATTCAGTTCGTAGATGCCCTGTGTATCATCTCAGTTTTTTCTCAATATCTCAGCTAAGTCAGTATTCTTTAGGGGACATAATGTCCCAAAAGGGAGATGCACTATAATTCCCCAATCTTTCATGACCTAAACCTTCCATCTTCTTTTTACGTAACATATCTAGTTTGGAGTAGTGGGTACTCATAGGTGGACCCTCAAGTTCCAATCTCAGCCATAAGCCATGTATTCAGGGGCTCCGTTCAGTTCATGTATCACATTTCAGGCTCATTTATGTTCTCATGTTTCTGTTCATCCATGCTTCATAAATGACCTCAGGTTCATCAACATTCTCAGCCTAAGGTAACAATCTTTCTTAGATTGGCTTAGTTCCATGTTCAGTTACAGTTATAAGCTTGGTATCCGTTATTGTTGCATATTCAGTCATGCATTCATGAATCTGTTTAGTCATGTACTCATGCATTAAATATGCATGTTCAGTTTGAAAACTCAACTTATCAGTAGTTTCAATCAGGCGTTCTATGCATCATATATGCATGTTCAGTGTGTAAGCTTTGTCTATCAGTAATCTCAGATCAATCAGCCTCATTCAAGGACGAATGTTCCCAAGGGGAAGTATTGTAAGACCCCGCAAGAAAAATCTTAAGCTTAACTCAGTCCTTTAAAGCTTGTTAAAGAGTCCCAAACTTAGAAAATTTTATCTAAGTATTCAAACTTAGTGTTATTTTAGCCTTCGTAGTTGGCGACTCTATTTCACGACCCTTATGACGTTAAAGTAATGATTTTTAAGTTGAATTATGATCAGGAATGTCAGTGGGTATTCCCGAACAAGTTTTGGGTTTTTTAGACTTTGTTTGGATCACATTTGATAGCTCAAACCAATGGATCGATGCGATTTCAATGCGCCGCATCGCCCATCGCATCAATGAAATATTTTTATTCAGCTTCCAGTGCTAATTCTAGTAAATAGATGTGGATTCAACGCGGTGCATTGGAAATCGCGTCAATGCCAATAACGCGGTGCATCGGTCTATGCATCTCTAGGCCAGTTTTTCATTCATTAAAAACAGTGTACAAAGAGGTAAATGGGATATTTTTTTCACTTCGACCCAACCCCTAAAATACAAAATTCAGCTCTCACAAAGCAAATTACACTTTTTTCTCTCAAATTGCTCTTAAGAGAAAACCCTAGAACATCAATTTCAAGATCAATTCTCAAGAACGCTCCATCAATATTTAAGAATTCAATTATTAAGGTATGTCAAGTGTTCATCCAAGTGTCCCTTCCACCCTTGGAGTTCAAGAATCTATTTTTAAAACTTCAAGTATATTTATTTCATGAATTTCATGTTAGGTTTGATTATATTCATAATTATAATGATTAATTGGATTTCTAATCCATGTTTTGTTACAAGTTTTATGTGGAGTTATTTGATATATGTCTAGAATCATGTGAATATAAGCTAAACCCTTGAAATTGTAAATAGGGATTTGAATTATGGTGCCTATATGTGGTTAGTATCATGTGCATGGATGATGTGCTCCAAGTGTTTGTAAATATGCTAACATGACTGGACTAGTGTAAGCATATCATGCTGTTATATGATCTCACTCATACATAAACTCATCATATCAAGTGTTTGTTAAAATGTATAGATGAATGCATAGTTATTGAGGAAGTATTGTATGCTACTAAATTCATGCAGTGTTTTACTTTTCATGCTATCGAGTCCTGGGGGTATTTAATACCTAAAAAACCTAGTTGTTTACTAGTGCTATAGTAGTTACAGAATAGTTTCAGTTGTACTCAGTAATCAGTCTCAGTTCAGTATTCAGTTCAGAACTCAGTAGTATTCAGTTTAGAACATAGTAGAACTTAGTTAGTTACAGAACTCAATAGAACTCATTCAATTACAAAACTCAAGAAAATTAGGGATGGGATCTAACCCATTATCTAGGACTGGGTTCCTAGAAGCAATCCCTAAGTTCAAGAACTACATAGCCAACGTAGGTTATGAGATGTCACCAATTAGATAGGACTGACAAAGTCAAGGATCAACCGCTAGTTTAGGACTGATCTCAAGGGTCACCCATTAGATAGGACTGACTCCATAATAGATGTTAGTACCCGTGGGACGGTACTAGAACCCTTCCAGCTAGAGTTACAGGTTGGACCCCAATCAGATCAGATAGGGGCATGTCGGTTAGATGATTACCTACCACAGTCTCAGTTTCAAATTCAGTCTCAGTATAGAACTCAGTTCAGTTCTACAAATTCAAGGCTGTCAAATACAGTCACTCAGCTCAGTATAGAACTTTGACCAGTTCTTCAGAATCAGGACTGTCAAATACAGTCACTCAGTTATTAGATACACAATATCAGTAAACTCAGATATCAGTAAATCAGTAATTCAGAACTCAGTATCCAGTGTTATCATGATCTCAGTTATAGTTTATGTATTCATACATGTACTTTCATTCAGTTATACTTATTTCATTCAGTCAATATTGTTCATACATATGAACCCATGCATCTCAGCATAGCTCACTTAGCATACTAGTATATTTAAAGTACTGATGCATACCTTTATTTTGTGCTATGATGTCTTATATCATAAGTTTAGATGTACGGGATTCCAATCATGCTTAGCATCCCGATCTATCAATAACAGACTTAGTGGTGAGTCCTCATTGTTTGAGGACAAACTTATTATTTTAGTATTTCAGCACTCAGTTTATTTCAGTAGTTGGAGTTAGTTGGGGACTAGCCTATCAGCTCCTTGTTCAGATAGTAGAGGCTTTTCAGACTAGATTATTTCAGATAGAAGTATTAGTATTCAGTTTTCAGTATTCAGTATTTACTTTTAGTTTGAACCTTATGGCAAGTTTCCACCTAACTTTTGTATAATTACAGAATTATTATTAAGTTGTTGTAGCAGGTACCAGTCATGGGTTAGTTTGTTATCCCTTGGGATTATGAGCACCGTGTAGCGTCCGGGGTACAGACACGGGGCATGATATTACACTACATTGTTGAGCGGGATGTAATAATTAAATTAAGTTATTTAAGCTATCATCATACGGGTGAATCAAGTAAGGCTTCTAAGTATATCCCTATCCTTTATGCTAATTTGAATTCTTTATTTTATAAAGAAATAAGAACCATACTTCTTCTATTCTCACGTTCTATCTCCCTATTCCCTCTCCTGAGATCACAAGGTCTACAATACATCTATTCTAAGGGTGATCAATCCTCAAAATAATTAAATGAAGAATTAAAAACCAAAAATAATGATAAGCAATTAAACAAAATTAATTCAGAATGAAAGTAGTTATGATCTTGGCCTTAACCCCGGAAAGTGAAAGCCTTCAACAAAAATATTCATCATCCAATTTCTTGGATTGATGATACAAACCATGAAAGAAACTAAAGTTAAGATAATAAAACCCTAAAGAAAATATAGAGAAGCCTCCAATTGTCCAAGGACGTCCAAAAGTGTGTAAAAAATTGTGACAATGATGTATTTATAGAAATAGAAGTAGCCCAAGCCGTGTAGGAGTCGAATACGAATAATCTGAGAGCACGGGAGTAGAGGGGGTGCCGCCCTGGGTTGAGCCCTGATCTAGGTAAAGCTCTGCCCTATGTAGAGCATATATCCAGGTGAGGTTGTACCTTATATATAGCCCCACTCCAAGTGAGGCTGCGTGGGCTTATAGCCTTGGCTCTCTGGAAGTTGTCTTTCAAATTTTGGTTAAGTGTTGATCTCCAATCTTTCATTCCTTGACTTGTGTATTTCTCATGGTTTTCCAAACTTTTAAACATCAAAATATCATCATATTCAGCTCACAAAGCTTCCTACACAATCGCACCACACGAATTTAAGACAATCACAACACAATACCCATGATGATGAATCAAAACAAGAGCTAAGCTAGGTTAGTTCGCATTGATTTTTATCTTTATGTTTCGACTCTTAACTTAATCAAATTGAACATTGAACATTACCAACAAGTTATTCCACTCATAATTACACATTAAAACTATTTGAAATACATTAAACACAATAGAATCCAATGGGATCAACTAGACAAACACCTAGCTCAAGCTAGTAACACCAGTTTTCACAATTGAACTCTAAATGAATATTTTAGGTACAAACTTGTTTGGAATTAACTTTGAACATTAAAAACACATGCTTTAACACTTAGATACACATTTAACGCATTATCAAACCATATATCCACGAATCATCCTCAAAATAAGGCTAAAAAGACTAGAATAGTAACACTAGAATGCATAAATAAACCCAACATCACCACCCCACACTTAAAGCCTTGTTCATCCTCGAATAACTCTTAACTATAATCATCATCAACTAAGGATACTTGTTATTCCCTATTTTTACTAAGGTTAAACAAAACATGACTTTTTAGACTCTAAAGAATTGAAATTTGTATAGAGTCGTCACCTAATTTTTAAAGGAAAATAAGAAAACCTATTTATTTGTTAATACGTATAGTTAATGTTTTAGTCTACGAAAACCTATTGAGATGTTGGGTAAGGGTTCAAAATATCCCGAAGGAAAGGAATTAGGCACCCTTCAGGATACCCAAATGTGGTGCCCGGCTAGACTAAACTTATCAATAAGGGAGGAGGTATAAATATTTAAAATAATATAAAAATGTGTGTATTAAGGATAAAATAATTCTTTTGAAATAATATAAATATTTAAAACTATGTAAAAGTATATGTATATTAACTATATAAATGAAACATATTGTTATAAAAACATGTAAAAGATATGTATAACAATGTATAAATTATATGTGGAAAAGAAAAGTATTTTATGATGTACGAAAAGAAATGTATTTTGATGTGTCATGAAAGAAAAGGTATTTACAAGTAATAGTTAAAATTACAAAAAAGTAAAATTTATTTGAGAAGAAAAGTCTACATAATACGTAAATCACTTGATTAACTTGATTCTTTTATATAAATATTAACTACCTAAGTTTTGCCTAAAAGAGATAAAATTATGTAAATAAAACATATTCCCATCCGGCACCTTAAAAGTAAAGTTTCCACTATCTTTTATCTTTATGTACAATTATACAAATGAAAAATAAATTACAAATATAAAGCTCGAGAATTATGTATAAGTGATTGATAAAGTAGTAAAATGAATAAATAATCTTTAAAGTAAGTGAAATTATGTGCACACATGTGCATATATATATATATATATATATATATATATATATTTAAAGAGTTTGTTATAAAGTGGGCTCGAATTATGTTTTAGACTCGCCATGGCTACAAAGTGGTTGCTCGACTAATCGGCCGTCCTAAATCGCCTTACCAAGATACGAATCATAACACCTTTTGTGTTGTTGGAGTGTTATAAAAATTTCTTCATTGCCCGACTTTATTTATTTTTATATGTATTTGTATATGCAATGTTCGTCTTTTATTTGGGAAGGCCTCGAAAATCGACGGAGAATTTCTTCATCAGCCAAGTATTTATTTTGATATAAAATAGTAATCTTTTGAAAATAAAATCCATCATTTATAATGGCGTGGCCTCAAGTGTCCGATGGATAGATAATGTCATTGGCCAAGTGTATTGATGTTTGATATAAAATAAATAACTTAAAAAATTAAAGTCCATCTTTTGTAATGGGATGACCTCAAATATCCGACGGAGAGATAATTTCATCGGTCATGTATTTATGTTTAGTAACTTGAGAAAATAAAATTCGTCCTTTGTTACGGGGTGGCCTCAAAAATTCGATGGAAAGATATTATCATCGGCCATGTATTGATCTTTTTGAGTATATGTATGTGTTTTTGAGAAAAACAAAAAGATGAATAAAATTTGTGTATGATAAAAATGTATGTGTGGTGAAGAATACGCGTGTGTAGTGAAGAAGTGTGTGCTTGAGAGAGAAGAAAAACATGTGGGGACGATAAATGTGTATTTTATTTGTGCATTTGTATGTGAGAAGAGAAAAAATATGTGTATTATATTTTTGAAAAAAAAGAATAAAATACATAACAAGAAAATTGATTTGTTTATATTATGAGAGAGGGGAGGAAGAAGAATGAAATGTATATATGGTGACAAACATGTGTGTGTGAGAGAAAGGATAAAGATGACTAAAATTTTTGTGTTTGAGGGAGAGGAGAATGAGGGAGAAATATGTGTGGATTTTTTGAGAGCGAGGAAGGATAAAAATGTGTGTTTATTTTGAGAGAAAGAAGAATAAAAAATGAATCTCCACTTTCTTCCTCTCCCTCCCTATTTATAATAAATGTTGGCACCTCTTATTATCCAATAGATAAATGGGTGTCTTTTTTTTCTTAATAGTATACCCTTTGGTCCTTAGGGTATTGACCACAATATTTTCATCTTTTTGACCAATGGATAAAGTTATTGTCCAAAGAATAGTGTCATTGAGTTGTCATTGTCGATGTGACAAGACATTATGTGTAGTTGTGTTGGATTTGACAAGACATCATTGTGTAGTCATTTTGGATGTGACAAGACATCATTGTGTAGTCATTATCGGATGTGACAAGACATTATTATGTGGTCATTATCGAATATGACAAGATATTGAATTATTATACTGTATAAAAATAATTGATCCGACTTAGCATTTGCGGACTGTAAAGAAAGTACAAAATGCAGGTATTGATTTGTAATTATGAAAAATGTAAAGAATGTTGAAAATATTGGAATTGTAATTTAATTTGAAAATGTTATAAAAAGGTGATGTCATGTTGTGTATATGAGCAGATGATTGTAAAATATTAAAAATGATAATGAATTGATAGAAATCTAATATAAGGAGGATTATTAATAAATTATGTATATTAAAAATACGACAATAAATTGATAAAAATCATAAAGTAAGGATGATTATCAATAATTTGTCAACATTAGTAAAAAAGATGTGAGAATTATATTTTGTGCCCTTTAACGATCAGGAGGACTAAAAACGTTAATTTTAGGCACGAAGAGCAAAAATTGGGTGTCAACAGTTGCCCCTTTTCATTTAAGGATGATGTAGAAGTTTTTAAATAAAAACATTAACGTGTAGCCAATTTTACTCGACAAAAAATGATTTTTTTGGCTATAGAAAAATTCAATTGAACTCTAATTTAGAGTTGCTTACATACCTTAAGTTATTGAGGATCAGGCCGGGTGTAGTTCAAAAGAATAGGCAGATTGCCTCTTGCCTTATTATTAGGAGCGAATGATCATATTAAATGATTATTGAGAGGAGGGTTATATGGGAACAAAAGTATTCACACATTTTCGATGCTCCTTTTGAAATTGCCCAGTATCGAGTTATGATATGCTAGGGATGCAATATTGTGTATTTTTTGGGGAGAAAGAATGATTGTGGAGTTTTGATAATCGAACTCTGCATAAAGCTTCCTACATATCTCGAGTGTCCTGAGAATCAGGTCAATGTACTTCGAAATGAGGAAGTGGGGAAATTTTAAGATGGTTCTCAAAATTTGCCCCAGTGTGTGATATATGGGATTTGGAAAAAAGTGGTGTTGTTCTGAATTGTACCTTTTGTTGAAAAGATGTATGATATCTCCGATTGTCTACGAGGACTTGAGAATGATAGGTGTCTTCGATTTTCTGCGAAGACTGATGTTGATGAATGAAAGACGTCTTCGATTATCTATGAAGACTTAATGCATGACATCTCCAATTGTCTATCGAGACTGATGTTGAATGATAATGTCTTCAATTATATACGAAGAATTGATGCATGACACCTCCAATTGTCTATGGAGGCTGGTGTTGATTGATGTCTCCGATTGTTTATGGAGACTGTAATAAATGATGATGTCTTCGATTGTATATGAAGACTTGATGCATGACGTCTCCAATTGTCTATGGAGATGGATGTTGATTGTCGTCTCCGATTATTTACGAAGACTGTAATGAATGATGATGCCTTCAATTATCTACAAAGACTTGATGCATGATGTCTACAGTTAGCTATGGATATGGATGTTGATTGTCATCTCCGATTGTTTACAGAGACTATGATGAATGATGGTGTCTTTGATTGTCTACGAAGACTTTATGTAGACATCTTCAATTATCTATGGAGATGAATGTTGATTTTCATCTCCGATTGTCTATAGAGACTGAATAAATAATGATGTCTTCGATTGTCTATGAAGACTTGATGACATCTCCAACTGTCTATGGAGACTAATGTAGATTGTTGTCTCCGATTGTCTACAGAGACTATGTGAAGGTCGTCCTCAATTGTCTATGAAGATTATGGCCATCAACTGGTGAGGTAATAGCCTCTCGATTGGTGGATCAGTTGGAAGGTAATAGCCTCTCGACTGGCGGGGCTATGAAAATAAAAAAGCTCTCGACAGGCAGAGTGATTTGAAAGGTAATAGCCTCTCAACTAGTGGGGCTGTGGAAATATAATAACCTCTCAATTGACGGTGCTTTCGAAAGGTAATAGCCACTCGACTGACGGGGCTATAAAAATGTAAAAGCCTCTTGATTGGTGGGGCTTTGAAAATGTAAGAGCTTTGAAAACACCTGATAGAAAAACACAATATCCGTGTTTGAATGTGAGACTCAAAAAGAAGAATCAATTGCCTGTGTTTGGAGGTGAGCATCTTGCATGTAAAGTGTAATGCATGTATGTGAAGGCATGTGTTTGAAAGGAAAGAAAATTATTTTTTTGTGTTTTCTTTGTAAAAATGATTTGAAAGATGAAAAATGCGAAAGATTGCTTGGTGTTTTATTTGCAACAAATGCTAAAAGGTAAAAATACAGAACATTATTTGTGTTTTCTTTGTAAGAAATATTGAACAATGAAATGTAGAAGATTGTTTTGTTTTTTCTTTGTAAGAAATGTTGAACAATGAAAATATATAATTGTGTTTTGACTACAGTTGGTACCAACAATTAGTAGTGTGTATAAGAATCTCCCTATTTTTTTTCCAGCTAATTGAGATCGACTTTAGGGTAACTCCTATAGCTTCAAGTGGTACCTCAGACATACCTAAGTATCGACAAGATTTGTTCGTCTTGTTTCAAACAAAGATTTAAAATTGTGCCTATTCCCATGTTTCAAGTGCCCTCTCCAGAAAGAATGTTTTGTTCTCACACCTATTTGAGTATTATTTTTCTCTTGAATTTGGAGATGTCTAGAGATATACGCTCACACTCATAAAGAAGTTCAATGAATGTAATTGTGATATCATAGGCTTGGCCTTCATGTAAGTATCCACTAATGTGAGAAAACTTAGAGTAGGATCTTGTAGGAATTGTTATTGGCTAGTAATGTAGGCTTGGGATCGGGTAGGATAACATTTGGGATAAAAGTGACTAATTCTTTAATGAGCATTGCACTGTATCCGTGCTTTTGACATTTGTTGCACTTTGACTCTCGATCTTCTTTATTGTGCTTCTTTGCCCCTTGTTTTGTATTTGTTTCGACTTCTTTTGAATCTTGCGTTGGAGTTTTTCCCCTTTTCGACATATTTTTCATCCTTTTTTTTCATTTTTGGGGGATGATGATTCCCCATCTTTATCAGAGTTATCTCTTTTTTTTTCTTTGTGGGGGTTCTTGCTCCTTCTTTCTTTGAAGTAGTCTTTTATTTTTGATTTCTGGGGATATACATCCTTTGCCTTTCTCAACTTTGATCTTGAATCTTTATTCGCAACTTGAACGTACTTAGTGCATTCAAGGAGGTGGGCTAAAGAGGGATAGTGCATGTAAGCACTCAAAAGATATAGGCAGATGTGGTTATTCCAAACAAAAGGTTTCAGGATCAAAGGGGAAAATACTAGGGATTGATGTCATTTGGTAGGCTATGGAAGGCTAAATCTAGTCAAGGAAGGCCTACAATCCTTTCCCAAACTAAGTGTAACTCAGAATTTTGCCTCAACAGACATTCTGTAATACCTCAGGAAATTTTTCATTGAAATTTTGTGCGTAAACGTGTTGGGTTCTATCTTCTAAAATGAATTATAAATTTTCCGTATAGAATGTCTTAGATTATGACCCACTATTGCGTAGAGTATCGAATAAGCTTTCCAACTGTATGTGGATCATCCAAAATGGACACCCGAGCGACGAGTTATGAACATTCCGATCGAACCGTGAATAGTTGTGAACAGTAAAATGTGCAGGAAAAAGTACCGAGGCCTGGCGTATTTTTGCTCTTACTTTAAATGATCATAACTCCTTGTACATAATGATCTGGTTGATCTACTATATATCAACGGAAATCTCTGCGAGTCCTCTTTCCAGTGAAATTAGTTTTATCCAATTTGTCTATCGGAGCAAAATGTTATGGTCGATCTTCTTCAGCCTATCAAAAGTGAATTTTGGGTCAACTTCAAACGATCATAACTCTTTGTACACAATGATCTGGGTGAGATACTATATATCAACTGAAATATATGAGAGTCCTCTTTCTAATGAAATTAGTTTCATCCAATTTGGATATCGGAGTAAAACGTTGTGGTTGATCTACTTCAGACTATCAAAACAGTCCACCAACGGACAAATTCGAGAATTATTTGATTTTTAGGGGCATTTTGGTCATTTTCCCTCACCCAAAATCCGTCCAAACCCTATATTAAAACCTATTAGAAGCATTATATGTTATATTTCATCAAATTCCCTCCAAAAGAAAACCCTAAACTCCTACGTCCAACTTCAAGAACCTCCAAAGTTCACCATTAATTCTGCAAATTTATTCAAGATTCCAAGTTCCTAGTTCACGAACTCCAAGAACCATCATTCAAAGGCACGATTAACATCTCAAAAATGAGTATCGATCTAAATTTCATCATTCAAGGTATGTGGGGTTTTTCAACAAGAACTCTCTTTCGTTCTTGTGCCCAAAAGTAATTTTCTTTACAAAGGCATAATTTTTATTTGATTTTTATGAATTTAAAGCATGAACCCATATCGTATGATGATTATTATGAAATCTTAATGTTTATGATTTTGAAAGATGAATTTACATGTGTGGAGATATAAAGCATGAATCTTGAACGATATTTATCATAATTTTGATATTTGGGTCGTGAAGCCCCATTGGAAATTGTGTTTTTTTAGAAAGTGTGTGTTATAAGCACGTTGATGTTGAATATTTGAGATATTTTGAATGATTTGACCTTTTGGTCTTAATGGAGTTGTTTTGAACTCGAGTGTGAAAGAAATCCACAATGTGGTTGATTTTGATAGATGGGAAGCATGATGACTCCCGATGTATATTTATATATTACTGAAATTATTTTGTTGTGGATTATCTTTGAAATGATCTGAGCTAAGTCCGGGAGAAATCTTTAGCACCGAGTGAGAGGTATAAAGCGACCTTACTTCCCTAGAACTATGTGCCCCCGTAGGAGTGAGCCTGAGGCTGATTTATATAGTGATCACTAGTTTGTGTGGATTTGATATCGATAGTCCTTCTTCGATGGCAATGATAGGACGGCTCTCCCCAACGTGGGTTGTATGTTGGACTCCATGTAGCTCACATGCTTTATGTCGGTTATAGGATCTCCCAGTGTGTGTGTGTTTCCTTGTGTCTATGGTAAATGGTGAAGTGATTTGAAAATGGAATTGTGAAAGTTATTCTTTCAAAAAAGTTAAATGATATTTACATTATGAGATTTGATATTCTTGATGAACTGAAAGTGATTGACAAATTAGATGATGACTCACATGTGTTATTATACTTATTTCATCCTTTCATGATTATGATGATTTTTTTGGGCTATGTGAGTCTTTTATACATCCTGCATATTTCTTATAAATATTTATGATGATGTTTATAAAATGGCATACACCCCTATATACTCGATTCCTTTCTATGGTACTGACCCACATCTTCGGATGTGTGCTCCATTTTCTTGGAATGTAGGTTCAGGTGCTCTGTCCCAGGTTCAATAGTAATTCTTCGGGCACGCTGTTCTACATCCTCTATTGTGGTGAGTCCTCATGATCTGAGAACGTGATGTTCTGTTGATGGTTTTATTGAGTTGGCTATATTTTGATACTGAGTATGAGTCAGTTGGGGCATGTCCCAATGGCTCATTGTTTTTTATTAATTTCTTAGAGGTTTGTCAGACTAGACTAGTATAGATGTTGGGAGTTGAGTAATAAGTCATATTTTGTTATCTTTCGAAAATTCTTTTATTCTTGGATGATGATTACTCTGTTGATATTTGAGGGTTATTTATGAAAACCCCGTTGATTCGTGTTGAACTGAATGAAAATGGCTCAAAGGGTTAGCTTGTGGCTACTCGTAGCCTCAAGCACCGTGTGATGCTTCGGGACCTTTGGGGCGTTACAAACTTGGTATCAGAGCCTAAGGTTTTAAGGTGTCCTAGGGAGTCTGACAATCCGCGTTAAGTAGAGTCTTGATCATCGATGTGTAGCGCGCCACATCTATGAGCAAGAGGCTACAAGACGTTTTAGGAAAAAGTGTGATTCTTTCTTTCAGAATTCTATCGTGCTTAAAGTGTCTCTCTCTACTATTGATTCGTGCTCTCCTCTTTTAGAAATATGCCTCCACGTCGAGCGAGAAGAAATAATGATGGTCAGCAACCTTAACCCGCTGACCCATTGAATGAAAACGTGTCTCATACGAAATTTCAGGAAGCTTTTGAGGCGCCTGGCCCAACCTATTACTGCAAATGTTCAGGCTAACCTGACCCCGGCTCCACAGCAGCAGGGAGGTGATCCAACTGATGCCAGGATCTGTGAATTTATGCGGATAAATTCGTCGGAATTCTATGGGTCTAAGTCTGATGAGGATCCACGGTTATTCTTAGAGGAGGTGCGGAAGATTACTCAGGTGATGCATGTATCTGAGGAACATAGTGTGGAGTTGGCTGCGTATAGGTTAAAAGACCTTGATTATGACTGGGTTGTTGCTTGGAAGAAAGGTAGATATGAGGGAGCTGTCCCTACAACTTGGCTAGAGTTCCAATATGCATTCCTGGATAAGTTTTTACCTTTGGAGATGAGGGAGGCAAAGGTGAAAGAGTTTATGAACCTGCGACAGGGCTCTATGACTATTAGGGAGTACTATCTAAAGTTCAATCAATTGGCCAAGTATGCTCCTGACTTAGTGGCATGTGGTTAAAGAGTGTAGGTCTGCTATGCTGAATAGTGATATGAATCTTTCTAGGCTAATGACTCATGCCCAATATATTGAGGCAGACAAGATTAAGGAGAGAGATAGCATAAGAGGGAATAAGAGAGCTAGGTCCAAGCAGCACGGATAGGGTCAGACTAGGTCACAGGGAGGGAGTCGCCCTCAGTATAAGGACCATTCGTCTATGCCAGAACCATCATCTTCTAGTGCTTCCGTTCCTAGAGATAGGCAGGAGCAAGGTAGCAGGTCATATGCATCCAGGTCCCAGTAAAGTGTTGACAGTAAGCCAAATCATCCCCTGTGTCCTAAGTGTGGTCGGGCTCATTCGGGTGAGTGTTGGGGTGAGAAGAGGGGTATTTTTGGTGTGGTGACATGGGTCACAGAGTTAGAGATTGTCCACAGGATAGACAAGGGCGTCGTGACTATCTTCCTCAGACCCAGACTCAGACTGTTAGTGCTCCAGTTCCAGCGACTCACCCAGCTTCAGCTCAGGGCACCTCTTCTAGCAATGCTGGCGGGCAGCGCCAGAATAGATTCTATACTTTATCGTCCCACCAGGAATAGGAGGACTCTCTCGATGTTGTTACTGGTATGCTTCGTATATTTCAGTTTGATGTGTATG
This sequence comes from Capsicum baccatum var. pendulum, assembly GCA_030864225.1. Lineage (NCBI taxonomy): Eukaryota > Viridiplantae > Streptophyta > Magnoliopsida > Solanales > Solanaceae > Capsicum > Capsicum baccatum. The sequence goes on from CM061555.1 coordinate 253,143,602, forward strand.
CTTTGTTGGATTCTGGATCTAGTTTCTCATATATTACACCTTTGATTACTGTGAATTTTAAAATGAGTCTTGGGATTATTCCTGAGCCTATCCTAGTTTCTACCCCAGTGGGTGATTCGATTGTTGCCCAGAAAGTGTATAAAAAGTGTCCTGTTACCGTTCTTCTTAGAGTCTTGTTGGCTGATCTGATTAAGTTAGACATGGTAGATTTTGACGTGATTCTGGGTATGGAGTGGCTGTATTCTTCTTATGCCTTTATTGATTGTCGGACCCGAATGGTCAAGTTTCAGTTTTCGGGTGCATCCGTGTTTGAGTGGTCTGGGAATTCTGTGTCACCCAAGAGTCATTTTATCTCTTACCTGAAATCTAGAAAGCATATTTCCAAGGGGTGTATTTACCATTTGGTTAGAGTCAAATACACTAAGTCTGAGACTCCAACTCTCCAGTCTGTTAACGTCGTCAATGAGTTTTTTGATATCTTTACGGATGATCTCCCAGGGATACCTCCTGATAGAGAGATAGAGTTCAGGATTGATCTTCTTCCCGATACTCAGCCCATTTTTATTCCTCCTTAATGTATGGCCCCTGCAAAACTTAAGGAGTTGAAAGAGCAACTTAAAGATCTACTAGATAAGGGTTTCATAAGGTCCAGTGTTTCTTCTTGGGGTGCTCCTGTGTTGTTTGTGAGAAAGAAAGATGGCTCTTTGCGTATGTGCATTGATTACTGCCAACTGAATAAATTCACCGTAAAAAATAAGTACCCCCCTTCCGAGAATAGATGATTTATTTGACCAATTGCAAGGTGTAAGTTATTTCTCAAAGATAGACCTTCGTTCCGGCTATCATCAACTCAAAGTTAGGGAGTGTGACATCCCAAAAACTGCTTTTTGAACTCGTTATGGCTATTTTGAGTTTCTTGTTATGTCTTTCGGGTTAACTAATGCCCCAGCAGCTTTCATGGACCTCATGAATCAAGTGTTCAGACCATATCTAGATATGTTTGTCATAGTGTTCATCGATGATATACTGGTGTACTCCCGTAGTGAGGATGAACATTCTAATCATCTCCGAACTATCTTGCAAACCCTTAGAGATCACAAGTTGTTTGCCAAGTTTAGTAAGTGTGATTTTTGGCTAAGGTCAGTTGCTTTTCTGGGTCATATTATTTCTTCCGAGGGTATTAGAGTTGATCCCCAAAAGATCGAAGCTATTAGAAATTGGCCTAGACCTATTTCTCTGACTAATATCTGAATTTTCTTGGGTTTAGCTGGCTATTACCACCATTTTGTTGAGGTTTTCTCCTCTATAGCGTCTCCTATGACTCGGTTGACCCAAAAAAAAGTGAAGTTCTTATGGTCCGAATCTTGTGAGAAGAGTTTTCAGGAGTTGAAGACTCGACTCACTTCAGCCCTTGTTTTGACTTTGCCTGATGGTGTTGATGGTTTTGTGGTGTACTGTGATGCTTCGAGAGTTGGGTTGGGTTGCGTATTGATGCAGAAGGGTAAGGTGATAGCTTATGCTTCTAAACAGTTAAAACCCCATGAGAAAAATTACCCCACCCATGACCTTGAGTTGGCTGCTGTTGTGTTTGCTTTGAAAATATGGAGACACTATTTGTATGGCATCCATGTTGATGTTTTTAGTAATCATAAGAGTCTGCAGTATGTGTTTACCCAGAGAGAATTGAATCTTAGGCAGAGTCAATGATTAGAATTGTTAAAGGACTATGATATGAGTGTGTTGTACCATCCAGGCAAGGCCAATGTTGTGGCGAATGCCCTAAGTAGAGTGTCCATGGGTAGTGTTTCGCATGTGGTAGAAGGTAAGAAAGAGTTGGCTCGTGATGTACATCATTTGGCTAGATTGAGGGTTAAGTTGTTTGACTCTGCTGAAGGTAGTATAGGGGTTCATAGTAGTTCCGAATCCTCCTTGGTTTTGGAACTGAAGGAAAAGCAATACTTAGATGCTAGTTTGGTCAGACTGAAAGAGTCAGTCAAGGACCAAAAAGTAGAGGTTTTCTCCCAACGGAGAGATGGTGTGTTGAGATTGCAGGGTCTATTTTGTGTCCCAAATGTTGATGATCTGAGATGGAGGATTATGGCTGAAGCGCACGGGGCACGATATTCTATTCATCCTGGTGCCACCAAGATGTACCGAGACTTGCGGGAAATCTATTGGTGGAGTGGCGTGAATAAAGATATAGCAGCATTTGTAGCTAAGTGTGCAACATGCCAACAGGTTAAGGTTGAACACCAAAGACCTGGTGGTATGATGCAAGAGTTTAGTATTCCCACTTAGAAGTGGGAAGATATAAATATGGACTTCGTGATTGGTTTACCTCCTTCCCGACGCCATCATAATTCCATTTGGGTTGTGGTTGATAGATTGACTAAATCTACTCATTTCTTGCCTGTTCATACTTCATATACTGTTGAGGATTACGCTATATTGTATATCCGAGAGCTAGTTAGACTGCATGGAGTTCCCTTGTCTATCATTTCGAGTAGGGGTACTCAATTCACTTTGTAATTTTGGAAAGCTTTTCAAAAAGGTCTTGGTACCCAATTGCTTTTGAGTTCTGCTTTTCATCCGCAGACCGATGGTCAGGCTGAGCGGACCATCTAGACCTTAGAGGATATGTTGAGATCTTGTGCACTTGACTTTAACGGAAGTTGGGATGATCACTTACCATTGATAGAGTTTGCTTACAATAACAGTTTCCACTCTAGTATTGAAATGACTCCGTTTGAAGCCTTATATGGAAGTGTAGATCACCCATTGTTTAGTTCGAGGTGGGTGAAGCGGTTGTAAGTGGTCCTGATTCGGTATTTGAGGCTATGGAAAAAGTTAAGTTGATTAGGGAAAGGTTAAAAACTGCGCAGAGTCGTCAGAAATCATATGCGGATGTTAGAAGGAGAGACCTTGAGTTTAAAGTTGGTGACCTAGTGTATCTGGAAATTTCACCCATGAAGGGGGTGAAGAGATTCAGAAAAAAGGGGAAGCTTAGTCCCCGTTATGTTGGTCATTACAAAATTCTTAGCCGTGTTGGTAAGGTAGCTTATGAGGTCGAGTTGCCTTCCGAGTTGTCCTCTGTTCATCCAATATTTCATTTCTCCATGCTTAGAAACCATATTAGCGATGCTGTGGTAGTGGATTCCTCTGCGAGTGCTGACATTCAAGAAAATATTTCTTTTGATGAGATTCCTGTTGAGATTCTTAATTTCAGTGTCCGAAGACTAAGGAACAAAGAAGTTCCCTTGGTCAAGGTGTTGTGGCGAAACCAATCTGTTGAGGGTGCAACTTGGGAAGCTGAGGCGGATATGCGATCCAAGTACTCGAACCTATTTTCCGCGAACTCCGATCAAGCCGAAGGTACCGTTCTTTCCTAAATCATGCACTTTTGATAAAAATTACAGCAGTTCAGCTGTCATTTATTATGTGTTCAGCTGTAGTTTCTTGAATTTATGCATTCTATGTTGCATTCGGAGTGAGAAACGATGTGGTGATGAGCCTAACGAATGGTTTCAGCTGTATGTTCTATTCCCTATCTAATCTTGTCATGTCTAGCATCATTCGAGGATGAATCTTTCCAGGGGGGGAGATGTAATACCCCGAGAAATTTTTCGTTGAAATTTTGTGCGTAAACGTGTTGGGTTATATCTTCTAAAATGAATTATAAATTTTCCATGCATAATATCTTAGATTATGACCTACCATTGTATATAGTGTCAAATAAGCTTTCCAACAATATGTGGATCATCCAAAACGGACACCCGAGCAACGAGTTATGAACATTCCGATCGAACAATGAATAGTTGTGAACAGTAAAACGTGCAGGAAAAAATACTGAGGCCTGGCGTATTTTTGCTCCAACTTTAAAAGATCATAACTCCTTATACATAATGATCTGGGTGATCTACTATATATCAACGGAAATCTCTGTGAGTCCTCTTTCCAATGAAATTGGTTTCATCTAATTTGTTTATCGGAGCAAAAAGTTATGGTCGATCTACTTCAGCCTATCAAAAGTGAATTTTTGAGTCAACTTCAAATGATCATAACTCTTCGTACACAATGATCTGGGTGAGATACTATAAATCAATGGAAAGATATGAGAGTCCTCTTTGTAATGAAATTGGTTTCATCTCATTTGGATATCGGAGTAAAACATTATGGTTGATATACTTCAGACTATCAAAACAGTCCACCGAAGGACAGATTTGAGAATTATTTGATTTTTAAGGGAGTTTTGGTCATTCCCCCTCACCCAAAATCCGTCCAAACCCTATATTAAAGCCTATTAGAAGCATTATATGTTATATTTCATCAAAAATAAAACCCTAAGCTCCTACATCCAACTTCAAGAACCTCCAAAGTTCACCATTAATTCTGCAAATTTATTCAAGATTCCAAGTTCCTAGTTCAAGAACTCCAAGAACCATCATTCAAAGGCACGATTAACATCTCAAAAATGGGTATTGTAGAGGTTTTCTCCCAAGTGGGAGATGGTGTGTTGAGATTTCAGGGTAGATTGTGTGTCTCGAATGTTGATGATCTGGGACAGAGGATTATGGTTGAAGTGCATGGGGCGCGATATTATATTTATCCCGGTGCCACCAAGATGTACCGAGACTTGCAGGAAATCTATTGATGGAGTGGAGTGAAGAAAGATATAACAATGTTTGTAGCTAAGTGTGCAACATGCCAACAGGTTAAGGTTGAACACCAAAGACCTGGTGGTATGATGCAAGAGTTTAGTATTCCCACCTGGAAGTGGGAAGAGATAAATATGGACTTCGTGATTGGTTTACCTCCTTCCTGATGCCATCATGATTCCATTTGGGTTGTGTTTGATAGATTGACTAAGTCTGCTCATTTCTTGCCTGTTCATACTTCATATACTGCTGAGGATTGCGCTAGATTGTATATCCGAGAGATAGTTAGACTGCATGGAGTTCCCTTGTCTATCATTTCGGATAGGGGTACTCAATTCACTTCGCAATTTTGGAAAGCTTTTCAAAAAGGTCTTGGTACCCAAGTGCTTTTGAGTTCTGCTTTTCATCCGCAGACCGATGGTCAGGCTGAGTGGACCATCCGGACCTTAGAGGATATGTTGAGATCTTGTGCACTTGACTTTAACGGAAGTTGGGATGATCACTTACCATTGATAGAGTTTGCTTACAATAACAGTTTCCACTCTAGTATTGAAATGACTCCGTTTGAAGCCTTATATGGAAGTGTAGATCACCCATTGTTTAGTTCGAGGTGGGTGAAGCGGTTGTAAGTGGTCCTGATTCGGTATTTGAGGCTATGGAAAAAGTTAAGTTGATTAGGGAAAGGTTAAAAACTGCGCAGAGTCGTCAGAAATTATATGCGGATGTTAGAAGGAGAGACCTTGAGTTTGAAGTTGGTGACCTAGTGTATCTAAAAATTTCACCCATGAGGGGGATGAAGAGATTCGGAAAGAAGGGGAAGCTTAGTCCCCGTTATGTTGGTCCTTACAAAATTCTTAGCCGTGTTGGTAAGGTAGCTTATGAGGTCAAGTTGCCTTCCGAGTTGTCCTCTGTTCATCCAATATTCCATGTCTCCATGCTTAGAAAGTATATTAGCGATGCTGTGGTAGTGGATTCCTCTGTGAGTGCTGACATTCAAGAAAATCTTTCTTTTGATGAGATTCCTGTTGAGATTCTTGATTTCAGTATCCGAAGACTAAGGAACAAAGAAGTTCCCTTGGTCAAGGTGTTGTGGCAAAACCAATCTGTTGAGGGTGCAACTTGGAAAGCTGAGGCGGATATGAGATCCAAGTAACCGCACCTATTTTTCACAAACTCTGATCAAGCCAAAGGTACCTTTCTTTCCTAAATTATGCACTTTCGATAAAAATTGCAGCAGTTCAGCTGTCATTTATTATGTGTTCAGCTATAGTTTCTTGAATTTATGCATTCTATGTTGCATTCGGAGTGAGAAACGATGTGGTGATGAGTCTAACGAATGGTTTCAGCTGTATGTTCTATTCCCTATCTAATCTTGGTATGTCTAGCGTCATTCGAGGATGAATGTTTCCAAGGGGGGAGATGTAATACCCCGGGAAATTTTTCGTTGAAATTTTGTGCGTAAACGTGTTGGGTTCTATCTTCTAAAATGAATTATAAATTTTTTGTACGAACTGTCTTAGATTATGACCCACTATTGCATATAGTATCGAATAAGCTTTCTAACGATATGTGGAGCATCCAAAACAGACACCCGACCGACGAGTTATGAACATTTCGATCGAACCGTGAATAGTAGTGAACAGTAAAACATGCAGGAAAAAGTACTGAGGTCTGGCGTATTTTTTCTCCAACTTTAAACAATCATAACTCTTTGTACATAATGATCTAGGTGATATACTATATATAAATGGAAATGTCTGCGAGTCCTCTTTCCAATGAAATTGGTTTCATACAATTTGTCTATGGGAGAAAAAGGTTTTGGTCGATCTACTTTAGCCTATCAAAAGTGAATTTTTGGGTCAACTTCAAACGATCATAACTCTTCGTACACAATGATCTGTGTGAGATACTATATATCAACGGAAATATATGAGAGTCCTCTTTCTAATGAAATTATTTTTATCCAATTTGGATATCGGAGTAAAGCGTTATGGTTGATCTACTTCAGACTATCAAAACAGTCCACCAAAGGACAGATTCGAGAATTATTTGATTTTTAAGGGAGTTTTGGTCATTCCCCCTCACCCAAAATCCGTCCAAACCCTATATTAAAGCCTATTATAAGCATTATATGTTATATTTCATCAAATTCCCTCAAAAAGAAAATCCTAAGCTCCTACATCCAACTTCAAGAACCTCCAAAGTTCACCATTAATTCTGCAAATTTATTCAAAATTCCAAGTTCCTAGTTCAAGAACTCCAAGAATCATCATCTCAAAAATGAGTATCGATCTAAATTTTATCATTCAAGGTATGTGGGGTTTTTCAAGAAAAACTCTCTTTCGTTCTTGTGCCCAAAAGTAATTTTCTTTACAAAGGCATAATTTTTAATTGATTTTTACGAATTTGAAGAATGAGCCCATATCTTATGATGATTATTATGAAATCTTGATGTTTATGATTTTGAAAGATGAATTTACATGTGTGGAGATATAAAGCATGAATCTTGAATGATATTTATCATGATTTTGATATTTAGGTCGTGAATCTCCATTGGAAATTATATTTTTTTAGAAAGTGTGTGTTATAAGCACGTTGATGTTGAATATTTGAGATATTTTGAATGATTTGACCTTTTGGTTTTAATGGAGTTGTTTTGAACTCGAGTTTGAAAGAAATCCACAACGTGGTTGATTTTTATAGATGGGAATCATGATGGCTCCCGATGTATATTTATATATTAATGAAATTGTTTTGTTGTGGATTGTCTTTGAAATGATATAAGCTAAGTCTTGGAGAAATCTTTAGCACCGAGTGAGAGGTATAAAGCGACCTTACTTTCCTAGAATTACGTGCTCTCGTAGGAGTGAGCCTGAGGCTGATTTATATAGTGATCACTAGTTTGTATGGATTTGATATCGATAGTCCTACTCCAATGTCAAGGATAGGACGACTCTCTCCAACGTGGGTTGTACGTTGGACTCCATGTAGCTCACATGTTTTATGTCGGTTATAGGATCTCCCAGTGTGTGTGTGTTTCCTTGTGTCTATGGTGAATGGTGAAGTGATTTGAAAGTGGAATTGTGAAAGTTATTCTTTCAAAAGATTTAAATGATATTTACATTATGAGAATTGATATTCTTGATGAACTGAAAGTGATTGACAAATTAGATGATGACTCACATGTGTTATTATACTTATTTCATCCTCTCATGATTATGATGATTTTCTTCGGGCTATGTGAGTCTTTCATAAATCCTGCATATTTCTTATAAATATTTATGATGATGATGTTTATAAAACTGTATACACCCCTATATACTCGGTTTTTTTCCATGGTATTGACCCACATCTTCGAATGTGGGCTGTATTTTCTAAGAATATAGGTTCAGGTGTTCAGTCCCAGGTTCAACAGTAATTCTTCGGGCACCCTGTTCTACATCCTCTATTATGGTGAGTCCTCATGATCCGAGGACATGATGTTCTGTTGATGGTTTCATTGAGTTGGCTATATTTCGATACTGTGTATGAGTCAGTTGGGGCATGTCCCAATGGCTCGTTGGTTTTTATTGATTTCTTAGAGGTTTGTCAGACTAGACTAGTATAGATGTTGGGAGTTGACTAATAAGTCGTATTTTGTTATCTTTCGGAAATTCTTTTATCCTTGGATGATGATTACTCTGTTGATATTTGAGAGTTATTTATGGAAACCCCATTGATTCGTATTGAACTGAATGAAAATGGCTCAAAGGGTTAGCTTGGGGCTACTCGTAGCCTTAAGCACCGTGTAACGATCCGGGACCCGTTTTAGGGGCGTTACACATTCAGTCCAAGTTCTGGATCAACAATGAAATGCAATGGACTAGTCTAAAGCTCATCACACAATGCACTTGAAACGATGGGGTTGGATTTGTTCTTGTCTTAGATGTATGCAAAAGAATTTTCAAGTGTTGCTCAGGTTTGACTAAGAGGTACCAAAAGAATCTATGGTTTACCGTAAATTCAGTCCTCTCTATCATACCAATTTGTTCTTTCTCATGCACATTCCTAACCATGTTGGTACCAACCAAGCCAAAATTCTAACACTCCCTCCGTTTAAAAAAGAATGACCTACTTTTCTTTTTAGTTCATTTAAAAAAGAATGACCCCTTTCCTTTTTTGAAAATACTTTAATTTCAACTTTCCACATGGCATATTTAGGGCTACAAGATTAAAGGGCATTTTGACACATTTGACACAACTTTAATTTAAAACCACAAGATTCAAAAGTATTCTTTATTTTCTTAAACTTTGTGCCAAGTCAAAGTAGGTCATTCTTTTTGAAATAGAGGGAGTAATATTTATTTATTTTTTATTTTTTTTTAAAAAAATGGGACTGAACCCAAATAAGGGTTGCCTACGTATCTTGTGAAAACAAGAATCAAGTCTGCATAGTTCAGACAAATTTGTAAATTCCTATGTAACATGTATGAATGTACAAAAATGGTGGTCATCTTTGAAAATAATGTGAAAGACGATCAGGAAGGAATTGCTTGTAACAGCAAAATTGGTTCGATTAGACAATCAAGAGGATGGATGTCGAGCATGAGGAGAGTTTTGATATTAATTCTGCATGTCGACGAGATTGAGAAGGTCAGACATTGAAGAAGTTATGGCATTATTCACCGTAGTTGGCAGGATTGTTATGAATGAAAGAACATTGAACCCTTTCTTTGATAGTGGGGATCGATACACCGTAAATTTAATGGTTTACAATGTTCGAAAGAAGAAGCTAGGTGTTCTCGAACCAAAATCGGGTGAGGATTTATCGGTAGGTCGGCTAAGCACTAATGTTATTGAGATTTGGATTTGATGAATCATTTATTTATGCTCTTAAAGACTTTTGGAGAGCGTCGTTGAACTGTTTCAGAAAAATTACCCCAGTATGAATACCGAAGAAATTATTTTAAAATAGTGAAGAGACCGAACCCTCATATAGAGCTACATATCTTGTCAGGACAAGAATCAGGTCAAAACGTAGTTCAAACTTTTTTTTTTCATGAGTTTGTATATGATATGATTTATTTCTAAATTAGGAATTTTCCTAAATGATTGAGAGTAGGACCGAATAATTGCAAAAAGGCACACTAACCTAAATGAACCAATTCTGAAACTACGAAAACCAAAGAAGGTTTGGAGGAGTGCAGTACACCCCTCGCGTGTTCAGTGCGTGAATTGTGTACGACCAAAGACTCGATGAAATTATGATTTATGATTAAATAAAATAAAAAAATGCATAGCAGTTTTTTACAATGTACAAATATAGTGTATTAAAACAAATAATAAATCAAAGAATTGATAAGATAGAAAAGTTAATTTGTTCAAAAAATTTAAATAATTTATGAGAAAAATACACATAATTTGCAGTGTAAAATAGATAAAGAATCAAAAATTTTAATCATATGCAAAAATGTAAGAATACCTCCCTCGATTGAAAAATTGAGTCTATCATGGTTAGAACCAGTTGTGAATCCCCAGCAGAATTACTATTCTGTTGTGCCCTATTTTTACCAAGGTTAAACAAAACATGACTTTTTGGACTCTAAAGAATTTAAATATTGTATAGAGTCGCCACCTAATTTTTAAAGGAAAATAAGGAAACCTATTTATTTGTTAATACGTATAGTTAATGTTTTAGTCTGCAAAAATCTATTGAGATACTAGGTAAGGGTTCAAATTATTCTGAAGGAAAGGGGTTAGGCATCCTTCAGGATCCACAAATATGGTACCCGGCTAGACTAAACTTATCAATGAGGGAGGAGGTATAGATATTTAAAATAATGTAAAAGTGTATGTATTAAGGATAAAATAACTCTTTGGAAAAAATATAAATATTTAAAACTATGTAAAAGTATATGTATATTAACTATATAAATGAAATCTATTATTGTAAAAACATGTAAAAGATATGTATAAAAATGTATAAATTACATGTGAAAAAGAAAAGTATTTTATGATGTACGAAAAGAAATGTATTTTGATGTGTCATGAAAAGAAAAGGTATTTACAAGTAATATTTAAAATTATGAAAAAGTAAAATTTATTTGAGAAGAAAAGACTACAAATACGTGAATCACTTGATTAACTTGATTCTTTTATGTAAATATTAACGGCCTAAGTTTTTCCTAAAAGCGATGAAATTATGTAAATAAAGTATATCCCCGTCCGACATCTTAAAAGTAAAGTTTCTGCTATCTTTTATCTTTATGTACAATTATACAAATGAGAAATAAACTACAAACATAAAGCTCGAGAATTATGTATAAGTGCTTGATAAAGTTGTAAAATGAACAAATAATCATTAAAGTAAGTGAAATTATGTGCACACATGTACATATAGATGTGTATATGTAAAAATAGAGTTTTGTTATAAAGTGGGCTCGAATTATGTTTTAGACTCGCCATGGCTACAAAGTGGCTGCTCGACTAATCGGCCGTCCTAAACCGTCTTGCCAAGATACGAATAATAAAACCTTTTATGTTGTCGGAGTGTTATAAAATTTCGTCATTTCCCGAGTTTATTTATTTTTGTACGTATTTATATACGTAATGTTCGTCTTTTATTTGGGAAGGCCTCGAAAATCAACGGAGAATTTCTTCCTCGGCCAAGTATTTATTTTTATATAAAATATTAATCTTTTAAAAATAAAATTCATCATTTATAATGGCTTGGCCTCAAGTATCCGACAGACAATGTCATTGGCCAAGTGTATTGATGTTTGATATAAAATAAATAACTTAAAAAATTAAAGTCCGTCTTTTGTAATGGGATGACCTCAAATATCCGACGGAGAGATAATTTCATCGGCCATGTATTGATATTTTTGAGTATGTGTATGTGTTTTTGATAAAAAGAAAAATATGAATAAAATTTCTGTATGATAAAAATATATGTGTGGTGACGAATATGTGTGTGTAGTGAAGAAGTGTGTGTTTGAGAGAGAAAAAAATATGTGGGGATGATAAATGTGTATATGTATTTGTGAATGTGTATTTTATTTGTGTATTTGTATGTGAGAAGAGAAAAAATGTGTGTATTATATTTTTGGAAAAAAAGAATAAAATATATAAAAAGAAAATTAATTTGTTTATATTTTAAGAGAGGGGAGGAAGAAGCATGAAATGTATATATGGTGAAAAACATGTGTGTGAGAGAGAAAGAAAAAAGATGACTAAAATTTTTGTGTTTGAGGGAGAGAAGAAAGAGGGGGAAATATGTGTGGATTTTTTGAGAGCGAGGAAGAATAAAAATGTGTGTTTATTTTGAGAGAAAGAAGAATAAAAAAAATGAATCTCCACTTTCTTCCTCTCCCTCCCTATTTATAATAAATTTTGGCACCTCTTATTATCCAATGGATAAAGGGGTGTCCCTACTTTTTCTTAATAGTACACCCTTTGGTCCTTAGGGTATTGATCAAAGGATTTTCATCTTTTTGACCAATGAATAAAGGTATTATCCAAAGGATAGTGTCATTGAGTTGTCATTATCAGATGTGACAAGACATTATTGTGTGGTCGTTGTTGAATGCAATAAGACATTGAATTATTATACTGTGTAGAAATAATTGATCCAACTTAGCATTTGTGGACCGTAAAAAATGTACAAAATGCAGGTGTTGATTTGTAATTATGAAAAATGTAAAGAATGTTGAAAATATTGAAAAATGTAATTTGATTTGAAAATGTTATAAAAAGGTGATGTCATGTCGTGTGCGTGTGCAGATGATTGTAAAATATTAAAAACGATAATGAATTGATAGAAATACTAATATAAGGAGGATTATTAATAAATTATGAAAATTAAAAATACGACAACAAATTGATAAAAATCATAAAGTAAGGATGATTATCAATAATTTGTCAATAATTATAAAAAAGATGTGAAAATTATATTTTGTGCCCTTTAACGATCAGGAAGCCTGAAGACGTTAATTTTAGGTACGAAGAACAAATATTGAGTGTCAACAAGACTCTACACTTCTACTACATGCAAGACACTTAAGCTAGCACTACAATGCTTACATAGAATGCAAGTTTCTTTATTAAACATGTTATAAACACAATTGAAAGCTCATGAACACTACTCCAAAACATCTTAGCCTCAAGAATTGACTCACCTAGTTGGCAAACTCATGCTTATAATTCAATAATGGACATCACACAAATCATCCATATTCATCAAACATGTGCCCTTCACAACAAGAGAGTTACCCATAATCACTCATAATTAAGCAATTTATAGCATGGTGGGTTTAAAAATCAATTTACGCTCACTCTCACAAGGAATTCAAAAGTTACACACAACGAACCATAGGATTTCCCTTAGTGTAATGCTCCACTATTATCCAAATGTCAAGTATGGGATCAATTAGGTCTTTTCTAGGGTGTAATGTAGGCTAAGGGACGGGTAGGAACTATTTTGGCCAAGAATAGTGACTATCTTCCCTAGGCACTTTAATACATCACTTTTTGCACTTAAGACCACTCTTCAACAACCAATTTACACCACTTTTATCTACCCATATCTTTTGTTTTGCCCCATCTCTTTTAAGCATTTTCATAAACACATGGTGAAAGAATTGTCTATTACCACATGAATTTTTTTTAGTATTGTCTATTACCACATGAATTTTTTTTTCTTTTTTTTCACAACCGTGATAATATTTCTAGCATAATGTCTATTACACCCATCCACCACACATCAATACCAATAACAATTACCTTGGGGCATCAAATTCACCTTTTTCTTCTTCAATTTTACTCTTCTAACTCAATTGATTTTTTATTAGAGCGTCTAGAAGCTTTTTGGATCAAATTAAGGTCTATCAAAGAAGGGATTAGGCTACATATGAGGCTTCTAAAGAAAAATATAAAGGCTCAAAGGGGCTGACTAAGATTTATCATAAAGGGTAGATAAAAAAGAAGGTATAAAACAAGGCTATCAGATAAATGCCCATATCATCTCCTAAACCCACACTTTTTATTTTTCTTTACACACAGTAACGCCCCGAATCTGGTACCCAAAATGCTACACGGTGCTTATGACCCCGAAAGACCACAAGCTAACCCATGATTGATATCTGTACCTGTATACTGTATAATATACCACAAAATGCAGAAACATGAATTGAATGGCCATAAGGTTCAAAACTGAATGAACATCTGATAAACAATGTCTTAAAATGGTATAACAATACCAAAGTAAATCTAAAATAACTGTCTAAGATGCTTTAATCTGAAAGCCTCTAAACTGTCTAAATAAGGAGTTGATGGGACATGTACCCAACTAACTCCGACTACTGAAATAAACTAAAAACTGAATTTGTAATGAAATCATCATGTCCTCGAAGAAGAAGGACTCACTGCTAACTCTGATTGCTGAACTGGGATGCTACTGGTTCTCTGGAGCTCATGCTTCTAAATCTATAATATAAGACACCATAGAGCAAATACATCAATACTTTGAATATACTGGTACGCAAGTGAGGTAGGCTGAATGCAATAGGTTCATATGCATGAACAATTCTAACTGACTGACTAACAAGAATGTGAGAATACATGCATGCATATGTAGTTGTAACTGAGATCATGCTAGGATTGAATACGGAGTTCTGACTACTGAGTCTACTAATTTTGACATCTGAGTTACTAATGAGTGAGAAAGACTGATACTGTATTACTGAATACTGAGGGGCTGATACTATGTTACTGATACATAAATAACTATTTCTGATAGTTTTAATTATGAAGAACCGGTCTGGTTGACTGTATCTGACAATCCTAAAGCTGAATACTAATAACATGAGTTTGGATAACTAATATAACTGATAACATGGGTTTTAAGAACTGATATAACTGATAACATAAGTGACTGAATCTGATAGTCCTGAATCTGATGGAACTAGCTGAGTTCTGTACTGTATTTGAATTGACTATAACTGACAGTCCTGAAATCTGAAGAACTATTTGAGTTTTGTATTGTATCTGAATTGACTATATCTAACAGCCCTGAAATCTGAAGAACTATCTGAGTTTTTTATTGAGACTAAGACTGAGATTGAAACTGAGACTGTCGAAAGTAGTCATCTAACTGACATGCCCCATATATGCCATTATAGCTAAGCTGGGGTCCAATCTCTGCCCTGACTGGAAGGGTGTTAATATCACATCACTGGTAAAGACAACTGTGAGTGACCCTCATATAACAGGTTACTCTAATGAGAACGGTGGGAACCCTCATATAGCAGGCTAAGCCCCGTCATCTACCCTTATATAACAGGCTATGATGTCTCAACCTATGCTGGCTATATTATTCTGGAATGCAAGGATTGCTTCTAAGAATCGCACCCTTAAAATAACAGGTGAGCTCCCATCTTTGGGCTCACTCGGTACTAACTCCTACTCCCATCTGAAAAACACTGAACTGATTAACTGAGCTGAACTAATACTAGTGGTATTGTTTAGTGGAGCTAAACTAACCTGAATTTACTGAGTTTCATTGACTGACGAAATGTACTGATTTTTGAGGACTAATTGATAATACAGAATTTACTGAGATTGACTGGGAATATTGAGGTTATTGAGATTACTGAGTACTGAGATCACTGAGATTATTGAACTACTGATATTACTGATATTTCTGAGATTTTTGGGTTTTCCTAAGTCACATGACTGACTGAGTTCTATGGATTATAGTTTGACTGAGAGTATCATGAAAACATGACATGGCTCTAGGCACACAACTAAATTGGCGGGTACAAGTACCCCCAGGACTCAATGGAAAGAAACTGACATAGCACGACTTACGTGAACACATGACCAACAACACAATTCATAATTCATATATTGAAGCACTTCATCAAACATGTGATATGCATAAACTTGAACAAACATGGGGATTTCATAATATCATGCTAGTTGGGCACTTTTCCTTCATATCACCATTTAATCAACCAAACGATAAGCATAATATATGTATACACCATTATACATCAATTACACATCATGATTTAACATCTAATTTCATCATGCTAGGGTTTAATCATAGGTTCACATGAATATACATCTATACAAATCAATTCCACATAACATTAATCACCCAATATGGATTTGCATTCAATTGATCATTCTTAACATAAACAAAATAAACCCAACATGAAGTTCATAAATAAAATCTAAAATCTTGACTTTAGAAAAGAGATTCTTGGGCTTCATGGACAAAAAGAGTCCATGAATGAATACTATGCAGACCTGGGATATGATTTCTTGAGGATTGACGATGAAATCTTCTTGAATGTGAATCCCCAATAGAAACCCTAACTTGTTCTTGAGAGAAACTAGTATATTTTGGGTGAAGAATGACTAAATCACGTGTTATTGGGTATATATAGGGGCGGAAAATTTACCCTTTTAACCCTGGAAGCGTATTTAATTTCTAAGAAAATTTCTCGATTTTCATCCTTGGTGTGACGCGCCACTATCGCGCCAAGAAACTGGAAAGTGACAAATGGGAAATTGCATGGTAACGCGACACGGAGCTATCGCGTTGCCACCTTGTCTGCTACCTGGAAGTTTGGCGCGACCCGCTACTATCCCAGAGCAACACTAGAAATTGACTGCCATTTGAGCTATCTCCGCGACGCACTGAAGGCTTATGTGATACACTGTCTCACTAAAAAGGCTTTAACTCTTCACCCAGGTGTCGAATTTAGGTGAATTTGGTATCAATGGAAAACTTATTCGATTCCCAACATGATAAAAAGTGAAAATCTTGAAAATACTATGTGTACAAAAGTGAATTCATCTTTCAAATAAAGCTTCTAACATTCTTGGGAAACTTTTCAAGCTAGGAAAAGTACGGGCTATTACATACACACACCATACAAGTTATAGACATCACATGTAACAAGGAATATAAAGAAAATATCATACCACATATGGCACATGATCAACTCAATAGGATCATCATAGACTCTCAACCAAACAACAACATGAATTTATTTTTTAAGCCAAAAAGTACAAGAGTCATAAAGCCTACAAGTCTCAACAATAGTAATTTGCTTATTCAACATTCTTTTGCAATTAGAAAACTTGCTCCATGCAACCATAAATATCACCAAACAAAACATCTTACACAAAAAATTTAAATTGAGTCAAAAATTGGGAATTTCCCCACCCCACACTTAAAAATCTACTTTATTCCCAAAGTGAATTTAAGAGTAAGAGATAGAAATACTTCCTGAGGCCTCTAGTCCTAGCTAGTAGAATCTTCACATATCAAGAAGGTTCGGGGACCCCACACTCAGTCTTTGCATGCTCCTTAGCTCAGGTTTTCGGTACTCAGACTTCCCCTCAACCTGTGACTCAACAAAACCAAAAATTACGTAAAGTAGAAAAAAACTAAAAACTAAAAAGAAAACATACCTTAACTTGGGTTGCCTCCCAAGAAGCGCCTTATTTCGTGTCGTGGAATGACCCAATCAACTTCTTCCTCTACCTTGAGGATATGAATTTCACCCCAAATTTTGCATCCATCTTTTTGCTTCGCTCATAGGGTAGTGGTACAAAGATTCAGGAACTGAGTAATAAATGATACATGGTAAACCACTCGGCCTTGAAGTCAGGTATGTTTTTATGTTGCTTATTCGGTGTAACATCAAGAATATAAGATTCTTGTTCCTCTTCTTCACACTCTTCCACTATTTTAAATGATTCCATAGACAAGACATCATGTAAACATAATGTATAAAAGTGCTTTGAGTGAGGCCCAACTAATCCCACTTTAAATTTTACACTATCCACAACACCCTCACTCTTATTCACCTTTTCAATTTCAGTCTTAAAAGAAAAATGACAGTTGAGTGGCTGGGATTCATATGGTAGTGGTGGTATCTTCTTAACCCCTTCAACAATTTTAGTTTTTGAGTACTCAGACTTTCTCGAATTATCAACAACTTTGTCTGGAACAGGTTGGTAAGTCAACTCTGTATCTACCTCCTTAGTTTTCTTTGGAGGTTCTACATTAAGCTCTGTACCATTCCTCAAAGTGATTGCAATTACCTGTTCATTGTCACTTGGAAAATCACCTTGAGGTCTGGTATTATGAACCTGCTGCACTTGCCCTATCTGCATTTCCATGTTCTTTATGGCAATTTGCTGACTCTTTAGAATGTCCTCGTTACAATTTATATTCGCTATCAACTGGGCTTGATTAGCTAGAAGTTGTTTCAGTATCTTTTCCAAATTGCTCATTTGAATCGGGGCCAAGTTATTCTGAACCTGCGGCTGCTGAAACTGATGCTACTGATTGTAGGCATTCACATAACATTACTGAATTGGGGTTGACAACATATATATCTACAGAATGATCACTATTTCCAAAAATCATGCGCCAACAATAATCGTTATATCTTGAAAACCATCTATCCCAGGCTGACATCTCAAGAAGTGTGGGAAATAAAAAAGAATAAGGAAACTAAAAAGATAAATTATTAAACTATTTACAACTCAATATAGATAAACTAAAATAAGCTAGTTGCCAATTTACAAATCCCCAACAATAGCGCCAAAAACTTGATAGCACCCAAGCAGACACGCAAGTGTACATGGTCTACTAAGTAGTAAAGTGGCCTTCAAAAAAGTCGAATATAGATCCCACAGGGACTTGTGTTAAACAACTATCCACTTCTAGTTTAACGATTGAGAAAAAAGTAAACAAGAAGTTTTTAGAATTATAAACTAAAAATAAACTAAACTAATGCGGAAAGGTATTGACTTGGGACAATCAATGGATAAAAGCCCAGGGTTAAGGCTTACAAACAATCATACTATGTTATTGAACTACATTTGTTAAATTGCTTATCTTGGTTGTTGATGCGTAGGGTTAATTGCATGATCATGGTCTCCCGACCTCTAACCGTTTACCTAACTTAGACATTACAACTACATCATTAAGTGGAAATGTAATAATCCAATTAGGTTATTTAAGCTATCATCCTACGGGTGAATCAAGTAAGGCTTCTAAGTACATCCCTGTCCAAGATGCTAATTTGAATTACTTATTTTATAAAGAACTAAGAACTATACTTCGTCTATTCCCATGTTCTATCTCTCTATTTCCTCTTCCGAGATCACAAGGTCGACAATACATGTATTCTAAAGGTGATCAATTCATAAAATAATTAAATTAAGAATAAAAAACAACCATAATAATAAGCAATTAAACAAAATTAATTCAAAATGAAAGAAGTCATGATCTTGGCCTTAACCTCGGAAAGGAAGTTTAGCCTTTAACAGAAATATTCATCATCCAATTTCTTAGATTGATGATACAAACCATGAAACAAACTAAAGTTAAGATAATAAAACCCTAAAGAACGTGTAGAGAAGCCTCCAATTGTCCAAGGACGTCCAAAAGTGTGTAAAAATGTGACAATGATGTATTTATAGAAATAGAAGTAGCCTAAGCCATGTAGGAGTTGAATTCCAACAATTTGAGAGAACGGGAGTAGAGGGGGCGCCGCCCTGGGTTGAGCCCTACTCTAGGTGAGGTGCTGCCCTGTGTAGAGAATTGATCCAAGTGAGGCTGCACCCTGGCTATAGCCCCGCTCCAAGTGAGGCTTCGCGGGCTTATAGCCTTGACTCTCTGGAAGTTGTCTTTCAAATTTTAGTGAAGTGTTGATCCTCCAATCTTTCATCCCTTGACTTGTGGTGTATTTCCAATGGATTTCCAGCATTTTCAAGAGCAAAATATCATCATATTCAGCTCACAAAGCTTCCTAAACAATCACAACATACTAATTAAAGACAATCACAACACAATACCCATGACGATGAATCAAAACAAGAGCTAAGCCAGGCTAGTTTGCATTGATCTTTAACTTTATGTTTCGACTCTCAACTTAATCAAATCGAACCTTTCATATTACCAACAAGTTATTCCACTCATAATTACACATTAAAACCATTTGGAATACATTAAACACAATAGAATCCAATGGGACCAACTAGACAAGCACCTAGCTCAAGCTAGTAACACTAGTTTCCACGATTAACTCTAAATGAATATCTTAGGTATGAACTTATTTGGAATTCACTTTGAACATTATAAACACACGATTTAACACTTAGATGCACATTTATCTCATTATCAACCAATATAGCCACAAATTATCCTCAAAATAAGGCTAAAAAGACTAGAATAGTGACACTAAAATGCATAAATAAACCCAACATCATAGTCGTTTGTATACTTCCCTGATAGAGAAACTTGGAGTTTTTTGGAATTTATTTAAGGTATAACCTTTCTTTCTACAGATAGTTCTTTTCTTTGAACACTTTTTTAATCACCCAAGATGCTATTTGAGGATTCGTGTCCCATAGTCTTCCTCCTTTGATATAGTAAGCATGTATCTATTTGACCCATAATCTTTCCTTCTCCACACATAATTGCCACCATAATTTCCAAACAGTTGCTTTATTCCATAATTCTATATTGACCAAATTTTGACCTCCTGCCACTTAGGTCCAACATATTTTATCCCATGCTATCAGTGCTTTATTGGATGGTTCAGTTGTACCGGTCCAAAGGTACCACCCACAAATCTTTTCAATAATTTTTATGATCTATGTTGGAAGAATGAATATTTGCACCCAAAAAATTTGAAGTGAAAATAGAGAACTCTTCACTAAGGTTGTTCTTTTAGCATATGATAAGAATCTAGAGGTCCAACAATTGACTCTTCCTAATATTTTTTCGATTAATGGCTCACATTGAACAATATCTAACCTCTTTGTACTCAATGAAACTCCAAGATATATGAAGGGTAATTCTCCTTTAGAGTATCCTAGTAAATCTAAAATTTGTAATGGGATGGGAGGAGGGACACCTCCAAAATAAACAAATGGGATAGGAGGAGGGACACCTCCAAAATAAACAATATTTTTCTAGATATTATCTTTCAAACTAGAAGCTGTTGAGAAAAACTGAAAATTACTTTGTAATAGAGCTACTGATGTGACATCACCTTTACAAAAGAGTAGCAGATCATCAACAAACCCCAAATGTATCA
This sequence comes from Capsicum baccatum var. pendulum, assembly GCA_030864225.1. Lineage (NCBI taxonomy): Eukaryota > Viridiplantae > Streptophyta > Magnoliopsida > Solanales > Solanaceae > Capsicum > Capsicum baccatum. The sequence goes on from CM061555.1 coordinate 253,164,366, forward strand.
ACCCTATTTTTGCACATCTAGGATGATAGCTGAATCCATCGGTGGTTTTTAAATCTTTTAATATTCCCGCTCAAATAATCTATGGTAAGAACAAATAAGAACGGAGATATAGGGTCGCTCTGTCATAACCCTTGTAATACCCTATGATTTTCCTAACTTAAACTCTCCCCGAAATGTTAAGGGTTATCTCTTAGAAAAACTGTGTTTAATTTGTGTGAATTCTTTAGATTTGAACTTTCCATGGTGTAGGAAATTAAATTAGCTTTCAAACAATATAAGATTCGCCTAAATCCGATAATAGGGTAAGAAGTTATGGCTATTTTAAGTTCCAATCATAAAACACCATTATTTGGACCCTTAGCGCATTGTAGAGCAGTGAAAAATCCCAATTGTCAATTCCCAGTGAGGCCCCATGATTTTGGCGCATCGCGGAGAGGCCTAATTTCTCGTTTGGCAATTTCCAGTGTGACCTCGCAATACTGGTGCGTCGCGCCAGTGTTCAAAATAACAAACATAAGGGAACCATAATTGTAGTGCGTCGCGGAGGGAGCCCATTTCCCGTTAATCCAATTTCCAGTGAGCCACCACGATAGAGGCGGGTCGCGGTGGTCACCCAGTTAGTCAACTATTGTATTTTTCAGTTTCGTTTGGGGGTTTAAAGAGGGCATTTTGGTCATTCTCCCAACCCTCAATCCGTACAGTAACAGAAGACTAATCATATCTCAAGCACATTATGCTTTATTCATCACTCCCTCTCAAAGTAAAATCCTAGTTCATCAACTTCCTCCTCAAGAAATCCAAGATTCCTCCATTAACTCTCCAAGATAACTCAAAATTGATATTTCCCAATATAAGAACACTAAGAAATCATCTCCAAAGCATCAATAGGAATCAAAGATTCAAACCTTTCATCAAAGACCATCAATTAAGGTATGTGGGATTGAATAACGATAAATCTTCTGTCCTTGTGCCCAAAGTTATGTTTTTCAATAAATTTCTTATGATTTGAAATTAGGGTTTACACCCATAGTATATTATTGATGATTTTTGAGTATGATATGATTGAATTATGAAGTCCCATGTTTGTTTTTAGTTAAAGAATGCTCTTTTATGATTTTGAATACCATAAGCATGATTTGAGATATTGTTTACAACTTTTCAATTGAATTGAGCATGATATTGTGATTTAAATTCATTAACTTGATATTATTGAATCATGGATTATTATGAGAGATTTTGTACAGTTTTCAATACAGATTTGATCTTTTGATCATTGGTTTAGATTTGGAATCCACTACAAATTTTACAGTTTATAGAAATCGGATTTACTCAGATAAATGCATAACTGATTTTCATACGAATCCTTATGCTAGTTTTAAAAAGTGGATTTCCAATGGTTTTGAGCATACAGATTTAAGAGGGAGTAATATATATCACTGAGCGGGAAGTGTTGGTTTAGCATTCCTTATGTTCTACAGAACTACGTAGACAATGTAGATACAGACTCCGATTATTCTCATTTATATGGATGACAGATTTAGCTTATGATCGATCACCTGGATTAGGTTATACTTCCTGGAAAGAGTATGACACCTCTCCCCAATGTGAGGTTTCGTCCTTAGGAGGTCAAGACGTTGGCCTCCATGTAGCTCACATGGTTTATTTTGGTTAAGAGAACCTCCCTGCTGGTAAAGGATATATAGCTTTTCAGATAAAGCATTTTTCCTAAAACTTTGAAAGAATCCCCTTGCAGAATAATTTTTTTAGATATGATTTAAGAATAAGAATAGAATACAGATTTTAGAAATAAGTGTTATGCTTCACGAGATTTTTACTATATGTTTTACTATTCTTGATTATGATCTTCAGCTTTTAGATTTATCCAAGCCTACCTGAGTCATTTACATTTTGCATGCATGATTTCATAGACTGTAATGATATTTTTTACTTATTACATACACCCCCATATACTCAGGATATCCTGAAAGTAGTGATCCACATATATGTCTATGTGCTATATTGTCTTATAATATAGGTTCAGGTGCTCAGCCTCAGCAGCGACAATAATTTTTTAGCATCCCATCTATATCGCTACATTTGGTGAGTCCTCTAGTTTGAGGACTTAGCTATTTATGTTTTATGTGACAAGACATTATGTGTAGTTGTGTTGGATTTGACAAGACATCATTGTGTAGTCATTTTGGATGTGACAAGACATCATTGTGTAGTCATTATCGGATGTGACAAGACATTATTATGTGGTCATTATCGAATATGACAAGATATTGAATTATTATACTGTATAAAAATAATTGATCCGACTTAGCATTTGCGGACTGTAAAGAAAGTACAAAATGCAGGTATTGATTTGTAATTATGAAAAATGTAAAGAATGTTGAAAATATTGGAATTGTAATTTAATTTGAAAATGTTATAAAAAGGTGATGTCATGTTGTGTATATGAGCAGATGATTGTAAAATATTAAAAATGATAATGAATTGATAGAAATCTAATATAAGGAGGATTATTAATAAATTATGTATATTAAAAATACGACAATAAATTGATAAAAATCATAAAGTAAGGATGATTATCAATAATTTGTCAACATTAGTAAAAAAGATGTGAGAATTATATTTTGTGCCCTTTAACGATCAGGAGGACTAAAAACGTTAATTTTAGGCACGAAGAGCAAAAATTGGGTGTCAACAGTTGCCCCTTTTCATTTAAGGATGATGTAGAAGTTTTTAAATAAAAACATTAACGTGTAGCCAATTTTACTCGACAAAAAATGATTTTTTTGGCTATAGAAAAATTCAATTGAACTCTAATTTAGAGTTGCTTACATACCTTAAGTTATTGAGGATCAGGCCGGGTGTAGTTCAAAAGAATAGGCAGATTGCCTCTTGCCTTATTATTAGGAGCGAATGATCATATTAAATGATTATTGAGAGGAGGGTTATATGGGAACAAAAGTATTCACACATTTTCGATGCTCCTTTTGAAATTGCCCAGTATCGAGTTATGATATGCTAGGGATGCAATATTGTGTATTTTTTGGGGAGAAAGAATGATTGTGGAGTTTTGATAATCGAACTCTGCATAAAGCTTCCTACATATCTCGAGTGTCCTGAGAATCAGGTCAATGTACTTCGAAATGAGGAAGTGGGGAAATTTTAAGATGGTTCTCAAAATTTGCCCCAGTGTGTGATATATGGGATTTGGAAAAAAGTGGTGTTGTTCTGAATTGTACCTTTTGTTGAAAAGATGTATGATATCTCCGATTGTCTACGAGGACTTGAGAATGATAGGTGTCTTCGATTTTCTGCGAAGACTGATGTTGATGAATGAAAGACGTCTTCGATTATCTATGAAGACTTAATGCATGACATCTCCAATTGTCTATCGAGACTGATGTTGAATGATAATGTCTTCAATTATATACGAAGAATTGATGCATGACACCTCCAATTGTCTATGGAGGCTGGTGTTGATTGATGTCTCCGATTGTTTATGGAGACTGTAATAAATGATGATGTCTTCGATTGTATATGAAGACTTGATGCATGACGTCTCCAATTGTCTATGGAGATGGATGTTGATTGTCGTCTCCGATTATTTACGAAGACTGTAATGAATGATGATGCCTTCAATTATCTACAAAGACTTGATGCATGATGTCTACAGTTAGCTATGGATATGGATGTTGATTGTCATCTCCGATTGTTTACAGAGACTATGATGAATGATGGTGTCTTTGATTGTCTACGAAGACTTTATGTAGACATCTTCAATTATCTATGGAGATGAATGTTGATTTTCATCTCCGATTGTCTATAGAGACTGAATAAATAATGATGTCTTCGATTGTCTATGAAGACTTGATGACATCTCCAACTGTCTATGGAGACTAATGTAGATTGTTGTCTCCGATTGTCTACAGAGACTATGTGAAGGTCGTCCTCAATTGTCTATGAAGATTATGGCCATCAACTGGTGAGGTAATAGCCTCTCGATTGGTGGATCAGTTGGAAGGTAATAGCCTCTCGACTGGCGGGGCTATGAAAATAAAAAAGCTCTCGACAGGCAGAGTGATTTGAAAGGTAATAGCCTCTCAACTAGTGGGGCTGTGGAAATATAATAACCTCTCAATTGACGGTGCTTTCGAAAGGTAATAGCCACTCGACTGACGGGGCTATAAAAATGTAAAAGCCTCTTGATTGGTGGGGCTTTGAAAATGTAAGAGCTTTGAAAACACCTGATAGAAAAACACAATATCCGTGTTTGAATGTGAGACTCAAAAAGAAGAATCAATTGCCTGTGTTTGGAGGTGAGCATCTTGCATGTAAAGTGTAATGCATGTATGTGAAGGCATGTGTTTGAAAGGAAAGAAAATTATTTTTTTGTGTTTTCTTTGTAAAAATGATTTGAAAGATGAAAAATGCGAAAGATTGCTTGGTGTTTTATTTGCAACAAATGCTAAAAGGTAAAAATACAGAACATTATTTGTGTTTTCTTTGTAAGAAATATTGAACAATGAAATGTAGAAGATTGTTTTGTTTTTTCTTTGTAAGAAATGTTGAACAATGAAAATATATAATTGTGTTTTGACTACAGTTGGTACCAACAATTAGTAGTGTGTATAAGAATCTCCCTATTTTTTTTCCAGCTAATTGAGATCGACTTTAGGGTAACTCCTATAGCTTCAAGTGGTACCTCAGACATACCTAAGTATCGACAAGATTTGTTCGTCTTGTTTCAAACAAAGATTTAAAATTGTGCCTATTCCCATGTTTCAAGTGCCCTCTCCAGAAAGAATGTTTTGTTCTCACACCTATTTGAGTATTATTTTTCTCTTGAATTTGGAGATGTCTAGAGATATACGCTCACACTCATAAAGAAGTTCAATGAATGTAATTGTGATATCATAGGCTTGGCCTTCATGTAAGTATCCACTAATGTGAGAAAACTTAGAGTAGGATCTTGTAGGAATTGTTATTGGCTAGTAATGTAGGCTTGGGATCGGGTAGGATAACATTTGGGATAAAAGTGACTAATTCTTTAATGAGCATTGCACTGTATCCGTGCTTTTGACATTTGTTGCACTTTGACTCTCGATCTTCTTTATTGTGCTTCTTTGCCCCTTGTTTTGTATTTGTTTCGACTTCTTTTGAATCTTGCGTTGGAGTTTTTCCCCTTTTCGACATATTTTTCATCCTTTTTTTTCATTTTTGGGGGATGATGATTCCCCATCTTTATCAGAGTTATCTCTTTTTTTTTCTTTGTGGGGGTTCTTGCTCCTTCTTTCTTTGAAGTAGTCTTTTATTTTTGATTTCTGGGGATATACATCCTTTGCCTTTCTCAACTTTGATCTTGAATCTTTATTCGCAACTTGAACGTACTTAGTGCATTCAAGGAGGTGGGCTAAAGAGGGATAGTGCATGTAAGCACTCAAAAGATATAGGCAGATGTGGTTATTCCAAACAAAAGGTTTCAGGATCAAAGGGGAAAATACTAGGGATTGATGTCATTTGGTAGGCTATGGAAGGCTAAATCTAGTCAAGGAAGGCCTACAATCCTTTCCCAAACTAAGTGTAACTCAGAATTTTGCCTCAACAGACATTCTGTAATACCTCAGGAAATTTTTCATTGAAATTTTGTGCGTAAACGTGTTGGGTTCTATCTTCTAAAATGAATTATAAATTTTCCGTATAGAATGTCTTAGATTATGACCCACTATTGCGTAGAGTATCGAATAAGCTTTCCAACTGTATGTGGATCATCCAAAATGGACACCCGAGCGACGAGTTATGAACATTCCGATCGAACCGTGAATAGTTGTGAACAGTAAAATGTGCAGGAAAAAGTACCGAGGCCTGGCGTATTTTTGCTCTTACTTTAAATGATCATAACTCCTTGTACATAATGATCTGGTTGATCTACTATATATCAACGGAAATCTCTGCGAGTCCTCTTTCCAGTGAAATTAGTTTTATCCAATTTGTCTATCGGAGCAAAATGTTATGGTCGATCTTCTTCAGCCTATCAAAAGTGAATTTTGGGTCAACTTCAAACGATCATAACTCTTTGTACACAATGATCTGGGTGAGATACTATATATCAACTGAAATATATGAGAGTCCTCTTTCTAATGAAATTAGTTTCATCCAATTTGGATATCGGAGTAAAACGTTGTGGTTGATCTACTTCAGACTATCAAAACAGTCCACCAACGGACAAATTCGAGAATTATTTGATTTTTAGGGGCATTTTGGTCATTTTCCCTCACCCAAAATCCGTCCAAACCCTATATTAAAACCTATTAGAAGCATTATATGTTATATTTCATCAAATTCCCTCCAAAAGAAAACCCTAAACTCCTACGTCCAACTTCAAGAACCTCCAAAGTTCACCATTAATTCTGCAAATTTATTCAAGATTCCAAGTTCCTAGTTCACGAACTCCAAGAACCATCATTCAAAGGCACGATTAACATCTCAAAAATGAGTATCGATCTAAATTTCATCATTCAAGGTATGTGGGGTTTTTCAACAAGAACTCTCTTTCGTTCTTGTGCCCAAAAGTAATTTTCTTTACAAAGGCATAATTTTTATTTGATTTTTATGAATTTAAAGCATGAACCCATATCGTATGATGATTATTATGAAATCTTAATGTTTATGATTTTGAAAGATGAATTTACATGTGTGGAGATATAAAGCATGAATCTTGAACGATATTTATCATAATTTTGATATTTGGGTCGTGAAGCCCCATTGGAAATTGTGTTTTTTTAGAAAGTGTGTGTTATAAGCACGTTGATGTTGAATATTTGAGATATTTTGAATGATTTGACCTTTTGGTCTTAATGGAGTTGTTTTGAACTCGAGTGTGAAAGAAATCCACAATGTGGTTGATTTTGATAGATGGGAAGCATGATGACTCCCGATGTATATTTATATATTACTGAAATTATTTTGTTGTGGATTATCTTTGAAATGATCTGAGCTAAGTCCGGGAGAAATCTTTAGCACCGAGTGAGAGGTATAAAGCGACCTTACTTCCCTAGAACTATGTGCCCCCGTAGGAGTGAGCCTGAGGCTGATTTATATAGTGATCACTAGTTTGTGTGGATTTGATATCGATAGTCCTTCTTCGATGGCAATGATAGGACGGCTCTCCCCAACGTGGGTTGTATGTTGGACTCCATGTAGCTCACATGCTTTATGTCGGTTATAGGATCTCCCAGTGTGTGTGTGTTTCCTTGTGTCTATGGTAAATGGTGAAGTGATTTGAAAATGGAATTGTGAAAGTTATTCTTTCAAAAAAGTTAAATGATATTTACATTATGAGATTTGATATTCTTGATGAACTGAAAGTGATTGACAAATTAGATGATGACTCACATGTGTTATTATACTTATTTCATCCTTTCATGATTATGATGATTTTTTTGGGCTATGTGAGTCTTTTATACATCCTGCATATTTCTTATAAATATTTATGATGATGTTTATAAAATGGCATACACCCCTATATACTCGATTCCTTTCTATGGTACTGACCCACATCTTCGGATGTGTGCTCCATTTTCTTGGAATGTAGGTTCAGGTGCTCTGTCCCAGGTTCAATAGTAATTCTTCGGGCACGCTGTTCTACATCCTCTATTGTGGTGAGTCCTCATGATCTGAGAACGTGATGTTCTGTTGATGGTTTTATTGAGTTGGCTATATTTTGATACTGAGTATGAGTCAGTTGGGGCATGTCCCAATGGCTCATTGTTTTTTATTAATTTCTTAGAGGTTTGTCAGACTAGACTAGTATAGATGTTGGGAGTTGAGTAATAAGTCATATTTTGTTATCTTTCGAAAATTCTTTTATTCTTGGATGATGATTACTCTGTTGATATTTGAGGGTTATTTATGAAAACCCCGTTGATTCGTGTTGAACTGAATGAAAATGGCTCAAAGGGTTAGCTTGTGGCTACTCGTAGCCTCAAGCACCGTGTGATGCTTCGGGACCTTTGGGGCGTTACAAACTTGGTATCAGAGCCTAAGGTTTTAAGGTGTCCTAGGGAGTCTGACAATCCGCGTTAAGTAGAGTCTTGATCATCGATGTGTAGCGCGCCACATCTATGAGCAAGAGGCTACAAGACGTTTTAGGAAAAAGTGTGATTCTTTCTTTCAGAATTCTATCGTGCTTAAAGTGTCTCTCTCTACTATTGATTCGTGCTCTCCTCTTTTAGAAATATGCCTCCACGTCGAGCGAGAAGAAATAATGATGGTCAGCAACCTTAACCCGCTGACCCATTGAATGAAAACGTGTCTCATACGAAATTTCAGGAAGCTTTTGAGGCGCCTGGCCCAACCTATTACTGCAAATGTTCAGGCTAACCTGACCCCGGCTCCACAGCAGCAGGGAGGTGATCCAACTGATGCCAGGATCTGTGAATTTATGCGGATAAATTCGTCGGAATTCTATGGGTCTAAGTCTGATGAGGATCCACGGTTATTCTTAGAGGAGGTGCGGAAGATTACTCAGGTGATGCATGTATCTGAGGAACATAGTGTGGAGTTGGCTGCGTATAGGTTAAAAGACCTTGATTATGACTGGGTTGTTGCTTGGAAGAAAGGTAGATATGAGGGAGCTGTCCCTACAACTTGGCTAGAGTTCCAATATGCATTCCTGGATAAGTTTTTACCTTTGGAGATGAGGGAGGCAAAGGTGAAAGAGTTTATGAACCTGCGACAGGGCTCTATGACTATTAGGGAGTACTATCTAAAGTTCAATCAATTGGCCAAGTATGCTCCTGACTTAGTGGCATGTGGTTAAAGAGTGTAGGTCTGCTATGCTGAATAGTGATATGAATCTTTCTAGGCTAATGACTCATGCCCAATATATTGAGGCAGACAAGATTAAGGAGAGAGATAGCATAAGAGGGAATAAGAGAGCTAGGTCCAAGCAGCACGGATAGGGTCAGACTAGGTCACAGGGAGGGAGTCGCCCTCAGTATAAGGACCATTCGTCTATGCCAGAACCATCATCTTCTAGTGCTTCCGTTCCTAGAGATAGGCAGGAGCAAGGTAGCAGGTCATATGCATCCAGGTCCCAGTAAAGTGTTGACAGTAAGCCAAATCATCCCCTGTGTCCTAAGTGTGGTCGGGCTCATTCGGGTGAGTGTTGGGGTGAGAAGAGGGGTATTTTTGGTGTGGTGACATGGGTCACAGAGTTAGAGATTGTCCACAGGATAGACAAGGGCGTCGTGACTATCTTCCTCAGACCCAGACTCAGACTGTTAGTGCTCCAGTTCCAGCGACTCACCCAGCTTCAGCTCAGGGCACCTCTTCTAGCAATGCTGGCGGGCAGCGCCAGAATAGATTCTATACTTTATCGTCCCACCAGGAATAGGAGGACTCTCTCGATGTTGTTACTGGTATGCTTCGTATATTTCAGTTTGATGTGTATGCTTTGTTGGATTCTGGATCTAGTTTCTCATATATTACACCTTTGATTACTGTGAATTTTAAAATGAGTCTTGGGATTATTCCTGAGCCTATCCTAGTTTCTACCCCAGTGGGTGATTCGATTGTTGCCCAGAAAGTGTATAAAAAGTGTCCTGTTACCGTTCTTCTTAGAGTCTTGTTGGCTGATCTGATTAAGTTAGACATGGTAGATTTTGACGTGATTCTGGGTATGGAGTGGCTGTATTCTTCTTATGCCTTTATTGATTGTCGGACCCGAATGGTCAAGTTTCAGTTTTCGGGTGCATCCGTGTTTGAGTGGTCTGGGAATTCTGTGTCACCCAAGAGTCATTTTATCTCTTACCTGAAATCTAGAAAGCATATTTCCAAGGGGTGTATTTACCATTTGGTTAGAGTCAAATACACTAAGTCTGAGACTCCAACTCTCCAGTCTGTTAACGTCGTCAATGAGTTTTTTGATATCTTTACGGATGATCTCCCAGGGATACCTCCTGATAGAGAGATAGAGTTCAGGATTGATCTTCTTCCCGATACTCAGCCCATTTTTATTCCTCCTTAATGTATGGCCCCTGCAAAACTTAAGGAGTTGAAAGAGCAACTTAAAGATCTACTAGATAAGGGTTTCATAAGGTCCAGTGTTTCTTCTTGGGGTGCTCCTGTGTTGTTTGTGAGAAAGAAAGATGGCTCTTTGCGTATGTGCATTGATTACTGCCAACTGAATAAATTCACCGTAAAAAATAAGTACCCCCTTCCGAGAATAGATGATTTATTTGACCAATTGCAAGGTGTAAGTTATTTCTCAAAGATAGACCTTCGTTCCGGCTATCATCAACTCAAAGTTAGGGAGTGTGACATCCCAAAAACTGCTTTTTGAACTCGTTATGGCTATTTTGAGTTTCTTGTTATGTCTTTCGGGTTAACTAATGCCCCAGCAGCTTTCATGGACCTCATGAATCAAGTGTTCAGACCATATCTAGATATGTTTGTCATAGTGTTCATCGATGATATACTGGTGTACTCCCGTAGTGAGGATGAACATTCTAATCATCTCCGAACTATCTTGCAAACCCTTAGAGATCACAAGTTGTTTGCCAAGTTTAGTAAGTGTGATTTTTGGCTAAGGTCAGTTGCTTTTCTGGGTCATATTATTTCTTCCGAGGGTATTAGAGTTGATCCCCAAAAGATCGAAGCTATTAGAAATTGGCCTAGACCTATTTCTCTGACTAATATCTGAATTTTCTTGGGTTTAGCTGGCTATTACCACCATTTTGTTGAGGTTTTCTCCTCTATAGCGTCTCCTATGACTCGGTTGACCCAAAAAAAAGTGAAGTTCTTATGGTCCGAATCTTGTGAGAAGAGTTTTCAGGAGTTGAAGACTCGACTCACTTCAGCCCTTGTTTTGACTTTGCCTGATGGTGTTGATGGTTTTGTGGTGTACTGTGATGCTTCGAGAGTTGGGTTGGGTTGCGTATTGATGCAGAAGGGTAAGGTGATAGCTTATGCTTCTAAACAGTTAAAACCCCATGAGAAAAATTACCCCACCCATGACCTTGAGTTGGCTGCTGTTGTGTTTGCTTTGAAAATATGGAGACACTATTTGTATGGCATCCATGTTGATGTTTTTAGTAATCATAAGAGTCTGCAGTATGTGTTTACCCAGAGAGAATTGAATCTTAGGCAGAGTCAATGATTAGAATTGTTAAAGGACTATGATATGAGTGTGTTGTACCATCCAGGCAAGGCCAATGTTGTGGCGAATGCCCTAAGTAGAGTGTCCATGGGTAGTGTTTCGCATGTGGTAGAAGGTAAGAAAGAGTTGGCTCGTGATGTACATCATTTGGCTAGATTGAGGGTTAAGTTGTTTGACTCTGCTGAAGGTAGTATAGGGGTTCATAGTAGTTCCGAATCCTCCTTGGTTTTGGAACTGAAGGAAAAGCAATACTTAGATGCTAGTTTGGTCAGACTGAAAGAGTCAGTCAAGGACCAAAAAGTAGAGGTTTTCTCCCAACGGAGAGATGGTGTGTTGAGATTGCAGGGTCTATTTTGTGTCCCAAATGTTGATGATCTGAGATGGAGGATTATGGCTGAAGCGCACGGGGCACGATATTCTATTCATCCTGGTGCCACCAAGATGTACCGAGACTTGCGGGAAATCTATTGGTGGAGTGGCGTGAATAAAGATATAGCAGCATTTGTAGCTAAGTGTGCAACATGCCAACAGGTTAAGGTTGAACACCAAAGACCTGGTGGTATGATGCAAGAGTTTAGTATTCCCACTTAGAAGTGGGAAGATATAAATATGGACTTCGTGATTGGTTTACCTCCTTCCCGACGCCATCATAATTCCATTTGGGTTGTGGTTGATAGATTGACTAAATCTACTCATTTCTTGCCTGTTCATACTTCATATACTGTTGAGGATTACGCTATATTGTATATCCGAGAGCTAGTTAGACTGCATGGAGTTCCCTTGTCTATCATTTCGAGTAGGGGTACTCAATTCACTTTGTAATTTTGGAAAGCTTTTCAAAAAGGTCTTGGTACCCAATTGCTTTTGAGTTCTGCTTTTCATCCGCAGACCGATGGTCAGGCTGAGCGGACCATCTAGACCTTAGAGGATATGTTGAGATCTTGTGCACTTGACTTTAACGGAAGTTGGGATGATCACTTACCATTGATAGAGTTTGCTTACAATAACAGTTTCCACTCTAGTATTGAAATGACTCCGTTTGAAGCCTTATATGGAAGTGTAGATCACCCATTGTTTAGTTCGAGGTGGGTGAAGCGGTTGTAAGTGGTCCTGATTCGGTATTTGAGGCTATGGAAAAAGTTAAGTTGATTAGGGAAAGGTTAAAAACTGCGCAGAGTCGTCAGAAATCATATGCGGATGTTAGAAGGAGAGACCTTGAGTTTAAAGTTGGTGACCTAGTGTATCTGGAAATTTCACCCATGAAGGGGGTGAAGAGATTCAGAAAAAAGGGGAAGCTTAGTCCCCGTTATGTTGGTCATTACAAAATTCTTAGCCGTGTTGGTAAGGTAGCTTATGAGGTCGAGTTGCCTTCCGAGTTGTCCTCTGTTCATCCAATATTTCATTTCTCCATGCTTAGAAACCATATTAGCGATGCTGTGGTAGTGGATTCCTCTGCGAGTGCTGACATTCAAGAAAATATTTCTTTTGATGAGATTCCTGTTGAGATTCTTAATTTCAGTGTCCGAAGACTAAGGAACAAAGAAGTTCCCTTGGTCAAGGTGTTGTGGCGAAACCAATCTGTTGAGGGTGCAACTTGGGAAGCTGAGGCGGATATGCGATCCAAGTACTCGAACCTATTTTCCGCGAACTCCGATCAAGCCGAAGGTACCGTTCTTTCCTAAATCATGCACTTTTGATAAAAATTACAGCAGTTCAGCTGTCATTTATTATGTGTTCAGCTGTAGTTTCTTGAATTTATGCATTCTATGTTGCATTCGGAGTGAGAAACGATGTGGTGATGAGCCTAACGAATGGTTTCAGCTGTATGTTCTATTCCCTATCTAATCTTGTCATGTCTAGCATCATTCGAGGATGAATCTTTCCAGGGGGGGAGATGTAATACCCCGAGAAATTTTTCGTTGAAATTTTGTGCGTAAACGTGTTGGGTTATATCTTCTAAAATGAATTATAAATTTTCCATGCATAATATCTTAGATTATGACCTACCATTGTATATAGTGTCAAATAAGCTTTCCAACAATATGTGGATCATCCAAAACGGACACCCGAGCAACGAGTTATGAACATTCCGATCGAACAATGAATAGTTGTGAACAGTAAAACGTGCAGGAAAAAATACTGAGGCCTGGCGTATTTTTGCTCCAACTTTAAAAGATCATAACTCCTTATACATAATGATCTGGGTGATCTACTATATATCAACGGAAATCTCTGTGAGTCCTCTTTCCAATGAAATTGGTTTCATCTAATTTGTTTATCGGAGCAAAAAGTTATGGTCGATCTACTTCAGCCTATCAAAAGTGAATTTTTGAGTCAACTTCAAATGATCATAACTCTTCGTACACAATGATCTGGGTGAGATACTATAAATCAATGGAAAGATATGAGAGTCCTCTTTGTAATGAAATTGGTTTCATCTCATTTGGATATCGGAGTAAAACATTATGGTTGATATACTTCAGACTATCAAAACAGTCCACCGAAGGACAGATTTGAGAATTATTTGATTTTTAAGGGAGTTTTGGTCATTCCCCCTCACCCAAAATCCGTCCAAACCCTATATTAAAGCCTATTAGAAGCATTATATGTTATATTTCATCAAAAATAAAACCCTAAGCTCCTACATCCAACTTCAAGAACCTCCAAAGTTCACCATTAATTCTGCAAATTTATTCAAGATTCCAAGTTCCTAGTTCAAGAACTCCAAGAACCATCATTCAAAGGCACGATTAACATCTCAAAAATGGGTATTGTAGAGGTTTTCTCCCAAGTGGGAGATGGTGTGTTGAGATTTCAGGGTAGATTGTGTGTCTCGAATGTTGATGATCTGGGACAGAGGATTATGGTTGAAGTGCATGGGGCGCGATATTATATTTATCCCGGTGCCACCAAGATGTACCGAGACTTGCAGGAAATCTATTGATGGAGTGGAGTGAAGAAAGATATAACAATGTTTGTAGCTAAGTGTGCAACATGCCAACAGGTTAAGGTTGAACACCAAAGACCTGGTGGTATGATGCAAGAGTTTAGTATTCCCACCTGGAAGTGGGAAGAGATAAATATGGACTTCGTGATTGGTTTACCTCCTTCCTGATGCCATCATGATTCCATTTGGGTTGTGTTTGATAGATTGACTAAGTCTGCTCATTTCTTGCCTGTTCATACTTCATATACTGCTGAGGATTGCGCTAGATTGTATATCCGAGAGATAGTTAGACTGCATGGAGTTCCCTTGTCTATCATTTCGGATAGGGGTACTCAATTCACTTCGCAATTTTGGAAAGCTTTTCAAAAAGGTCTTGGTACCCAAGTGCTTTTGAGTTCTGCTTTTCATCCGCAGACCGATGGTCAGGCTGAGTGGACCATCCGGACCTTAGAGGATATGTTGAGATCTTGTGCACTTGACTTTAACGGAAGTTGGGATGATCACTTACCATTGATAGAGTTTGCTTACAATAACAGTTTCCACTCTAGTATTGAAATGACTCCGTTTGAAGCCTTATATGGAAGTGTAGATCACCCATTGTTTAGTTCGAGGTGGGTGAAGCGGTTGTAAGTGGTCCTGATTCGGTATTTGAGGCTATGGAAAAAGTTAAGTTGATTAGGGAAAGGTTAAAAACTGCGCAGAGTCGTCAGAAATTATATGCGGATGTTAGAAGGAGAGACCTTGAGTTTGAAGTTGGTGACCTAGTGTATCTAAAAATTTCACCCATGAGGGGGATGAAGAGATTCGGAAAGAAGGGGAAGCTTAGTCCCCGTTATGTTGGTCCTTACAAAATTCTTAGCCGTGTTGGTAAGGTAGCTTATGAGGTCAAGTTGCCTTCCGAGTTGTCCTCTGTTCATCCAATATTCCATGTCTCCATGCTTAGAAAGTATATTAGCGATGCTGTGGTAGTGGATTCCTCTGTGAGTGCTGACATTCAAGAAAATCTTTCTTTTGATGAGATTCCTGTTGAGATTCTTGATTTCAGTATCCGAAGACTAAGGAACAAAGAAGTTCCCTTGGTCAAGGTGTTGTGGCAAAACCAATCTGTTGAGGGTGCAACTTGGAAAGCTGAGGCGGATATGAGATCCAAGTAACCGCACCTATTTTTCACAAACTCTGATCAAGCCAAAGGTACCTTTCTTTCCTAAATTATGCACTTTCGATAAAAATTGCAGCAGTTCAGCTGTCATTTATTATGTGTTCAGCTATAGTTTCTTGAATTTATGCATTCTATGTTGCATTCGGAGTGAGAAACGATGTGGTGATGAGTCTAACGAATGGTTTCAGCTGTATGTTCTATTCCCTATCTAATCTTGGTATGTCTAGCGTCATTCGAGGATGAATGTTTCCAAGGGGGGAGATGTAATACCCCGGGAAATTTTTCGTTGAAATTTTGTGCGTAAACGTGTTGGGTTCTATCTTCTAAAATGAATTATAAATTTTTTGTACGAACTGTCTTAGATTATGACCCACTATTGCATATAGTATCGAATAAGCTTTCTAACGATATGTGGAGCATCCAAAACAGACACCCGACCGACGAGTTATGAACATTTCGATCGAACCGTGAATAGTAGTGAACAGTAAAACATGCAGGAAAAAGTACTGAGGTCTGGCGTATTTTTTCTCCAACTTTAAACAATCATAACTCTTTGTACATAATGATCTAGGTGATCTACTATATATAAATGGAAATGTCTGCGAGTCCTCTTTCCAATGAAATTGGTTTCATACAATTTGTCTATGGGAGAAAAAGGTTTTGGTCGATCTACTTTAGCCTATCAAAAGTGAATTTTTGGGTCAACTTCAAACGATCATAACTCTTCGTACACAATGATCTGTGTGAGATACTATATATCAACGGAAATATATGAGAGTCCTCTTTCTAATGAAATTATTTTTATCCAATTTGGATATCGGAGTAAAGCGTTATGGTTGATCTACTTCAGACTATCAAAACAGTCCACCAAAGGACAGATTCGAGAATTATTTGATTTTTAAGGGAGTTTTGGTCATTCCCCCTCACCCAAAATCCGTCCAAACCCTATATTAAAGCCTATTATAAGCATTATATGTTATATTTCATCAAATTCCCTCAAAAAGAAAATCCTAAGCTCCTACATCCAACTTCAAGAACCTCCAAAGTTCACCATTAATTCTGCAAATTTATTCAAAATTCCAAGTTCCTAGTTCAAGAACTCCAAGAATCATCATCTCAAAAATGAGTATCGATCTAAATTTTATCATTCAAGGTATGTGGGGTTTTTCAAGAAAAACTCTCTTTCGTTCTTGTGCCCAAAAGTAATTTTCTTTACAAAGGCATAATTTTTAATTGATTTTTACGAATTTGAAGAATGAGCCCATATCTTATGATGATTATTATGAAATCTTGATGTTTATGATTTTGAAAGATGAATTTACATGTGTGGAGATATAAAGCATGAATCTTGAATGATATTTATCATGATTTTGATATTTAGGTCGTGAATCTCCATTGGAAATTATATTTTTTTAGAAAGTGTGTGTTATAAGCACGTTGATGTTGAATATTTGAGATATTTTGAATGATTTGACCTTTTGGTTTTAATGGAGTTGTTTTGAACTCGAGTTTGAAAGAAATCCACAACGTGGTTGATTTTTATAGATGGGAATCATGATGGCTCCCGATGTATATTTATATATTAATGAAATTGTTTTGTTGTGGATTGTCTTTGAAATGATATAAGCTAAGTCTTGGAGAAATCTTTAGCACCGAGTGAGAGGTATAAAGCGACCTTACTTTCCTAGAATTACGTGCTCTCGTAGGAGTGAGCCTGAGGCTGATTTATATAGTGATCACTAGTTTGTATGGATTTGATATCGATAGTCCTACTCCAATGTCAAGGATAGGACGACTCTCTCCAACGTGGGTTGTACGTTGGACTCCATGTAGCTCACATGTTTTATGTCGGTTATAGGATCTCCCAGTGTGTGTGTGTTTCCTTGTGTCTATGGTGAATGGTGAAGTGATTTGAAAGTGGAATTGTGAAAGTTATTCTTTCAAAAGATTTAAATGATATTTACATTATGAGAATTGATATTCTTGATGAACTGAAAGTGATTGACAAATTAGATGATGACTCACATGTGTTATTATACTTATTTCATCCTCTCATGATTATGATGATTTTCTTCGGGCTATGTGAGTCTTTCATAAATCCTGCATATTTCTTATAAATATTTATGATGATGATGTTTATAAAACTGTATACACCCCTATATACTCGGTTTTTTTCCATGGTATTGACCCACATCTTCGAATGTGGGCTGTATTTTCTAAGAATATAGGTTCAGGTGTTCAGTCCCAGGTTCAACAGTAATTCTTCGGGCACCCTGTTCTACATCCTCTATTATGGTGAGTCCTCATGATCCGAGGACATGATGTTCTGTTGATGGTTTCATTGAGTTGGCTATATTTCGATACTGTGTATGAGTCAGTTGGGGCATGTCCCAATGGCTCGTTGGTTTTTATTGATTTCTTAGAGGTTTGTCAGACTAGACTAGTATAGATGTTGGGAGTTGACTAATAAGTCGTATTTTGTTATCTTTCGGAAATTCTTTTATCCTTGGATGATGATTACTCTGTTGATATTTGAGAGTTATTTATGGAAACCCCATTGATTCGTATTGAACTGAATGAAAATGGCTCAAAGGGTTAGCTTGGGGCTACTCGTAGCCTTAAGCACCGTGTAACGATCCGGGACCCGTTTTAGGGGCGTTACACATTCAGTCCAAGTTCTGGATCAACAATGAAATGCAATGGACTAGTCTAAAGCTCATCACACAATGCACTTGAAACGATGGGGTTGGATTTGTTCTTGTCTTAGATGTATGCAAAAGAATTTTCAAGTGTTGCTCAGGTTTGACTAAGAGGTACCAAAAGAATCTATGGTTTACCGTAAATTCAGTCCTCTCTATCATACCAATTTGTTCTTTCTCATGCACATTCCTAACCATGTTGGTACCAACCAAGCCAAAATTCTAACACTCCCTCCGTTTAAAAAAGAATGACCTACTTTTCTTTTTAGTTCATTTAAAAAAGAATGACCCCTTTCCTTTTTTGAAAATACTTTAATTTCAACTTTCCACATGGCATATTTAGGGCTACAAGATTAAAGGGCATTTTGACACATTTGACACAACTTTAATTTAAAACCACAAGATTCAAAAGTATTCTTTATTTTCTTAAACTTTGTGCCAAGTCAAAGTAGGTCATTCTTTTTGAAATAGAGGGAGTAATATTTATTTATTTTTTATTTTTTTTTAAAAAAATGGGACTGAACCCAAATAAGGGTTGCCTACGTATCTTGTGAAAACAAGAATCAAGTCTGCATAGTTCAGACAAATTTGTAAATTCCTATGTAACATGTATGAATGTACAAAAATGGTGGTCATCTTTGAAAATAATGTGAAAGACGATCAGGAAGGAATTGCTTGTAACAGCAAAATTGGTTCGATTAGACAATCAAGAGGATGGATGTCGAGCATGAGGAGAGTTTTGATATTAATTCTGCATGTCGACGAGATTGAGAAGGTCAGACATTGAAGAAGTTATGGCATTATTCACCGTAGTTGGCAGGATTGTTATGAATGAAAGAACATTGAACCCTTTCTTTGATAGTGGGGATCGATACACCGTAAATTTAATGGTTTACAATGTTCGAAAGAAGAAGCTAGGTGTTCTCGAACCAAAATCGGGTGAGGATTTATCGGTAGGTCGGCTAAGCACTAATGTTATTGAGATTTGGATTTGATGAATCATTTATTTATGCTCTTAAAGACTTTTGGAGAGCGTCGTTGAACTGTTTCAGAAAAATTACCCCAGTATGAATACCGAAGAAATTATTTTAAAATAGTGAAGAGACCGAACCCTCATATAGAGCTACATATCTTGTCAGGACAAGAATCAGGTCAAAACGTAGTTCAAACTTTTTTTTTTCATGAGTTTGTATATGATATGATTTATTTCTAAATTAGGAATTTTCCTAAATGATTGAGAGTAGGACCGAATAATTGCAAAAAGGCACACTAACCTAAATGAACCAATTCTGAAACTACGAAAACCAAAGAAGGTTTGGAGGAGTGCAGTACACCCCTCGCGTGTTCAGTGCGTGAATTGTGTACGACCAAAGACTCGATGAAATTATGATTTATGATTAAATAAAATAAAAAAATGCATAGCAGTTTTTTACAATGTACAAATATAGTGTATTAAAACAAATAATAAATCAAAGAATTGATAAGATAGAAAAGTTAATTTGTTCAAAAAATTTAAATAATTTATGAGAAAAATACACATAATTTGCAGTGTAAAATAGATAAAGAATCAAAAATTTTAATCATATGCAAAAATGTAAGAATACCTCCCTCGATTGAAAAATTGAGTCTATCATGGTTAGAACCAGTTGTGAATCCCCAGCAGAATTACTATTCTGTTGTGCCCTATTTTTACCAAGGTTAAACAAAACATGACTTTTTGGACTCTAAAGAATTTAAATATTGTATAGAGTCGCCACCTAATTTTTAAAGGAAAATAAGGAAACCTATTTATTTGTTAATACGTATAGTTAATGTTTTAGTCTGCAAAAATCTATTGAGATACTAGGTAAGGGTTCAAATTATTCTGAAGGAAAGGGGTTAGGCATCCTTCAGGATCCACAAATATGGTACCCGGCTAGACTAAACTTATCAATGAGGGAGGAGGTATAGATATTTAAAATAATGTAAAAGTGTATGTATTAAGGATAAAATAACTCTTTGGAAAAAATATAAATATTTAAAACTATGTAAAAGTATATGTATATTAACTATATAAATGAAATCTATTATTGTAAAAACATGTAAAAGATATGTATAAAAATGTATAAATTACATGTGAAAAAGAAAAGTATTTTATGATGTACGAAAAGAAATGTATTTTGATGTGTCATGAAAAGAAAAGGTATTTACAAGTAATATTTAAAATTATGAAAAAGTAAAATTTATTTGAGAAGAAAAGACTACAAATACGTGAATCACTTGATTAACTTGATTCTTTTATGTAAATATTAACGGCCTAAGTTTTTCCTAAAAGCGATGAAATTATGTAAATAAAGTATATCCCCGTCCGACATCTTAAAAGTAAAGTTTCTGCTATCTTTTATCTTTATGTACAATTATACAAATGAGAAATAAACTACAAACATAAAGCTCGAGAATTATGTATAAGTGCTTGATAAAGTTGTAAAATGAACAAATAATCATTAAAGTAAGTGAAATTATGTGCACACATGTACATATAGATGTGTATATGTAAAAATAGAGTTTTGTTATAAAGTGGGCTCGAATTATGTTTTAGACTCGCCATGGCTACAAAGTGGCTGCTCGACTAATCGGCCGTCCTAAACCGTCTTGCCAAGATACGAATAATAAAACCTTTTATGTTGTCGGAGTGTTATAAAATTTCGTCATTTCCCGAGTTTATTTATTTTTGTACGTATTTATATACGTAATGTTCGTCTTTTATTTGGGAAGGCCTCGAAAATCAACGGAGAATTTCTTCCTCGGCCAAGTATTTATTTTTATATAAAATATTAATCTTTTAAAAATAAAATTCATCATTTATAATGGCTTGGCCTCAAGTATCCGACAGACAATGTCATTGGCCAAGTGTATTGATGTTTGATATAAAATAAATAACTTAAAAAATTAAAGTCCGTCTTTTGTAATGGGATGACCTCAAATATCCGACGGAGAGATAATTTCATCGGCCATGTATTGATATTTTTGAGTATGTGTATGTGTTTTTGATAAAAAGAAAAATATGAATAAAATTTCTGTATGATAAAAATATATGTGTGGTGACGAATATGTGTGTGTAGTGAAGAAGTGTGTGTTTGAGAGAGAAAAAAATATGTGGGGATGATAAATGTGTATATGTATTTGTGAATGTGTATTTTATTTGTGTATTTGTATGTGAGAAGAGAAAAAATGTGTGTATTATATTTTTGGAAAAAAAGAATAAAATATATAAAAAGAAAATTAATTTGTTTATATTTTAAGAGAGGGGAGGAAGAAGCATGAAATGTATATATGGTGAAAAACATGTGTGTGAGAGAGAAAGAAAAAAGATGACTAAAATTTTTGTGTTTGAGGGAGAGAAGAAAGAGGGGGAAATATGTGTGGATTTTTTGAGAGCGAGGAAGAATAAAAATGTGTGTTTATTTTGAGAGAAAGAAGAATAAAAAAAATGAATCTCCACTTTCTTCCTCTCCCTCCCTATTTATAATAAATTTTGGCACCTCTTATTATCCAATGGATAAAGGGGTGTCCCTACTTTTTCTTAATAGTACACCCTTTGGTCCTTAGGGTATTGATCAAAGGATTTTCATCTTTTTGACCAATGAATAAAGGTATTATCCAAAGGATAGTGTCATTGAGTTGTCATTATCAGATGTGACAAGACATTATTGTGTGGTCGTTGTTGAATGCAATAAGACATTGAATTATTATACTGTGTAGAAATAATTGATCCAACTTAGCATTTGTGGACCGTAAAAAATGTACAAAATGCAGGTGTTGATTTGTAATTATGAAAAATGTAAAGAATGTTGAAAATATTGAAAAATGTAATTTGATTTGAAAATGTTATAAAAAGGTGATGTCATGTCGTGTGCGTGTGCAGATGATTGTAAAATATTAAAAACGATAATGAATTGATAGAAATACTAATATAAGGAGGATTATTAATAAATTATGAAAATTAAAAATACGACAACAAATTGATAAAAATCATAAAGTAAGGATGATTATCAATAATTTGTCAATAATTATAAAAAAGATGTGAAAATTATATTTTGTGCCCTTTAACGATCAGGAAGCCTGAAGACGTTAATTTTAGGTACGAAGAACAAATATTGAGTGTCAACAAGACTCTACACTTCTACTACATGCAAGACACTTAAGCTAGCACTACAATGCTTACATAGAATGCAAGTTTCTTTATTAAACATGTTATAAACACAATTGAAAGCTCATGAACACTACTCCAAAACATCTTAGCCTCAAGAATTGACTCACCTAGTTGGCAAACTCATGCTTATAATTCAATAATGGACATCACACAAATCATCCATATTCATCAAACATGTGCCCTTCACAACAAGAGAGTTACCCATAATCACTCATAATTAAGCAATTTATAGCATGGTGGGTTTAAAAATCAATTTACGCTCACTCTCACAAGGAATTCAAAAGTTACACACAACGAACCATAGGATTTCCCTTAGTGTAATGCTCCACTATTATCCAAATGTCAAGTATGGGATCAATTAGGTCTTTTCTAGGGTGTAATGTAGGCTAAGGGACGGGTAGGAACTATTTTGGCCAAGAATAGTGACTATCTTCCCTAGGCACTTTAATACATCACTTTTTGCACTTAAGACCACTCTTCAACAACCAATTTACACCACTTTTATCTACCCATATCTTTTGTTTTGCCCCATCTCTTTTAAGCATTTTCATAAACACATGGTGAAAGAATTGTCTATTACCACATGAATTTTTTTTAGTATTGTCTATTACCACATGAATTTTTTTTTCTTTTTTTTCACAACCGTGATAATATTTCTAGCATAATGTCTATTACACCCATCCACCACACATCAATACCAATAACAATTACCTTGGGGCATCAAATTCACCTTTTTCTTCTTCAATTTTACTCTTCTAACTCAATTGATTTTTTATTAGAGCGTCTAGAAGCTTTTTGGATCAAATTAAGGTCTATCAAAGAAGGGATTAGGCTACATATGAGGCTTCTAAAGAAAAATATAAAGGCTCAAAGGGGCTGACTAAGATTTATCATAAAGGGTAGATAAAAAAGAAGGTATAAAACAAGGCTATCAGATAAATGCCCATATCATCTCCTAAACCCACACTTTTTATTTTTCTTTACACACAGTAACGCCCCGAATCTGGTACCCAAAATGCTACACGGTGCTTATGACCCCGAAAGACCACAAGCTAACCCATGATTGATATCTGTACCTGTATACTGTATAATATACCACAAAATGCAGAAACATGAATTGAATGGCCATAAGGTTCAAAACTGAATGAACATCTGATAAACAATGTCTTAAAATGGTATAACAATACCAAAGTAAATCTAAAATAACTGTCTAAGATGCTTTAATCTGAAAGCCTCTAAACTGTCTAAATAAGGAGTTGATGGGACATGTACCCAACTAACTCCGACTACTGAAATAAACTAAAAACTGAATTTGTAATGAAATCATCATGTCCTCGAAGAAGAAGGACTCACTGCTAACTCTGATTGCTGAACTGGGATGCTACTGGTTCTCTGGAGCTCATGCTTCTAAATCTATAATATAAGACACCATAGAGCAAATACATCAATACTTTGAATATACTGGTACGCAAGTGAGGTAGGCTGAATGCAATAGGTTCATATGCATGAACAATTCTAACTGACTGACTAACAAGAATGTGAGAATACATGCATGCATATGTAGTTGTAACTGAGATCATGCTAGGATTGAATACGGAGTTCTGACTACTGAGTCTACTAATTTTGACATCTGAGTTACTAATGAGTGAGAAAGACTGATACTGTATTACTGAATACTGAGGGGCTGATACTATGTTACTGATACATAAATAACTATTTCTGATAGTTTTAATTATGAAGAACCGGTCTGGTTGACTGTATCTGACAATCCTAAAGCTGAATACTAATAACATGAGTTTGGATAACTAATATAACTGATAACATGGGTTTTAAGAACTGATATAACTGATAACATAAGTGACTGAATCTGATAGTCCTGAATCTGATGGAACTAGCTGAGTTCTGTACTGTATTTGAATTGACTATAACTGACAGTCCTGAAATCTGAAGAACTATTTGAGTTTTGTATTGTATCTGAATTGACTATATCTAACAGCCCTGAAATCTGAAGAACTATCTGAGTTTTTTATTGAGACTAAGACTGAGATTGAAACTGAGACTGTCGAAAGTAGTCATCTAACTGACATGCCCCATATATGCCATTATAGCTAAGCTGGGGTCCAATCTCTGCCCTGACTGGAAGGGTGTTAATATCACATCACTGGTAAAGACAACTGTGAGTGACCCTCATATAACAGGTTACTCTAATGAGAACGGTGGGAACCCTCATATAGCAGGCTAAGCCCCGTCATCTACCCTTATATAACAGGCTATGATGTCTCAACCTATGCTGGCTATATTATTCTGGAATGCAAGGATTGCTTCTAAGAATCGCACCCTTAAAATAACAGGTGAGCTCCCATCTTTGGGCTCACTCGGTACTAACTCCTACTCCCATCTGAAAAACACTGAACTGATTAACTGAGCTGAACTAATACTAGTGGTATTGTTTAGTGGAGCTAAACTAACCTGAATTTACTGAGTTTCATTGACTGACGAAATGTACTGATTTTTGAGGACTAATTGATAATACAGAATTTACTGAGATTGACTGGGAATATTGAGGTTATTGAGATTACTGAGTACTGAGATCACTGAGATTATTGAACTACTGATATTACTGATATTTCTGAGATTTTTGGGTTTTCCTAAGTCACATGACTGACTGAGTTCTATGGATTATAGTTTGACTGAGAGTATCATGAAAACATGACATGGCTCTAGGCACACAACTAAATTGGCGGGTACAAGTACCCCCAGGACTCAATGGAAAGAAACTGACATAGCACGACTTACGTGAACACATGACCAACAACACAATTCATAATTCATATATTGAAGCACTTCATCAAACATGTGATATGCATAAACTTGAACAAACATGGGGATTTCATAATATCATGCTAGTTGGGCACTTTTCCTTCATATCACCATTTAATCAACCAAACGATAAGCATAATATATGTATACACCATTATACATCAATTACACATCATGATTTAACATCTAATTTCATCATGCTAGGGTTTAATCATAGGTTCACATGAATATACATCTATACAAATCAATTCCACATAACATTAATCACCCAATATGGATTTGCATTCAATTGATCATTCTTAACATAAACAAAATAAACCCAACATGAAGTTCATAAATAAAATCTAAAATCTTGACTTTAGAAAAGAGATTCTTGGGCTTCATGGACAAAAAGAGTCCATGAATGAATACTATGCAGACCTGGGATATGATTTCTTGAGGATTGACGATGAAATCTTCTTGAATGTGAATCCCCAATAGAAACCCTAACTTGTTCTTGAGAGAAACTAGTATATTTTGGGTGAAGAATGACTAAATCACGTGTTATTGGGTATATATAGGGGCGGAAAATTTACCCTTTTAACCCTGGAAGCGTATTTAATTTCTAAGAAAATTTCTCGATTTTCATCCTTGGTGTGACGCGCCACTATCGCGCCAAGAAACTGGAAAGTGACAAATGGGAAATTGCATGGTAACGCGACACGGAGCTATCGCGTTGCCACCTTGTCTGCTACCTGGAAGTTTGGCGCGACCCGCTACTATCCCAGAGCAACACTAGAAATTGACTGCCATTTGAGCTATCTCCGCGACGCACTGAAGGCTTATGTGATACACTGTCTCACTAAAAAGGCTTTAACTCTTCACCCAGGTGTCGAATTTAGGTGAATTTGGTATCAATGGAAAACTTATTCGATTCCCAACATGATAAAAAGTGAAAATCTTGAAAATACTATGTGTACAAAAGTGAATTCATCTTTCAAATAAAGCTTCTAACATTCTTGGGAAACTTTTCAAGCTAGGAAAAGTACGGGCTATTACATACACACACCATACAAGTTATAGACATCACATGTAACAAGGAATATAAAGAAAATATCATACCACATATGGCACATGATCAACTCAATAGGATCATCATAGACTCTCAACCAAACAACAACATGAATTTATTTTTTAAGCCAAAAAGTACAAGAGTCATAAAGCCTACAAGTCTCAACAATAGTAATTTGCTTATTCAACATTCTTTTGCAATTAGAAAACTTGCTCCATGCAACCATAAATATCACCAAACAAAACATCTTACACAAAAAATTTAAATTGAGTCAAAAATTGGGAATTTCCCCACCCCACACTTAAAAATCTACTTTATTCCCAAAGTGAATTTAAGAGTAAGAGATAGAAATACTTCCTGAGGCCTCTAGTCCTAGCTAGTAGAATCTTCACATATCAAGAAGGTTCGGGGACCCCACACTCAGTCTTTGCATGCTCCTTAGCTCAGGTTTTCGGTACTCAGACTTCCCCTCAACCTGTGACTCAACAAAACCAAAAATTACGTAAAGTAGAAAAAAACTAAAAACTAAAAAGAAAACATACCTTAACTTGGGTTGCCTCCCAAGAAGCGCCTTATTTCGTGTCGTGGAATGACCCAATCAACTTCTTCCTCTACCTTGAGGATATGAATTTCACCCCAAATTTTGCATCCATCTTTTTGCTTCGCTCATAGGGTAGTGGTACAAAGATTCAGGAACTGAGTAATAAATGATACATGGTAAACCACTCGGCCTTGAAGTCAGGTATGTTTTTATGTTGCTTATTCGGTGTAACATCAAGAATATAAGATTCTTGTTCCTCTTCTTCACACTCTTCCACTATTTTAAATGATTCCATAGACAAGACATCATGTAAACATAATGTATAAAAGTGCTTTGAGTGAGGCCCAACTAATCCCACTTTAAATTTTACACTATCCACAACACCCTCACTCTTATTCACCTTTTCAATTTCAGTCTTAAAAGAAAAATGACAGTTGAGTGGCTGGGATTCATATGGTAGTGGTGGTATCTTCTTAACCCCTTCAACAATTTTAGTTTTTGAGTACTCAGACTTTCTCGAATTATCAACAACTTTGTCTGGAACAGGTTGGTAAGTCAACTCTGTATCTACCTCCTTAGTTTTCTTTGGAGGTTCTACATTAAGCTCTGTACCATTCCTCAAAGTGATTGCAATTACCTGTTCATTGTCACTTGGAAAATCACCTTGAGGTCTGGTATTATGAACCTGCTGCACTTGCCCTATCTGCATTTCCATGTTCTTTATGGCAATTTGCTGACTCTTTAGAATGTCCTCGTTACAATTTATATTCGCTATCAACTGGGCTTGATTAGCTAGAAGTTGTTTCAGTATCTTTTCCAAATTGCTCATTTGAATCGGGGCCAAGTTATTCTGAACCTGCGGCTGCTGAAACTGATGCTACTGATTGTAGGCATTCACATAACATTACTGAATTGGGGTTGACAACATATATATCTACAGAATGATCACTATTTCCAAAAATCATGCGCCAACAATAATCGTTATATCTTGAAAACCATCTATCCCAGGCTGACATCTCAAGAAGTGTGGGAAATAAAAAAGAATAAGGAAACTAAAAAGATAAATTATTAAACTATTTACAACTCAATATAGATAAACTAAAATAAGCTAGTTGCCAATTTACAAATCCCCAACAATAGCGCCAAAAACTTGATAGCACCCAAGCAGACACGCAAGTGTACATGGTCTACTAAGTAGTAAAGTGGCCTTCAAAAAAGTCGAATATAGATCCCACAGGGACTTGTGTTAAACAACTATCCACTTCTAGTTTAACGATTGAGAAAAAAGTAAACAAGAAGTTTTTAGAATTATAAACTAAAAATAAACTAAACTAATGCGGAAAGGTATTGACTTGGGACAATCAATGGATAAAAGCCCAGGGTTAAGGCTTACAAACAATCATACTATGTTATTGAACTACATTTGTTAAATTGCTTATCTTGGTTGTTGATGCGTAGGGTTAATTGCATGATCATGGTCTCCCGACCTCTAACCGTTTACCTAACTTAGACATTACAACTACATCATTAAGTGGAAATGTAATAATCCAATTAGGTTATTTAAGCTATCATCCTACGGGTGAATCAAGTAAGGCTTCTAAGTACATCCCTGTCCAAGATGCTAATTTGAATTACTTATTTTATAAAGAACTAAGAACTATACTTCGTCTATTCCCATGTTCTATCTCTCTATTTCCTCTTCCGAGATCACAAGGTCGACAATACATGTATTCTAAAGGTGATCAATTCATAAAATAATTAAATTAAGAATAAAAAACAACCATAATAATAAGCAATTAAACAAAATTAATTCAAAATGAAAGAAGTCATGATCTTGGCCTTAACCTCGGAAAGGAAGTTTAGCCTTTAACAGAAATATTCATCATCCAATTTCTTAGATTGATGATACAAACCATGAAACAAACTAAAGTTAAGATAATAAAACCCTAAAGAACGTGTAGAGAAGCCTCCAATTGTCCAAGGACGTCCAAAAGTGTGTAAAAATGTGACAATGATGTATTTATAGAAATAGAAGTAGCCTAAGCCATGTAGGAGTTGAATTCCAACAATTTGAGAGAACGGGAGTAGAGGGGGCGCCGCCCTGGGTTGAGCCCTACTCTAGGTGAGGTGCTGCCCTGTGTAGAGAATTGATCCAAGTGAGGCTGCACCCTGGCTATAGCCCCGCTCCAAGTGAGGCTTCGCGGGCTTATAGCCTTGACTCTCTGGAAGTTGTCTTTCAAATTTTAGTGAAGTGTTGATCCTCCAATCTTTCATCCCTTGACTTGTGGTGTATTTCCAATGGATTTCCAGCATTTTCAAGAGCAAAATATCATCATATTCAGCTCACAAAGCTTCCTAAACAATCACAACATACTAATTAAAGACAATCACAACACAATACCCATGACGATGAATCAAAACAAGAGCTAAGCCAGGCTAGTTTGCATTGATCTTTAACTTTATGTTTCGACTCTCAACTTAATCAAATCGAACCTTTCATATTACCAACAAGTTATTCCACTCATAATTACACATTAAAACCATTTGGAATACATTAAACACAATAGAATCCAATGGGACCAACTAGACAAGCACCTAGCTCAAGCTAGTAACACTAGTTTCCACGATTAACTCTAAATGAATATCTTAGGTATGAACTTATTTGGAATTCACTTTGAACATTATAAACACACGATTTAACACTTAGATGCACATTTATCTCATTATCAACCAATATAGCCACAAATTATCCTCAAAATAAGGCTAAAAAGACTAGAATAGTGACACTAAAATGCATAAATAAACCCAACATCATAGTCGTTTGTATACTTCCCTGATAGAGAAACTTGGAGTTTTTTGGAATTTATTTAAGGTATAACCTTTCTTTCTACAGATAGTTCTTTTCTTTGAACACTTTTTTAATCACCCAAGATGCTATTTGAGGATTCGTGTCCCATAGTCTTCCTCCTTTGATATAGTAAGCATGTATCTATTTGACCCATAATCTTTCCTTCTCCACACATAATTGCCACCATAATTTCCAAACAGTTGCTTTATTCCATAATTCTATATTGACCAAATTTTGACCTCCTGCCACTTAGGTCCAACATATTTTATCCCATGCTATCAGTGCTTTATTGGATGGTTCAGTTGTACCGGTCCAAAGGTACCACCCACAAATCTTTTCAATAATTTTTATGATCTATGTTGGAAGAATGAATATTTGCACCCAAAAAATTTGAAGTGAAAATAGAGAACTCTTCACTAAGGTTGTTCTTTTAGCATATGATAAGAATCTAGAGGTCCAACAATTGACTCTTCCTAATATTTTTTCGATTAATGGCTCACATTGAACAATATCTAACCTCTTTGTACTCAATGAAACTCCAAGATATATGAAGGGTAATTCTCCTTTAGAGTATCCTAGTAAATCTAAAATTTGTAATGGGATGGGAGGAGGGACACCTCCAAAATAAACAAATGGGATAGGAGGAGGGACACCTCCAAAATAAACAATATTTTTCTAGATATTATCTTTCAAACTAGAAGCTGTTGAGAAAAACTGAAAATTACTTTGTAATAGAGCTACTGATGTGACATCACCTTTACAAAAGAGTAGCAGATCATCAACAAACCCCAAATGTATCAACCCTATTTTTGCACATCTAGGATGATAGCTGAATCCATCGGTGGTTTTTAAATCTTTTAATATTCCCGCTCAAATAATCTATGGTAAGAACAAATAAGAACGGAGATATAGGGTCGCTCTGTCATAACCCTTGTAATACCCTATGATTTTCCTAACTTAAACTCTCCCCGAAATGTTAAGGGTTATCTCTTAGAAAAACTGTGTTTAATTTGTGTGAATTCTTTAGATTTGAACTTTCCATGGTGTAGGAAATTAAATTAGCTTTCAAACAATATAAGATTCGCCTAAATCCGATAATAGGGTAAGAAGTTATGGCTATTTTAAGTTCCAATCATAAAACACCATTATTTGGACCCTTAGCGCATTGTAGAGCAGTGAAAAATCCCAATTGTCAATTCCCAGTGAGGCCCCATGATTTTGGCGCATCGCGGAGAGGCCTAATTTCTCGTTTGGCAATTTCCAGTGTGACCTCGCAATACTGGTGCGTCGCGCCAGTGTTCAAAATAACAAACATAAGGGAACCATAATTGTAGTGCGTCGCGGAGGGAGCCCATTTCCCGTTAATCCAATTTCCAGTGAGCCACCACGATAGAGGCGGGTCGCGGTGGTCACCCAGTTAGTCAACTATTGTATTTTTCAGTTTCGTTTGGGGGTTTAAAGAGGGCATTTTGGTCATTCTCCCAACCCTCAATCCGTACAGTAACAGAAGACTAATCATATCTCAAGCACATTATGCTTTATTCATCACTCCCTCTCAAAGTAAAATCCTAGTTCATCAACTTCCTCCTCAAGAAATCCAAGATTCCTCCATTAACTCTCCAAGATAACTCAAAATTGATATTTCCCAATATAAGAACACTAAGAAATCATCTCCAAAGCATCAATAGGAATCAAAGATTCAAACCTTTCATCAAAGACCATCAATTAAGGTATGTGGGATTGAATAACGATAAATCTTCTGTCCTTGTGCCCAAAGTTATGTTTTTCAATAAATTTCTTATGATTTGAAATTAGGGTTTACACCCATAGTATATTATTGATGATTTTTGAGTATGATATGATTGAATTATGAAGTCCCATGTTTGTTTTTAGTTAAAGAATGCTCTTTTATGATTTTGAATACCATAAGCATGATTTGAGATATTGTTTACAACTTTTCAATTGAATTGAGCATGATATTGTGATTTAAATTCATTAACTTGATATTATTGAATCATGGATTATTATGAGAGATTTTGTACAGTTTTCAATACAGATTTGATCTTTTGATCATTGGTTTAGATTTGGAATCCACTACAAATTTTACAGTTTATAGAAATCGGATTTACTCAGATAAATGCATAACTGATTTTCATACGAATCCTTATGCTAGTTTTAAAAAGTGGATTTCCAATGGTTTTGAGCATACAGATTTAAGAGGGAGTAATATATATCACTGAGCGGGAAGTGTTGGTTTAGCATTCCTTATGTTCTACAGAACTACGTAGACAATGTAGATACAGACTCCGATTATTCTCATTTATATGGATGACAGATTTAGCTTATGATCGATCACCTGGATTAGGTTATACTTCCTGGAAAGAGTATGACACCTCTCCCCAATGTGAGGTTTCGTCCTTAGGAGGTCAAGACGTTGGCCTCCATGTAGCTCACATGGTTTATTTTGGTTAAGAGAACCTCCCTGCTGGTAAAGGATATATAGCTTTTCAGATAAAGCATTTTTCCTAAAACTTTGAAAGAATCCCCTTGCAGAATAATTTTTTTAGATATGATTTAAGAATAAGAATAGAATACAGATTTTAGAAATAAGTGTTATGCTTCACGAGATTTTTACTATATGTTTTACTATTCTTGATTATGATCTTCAGCTTTTAGATTTATCCAAGCCTACCTGAGTCATTTACATTTTGCATGCATGATTTCATAGACTGTAATGATATTTTTTACTTATTACATACACCCCCATATACTCAGGATATCCTGAAAGTAGTGATCCACATATATGTCTATGTGCTATATTGTCTTATAATATAGGTTCAGGTGCTCAGCCTCAGCAGCGACAATAATTTTTTAGCATCCCATCTATATCGCTACATTTGGTGAGTCCTCTAGTTTGAGGACTTAGCTATTTATGTTTTAGTTTATTAGTAGATATCCCTTTATTTATTTCATACAATTTGAGTCAGTTGGGGCCTATCCCAGTGACTCTCTAGATTTATATAGTAGAGGCTTGTCGGACTACTAGATTCAGTCTTAGATCTCAATTGTCGTATTAAGGCTTTTTAGTATTTGTTTAATTAGATTGATGAGATTAGTACTTTCAGATATATTCAGATAGTTTTCCGCATTTTATTATGATTTTATACTTACATTACCCCATGATGAGATTCAGATGTATTACAAAGCAGCCAGGGTTAGCTCAAGACTACTTGTAGTTTGGAGCATCGTGTGACATCTTGGGAACTAGTTTTCAGGGATTTATAAACTTGGTATCAGAGACTAAGATTTAGAGAGTCCTATGGAGTCAGACAAGCCATGTTACATAGAGTCTTGATCATCGGTGTAAAGCGCGCCACATCTATGATCAAGAGGCTATGGAGCGTTTTAGGAAAATCTTTTTTTTTCATAATCCATCATGCTTACAGTTGTATCTATCTATTATTAACTCATGCTCTTTTATGATAGAATATGCCTCTTCGTAGAGATAATGCCCATAGAAATGATAACCATCCACCTTAGCCCACAAATTCTTTGAATGAGAATGTGTCACATGCAGAGTTTCGGGCAGCTTTTCAGGCGTTATCCCAAGCTATGGCAGCTAATGTTCAAGGTAATCATCAGGCTATAGTCCTACCTCAGCAGGATAAAGATTTAGCCATAGCCAAAATTTGAGACTTTATGAGAATGAACCCGTCGAATATCTTTGGGTAGAAAACAGCTGAGGACCCATAGCTGTATCTTGATGAGGTGAAGAAGATCACCCAAATTATGTATATTTCTAAGAAAGAGAGCATAAAATTGGCATTTTATAGGCTGAAAGAAGTTGCCTATGACTAGGTGGTGATATGGAAGAAGAATAGAGGGGAGAATGCAGTCCCTATAACTTGGCAGATATTTTAGAATGTCTTTTTAGATAAATTCTCCCCACTTGAGATAAGGGAAGCTAGGATAGAAGATTCCATGAGCCTGAGGCAAGTCTCTATGACAGTGAAGGAGTATTGCCTTATATGCAACCAGTTGTCTAAGTATGCACCTGATTAGATGGCTGACCCTAGGTTAAGCATGAGTAAGTTTATGACCAGTGTGTCAGGGATGGTAGTTAAGGAGTATAGGACTACTATGCTCAATAGGGATATGGATCTTTCTAGATTGATGATGCATTCTCAGCAGATTGAGGTAGAAAAGATGAAGGAAAGAGAGAGAGTAAATAAGAGGGCTAGAACAGGGCAGTTTGATCATGGTCAAAATAGTTTTGGGGGAAAAAATCATTCACAGTTTCAAAATCATTCATCTATGCCTCCACCTTCTTAAGCCAGTGCTCCTACTCCCAGAAATAGGCAAAAATAGTATGGTAAGTCTTCTATGTCCAGATCTTTAAATAGTGTGAGTGGTAGGCCCAGTTATCCTGAGTGTGCTAGGTGTGGCAAGAATTATCCTGGTGAGTATCTAGTAGGACAGAGAGGTTGTTATGGGTATGGCTAGCCAGGACATGGAATCAAAGAGTGCCCGCATGCTAGAAAGGGAAATAAGGATGTTCGTCCTTAGACTCAGGCTAATAGTGCACCAGCTCCTCTTCAGGGCGCATCATCTAATACTGCTGGCGGTCAGTGCTAGAATTGATTTTATGTTTTTCCCTCATGCCAGGAGCAGAAGGATTCCCCATATGTTGTTACTGGTATGCTTCGTGTCTTTCATTTTGATGTGTATGTGTTGTTAGACCCTAGGTCAAGTTTTTCTTGTATGACCCCGTTAGTTGCTGTGAATTTTGAGATAAATTCTGAAAAGATTCCTGAGCCTTTCTTGGTTTCTACCCCAGTAGGTGAGTTAGTTATTTCTAAGCAAATCTATAAAAAGTGTCCTATCACTGTCCATCATAAAATCATGTTAGCAGACTTGATAGAGTTAGATATGGTTTATTTTGATCTTATTCTTGGTATGGACTGGCTCCATTCCTATTATGCTTCTATAGATTGTCGCACCCGAGTGGTAAAGTTTCAGTTTCTAGATGAGCCAACCTTTGAGTGGTTCGATAAATCAGTGTCTCCAAAAAGTCATTTCATATCTTATATTAAGGCCAGAAAGTTGATATCCAATGGTTTCATTTATCACCTAGTTTGAGTTAAAGTGTAACGCCCTGAATCTGGTACCCGAAACGCTACACGGTGCCCATGACCCCGAAGGGACCACAAGTTAACCTATGACTGATATCTGTAAACTGACCACTGAATAATAGTAATAATATCATAAATGTGGAAACATGAACTTAAAGGCCATAAGGTTCAATACTAGTATATAACTGAAAAATATGGTATAACAATACCAAAAAACAACTGAGATAATTGTCTGAACATACTGTAGTCTGAAAGCCTCTAAACTATCTGGATAAAAAGTTGATAGGATATGTCCCTAACTAACTTCGACTACAGAAATAAACTAAAAACTAAATTAGTAATGAAATCATCATGTCCTCGAAGGATGATGACTCACTGCTAACTCTGATCGCTGAACTGGGATGCTACTGGTTCTCTGGAGCTCGTGCTTCTAAAACTATAGTATAAGACACCATGGCGCAAATGCATCAGTACTTTGAATATACTGGTATGCAAGTGAGGTAGGTTGAATGCAAATGGTTCATATGCATAAACAATACTAACTGACTGAAAACATGAACGTGAGAATACATGCATGACTACTTAACTGTAATTGAGATCATGATAGGACTGAATACTAAGTCTACTAATATTGACCCCTGAGTTGCTGATAAGTGAGAAAGACTGGTACTCTATTACTGAATACTGAGGGACTGATACTATGTTACTGATACATGAATAATTATTTCTGAAAGTTCTGATTATGAAAAACTGGTCTGGTTGACTGCACCTGACAGTCCTGAAGCTAAATACTGATAACATGAGTTCTAAGAACTGACATAACTGATAACATGAGTGACTTTATCTGATAATCCTGAATCTGATGGCACTATCTGAGTTCCATTCTATATTTGAGTTGACTATATCTGACAGTCCTGAAATCTAAAGAACTATCTGAGTTCTTTTACTGAGGCTGACACAGATACAGAAACTTTAACTGTGGGAGGTAGTCATCTAACTGACATGTCCCATATATGCCATTATAGCTAAGCTGAGGTCCAATCTCTGCCTTGACTTGAAGGGTGTCAATACCGCGCCACTGGTAAAGACAACTGTGAGTGACCCTTATATAACAGGTTACTCTAATGGGAACGGTGGGAACCCTCATATAGTAGGTCAGGCCACCTCATCTACCCTCATATAACAGGCTATAATGTCTCAACCTATGCTGGCTACGTAGTTCTGAAATGCAAGGATGACTTCTAAGAATCACATCCCTAAAATAACATGTGAGTTCCCATCTTTGGGCTCACTCGGTGCTAACTTCTACTCCCATCTAAAAGACACTGAACTGATTAACTAAACTGAGATGATTAATTGAACGGAACTGATACTGGTAGTATTAAATAGTGGAGCTAAATTGAATTTACTGAGTTCCATTGACTGAAGGAATATAATGAGTTCTGAAGACTGACTGAGAATACTGAAGTTACTGAGATTGATTGGAAATACTAAAATTACTGAGATTTCTGAGATTTTCTAAGTCACATGACTGACTGATTTCTATAGATCATAGCTTGACTGAGGAGATCGTGAAAACATGACATGGCTCTAAGCACACAACTAAATGTTTGGGTACAAGTACCCCCAGGACTCGATGAAAAGAAACTGACATAGCAAGGCTTACTTGAACACATGACCAACAACACAATTCATAATTCATATATTGAAGAACTTCATCAAACATGTGATATGCATAAGCTTGTATATACATGGGGATTTCATGATATAATATTAGTTGGGCATTATTCCTTCATCTAGGCATTTAATCATACACATGGTAGGCATAGCACATGTAGACAACATTATAAAATAATTATCCATCATGATTCATCTCTAATTTCATCATCCTAGGGTTTATTTATATGTTCACATGAATATACATCTATACAAATCAATTCCATATAAAATTGATCACCCAACAAGGATTTGAATTCAATTGATCATTCTTAACATAAACAAAACAAACCCAACATGAAATTCATAAAATTAAACTTAAAAAAGAGATTCTTGGGCTTCATGGACGAAATAAGTCCATGAATAAACACTACACATACCTTAGCTTGTGATTCTACGAAGATTGACAGTGAATTCCCTTGGAATTGAAGGGCTTGTTCTTGAGAGTTTTTTAGAGTAATTGAGTATAATTTGCTGAATTATGGCCAAATCTTATGTTATAAGGCTTATATAGGGTGGAAAATTGACCCTTTTAACCTTAGGACACGTATTTAATTTTTGAGAAAATTTCCCAATTTTCATCCTTGGCGCGACGCGCTACTATCGCGCCAAGTCATTGGAGCTGGACAATTGGGAATCTGCATAGTGGCGTGATGGAGAGCTATCGTGTTGCCACCTTATTTGAGACCTGGAAGTTTGGCGCGATGTGCCACTATCGCAGAGCAATACTGGAAATTGACAATTTCCATTTCAGCTATCTCCGCGACGCGCTGAAGTCTCAGGTGATACACTATATCACAAAAAAGGCTCTAACACTTCGCCTGGGTGTCGAATTTGGGCGAATTTGATATCTGGAAAGCTTATTGAATTTCCCACATGAAAAAAAGTGAAAATATTAAAAATACAACGTGTACAAAAGTGGATTCATCTTTCAAAGAAATTTTCTAACATTCTTAGGAAAAATTTTCAAGCTGGGAAAAGTACGGGGTATTACATAAAGACACTAAGTCTAAGACCCCAATAGTTCAGTTAGTCAATGTAGTAAATGAGTTTCCATATGTCTTTCTAGAAGATCTCCCAGGGGTACCTCCCGATAGAGAGATAGAATTCGGTATTGACCTTCTCCCAGATACTCAGCCTATTTTTATACCTCCTTATTGTATGGCTCCCACTGAGCTTAAGGATTTGAAGGAGAAACTCAATGATCTTTTAGATAAAGGTTTCATCAGGCCTAGTGTTTCTCCATGGGGCTCTCCCATCCTATTCGTGCGAAAGAAAGATGGTTCTTTGTGTATATGCATTGACTATCATCAGCTAAATGAGGTCACAGTCAAGAACAAATATCCTCTTCCTAGAATTGATGAACTGTTTGATCAATTGCAAGGTGCAAGTTATTTCTCAAAGATAGACCTTAGATCCGACTATCATCATCTTAAAGTAAGTGAATGCGATATTCTAAAGACAGCTTTCAGAACCCGTTATGGTCATTTTGAGTTTCTAATTATATTCAGAACCCATTATGGTCATTTTGAGTTTCTAGTTATGTTTTTTGGGCTAACCAATACCCCAACAACTTTCATAGATCTCATGAATTGAGTGTTCAAATAGTATCTATACATGGTTGTCATAGTATTCATAGATGATATCCTTGTGTACTCCCATAGGGAGGATGATTGTCTTGCAAACTCTTAGAGATCATTAATTGTTTGCCAAATTTAGCAAGTGTGAGTTTTGGCTAAGATCAGTAACCTTTCTTGGTCATATTACTTCTGTCGATGGCATTAGAGTTGATCCCTAAAAGATAGAAGCCATAAGAAATTAGCCTAGACCTATCTCTCCATTAGATATTAGATGTTTCTTTGGTCTAGCTATTTATTACCATCGTTTTGTTGAAGGTTTCTAGTATATTGAATCTCTTATGTCTAGATTAACCCAAAAGAAAGTTAAGTTCCAATGGTTAGATTCCTGTAAGAAAAGCTTTTAGGAGTTGAAGACTCAACTCACTTCAGTGCCAGTGTTAGCATTACCTGATGGTATAGATGGTTTTGTGGTGTATTGTGATGCCTCTAGAGTTGGTTTGGGTTGTGTGTTGATGCAGAGAGGTGAGGTCATAGCCTATGCCTCTAGATAGTTGAAACCTCATAAAAAAACTACCCAACCCATGATCTGGAATTAGCTGTTGTGGTATTTGCTCTGAAAATTTGGAGACATTATCTGTATGGTATTCATGTTGATATATTCACAGACCACAAAAGCCTACAGTATATGTTTAGTCGGAGGGAGTTGAATCTCCATCAGAGAAGATGGTTAGAGTTTTTAAAAGACTATGACATGAGTGTGTTGTACGATCTAGGCAAGGCCAATGTAGTGGCAGATACCCTTAGTAGATTGTCTATGGGAAGTATTGCTCATGTGGAGAATGGAAAAAAAGAGTTAGCTCAAGAAGTTCATCGTTTGGATAGATTTGGTGTTAGGTTGGTTTGAGGTGGGTGATGTCGCTTTTCTTGGGCTTGATGCAGTGTTTGAAACTATGGAAAAAGTCAAGTTGATTAGAGAAAGATTGAAAATAGCCTAGAGTCGCCAGAAATTCTATGCAGATGTGATAAGAAGGGACCTCGAGTTTGAAGCTGGTGATTTTGTGTATTTGAAGATTTCACCCATGAAAGGGGTGTAGAGACTTGGAAAGAAGGGGAAGCTTAGTCCCCGGTATGTTGGCCCTTATAGAATTCTGAGTCGTGTTGGGAAAGTTGCTTTGCCCGCGCACTTGTCAGCAGTTCATCTTGTATCGGTGACTGCATTGTTGTAGTTCCCTTAGAAAGTTCAAATATTCAGAACAGCCTTTCGTATGAAGAGATTCCAGCTGAGATTTTAGATCATCAGATCCGTAGACTAAGGAACAAAAAAGTTTCCTTGGTCAAAGTTCTTTGGCGAAATCAGTCCCTTGAGGGTGCCACTTGGGAAGCAGAAGCTGATATGCGAGCTAAGTACCCTTACCTCTTCTCCACAACCTCAGATTTTCCAAAGTTAATACTCTTTCTTAATTCTGTCCTTTTCTAATTGCAGATTCAACTATATAATCATTTTCATGTGAGTTCATGCACTCACAGAACTACTCAGAAGCTCAGAATGATTTAGATTTGGATATTCAGTTTATTTTAGTTGTGCATGCTATCTTATGCTCTCAGATTCCTCAAAAATTTCAGCTTAGCTATCCACATTCGAGGACGAATGTTCCCAAGGAGGAGATATTGTAATACACCACAATTTTCCTAGCTTAAACTTGCCCTGAAATGTCAAGGGTTAACTCTTAGAATAAATGATGTTTAACATGTGTGAATTCTTTAGATTCAAACTTTCCATGGCATAGAAAATTGAATTAGCTTTCCAACGATAAAAGATTTGCCTAAATCCGATAATCGGGTAAGAAGTTATGGCTATTTTATGCCCCAGTCGTAAAACATAGTCATTTGGACCCTTGGCGCATCACGGAGCAGTGAAAAATCCCAATTTTCAATTTCCAGTGAGGCCCCGCTATCTTGGCGCATTGCGGAGAGGCCTAATTTCCCGTTTGGCAATTTCCAGTGTGACCTCTCGATATTGGCGCGTCGCGACAGTGGTCAAAATAACAAACATAAGGGAACCACAATTATGGCGCATTGCGGAGAGATCCCATTTCCCGTTCTTCCAATTTCTAGTGAGCCACTGCGATAGTGGTACGTCACGGTGGCCACTCAGTTTGCAAATATTGCATTTTTCAGTTTCATTTGGGAGTTTAAAGAGGGCATTTTGGCCATCCTCCCAACCCCCAATCCGTCCAAAAATAGAAGATTAAGCATATCTCAAAGCACATTATGATTTATTCATCATTCCCTGTCAAAGCAAAACCCTATTTCATCAACTTCCTCCCCAAGAAATCCAAGATTCCTCCATTAACTCTCCAAGATAACTCAAAATTGATATTTCCCAATATAAGAACACTAAGAAATCATCTCCAAAGCATCAATAGGAATCAAAGATTCAAACCTTTCATCAAAGACCATCAATTAAGGTATGTGGGGTTTGAACAAGGATAAATCTTCTGTCCTTGTGCCCAAAGTTATGTTTTTCAATAAATTTCTTATGATTTGAAATTGGGATTTACACCCATATCATCTTATGGATGATTTTGAGTATAAAATGATTGAATTATGAAATCCCATGTTTGTTTTAAAGAATGCTCTTTTATAATTTTGAATACCATGAGCATGATTTAAGTATTGTTTACAGCTTTTCAATTGAATTGAGCATGATATTGTGATTTAAATTCATTAACTTGATATTATTGAAGCATGGACTATTATCCAAGATTGATTATTGTGATTTCAAGAAAGTTGATGCTATAAGCATCTTATGTGCAAGATTGTTTATAGTTTTCAATACAACTTTGATCTTTTGATCATTGGTTTAGCATTGAAATCCACTACAGATTTTACAGTTTACAGAACTCAGATTTACTTAGATAAATGCATAACTAATTTTCATACGAATCTTTATGCTAGTTTTAAAAAGTGGATTTCCAATGGTTTTGAGCATACAGATTTAAGAGGGAGTAGTATTTAGCACTGAGCGGGAAGTATTGGTTTAGCATTCCTTATGTTCCACAGAACTACGTAGACAATGTAGATATAGAC
Source organism: Capsicum baccatum var. pendulum (assembly GCA_030864225.1). NCBI lineage: Eukaryota > Viridiplantae > Streptophyta > Magnoliopsida > Solanales > Solanaceae > Capsicum > Capsicum baccatum. The sequence goes on from CM061555.1 coordinate 253,205,314, forward strand.
TCAGATTATTTCCATTTATATAGATGACAAATTTAGCTTGTGATCAATCACCTAGATTAGGTTATAATCCTTGGCACGAGTATGACACCTCTCCTCAACGTGAAGTTTCCTTCTTAGGAGGTCAAGACATTGGACTCCATGTAGCTCACATGGTTTATGTCAGTTAAGAGAACCTCCCTGCTAGTAAAAATATATACAGCTTTCAGATAAAGCATTTTTCCTAAAGTTTTGAAAGAATCCCCTTGCAGAATAAGTTTTTCAGATATGATATAAGAATAAGAACATAATACATATTTTAGAACTAAATGTTATGACTCGCGAGATTTTTACTATATGTTTTACAATTCTTGATTATGATCTTCAACTTTTAGATTTATCCAAGCCTGCTTGAGTCATTTACATTTAGCATGCATGATTTCATATACTGTGATGATATTGTTTACTTATTACATACACCCCATATACTCAGTACATCCTCAAAGTACTGATCCACATATACGTCTATGTGCTACATTGTCTCATAATGTAGGTTCAGGTGCTCAGTCTCAGCAGCGACAGTGATTTTCAAGCATCTCATCTACATCCTTGCAGTTAGTGAGTCCTTATAGTTCGAGGACTTAGCTATTTATATTTCCGTTTATTAGTAGATGTCCCTTTATTTATTTTAGACAGTTTGAGTCAGCTGGGGCCTTTCCCAGTGACTCTCTAGATTCATATAGTATAGGTTTGTCAGACTATCAGATTCAGTCTTAGATCTTAGTTGTCATATTCAGGCTTTTCAGTATTTGTTTAATCAGATTGATGAGATTAGTATTTTCGGATATATTCAGATAGTTTTCTGCATTGTATCATAATTTTATACTTACATTACCCTATGATGAGATTTAGATGTGTTAAAAGGCAGCCAGGGTTAGCTCTGGACTACTTGTAGTTCGGAGCAACGTGTGACATCCTGAGAACTAGATTTTGGGGCGTTATAACCCCTTTCTTGTGGTAAAAGGCGTAGTGCTTTGTCCATTTAGCACTATTGAGTAAGTAACAGTAGTCATACATTGGATGATCCATGTGGAGAACAAAATTGGGAAGCCTAGCAACCTTAATATTTGTTCAATAAAAGGACACTCAATTAAGGCATAGGCCTTTTGCATGTCAACTTTCACCATGCACCGAGGGGAGATATTCTTTATTCCATTACCTTTCACAAGTTCATGACTCATTATAATATTATCAGTTATAAGTCTTTCGAGGACAAAAGCAGCTTGGCAATTATCGACTAGATAACTAATCACGGATTGCATCCTATGGCTAATAACCTTTGAGATAATTTTGTATAGTACTGTACAACAGAAAAAAGGTCTATATTCTTTTATTGAGGATGGGTTTTTCACCTTTGGGATCAAAGTAACTGAGGCACAAATTGATAGCTCCGCATAGTCTTCCAGTGATAAAAAATTCCTACACTGCATGGGTCACTTCTTCTCCAATTACTGGCCATAATATTTTTTGAAAAAATGGGCATTGAATCCATTGCATCCTAGTATATGTTTGTCCTTTATACTCATGAGTTGCTGGTTTCTATTCAAAGAAGGGTCAAGTAACATGATACAATTCGCACTACTGGAATTTGATGAGCAGCTCTTCCCAGTAACTCCTTGTAAAAGTTCTTAACTTCCTGGTCAATCTTTGGGTCTGATTCTATGATACTCCTATCAACAGTTTTAAGTCTCTTTATTTGGAGTTCTTTAAACAGACAGAAAATAGCCCGTATTGGCGTCTCCCAATTTCAACAATTCAACTCTAATTTTTGTTTAGCTATGCTTTCTTACACCAGTATCCATTTCTCAAGTTGTTGCTTTGCCTCAATTTCAAGTTTGACCAGTTCAATTTGTCTAGTGAAATCCCTCATTTGCGTTTGTATGACCATGAGATTCTTGATCTTCATCTCTTTCCTCTTGACTATTCATTCGAATGACAAAGTAACCATCAGTGTGGTATAGTATCATTGGTTTAGCAATGAAATTCCAATGGGATGCTATGAATCTCTCTACAACTCTGATAGTGGGTGTATTCCCCACGACAAGGCCCCATTCCAGTTGTGATGTTTAGTTTCTATATCCTTTTTTGACAGATGCACAACAAATTTCCCCTTCTTCAATCATTGGTGGTACATAGCTTAAGTTCATGCCTTTGGAAGCTAGTTTGTTTGTAGTGAAAATACCCGCCCACGTTCTACCTGCATCGCGCCCCGCTACCCCATCAATTTGGCCACTTCCATTAGCATTTTAGTTGTAGGGTTTTGATTAACCCCCATTGGAGCAACTCCAGATTTACCATGATAGGTTGGGGTGGTCTTTCGCCCCATCGTCAGTAGAGCATTGCTCGCTAATTAAACAGTTGAGGGTCCTGTTGTTTTGACCTTTCCATCCTGTGCTTTACCAATCATTTTCCTCACCAAATCCTGTTGTGGGTTTGTGACCTGCTCTATGAAGCCATCAGCAGCAGAGGAGAACATGAATTTTTATTAATCAAGAGATTTGGCTATTGGTCCTCACTGACCCCAAGCTCCAATTCAAGATGTTGTTCTACCGATTTACCCATCAGAACCCTCTTGTTGCGTCTGAGATTTCAATCCACCAGCGTGCTCCTGTGTGTGATTTCACTACAACAACAACAACAACAACAACAAACCCAGTGTATTCCCACCTGGTGGGGTCTGGGGGGGTAAGATGTACGCAGTCCATACCTCTACCTCTAAAGAAGTAGAAAGGTTGTTTCCGATAGACCCCCGGCTCAAAACAAGAGACACCACGCAAATACATAGTACATAAATACAGAGTGAAGCACCGAACAAGATTACATAACATAAATACTGCAGCCATAAGTAAAACAAAACAGAGTAAAGCGCCCAGCTTCGTACTAAACAAGGAACACGAAATCAAAATAGGTATACTACCCCTAGCAAATAATTTCCTACACTAGCAACCCAAACTTGCCCTAGTCTTCTGCCCTAATTCGCGTCCTCCAGACCTTCCTATCTAGGGTCATGTCCTCGGTGAGCTGTAACTGTTCCATGTCCCGCCTAATCACCTCTGCCCAGTACTTCTTCGGCCTACCCCTACCCCGCCTAAAACCATCCAACGCTAGCCTCTCACACCTACGAACCGGGGCATCCATGTCCCTCCTCTTCACGTGTCCGAACCAGCTCAATCGGACTTCCCGCATCTTGTACTCCACTGGAGTCACACCAACCTTCTCCCTGATAGTCTCATTCCGAACTCTATCCCCTCGATTCAGCCCACACATGCAGCGCATCATTCGCATCTCTGCCACCTTCATTTTTTGGATGTGGGAATTCTTAACTGGCCAATACTCTGCTCCATACAACATGGCCGGACGGATTACCACCCTGTAAAATTTGCCTTTAAGCTTGGGCGACACCTTCTTATCACATAGCACCCCCGACGCAAGCTTCCACTTCATCCATCCCACCCCGATACGGTGCGAGACATCCTCGTCAATGTCACCGTTACCCTGGATCACGGACCCAAGATACTTGAAACTATCCCTTTTACAAACCACCTGTGATTCCAGCTTCACTACCACCTCATCCTCTAGCCTCGCGTCATTAAACTTACACTCCAAATACTCTGTCTTGCTTCTGCTCAACCTGAACCCTTTAGACTCAAGGGTTTGTCTCCACACCTCTAATTTGTCCTTCACACCCTCTCGAGTCTCATCAATCAGGACAATATCATCTGCAAAAAGCATACACCACGGCACCTCCCCCTGGATACGCCGCGTCAACACATCCATCACCATAGCAAACAAAAAGGGACTAAGCGTAGAACCCTGATGCAAACCTATCAAGACGTTGAAATGGTCTGAGTCACCTCCCACCGTCCTCACCTGAGTTTTCGCTCCCTCATACATATCCTTAATTGCTCTGATATATGCCTGCGGGACTCCACTCACCTCCAAGCACCTCCAAAGCACCTCCCTGGGGACTTTGTCGTATGCCTTCTCCAGATCGATAAACACCATGTGCAGGTCCTTCTTCCTTTCCCTATACTGATCCACCAGCCTCCGTACCAGATGAATTGCTTCCGTCGTCGAGCGGCCAGGCATAAACCCAAACTGGTTTTCCGAAATAGACACTATCCGTCTCAGCCTCACCTCGACCACTCTCTCCCAAATCTTCATAGAGTGACTCAATAACTTAATCCCCCTATAGTTATTACAACTCTGGATGTCCCCCTTATTCTTATAGAGAGGGACCATGGTACTCCACCTCCAAGCCTCGGGCATCTTTGCTGTCTTGAAGATTTCGTTGAATAATCCAGTCAACCACCTCACACCCGCCTCTCCAGCGAACTTCCAAAACTCCACCGGTATCTCATCCGGCCCCGTCGCCCTACCCCTTCGCATCCTGCGCACAGCCTCTCTAACCTCTCCTACCTGAAAACGTCTACAATAACTAAAATCCCGACACTTCTCTGAGATCTCCAGTTCCCCTAACTCAATATCTCTATCCCCTTCGTCATTCCCCTCTCTAACACAATATATCTATTGCTAACAAATCTAAGCTATGAATTTAAAAATTATAGTTATTACTTAGTAATAATAATAAAAATTTAAATTTCATAGCTATTTACAAATTCCTAAAATTTTTTAGCCACAAAAATTAAACTGACTAAGCTAATTCTTTATTATTGCTACAATTACAAACAATCGTGGTTATAGTTGCTTAAATAGCTACAACTTTATTACTACAATGAAATTTAATAGCTGATCATAAGTTTTTGTCATGTGATAAAAATTATTGTAGCAATAGTGGCCTTTAAGCCATACTAACTATTTGAAATAAGATATTGTAGCTAAATAAATTTTTTGGCCGCAAGTTAATAAAAATTGTTGCAATAGTTAAATGATATAGCCATATTTGTTTTTTTTGCTTTAAAAAAATTGTAGCTTATTATTAATTTTTACCTCGAGTTAAAACTTATGTAGTAATAGTAACCTTTTAGTCACAATAAATTATTCAAAATATAATTTATGGCTAATGTTTTTTCTTTTGCTTCATGTCAGTAATGATTGTTGCAATAGTTAAAGTATATAGCATAGATTTTTGGGGGCATTTTGCTAAAAGTGACAAAAGAAATTGAAAATGAGGTATAGGTAACTCAAGTCTTAATAATTAAGTGGAGGTGACAATCACTTTATTATGGATTAAGAAAATTGTGGAAGTTTAAAAGTAACCCATAAATTTTTAAATTTACACTTTGATCCAAATGTTGATTAATATAACAGGAAACGAAGGGAAAAATAGCGTGTTTCTCTTTCTTCTCATCCGTTGTTGTTTTCTCTCTCTTAGCAATTTTTGTTGTTCATTATTGCTGCTACTTTATCCATCATCTTCTGTTTTATTTTCATCATCTTCAACTTCATTATCAATATCTTCTACTTTATTATCATCTTTATCTTCTTCTTGTCGACCATTGTTGTTGTTTTTACCGCTACTTTTGCTACTTGAACAATTTTTTTAGGTCAAATTTTGTTTCGTACATCACTTTGACATTACTTAATAGGTGACTTTGGTAAGCAAAATTATGATTTTTAGTTGAATTTGTCATCTGGGTACACTGCTACTGCTGTTTTTTCAACAATGGATAAAACTTATTCATGAATCTAACATAAGAGCTATTTGTTTAAACAGATCACTCATCTGTTGCGACAAATGAGTAATCTATTGTAACGGAAGAATCATATGTTGGATTCATGTTTATGGTTCTATATAGTACCCGTAACATGAACTGAACAGATGGGCCATCTGTTGCAACAGATAGGTCATTTGTTGCTATGTACGGGTCATCTCTTGCAACAGACGAGTTATCTATTGCAACAGACAAGATATCTGTTGGAACAAAGGAGTAATCTATTGCAACAAATGAGTAGTCTATTTAGAACAACATAAAACAACTCGTGCCACAAACCAACAGATAACCAATATGTTTCAAAACTCTTGCTATTGGATTCAAAATCGTTCCTTACGTCCAATTATCGACATGTTTGTTGAGAAGAAGAAATAGACAAAAACATAAATTTTTCATTAAATTAAAACAAAATACATTAGGTAGGTAGTTGGAATATAAATAAAAATAAAAATAAAAATACACACGCTAAAAGAAAAAAATATAACCTAATTATTATATTATTATTTTCATCATCATCATCATTATTATTGTCAGCCAGTCAATTGTCAATCGGTAGCAGCAGGGCCCTCCCTAGCCTGCGAATCTCTCGGAGCATCTTTGCTCTCACGACGCCCAACTTCCATTGCAGGTCATGAACCTTTCTCCAAAGTTCTCCCACGGCATCGCGCAGAAAAGCAATTTTCCAAATAGTATCAGCAATATCTAGACCATGCATGAATTGATAAAAAAAAAATATAAAAACACAAGTAAAGAAAAGAGTCTGAATGTAATACAACGTATACTACCAATTGAGTATATTTACACAAAAAGAAAGAAAAAAACTTACCTAAGTCAGGGAAAAGGTATCTGGTCTTTGAAGAAAAGTGGTTGAAGATGTAATATGAAAGAGAAAATGCAAGAAATAAATAAAGTGTAGTAGTAGAATGAACGAGTAAGGAGGGATTTATTTATAGAGGATTGAATTTGAATGAGTTGGGCAAAAAGGCGCGACTGTTCACCTCCATTTTATTAATTATATTCAAACAAACTGGTGACTTTTTAATTACTGTGAAAAGTTGTGACTTAATTAAATCAAGTTGCTGACTTTTTTATTATTGTGATAAGTCATGACTTTTCAGCTTATTATTATTAATTAGTTCTTAAATTTAAATAACTTTTTTCTCAATTAAATAATCGAAGAATTCTCGCCTTTTCAATAACCTTTTCTTTTAATAATAAAATAATAACCATTTTTATTGAGTTGTGGCTACAGATTGTATATCTGTTGAATCAGATAACCCATTTGTTGCAACAGATAATCTATCCTTTTTAATAATAATAATAATAATAATAATAATAATAATAATAATAATAATAATATACTTTCATTAATCCAAATTGGTGAGTTTTTTATTATTTATTATATAAATTAAAAAAGAGATTTAAAAACAAAAATGGTGAAAAGTCCGCCTATTTAATATTAACATCAATTATTCAAATTACATAACTATTTTTTTATGGTTATAAATTATATTTATCATTTATTTCCTTATTATTTTCTGTGAAAAGAAATGACTTAATTTAAATCAAGTTGTTGAGTTTTTTATTATGATTATTGTGACAAGTCATGGCTTTTCAGCACATTATTATTAATTAGTTCTTAAATTTAAATAACTTTTTTCTCAATTAAATAATCAAAGTCTTCTTACATTTTCAATAATCGTTTCCTTTAATAAAATAATAACCATTTTTATTGAGTTGTGGCAACATATTGTACGTCTATTGTATCAGATAACCCATCTGTTGCAACAGATATACCATATGTTGCAACAAATCAATCATCTGTTGAAGGAGCCTTTTTGATTTCTTCTAACAGTTGATTCATCAGTTGCAACAGATGGGGAATTTAATTCATCAGCTATTTCGAATGTGTGAGACAAAAAGTCATGCCTATTTAATATTAACATCAATTATTAAAATTAAATAACCATTTTTTATGGTTATAAATTGTGTTTATTATTTATTTTCTTATTATTTATTTACGAACCGTTTTTCATATTAAATAATCGAAAAGTCATGACTTTTCACCCTCTCAATAACAATGACTCTTTTTTTTATTAATAACCATCTGTTGCAGCATATGATCTATCTGTCGCAACAGATTAACCATCTATTTCCACAAACGCTCAATCCCTACCTCTAACCATCGACATGTTGAGAATAAGGAATAAACAGAATGAAAATTAAATATTAAATAAGAATTAAAAATCCAAAGTCGACCAAACATAGATTTCTGAATCCATTATATACAAATATACAATAAACAAAACATACATTAGGTTCCTCCCTTAGGTAGATCCGATATAATAAAAAAAATACATACGCTAAAAGAAAAAACATAACTTTATTATTATTATTACTATTATTGTTATTATTATTGTCAACCGGCTAATCGTCATCCGGCAGCAGCGGGGCCCTCTTCAACCTTGGTCTCATGTCGCCCAACTCCCACCGGAGTTTATAAATCTGCCTTTCAAGTTTCCGCAAGGAGTCGCGCAAAATCACCTTGTCCAAATTCGAATCAGCCATATCTAGAAGTGAAGTTATGTATAATTACATTCCTTAATTAAATAAAATTGATGACTTTTCGAATATGTAAATTAAAAAAAGAATCTAAATACAATATTTTATCTTTATTATATTTCAAAAAGAAAATAAAATTGCTTTAAAATAAATCTAACAAATGGGTAATCTGTTGCAAAATATATTCTCTGTTTGATAATTTACTACATATTGACAATTTGTTGCAACAGATGCATATATCTTTTTTATTATTTCCAACAGATAATTCATATGTTGCAATAGATTGATCATCTGTCTTAACAGATATCTATAATTATTTTATAATTTTAATAGATACGTCATCTGTTGCAACAAGTTAGTCATCTGTTTATTCAAATTAAGTCATAGATGGTCTAGGAAGAATAAGGTGTGTGCAGACGGATGGATCCACTTTCATGTGTGAGAGTTATGTATTACTGATAAGGTCATCGGTACAACACACATATAGTACAATGATTTTGTGAATACAGTTCTTAACTGATTACGCATTGATCATTCAAACAAGATCGTACATTGTATAGTTAAGTTTTATATGTTCAAATTGATAAGGCCGAGGGACCCATAAAGATGGTGATGATACCCTGTTACAAATTAATGATGGTTGTCGCTCATGTTTATACGTGTCAAGTTTTGAGAAGGGATCAATATTTGGTGTCATTGTAGAGATCCAATCGCGATTGGACTTAACTTTAAGTGTGCATTAGACTCTGAGAAGGCCTTCGAAGCCTCGCACTGTATCAAACAAGAACGAAAAATCAATAGAAATTCCTTTGGCCCAAATTTATATGTAAGGGTTGTTCGAGAAGATGATTATATGCCAGAGGGAGCCGTAGGAGAATACCTGTAAGGGAAAGGGGAGTTTTGAAAAACTATCTCATCTGAGAGCTAATTAAAGCGGAAACATAGGGTAGCAAGGAACTTCTAGCGAATCTGGCTTTGAAACTGAATTAAAACACGAGAAATCTGAATTAAGTGCAAATATGAAAGTGTATCCAGTAATGAAATTTTTTTTATTGTCTCTCTCAAAGAAAAATAGTGCAGATAGACACTTTGCTAGGGAGCTACGACTAGGTAGTATGGTCGGGACGATCACCTACATAGAAGATAATAGAACACCAAAAAAGCAGCTTTGCGGGCATCGAGGGTTTAAATGATGTACAGTAAGTCAAGAAAAGAAAACTTGTGCCAAGAACAGCTGCAGTTAAAATAAGGAATCTAAGCAAAGACGACAATTTCTGAATTTTAACTTGCATCCCATGCCTTCTTATTTGTGGTTCTAATTAGGTCCACTGTTATTGACCTGATCAGAACCACAAACAAGATTAAAAGGCAGATTGAGTATCCTTACTTCCTTAGCCATATAGATATAATTGATTGTGTTTTCTTGCATTAGCATACTTTCAACATATCTTTGAGAAGATCAGAGGTTTCTTGTAGTATGTGAATTCCAATAATTTTCAAGCTTGCCTACAACTTGCTGATTCGGTAGTCAAGTTTGTCGTTGCCGTTTTTGAGGTTAGTATAGAGTTATTGATCTTTTGTGAGCTTGTCAATGAGGAACACTTTCTTTGAAGTTGTGGCATTGTAAAAGGCCTTTAGTAGGCTTCTAGAACACTTTCTTCATAAGTCTTAAATGATACATGGAGGGTTGCTATGTTTGTTTTACGTCAACGTGTTGTTGCACACTCAAGCAGTGGTTCCAACTATTGAACAACTCACTTAAACAACTCTCCAACTGTTGGGACCGTTGCTTGATTCGATTTCTTTTATTTTGGGAGCCATATTATCTAAAATTAACAAGAATATCAAATAGATTATAATTGATTAATGCATCATTAAAAAGGATAACAGTAAATCTAACATACACAATAGTAAAATAACAGTTCCAACAGAATACATATATGCTACACCAGGTAGGTTATTTGTTGCGGCATATAACCAACCTGTTGCAACGGATGAGTAATTTGTTGGAAATAATATATTGAAACAGATCAATTATGTGTTGCACCAGGTATGCTATCTATTGCAATATATAACCAACCTGTTGCAATGGATGAGTAATCCATTGGAAACAATAAAAAAGATCACTCATCTGTTGAAACAGATCACTCATTTGTTGCACCAGACAGGTTATCTATTACAATATATAACCAACTTATTACAATGGATGAGTAATCCGTTCAAAACAATAAAAATAAATCACTAATCTGTTGCACCGGGTAGGTTACCTGTTGCAGCGTATAACCAACCTGTTGCAACGGATGAGTAATTCGTTGAAAACCGTAAAAACAGATCACTTATCTATTGCCAAATGAGTTGTCTATTGGAACTGTTATCAACTTTCAATATTGTTTATATTTCTTCCAAACAGAAGAGTCATCTATCGCAACAGATGAATGATTTGTTAGAATGTTCATCTGTTGCATCATAATTTAATTGTTGCATTAGATTTTTATCAATTGCATCAGATTTTCATCTGTTACATCAGATTTTCATCTGTTACATTAGATGGTTCATTTGTTGCATCAGATAATTCATCTGTTGCATCAGATAGCTCATCTATTATAAAAAAAGAGATTCAGGATTTTGTTCGATAGAATAACAACACAATCACCGTTTAATACCAAATATCCCATTCTTGCCAAGAAAAACAACAAATCAACCCAGCAACACCAATACAACACACACACTAAGAACATCAATGATGACCAAAAATCACCAACATTGTTGTTTTGCATTTGTACAAACACAATCAACAAAAATTGTACTTCAAAAAACTCAACAAATTGAATCAACAGTTCGATAACAAAAACTACAATAACTACAAAAAATTATATTTCACACCAGAAAGAGTAGAGAAGAAATGCTAGAAATTAGGATTTTCTTCAGTCCACATTTCAAATTTAAGCAAGAAATGTTGAAATTGTTAACCAATACTAGAAGAGAAGTTGGCTCAAGTTCCTCTTTTTTTCATAACTAAAAAAACATAATTTTTTACCTATGAAAGAAGAAATGAGATGACAAAGAACTCGAAGTTGTTGTCGCCAAAGAACACTTTTGTCACGTCGATTGACGGTTGAAAGTCGAAATAAAACTCTCCCAATTATTTGTTGCTAGAGATTGAAGTCGTCGGGGATTAAAGGGAGAAATTTCGTAGAACTGTTGGTTGGGAGAGAGTTGAGAGAAACTGCGAAGAGAGAGGAGAGAGACAGATGATTTTGAGAGAAGAGGGGTGCAGGTTGATTTGTATTTTTGAAAAGATTAGAAAGTTTTAAAAATATTAATCAAATCCACAATTAACTTAATCAAGTTTTCTAATTATGTTTGACCCTTTAAGTTGTCAATGACACCAATCCTTCATTCAAGACTTAAATGACACCTTTCCTTGAATTTTTCCTAGATTTTTTGCTATGGTAAAATTTCTTAGCTAATATTTAATATTTACCACGTGCTGAAACTTGTTGTAGCAATAACGACCCTTTAGCCATTAAAAATTTATTTAAAATAAATTATTGAAGTTATAAATATTTTTGCTCTGAGCACTAAAAAGTCATAGCAATAGTTGACTTAATGATAACTAATTATTTTTCATGACGAAATAATTAAGACAAAGATTTATTGTTGTGAATAAATTTTGCAGCTGATAATTATTTTTTATCACGAATTGAAATTTGTTTTAGTATTACTAATGTAGAGTAATTGGATATTAATCGTTTGATTCGATTCACTACTACATATCTATTTGGGAATTTCAAATATAATTACAATAAATATGTGATTATATCTAACAAATTTTGACTACCTAATTATATTAAACTTAAATATAACTTTTCTAGTCTCGCTAAGTTAGAGGTGTTAGCAGTTCAATTTATTTAAATTTTAATTAAATATACCCAATTATATCTAATATGATTAGGGGTGTTAGCTGTTCGATTTAATTCAATTCTACATATTGTAAATCTTAAATATAATTTAAATAAATACTTAATAATATTTATTTCGATTAGCTAATCATGTCAAATTTTAGCTGAACTTCAATAAATTTTACTCAAACTTCATCCTGACTAATTGTTTATATATTTGTCAATTCAGTATAATTAGAGGTATTTATCATTCTACCAACGATTCAAATTCAATTTTATAAGATTTTATTTGTAAGTTTAAAATGAAATTAAAATAAACAATGGACCAACGCGATCATGGTGCGCCGCGTCGCCAATCGCGTTGGTCAACATTTGTGTAGGCTGCCAGAGCCAAAACTTCTGAGGCTCGATGCAACATATCGAGTATCGCATCACAGCCATCAACGTATCGCGTCGCTTGTAACGTCGGCACCCAGTTTTTAGTCATTAAATGACCACTTTCTTAAGGGAAAAAGGATCAATTTTCCACCCCTATATAAGTCTAAAATATGGGATTAAGCCTCAATTCAACCTAAATACACTTATCTCTCTCAAAATCCATCAAGAACAAGCTTAGGGTTTTCAACTGAGGATCCAATTTCAAGAATTTCACCATTTGTTTTCAAGAATCTTCCATCCAAGGTATGCATAGTTTTGATTTATGAATTCCTTTCATCCATAAAGCTCAAAAACCCTATTTCAAATTATAAATCATGATGTTTATGTTGTGGGTTATTTTGTAACCATGTTTATCTTGTTGTACGATTCCCAAGTTGGAATCTTTACGTGTTTTTCATGAAACTACCTTAGCATGCAAGTTGAAATCCATGAATTGAGTTGTTTATGATGTGTAATTTGATGATTACACCTATGTCATTAATTGTGCATGTATGGTGTTTGATAAAATACCTAAGAGGATAGAAATTGTGTATTATAACTCAATTGTGACCCATATGATAAATGTATGTTTTACCCTTATGTTCAAATGACTCACATGCTATTGTGGAGCAGTGTAGATGTTTTTTGGAATGCTCATGATGTTAGAGTATGAAATTATGACATTGATTATATGCATTCCTACCATGTACAAGATTATGATAACCATGTACTTCATGAAATCCCCAACTTATTGTATTATGGATTGTTGGTCGCGTATTCAAGAATGTCATGCCTTGTCAATTTCCTTCTATCAAGTCCTGAGGATACTTGTACCCGATAATTTAGCTGTGTGCCTAGAGCCAGTGTCATGTTTTCAAGATACTCTCAGTCAATCCATGATCCATAGAAGTCAGTCAGTCATGTGACTCAAGAAAACTCACTAAACTCAGTAATTTTAGAAACCTAAGAAAGTTCATTAATTCGGTAATCTCAGTAGTATTCTGTCAGTCAACGGAACTCAATAAACTCAGTCCAGTTCAGTTCAAATAATCATGTTCAGTGTTTATTCAGATGGGTGTAGGGTCTAGTAAATCCAAGGATGGGAACTCACCTACCAGTTGAGGGTGTAATTCTTACAAGTAATCCTTGCATTCCAAAACTACATAGCCAGCGTACGTTGAGACATCAACTTGCCAGTCGAGGTTTGATGAGGTGGCTTAACTTGTCAGATAAGGGTCCCTCCATTCTCATTAGAGTACCTTCCAGATGAGGGTCACTCACAACTTGTCCTTACAGTGGCGCGGTATTAACACTCTTTCAATTGGGGTTACAGATTGGACCCCAACTCAGCTATATTGCTTTATTTAGGGTATGTCGGTTAGATGACTACTTCCCATAGTTACATTTTCAGTCTCAGTCTCAGTAATATAACTCAGATAGTTCTACAGAACTCAAGACTGTCAGATACAGTCGCTCAACTAGTACGAAACTCAGCTAGTTCCATCAGAACTTAGACTGTCAGACACAGTTGCTCAGTAGTAGTTATATTAGTTACTAGTAACTCATGTTACCAACATTCAGACTCAATAGTTAGTATCATCATGAATTTAATTACAATCACTTATTCATGCATGTATTCTCATGTTCATGTTCTACAGTCAGTTAGCATTGTTATGCCTTTGAACCCTTTGTATTCAACCTACCTCACTTGCATACCAGAACATTCAATCGTACTGACGCATTTGTGCTATGTTTTTTTGTACTATAGGTTTGGAAGTATGAGTTCCATAGCATCCTTAGTAGATTAGACGTTCAGCAGCCAGACTAGCAGTGAGTCCTTATCATTCGAGGATATCATGATTATTTTATTAATTTATTATTTCAGTAATTCAGAGTTAGTTGGGGATATGTCCCATCAACTCCATAGTTTTTAAATAGTTTAGAGGCTTCCAGACTACAGTATATTCAGACAGTTTATTTCAATTTTCATTTTGGTATTGATATACCATACTCTCAGATGCTATGTTTTACCAGTTATTTGAATATTATGGCCTCTCAGACTTTATTTCTGTATTTATATAGTATATTATACAGTTTTCAAGTACATATATCAGTCATGGGTTAGCTTGTGGATTTTTGGGGTCATGAGCACCGTGTAGCATTCTAGGTACTAGATTCAGGGCATTACAAACTTGGTATCAGAGCCTAAGGTTCAACAGTGTCCTAGGAAGTCTGAAAGCCACATCTTGTAGAGTCTTATACATGGGTGTGTTGCGCGCCACATTTATGTGCAGGAGGCTATAAGATGTTTTAGGAACATTTTCCCTTCTTTCAGTATTTATATCGTGCCAGCGAGCATAGTCTCAAGTTAATCTCTTAGTCTAATCCTTTTCTCTTCCATTTACAAAATATGCCTCTCAAGAAGAGAATTGGAAATCAGCCAGCCCCTCAGCCTGAAGATCTTTTGGATGAACATGCCTCTCATACAGAGTTCAGAGCTGCATTTACTACTCTTGCTCAGTCAGTTGCTGCTCAGAATGAACGACGAACTGTCGTTCCGGCTAATCCAGTGGCCAATTCAGCAGTAGCTAGGATTTGGGACTTCATCCGAATGAATCCTCCATCCTTTTTTTGGTCTTAGTCAGAAAAGGATCCTCAAGTATTCCTTGACCAAGTTTAGAAAGTTACGAACATCATAGGGATTACTTTTAGTGAGAGTGCTGAGCTAGTTGCATATCAGTATAGGATATTGCTCACACTTGGTTCAAACGGTAGAAGTTAGAGAGGTCAGTTGATGTAGTATCCATAGAGTGGTAGGAGTTCTTCACCGTATTTTTATATAGATTCTTTCCCCTAGAGCTGAGAGAAGCTAAGGTGTTAGACTTTATCAACCTCAGGCTGGGAAACATGACGGTGAAAGAGTATTCGCTTAAGTTTACTCAATTAGCCAGATATGCTCCTCATATGGTTGCAGATAGCAGGGCCAAGATAAGTAAGTTTGTTTCTGGGGTGAACAATAGTGTGGTCAATGAGTGCAGGTCCACGATGTTAAATAATGACATAAATGTAGCTAGGCTTATGACCCATGCTTAGAAGATAGAAGAGCAAAATATTAAGATGTGAGAGAAGAAGAATAAGAGAGCAATATAACGCCCCGAAAATGGGTCCTGAAGCATCACACGGTGCTTAAGGCTACAAGTAGCCCCAAGCTAACCCTTTGAGCCGTTTCATACCATTCAACACTCATCGATAGGATTACTATAATCAAACATCAAGATATTCTCTATAATATCATAATTCAAGATGAAAGAGATGCAGAAAGTAACAAAATACGACCTCTCCACAAGATTGATCAATCTAACCATCTAGTCTGACAAGCCTCTATTAAACTGTATAACACTAAGCCATTAGGACAGACCCCAACTGACCCTAATATCAGGGAATAAAATGATAACTCAAAATAAAAGAGTGAAATCTGAAATAACCAGTCCTCGAACCATGAGGACTCACCACTACAGAAAATGTAGACCAATGTGCTCGGAGAATCACGCCATGCCTGGGAATGAGCACCTATACCTACATTATAGGAAAAATTTAGCCCACGTATGAATACATGGGTCAGTACCATGGAATATGGACCGAGTATATGAGGGTGTATGCAAATTTTTATAAAAGTCCTATATCAAAAATATTCATAGGAAAATATGCATGCTGTAATAAGAGACTCACATAGCTCGAAATAAAATCATCATAATCACCATAGAGTAAAACACATTGGTGAAAACATGTGAGCCATTATAGTAAATCCCAATCACTTTCATAATCATTTTCAAGTCATCAAAACGAGTAGCTTTCATAACAATTCTCTTTAAGATATAGAAATATTCATCAAATTCTTCAAAAACGATAACTTTCTCAACTCACATTTTCAAACTATTACATTTTTCATCTCAATTAGAAGAATACACACACACACAATGGGAGTCTCTTACAACCAACATAATCCATTTGAGCTACATAGAGTCCAACATCTAACCCACGTTGGGGAGAGCTGTCCTATCCTTGCCATCGGAGTAAGACCTTAATCTTTTGTTCACTAGTCATCACTATATCAATCAGCCTTGAGATCACATCCTACGGGGGCACGTAGTTATAGGAAAGTACCAATCACAACTATACCTCCCACTCGGTGCTAAAAAATACTCCCGGACTGAGCTCAGATCATTTTAAAAGAAAATCCACAACAACGTAATTTAACAATTCATATCGGGAGCCATCATGCTACCCTTTTTTCATAATAAATCAACATGTAGATTTCTTTTCTCATTTGAGTTCAAAAATAACTCTTTCAAGACCAAAAGGTCAAATCATTCAAATATCAAGGTGTGTATAATACATTACTTCACCAAAGATCATAATCTCAAAGAGGGTTTAAATCCCATATATCAACACTTGAGCAAAACATTTCAAAATTCATACTTTGTATAGCAAACAAGTATAACTCATATGAAAATCTAGAAATTCAACTTGAAACATGATATTAACATCAAAACTCAAGGAATTTATCTTTAAGACATCACAAAAATATCATAGTTTCTTGAATAAGAATATAGGATAATAGTTTCCATCTCAAATTCATAATTAAACAAGTAAAATCACGTATCTTCGTAAAATAATACAAATTTTTGGGCACAAGAACGAAAGGATGTTCTTGTTGAAAACCTCACATACCTTTATGGTAACGGATTCGTTGAAAGATTGGACCCTCAATGTTGATTGTGTAACCCTAGTTTTTTTTCTCCTTTAGTGCTCTTGGATGATGAACTTAGATTGATAATAGGGTTATGATGTGTTTAGATTCTATTAAATTCATAAGGTTAAGTTTAGGGGTGTGTAAGGAGTGCCAAAAGACTTAATTGACCTTAAAATAACCCAAAAATAGAGTGTTTAAGTCACTTGAAACCATAAGATATGCGCCACATATGATATCGCCTATATTTACATAGGCGCCGCATATGATATCGCCTATATTTACATAGGCGCCGCATATGATATCGCCTATATTTACATAGGCGCCGCATATGATATCACCTATATTTACATAGGCGCCGCATATGATATCACCTATATTTACATAGGCGCCGCATATTCTATCGCATATACTTTCCAGTGGCCATCTGCGATTGGTTAGGCGATGCACTCTACTTCGTAAAGCCATAACTCCTAGCTCGGGAGTCGGATTTTGGTGAAATTGGTATCGTTGGAAAGCTAATTTGATTCTCTATAATGTTATGGGTAGAAATATACAGAAATACCACATATTTTATATGGGTGGAAGCTGGCGGGCAGGGATTTATCAAGTTATGCCTATTCAAAGATGACCCTTGCAAATTCAAACACTAAAACTTGATGGATTTCGAAACTCTTAGCTTGTACTACCTTAAGTGACTCATATAACCACACTTAACACATCATAAGATCTCTTATAACTAGGGTACTCTTGGTAATTTATGTGCCCAAATATGGCTTACAAAATTGGGGTTCTCACATATACGAACAATGGTTCGTTTTCTATCTTAGGAAAGTGCGGGGCATTACAATCAAGGACAGGTAGTTTCAAATTTTCTCAGCCTAAGTTAGAGAGAGAAAACCGTTCTCAGTTTTGTCCTAAGTCATCAGTTCCAGCTCCTTCTTCAGCTAGTGCTTCAGTGCCAAAATTCAGGGAAAGCAGCAGAGATAGGACGCCAGGCTCTAAGTCTCAGGGCAGTGTTAACAATGCCCGAACCAATCGTATTTGTCAGACTTGTGGCAAACACCATTAGGGTATTTGCAGAGCAGGCAACAATATTTGTTTTGGATATGGCAAGCCACGCTATAGAGTTAGAGATTACCCTCAGAGAGTTCCCAGAGTCAGTAGAACGATTCCTCAGCTCAGATCGATCGTCCAAATCAGTAGGGTACCACTTCCAGTGCTACTACTGGGAAATGCCCAAATAAACTTTATGCTCTCCAATCTTGAAAAGATCAGGAAAATGCTCCTGATGTGGTTACTGGTACATTACAGATTTTTCACTTGCATGTTTATGCTTTTTTAGATCTAGGAGCCTCATTGTCCTTTGTTCCTTCTTATATAGCAGTTGATTTCAAAGTCATCCCCAAAATTCTAGCAGATCCCTTTTTAGTCTCTGTCCTAGTAGGTAAAATTATCATAGCCCAGTGGGTATACAGGAACTGCCCAATTATGATATCTCAGAAAGTCACTTCAGCAGACTTAGTCGAATTAGAGATGACTAATTTTGATGTCATTCTTGGCATGGATTGGATTCATTCCTGCTATGCCACAGTCGACTGCAGAAATAGAGTTGTCCAATTTTAATTTCTGAATGAACCTATCCTAAAATGGAGGGGTAGTACTTTAGCTTTCAGAGCCATCTTGTTTCCTACCTTTGGGCAAGAAAAATGATATCTAAGGGATATGTCTATCATCTTATTTGAGTTAAGGACACTAGTTCTGAAAATCACAGTCTTGAATCAGTCCTAGTTGTAAATGAATATTCAGATGTCTTTTCCGAAGATTTTCCAGGAATTTCTCCCGAAAGGGAAATAGACTTCAGCATTGATCTTCTTTCAGATACTCAGCCTATATCTATTCCCCCATATAGAATGGTTCCAGTAGAACTCAGAGAATTGAAAGAGCAGTTGAAGAATCTCTTAGATAAGGGATTCATCAGACCCAGTATTTCCCCGTGGGGTGCACCAATCTTATTCGTGCAAAAGAAAGATAGTTCTCTCAGAATGTGCATTGATTACCATCAACTCAATAAAGTCATAGTCAAGAACAAGTATCCACTTCCCAGAATTGATGACTTGTTTGACCAACTTTAGGGTGCCAACTATTTCTATAAGATAAACCTCAGATCGGGCTATCATCAGCTCAGAGTCAGGGAATGTGACATTCCAAAAATAGCCTTTCGAACTTGGTATGGTTATTTTAAATTCTTAGTCATGTCCTTTGGTCTTACCAATGCCCCAGCAACTTTCATGGACTTGATGAACCGGGTGTTCAAGCAGTACGTAGACATATTTGTTATACTCTTCATAGATGACATCCTTGTCTATTCCCGCAGTGAGTATGATCATGCAGACCATCTTAGAATAGTGCTTCAGACTCTCAAAAATCATCAGTTGTTCGCTAAATTTAGTAAGTGTAAATTTTGTCTAAGGTCAGTAGCATTTCTTGGTCATATCATTTCTGTTAATGGTATTAGAGAGATCCTTAAAAGACCAAAGTAGTAAGAAACTAGACCAGACCTGTCTCTCCATCAGATATTAGGAGTTTCTTGGGTTTAGATGGCTATTACAGATGGTTTATTGAGGTATTCTCTTCTATTCCATCCCCTATGTCTATATTGACTCAGAAGAAAGTCAAGTTTCAGTGGTCAGATCCTTGTAAGAAGAGTTTTCAAGAGTTGAAGACTCAACTCACCTTAGCTTCAGTTTTGGCTCTTCCGGATAGTTCAGATGGGTTCATAGTGTATTGTGATACATCCATAGTAGGTTTGGGTTGTGTCCCATGTAGCATGGTAAGGTCATAGCCTACGCCTCCAAACAGCTTAAACCCCATGAGAAGAATTATCCAATTCATGATCTTAAGTTAGTAGCCGTAGAATTTGCCTTAAAGATTTAGAGGCATTACTTGTATAGTGTTCATGTAGATGTGATTACAAATCATAAAAGCCTTCAGTATATATTCTCTCATAAAGATCTTAACCTCTATCAGAAAAGATGGTTAGAGCTCTTAAAAGACTATGACATGAATGTCCTTTATCATCCGAGCAAGTCCAATGTAGTGGCCGACGCTCTCATAGACTGTCTATGGGTAGTATTGCTCATGTTGAGGACAGTAAGAAGAAGCTAGGTCAAAAAGTCCATCAGCTTGCTAGACTAGGTGTTCGCTTAGTCGATAAAGAAGAGGGTGATATATGGGTTCAGAGTAGTTCAGATCATCTCTAGTTTTTGAGGTGAAAGAAAAGCAAGGTAGAGATCCCAGTCTAGGCAGGTTGAAAGAGCCAGTCAAGGATCAGAAAGTAGAGATTTTCTACCAAGGAGTAGATGGTGTATTACATTGTTAAGGTGGTCTGTGTGTTCCTAGTGTAGATAACTTAAGGCAACGAATTCTTGCAGAAGTGCATGGGGTGCGTTACTCTATTCATTCAGGGGCTACAAAGATGTACCACGACTTGCGGGAGATCTATTGGTGGAGTGGGATGAAAAAAGATGTTGCAGAGTTTATAGCTAAGTACTCTACATATCAGCTGGTTAAGATAGAGCATCAGAAGCCTAGTGGGTCAATACAGGAGTTTAGTATTCCTACTTAAAAGTAGAAAAAAGTGAACATATACTTCGTGATGGGTTTACCTCGTACTCGTCATTAGCATGATTCAGTTTGGGTCATTGTAGATAGGATGACCAAATCAGCTTATTTTCTTCCAGTCCATACCTCCTATTTAGCTGAGGATTATGCCAAACTCTATATCAGGGAGTTGGTCAGATTACACGGTGTTTTGTTGTCTATTATCTCAAACAGAGGTACCCAGTTCACCTCTCATTGCTGGAAAGTATTCTAAAAGGGTCTTGGTACCCAAGTTCATCTCAGTACAACCTTCCATCCTAAGATAAATGGTTAATAAGAAAGGACCATTCATATTTTAGAAGATATGTTAAGGGCGTGTGCAATTGATTTCAAGGGTAGTTGGGATGACCACTTTCCTTTGATTGAGTTGGCATACAATAACATCTATCATTCCAGCATTCAAATGGCTCCATTCGAAACTCTCTATAGTAGAAGGTGTAGATCTCTAATCGATTGGTTCGAAGTTAGTGAGGCCTCAATCATAGGGTCTGACTTAGTATTTGATGCCTTAGAAAAAGTCCAGTTGATCAGAGAAAGACTCTAGGCTGCTCAGAGCCGACAGAAGTCTTATGTAGATGTGCACAGAAAGGATCTCGAGTTCAATATTGGTGACTATGTCTATCTAAAGATCTCTCCCATGAAGGGAGTGAAGATATTCAACAAGAAGGGAAAGCTCAGTTCCCGATATGTCGGTCCTTTCAAAATTCTTAGTCGCTTTGGTAAAGTAGCTTATGAAGTGCATAAGCTAGCCTCATTTCATCCAGTTTTCCATGTCTCTTTGCTCGAGTTGCCTTAGATCTAGCCTCATTTCATCTAGTTTTCCAAGTCTCTTTGCTCAAGAAGTGCATAGATGACCCAGCAGTTGTAGTCCCTATTTAGAGCATAGATGTTTAGAACAACCTCTCTTATGAGGAGATTCTAGTCGAAATCCTTGACTATTAAACTCATAGACTAAGGAACAAAGAAGTCCCTCTAGTCAAAGTTCTTTGGCAGAATCAGTCCGTTGAGAGAGCTTCTTGGGAAGCAGAAGTGGACATGCGTACCAAGTATTGTCACTTCTTCTCCATTAACTCAGACTCAGCCCAAGGTAACTATTCTCCTTAAGCTTTAAGTTTCATGTTCAGATTTCAGCCACAACTTGGTATCCAGTTCATGATCAGAATTCTACTATAAACTCGGTATCAATTACCATTGCATATTCAGTCATGCATTCATTTATCAGTTCAGTCATATAATCATGCATTGATATGCATTCTCATTGTGAGAAACTCAGTTCATCAGAACACTCAGTCATGTATTCATGAATCAGTTACACATGCACCAGCTATGTATGCTCAGTATGATGTATTTAGTTATCAGTCATGTCAGCCATAGAATCATGTTTCAATTATTCATGTTCAGTTGGTACGTCAGTTTGTCTTTTCTCCCCTCTCAGTCGGTCTCATTCAAGGACGAATATTCTCAAGGGGGAGATATTGTAAGACCCCATAAAATCCTAAAGCTTAATTCAGTCGTTTAAGCTTATCAAGGGGTCCCAGACTTAGAAAATTCTAGCTAGGTTCCCAGACTTAGCCTATTATTGGCTTTCAAAAGTTGGCTATCTCATTTTGCCATCTTAACATCCTTTAATGGTCCGTATTTTTATTAATTCATTATCAAGAAGGTCAATAGGTGTTTCTGGACAAGTTTTAAATTTTTTGAAACACGTTTAGATCATGTTCAGAGTCCCAAAACAGTGGACCAACGTGATCATAGCGCACCGCATCGCCAATTGTGTTGGTCAACATTTGTTCAGGCTACCAAAGCCAAAAATTTTGAGGCTCGACGTGATCATGGCGCGATGCATCGAGTATCGCATCGCAGTCATCAACGCGTCGCGTCGCTTGTAGCGTCGGCTCCCAATTTTTAGCCATTAAATAACCGCATCCTCTAGGGCAAAAGGGTTAATTTTCCACCCCTATATAAGTCTAAAACACGGGATTAAGCCTCAATTCAACCTAAATACACTTATCTCTCTCAAAATCCATCAAGAATAAGCTTAGGGTTTTCAAATGAGGATCCAATTTCAAGAATTTCACCATTTGTTTTCAAGAATCTTCCATCCAAGGTATGCATAGTGTTGATTTATAGATTCCTTTTATCCATAAAGCTCAAAAACCCTGTTTCAAATTATAAATCATGATGTTTATGTTGTGGGTTATTTTGTAACCATGTTTATCTTGTTGTACGATTCCCAAGTTGGAATCTTTATGTTTTTTTCATGAAACTACGTTAGCATGCAAGTTGAAATCCATGAATTGAGTTGTTTATGATGTGTAATTTGATGATTACACCTATGCCCTAAATTGTGCATGTATGGTGTTTGATAAAATGCCTAAGAGGATAGAAATTGTGTATTATAGCTCAATTGTAGCCCATATGATAAATGTATGTTTTACCATTATGTTCAAACGACTCTCACGCTATTGTGGTACAATGTAGATTTTTGTTGGAATGCTCATAGTGTTAGAGTATGAAATTATGACATTGACTCTATGCATTCCTACCATGTACAAGATTATGATAACCATGTACTTCATGGAATCCCCAACTTATTGTATTATGGATTGTTGGTCATGTATTTAAGAATGTCATGCCTTGTTAGTTTCCTTCTATCAAGTCCTGGGGGTACTTGTACCCGAAAATCTAGTTGTGTGCCTAAAGCCAGTGTCATGTTTTCAAGATACTCTCAGTCAAGCCATGATCCATAGAACTCAGTCAGTTATGTGACTCAGGAAAATTCAGTAATTCCAGAAACCTCTGAAAGCTCAGTAATTCAGTAATCTCAGTAGTATTCCGTCAGTCAACGAAACTCAATGAACTCAGTCCAGTTCAGTTCAAATAATCATGTTTAGTGTCTATTTAGATAGGTGTAGGATTTAGCACTGAGTAAACCCAAGGATGGGAACTCACCTACCAGTTGAGGGTGTGATTCTTAGAAGCAATTCTTGCGTTCCAGAACTATATAGCCAGCGTAGGTTGAGACATCAACCTGCTAGTCGAGGGTTGATGAGGTAGCTTAACCTGTCAGATAAGGGTCCCACCGTTCTCATTAGAGTACCTGCCAGATGAGGGTCACTCACAACTTATCCTTACCAGTGGAGCGGTATTGACATCCTTCCAATTGGGGCTACAGATTGGACCCCAACTCAGCTATATTGCTTTATTTGAGGCATGTCGGTTAGATGACTACTTCCCACAGTTACAGTTTTAGTCTTAGTCTCATTAATAGAACTCAAAACTGTCAGATACAGTCGCTCAGCTCAGTATGAAACTCAGCTAGTTCCATCAGAACTTAGACTGTCAGACACAGTAGCTCAGTATCAGTTATATCAGTTACTAGTAACTCATGTTATCATCATTCGGACTCAGTAGTCAGTATCATTACGAATTTAATTGCAGTCACTTATTCATACATGTATTCTCACGTTCATCTTATACAGTCAGTTAATATTGTTCGTGCCTTCGGACCCTTTGCATTCAGCCTACCTCACTTGTATACCGGAACACTCAATCGTACTGATGCATTTGCGCTATGGTGTTTTATACCATAGGTTCAAAGGTGCGAGCTCCAGATCATCCTTAGTAGATCAGACGTTCAGCAGCCAGACTAGCAATGAGTCCTTATCATTCGAGGATAACATAATTATTTTATTACTTTATTATTTCAGTAGTTCGGAGTTAGTTGGGGATATGTCCCATCAACTCCATAGTTTTTAGATAGTTTAGAGGCTTCCAGACTATAGTATGTTCAGACAGTTTATTTTAATTTTCGTTTTGGTATTGATATACCGTACTCTCAGATGCTATGTTTTACCAGTTATTTGAACCTTATGGCCTCTCTGACTTTATTTTCGCATTTATACAATATATTATGCAGTGTTCAGGTACAGATATCAGTCATGGGTTAGTTTGTGGCCTTTCGGGGTCTTGAGCACTATTAAGCATTTCAGGTACCAGATTTGGGGCATTACAAATTGAAATAGAAGAAAGAGTATTATAAAGCACATTAATTAAAAATTTAAATTGTTTTAAAAATATAACTGACTATCAATCCACAAAAGTTTGAACAAGGAGAGTAACATATATTATTTGAAAAGGACTAAAAAGTATTATAAATTACAATATTTAACAGCTTAAAATATCTAAAAAATAATTTTTATATATGCCAAAAATATACTATAGATCACAATAATTAATAACTTAAGAAATTTAAAAGATATAAAATATTTGGTTGACTCTCAAAATTATATCAGTGCCACTTAAATTGGAATAGTTAAAAATATAATTGACTATCAATTTGACAAAAGTTTGAAAAGAGTAACATGTATTATTTGAAAATTAAATAAAAAATATTATAAATTACAATAGTTAACAGCTTAAAATATCTAAAATAAATTAATTTTTTGTATATTTTAAAAAAAATAAAAAATATTATAAATCACACTAATTAACAACTTAAAAATTCTAAAGATATAAAATATATGGTTGTCTCTTGAAATTATATCAGTGTCACTTAAATTAGAATAGAAAGAAGGTATTATGAATGTCAATAATTAAAAACTTAAATTATTTTTAAGAATATAATTGACTATCAATGCCACAAAAGTAAAACACAGAGGTAACATGTATTATTTGAAAATTACATAAAAATAATTATAAATTATGACAGTTAACAACTTAAAATATCTAGAGCATATTATAAATAGGATTGATTATCTAAATTCTATTTATGTCACATAAATTGAGATAAAAAGATAACATATATTCGGCTCATGCTGACATGGGCCTTCGGTATCTAGTATATATATAAGAGTGAATGGGAGAGCAGCTTAGGGTCATGCTGCTTGTCGACCGTTCAGCTGCTTGCTCCGTAATTTTACTATATTATCCCTAAATAATTATTATATATCGTTTAAATATTAAAAAATTAATAATATTTTATAAAAAATAATATTTATCACATGTCTATTTCAGCTGCTTCAACCGTAATTTCACTATATCACCCCTAATTAATTATTATAAGTCATATATGTATAAAAAAATTAATATTAAAAATTATTATAAAGTTATCTAAGTATTGAAAAAATTAATAATATTTATTGTTAAATTAACTTGATGTCTTATATGAGGCTCACTTAATTTTTTTCCACAAATATCTTTTTATAATAAATTATTATAAAGTCATTTAAGAATTAAAAATTAATAATATTTATTGTTAAATTAACTTGAAGTCTTATATGAGGCCCAATTAATTTTTTTCCACAAATTTTTTCTTATAATATTTTGTTATATCAATTTTAATTAGTTATTAGGAATCATTTAAAACATCTATTTCGCTGCTTCAATCATGATTTTATTATATCACCAATAGTTAATTATTATGCCATCTAACAATTGTGACACTTAAATTGGAATAGAAAAAAAGTATTATAAATCATAAAATTTTAAAAATTTAATTATTTTTAAAATATAATTTATTATCAATGCCACAAAATTTTAAACAAGGAGAGTAACATATAGTATTATTTGAAAATTACATAAAAAGTACTATAAATTATGTTTAAAATATATGAAAAATAATTTAATTTGTTATATATTTTTTTTAAAAGTACGTGAAAATATATTATAAATCACAATAACTAACAACTTTAAAAATTTTAAAGTCAATTTGCCTGCTTTGGCACAACTTCATTGGTTTTTTTCCTTGCCTTCATTTTGTTCATCCATTTTAATTTGTTTGTATTATTTTTTTAATTTGTTATATATTTTGAATAAAATACACAAAGAAACTTGTAAATCATAATAATTAATAACTTAAATTTTTTTAAACATACAAAATATTTATCTGACTGTCGAAATTCTATCAATGAACTTAAATTGAATTACAATATTTAATAGCTTAAAATATTTTTTAAAAACAATTTTTTATATATTCCAGAAAAATACACAAACAATACTATAGATCACGATAATTAACAACTTAAAAAAATTTAAAATATAAAATATTTGGTTGACTCTCTAAATTATCAGTGCCGCTTAAATTGAAATAGTTAAAAATATAATTGACTATCAATTGCACAAAAGTTTAGACAAGAAGAGTAATATGTATTATATGAAAATTACATAAAAAAAAAAGTGTTATAAATTAAATAGTTAACAATTTAAAATACCTAAAAATAAAAAAGTTGAATCTGTTATATATTTAAAAAAAATGCAGAAAAAACTATAAATCATAATAATTAACAACCTAAATTTTTTTAAAGATGTAAAATATTTGGTTGACTCTCAAAACCATAGCAGTGCCACTTAAATTGAAATAGAAAAAAGATATTATAAACCTCAATAATTAAAAATTTAAAATATTTTGAAATAATAATTGACTATTAAAACTGCAAAAGTTTGAATAAAGAAAGTACCATATATTATTTGAAAATTATATAAAAAGTATTGTAACTTATGACAGTTAATAACTCTATCTGTCTATCTATCTATCTATCTATCTATCTATCTATCTATCTATCTATCTATCTATATAGTGTGTGTGTGTGTGTGGCAATTAAATTTAAAATAACAAAATTACATATCGAAAAAGAATGCAATCTTCAACCATACACAATTTATATAACAACTTATAATTTCAAACTTATCAACTAACTTCATATACTTATTCAACGTTATATTTTATCTTATTGCAACATGTTGTTTTTGAATGTTAATTGTACTTTTTAAAACATGTATAACTATTTTTTTTCATTGAAAATTATAAAGATATTTTTGTATGTTTGATAATTTATTACTTTAAAATTAGCATTTTATATGTATATATATATGTATATATATGTACATGTATATATATACATATACATATATATATATATATATATATATATATATATATATATATATATATATATATATATATATATATATATATATATATATATATATATATATATATGTGTGTGTGTGTGTGTGTGTGTGTGTGTGTGTATATATAAGCACTTATTTCCTCCAAACGTATTCATAGAAAACTTTACTAATTGTTAACATAGTATGTATACTAATATTTATATTCGCGGGATATACAAACATTATTAAAAAAAGTAAAAATTAAATTTTTTATAAATTATTTAACATATTGACTTATATTTATTTATTGTATTTTATTCAATAAAATTTAATTCAAATTATAATCTTTACATTGTCTATCCCTCTTTCAATGATTTCTACACATAATATTTAAATGAGTTTTCTAATTTAGCTTTTTATCTTTAATTAATTAATGCCACACTTATCCAACACATGGAATATAAATTAGTCTAGATTTTTTTATTTTTATAAAAAACGATGATACTTTGGCGACAATAATTAATATGCATACACTAATAAAAATAGAGATATTAACAATTTTAACATTTTTAAAGTTTTTGTTATTGGAAATTTTATTTTATTTTATTTTTGAAATTTTTTAAAATATTTTAAACTTGATATGTTAAGTCATAAAGTTCTTATAATTTTTATATTTTTAATACAAAATAAAAAAATTAAAATTTAAAATTCATATCTATGTATAAATTCAAATTAAAATAACCGAATGTTGTAGAAGTGTGATTCCCTTATGATAAAACACTTTAATTTGGATTTAAATTTATGTTGTTGATGTTGACACACAATTTTTTCCCACCTTTCTTTTAAATCATCTCTTTGCGCTTCTAAATAATTTTGATAGCTCGAATATATGTATATATATATATATATATATATATATATATATATATATATATATATATATATATATATATATATATATATATATATATATATGATATTCCTATAATTAGGAGTTTATGAAAGTCCTGCAACTATTTGTATTTTTAAAACTAAGAATCATCGATATTATTATTATTATTATTATTATTATTATTATTATTATTATTATTATGATGATGATGATGATGATGATGATGATGATGATGATGATGATGATGATGATGATGATGATGATGATGATGATGATGATGATGATTATGGTTATATGTTAAATTAGCGTTACATTTCCTAAATTTTCGCAAAAAGATATTTACTTTAATTGAATAAGTATTTTGTGACTTCCTTCTTTATAAATATTATCGTTTTATCATGGAAGTTTGTTTAAATATTTTTATTTTAATTTCAAATGATCTTTGTCATTTATTCGGATATTTGTAATATGTTTTATTAAAAGTGTTATCTAAATTAATTTAGAAAGCCCAAAAAACATAAGAAAGAACAACTAAATTTCAAAAATAACAACTATAGAGCCTTAATTGTAACTTTTATTACAATAGTTTCATAATTACGAAAAATAGCAAATTATATTATGTATTTAATTAAACTTTTTCTATACAAATACATATACAACAAGATTTACTGTCTTTATTTTACTCAAATTAGTTGAGTTAAATAAGAAATAATTATCCCATCTAATTAAATTTTCATAAATTACTCTTATTTAAATTTGTAGATTTCTTTTCCAAATCAAACTCAAATATGAAGATTATTATTTTCATGATCTTCAAAATTTAAAAATATCATTGTCTTATATCTCTAACTATTTTTTCTTGTTAGTTTTTTCATTTTTTATCCTTTTTTCTAATTTTAATTTCTTTTTCTTTCCACGTTATTTTCTCTCTTCTACTTCTCTTCTTTTTTTCCTTTTTCCTTTTTTATTTATTTTTTTCTTTTTTCATTTTCTTGTTTTTCCTTTTCTCATATATTTTTTTCATTTTCTTCTTCTTCTTCTTATTTTTTTCCGCTTTTATTTTTATACTTTTATTTCTAGTTTCTATTTCTCTTTCTTTTTTTATTTTTTCCCTTTTCACTTTTTTTTTCAAATTTTTATTTTTCATTTTTGTTTTTTTTTTCTATTTTTTTACTTTTTTTTTTTTTTTACTCTTCTATCTCTATATTTTATTTATAAAAGAAAAATATCTATATCATATATACATATTCAAAAAATATAAAAAATAAATAGACATACAGATCTACATGTGTATTTACGGTAAAAAACATACATATATATCTGCATATGTATTTACAGAAATACATATCTGACTCACGTGTATATATAAACATATTGGACACAAAGTCTCTATAACAAAAATGACAATTATATACATATACATATAGGTAATAAAAAAATACATGACACATATCTTAAACAGTAAAAGAAAACAAATAAGTACATATGTTACCCTCTAAAATGACATAGTATGTACAGTTTAAAAACAAATCCAACATTGCATAAAATACATATAGCTCTGCATATGTATTTACAGAATACATACCTGATCCATATGTATATTCTTATTTTATATAAGTTACCTTTGTATTTCGCAAATATATATGAAGATATATAATATAGTTATGTTTGTTACTGTTTAATATGAATATGATATATATTTCGTAAATACATATGTATGTTTTGTACTGAAATACATATTCAAATCTGTATGACTATGTATTTTGTATGTTTTTAAATATGTGTATGTGATATACATATTTGTCTTTTCAAAATAAAAGTTAGAGATAGAAGAGTAAAAAATGAAAAAAAATAAAAATATAAAATGAAAAAAAGAGAAGTGAAAAAGAAAAGAAAAGAAAGAAAGAAAAATAGACTATATTATTATTATTATTATTATTATTATTATTATTATAATAATAATAATAATAATAATAATAATAATAATAATAATAATAATAATAATAATAATAATAATAATAATAATAATAATAATAATAATAATAATAATAATAATAATAATAATAATAATAAGATGATGATGAAAAAAAAAGGTTAAAAGATATGACTATATTTGGGGAGGTGAAATAGTGGAGTGAAAATAAGAAAATGTAAAGTAGCGAGAGTAAAACATATACTTGCCTAATTAATGAGTAAAATAATGCTACTCTTGCTATAAACTGTAATTTTACAAAAGTGTTGGTATTTATTGTAATTATAGTCTTAAATAAACTACTTTCTGTAATTTTTTCATTTTTAAATCAACTCATTTTATAATATTCTTGAAATTAGGCACAATTTCAAGATATGATCATAAAGCCCACTTTTTCTCTCCTCTTCTCCACCTCGACACCACGTGGATGTCACGTTTGCGCCACATGAGGCGCCAAATCGTCATAACACACACCAAACACACTCCTTTTGCACTCCTTCCACACATGGCGCACGTTTGGCCTCCTTTGCCACATGTATTTATGTTATTGGCTAACCAAACTTAATTAATTCTCAATTATAGCATATTACCTATTTTGTCCTTAATCTAAATTTCCTCTCTCTTATGCAAAACACGGTTTCCCTTCCAAAGAAATCTCAACGTTGTCTTTTTCCTCTTCGAGCAACAATACAGACCTCTTTCACCATGTGTTAATTTTGCTTCTCCATTTTTGTGATGAATCCTGTCAATCACGTGAAGATCAATTGGAGAAAAATTCCAGCGTTTGAATTTCAGACGTTCAAATTTGAGGAATCCAATTCCCGTTCAAATTTGAGGAATCCAATTCCCGCTCAAAGGATTAACCCCAACAAATATGCTATAAATACTCATGTTTGGAAGCCTAAAAGAAGAGGGAGGATCCACGAATTTTAAGTCACAAGACATAGCAAAGTTTTTTCTTTTCTTTTTTCACAAACGTCCAGCCCTCCAATCTGTCTCTGGGTTTCGATATTCTTTGCACGATCCGAGTCTGAAATCGTAAAGTTTTGAGTGTGATTTTGCGATCTAAAGTCCCTGGTCCACTGCCGCATTAAAGATCAGTCTATTGAAAAATTTAAATTATTTCTCTTATGATACCTATTAGTTGATGTATGTATGCATTATATGCTAAGTATCTAAGAAACCATATTATCAGAAAGTTATTGTGTTGTTAGTGTATTAATCAAAATCGTGTTGGATAAGGATTTATTGCCTTAGTGTGCGTATACGATGTTCTGATTATGATTACATATATACAAAAGGCCTCTAAACCAATAGACATTGATTTTCACTTTAAAGCGTTTGTGTCCTTGCGTTTTGTTTCCATCTCAATTGAGACTTTATCTTTCGAGCATGTTCCGGATTTCGTCTGTTAAAGATTTCCAACGCATATGGATGAAGTGGAAGCCGCCGATACTAGCACTATAGTTACGGGTTATTGCTAAGTCTGTTGCATTGTCTAATAGTGAAGTAGTTAATTAGTTGCAAGGAGTAGGTAATTAGTTATAACTAATTGCCAGCTAGGACACTACAAGTTGAGAAGCTTCCAGATGCTTCTAGATACTTTGTATAAATTCTATAAATAAGACACTAAGTCAGCTAGGAATAAAAAGTGTAACTTCCAATTCTCACCATTACATAATAAACATTTTGATCATCTTCTTCTTTCTCTTGTGAGCTATTCTAGCTATGAAGTAGTGTGAGTACCCACGTTATGTAGCAGATTTTATCATCGTCGTTGTTTGACTTCGAGTTTAGACCGGTGATGAAGCACTCCCCTTCACTGTCCTGCAATAGGTTATATTTGCCTGTCTTTTCCTTTATCTTGGCTCTGTGATAAATGTTGTGCGAAAAGTACTTATTTTATTACCATGACCAAGTCATGAAGATAGATTTACATAAAGGAAAGGAGCATTATTATGGTTTAACGTTTTTGCCACTTGCTTAAAAAATACGGACAAGGGTCTAATATACCCTTCAACTATTCAAAATAGTATATAAATACCTTTCTTCCACCTTAGACTCAAAAATAATATCTATTTGGCTCAAAAATATCTTTAATGTATTAGAAATGGCTCAAAAATGTCCTTCCTATGTTGGTTCAAAAATACCCCTCCATCCACCTATTTGGATAAAAAATGTCCTTAACATTAAATTTAAGTCCCCAAATGTCTCCTCTTTTGTATTATATTATTTTTTTTAGTTTCACGTTGGGGTAAGTTTTTTGTAATTACAATTTTTTAATTATGATATTATATATTTTTTGGTGGAATAGATATACATTAATTAGTATATTATTTTTTTGGTTTCACGTAGTGATGGACTTTTTTTAGTTACAATTTATTTTATTATTATATTATTTTGGGTTTTTTTTAATTACAACTTTTTATTATTATATTATTTCTGAATTTTTTTAATTATAATTTTTTATTATTATATAGTTTTTGTGGGTTTTACGTCAGGGGTGGAGCTTTTTTTTCTAATTATTATTTTTTTAGTTTTAGGTTGGTACCAAGTTATCAAGTAATTTATGGTACATCATAATAGCTATATTTATGGTGATTTTTGTTTTTTCAAGAAATATATTTTTTCTATTTTAGGACTCTTAGTTATATTTTAGGACTCTTAATTTTTCTATATGTTTCGGGTTTCATATTTATATATTTTAGGACCCTTAATTTTCCTATATGTTTCGGGTTTCATATTTATATATTTTAGGACTCTTAATTCCATTCTATATATTTATTTAAATAAAAATTAAAGGAAAAAGATTAAATGATTTCATCTATTGTAAAGTCTTCTAAGGAGAATGTTATTTTTTTAAAAAGTTTTTTTTTTTTTTTGGTTTTACGTAGGGGTGTTTTTTTTAATTACATTTTAATATATATAAGGAAAAAGATTAAATGATTTTATCTATTGTAAAGTCTTCCAAGGAAAAAGTTATATATATATATATATATATATATATATATATATATATATATATATATATATATATATATATATATATATATATATATATATATATATCATTACTATTTTTCTTTGTATTATTACTATTTTTATGGTTTCATGTTGGAGAAGGATAGAAGTGTAAAATATTATGCATTCTTACCGAAATTAAATAAAGACTTAAATTACTTTCAAGCTTCTTTTTTTTTATATAAAAAGTTCAAAACCTAAAAAGAACTAAAAGTCTTCAAAATTTTACCTAAAATATATTTTCTAATATTGGAGCACACATAGATAATCATTACCTATGAGAATATTTGTCCTTTGCTAATTATTCTATTTAAGAAAATCTTTTCTAATTTTGCACTTAAACATTAATTAATTCTTTTTAAATTTGTATATATAACTAAAAATAATAGTGAAAAGAGGACCATTAAATTGTGAATGAATTTGAGTCTAATTACATGTGGACCAGTAAAAATAATGTCATGTATTTAATTTAAATAAAATTATATTTCACATTAGAATTCGTTAAAAGGAGGAGACATTTTTGAACTTAAATTTAATGTTAAGGCATTTTTGATCCAAATAGGTGGATGGAGGGGTATTTTTGAACCAATAGAGGAAGGAGGGCATTTTTGAGTCATTTCTAATACATTAAGGGTATTTTTGAGCCAAATAGATAGATGAAAGAGTATTTTTGAGCCTAAAGGTGGAAGGAGAATATTTATGTACCATTTTCAATAGTTGAAGGATATATTAGACACTTTTCTGTAAAAAATATTCTAAGCTTATATCTTTTTTTTTTTAAAAAAATAATAATAAGAGAAAGGGGGAATTATTTGATACCATCTTTTGG
This sequence comes from Capsicum baccatum var. pendulum, assembly GCA_030864225.1. Classification (NCBI taxonomy): domain Eukaryota; kingdom Viridiplantae; phylum Streptophyta; class Magnoliopsida; order Solanales; family Solanaceae; genus Capsicum; species Capsicum baccatum. The sequence continues at coordinate 253,239,924 of CM061555.1, forward strand.
TAATACTAGCAGCTAAAAATAATTTTTCAGTTGGCCACTAGTCTCAAAGTTTGAACAAAGTTTGCTAAGTACGTTTTTAGCGACTTGTTTTAAAAGTTCTAATCTCTTCCTTCACAATAATTACTCTTTTTAGTTATTTTCATAACATGATTTTTTTATTAACTTAAGTTTGGTCGGTTAACTGTAGTTTTGCGGTTTCTATATGATGCCTAATTCATTTCTTTTAGGATAATTAGAATCCTTACCTAGAATTGCTAGTTAAGTTGACCTTAAAATGAAGTCTTTAATCGCTTTAATCACATAGTTTATAATAGGTGTCCTAATTCACCGTAAAACTAATTAGGTGGCGACTTCCTTAATAAACTTAGAATCTATGGTGAGTTCTTAAATTTCTTGGAGAAGGGTTTTGGGTTTGTTCTTGAGGAAATTACCACTTACCCATATGATATTTATTTAAAAAATTTGAAGGAACTTTTAAGTGTTGAATAAACGAACCGAAAATTTTTATTACAATATATGAAAAAGTATTCTGTTGGGAGAAGTTTAAAAGCCTTGTTGGTAGTATCATTTTTTTGGTATGTATTTTGTTTGTTTCTTTGTTGTTTATGTCGTTATTGATGTTGTTGGTGGGGTTGGTGTTGTTGGAAGTTGTGGTATGGTGTTGTTGATTATGTTGGAACAAAGGATGTTACTTCTTTGTTGTTGATGATGTTGGAACAAATGTTGTTGTTTCTTTGTTGTTGATATTTTTTATTTGTTGTTTCTTTGTAGTTTACGCTGTTGTTGATGTTGCAACAGATGGAGCAACTTTTGGAACAAATCAAACCACCCGCAAGGCTGGTTTGATGTATTTCAACAGACTCTAAATCTATTACAACAGACTCCACATATTTTGTAACAGACTCCACATCTTTTGCAATAGAATCCACATATATTGCAAAAGACTCCACATCTATTGCAACATACTTCATATCTGATGCAACAGACTTTACATCTGTTGAAAAGATGAATAATATTTTTTTTGTGACATTAGTTTTTTTTCTCTTTTTTGTAGATAGAAGGAACTGCTAGTTGATCAACTTTTGCTTGACCATCACAAGAGGCTTTAGTAAAGATGGGTTCGGAGAAATAAGTTACATGTAGATGGAACCATGTCATATGTGGGAGGTATGTATAACTGATAATGTTATCGTAGAAACACAAATAGAGTACACTGATTTTGTGAATTCTATTTTTATCGATTAGTCATAGATTATTCAAACAAGATATCTGCAATTTTATAGTTAAGTTTGGTAGGTCCAAACTAATAAGGATGAGGGACCATGAATATGGTTCTGATACCCTGTTAAGATTTAATGTCGATTTGTTGCTCATGTTTATTTGTCAAGCATTGTGAAGGAATCTAGTTTTGGTGTTGTTGTAAAGAGATTCAATAGTGATTGGACTAACTTTTAGGGTGCATTGAACTCTAAGAAGGCCTTCGAATCCTAGCACTGCATCTAACAAGAATGGAAAACCAATATAGTTATTGCCCTAGCCCAAATTTTTATGGTTGGGTTGCTCGGGCTGATAATTATATGCCAGTAAGTGCGTTAGGAGAAGGCCTTTGAGGGAAAATGGGTGGTTGATGAAAGACTATATTATCTAAGCGCTAATTGAAGAAGAGACATAGGGTAGAAAGTAACTTCAAGCGAATTTGGCAGTTGGAATTATTTCAAAACAACTTGAGAAATCTGAATCAAGTGCAAATATATAAATGTATCCGGTAATGTAAATTCGTTTGCTGTCTCTCTGAAAGAAAATTATTTCAGATGGATACTTTGCTAGGGAGATGCAACTAGGTAGCGTGGTTGGGATTATCACCTAGATAGAAAACAACAGAAGACCAAGAAAGCAGCCTTACGGGTATCAAGGGTTGTAATAATATACAGTAACTCTAGAAAACTTCCGCCAACAACAACGACAGTTAAAGTAAAGAATCTAAGCGAAGACGGCAATTTCTGAATTTAAAATTTCATCCCATGCCTTCTTGTTTGTGGTTCTAATTAGGTCCACTACTATTGATCTGATCAGAGCCACAAACGTGATTGAAAGATAGATTAAGTATCATTACTTCCTTAGCAATATGGATTAATTGATTGTGTTTTATAGCCTTAGCACGCTTTCAACATTTCTTGGAGAAGATCAGAGGCTTGCTATAGTAAATGAATCCCGATAATTTTCAAGCTTGCCTCCAGCTTTCTTATTCTGTATTCAAGCTGGTCGCTGTCGTCTTTGAAGTTGGTCAAGATTTCCTAATCTCTTGTGAGCTCGATCAGGAACACCACCTTCAAAGTTATGGCATTTTAGAAGGCCTTCAGAACACTTTCTTCAGAAGCCTTAGAGGATACATGGAGGGTAGTTGTGGTTGTTTTAGGTCAAAATATGTTGATGCACACTCAAGATGTGTTCCCAATTGTTAAACAACTCACTTTTATCGAGCGTTGCTCAATGCAGATTACTTAACCAATTTGATTAATTAATAAGCAATGAGTTACATTGCGTGTGATCTAAACAACTCTACCAAGCCTATCAAAAGTTGCGTAACTCCAGGCTCATTATACTATAAAAAAAATTGTCTCGAGTTAGTGCACAAATCAAACAATCTCAATCTCTCAGCCTTTCTGATGATCGCCCTTCTCCAATATAGATGACTAGATATCTGCTATGCAAAAGTCTACACTGTCGCCAGAAATGCTTGCCAGGGCAAAAGGTCTTCTGAAGGCATCATCAGTAATCTCTCAATACCAAGTGATATTGAAAAATTACGGTGTAGACTTTTGCATAGAAGATATCTTGTCATCTATAATTGGAGAAGAGCGATCAACAGAAAGGCTGAGAGATTTAGCTCATTTAATTTGTGCACCAACTCTGTCAAATTTTTTTGATAGGGCAATGAGCTTGTAGTTACGTAACGTTTGATAGGCTTGGTAGAGTCGGTTTAGATCATACGCTACATAACTCCTTGCTTATTAATTTATAAAATTAGTTGAGCAAGCTGCATTGAGCAATGCTCGATAAAAGTGAGTTGTTCAATGGTTGGGACCACATCTTGAGTGTGCATAAAAATATTTTGACCTAAAACAAACACAGCGACCCTCTGTGTATCCTTTAAGGCTTCTAAAGAAAGTATTTTGAAGGTCTTCTTACATGCCACAACTTTGAAGGTAGTGTTCCTGATCGAGCTCACAAGAGATCAGGAACTCTGTACCAACTCCGAAGATGGCAACGACCAACTTGAATACAGAATTAGCAAGCTAGAGGCAAGGTTGAAAATTATTGAAATTCACAAACTAGAGTAATCCTCTGATCTTCTCCCAAAAATATTGAAAGCATGCTAAGTTAAGAAAACACAATCAACTAATCCATATTGCTAAGGAAGCAATGACACTCAATCTGTCTTTCAATCTTATTTGTGGTTTCGATCATGTCAATAACAGTGGACCTAATCAAAACCACAAATAAAAAGGCTTGGGATGAAATTTAAAATTTAGAAATTGCCGCCTTCGATTAGATTCCTTACTTTAAATACAGTTGCTTTTGGCATAAGTTTTCTAGACTTACTGTACATCATTTTAACCCTCGATGCCCGTAAGGCTGCTTTTTTGGACTTCTATTATTTTCTATCTAGGTGATAATCCCGATCACGCTACCTAATCGCAGCTCCCTATAAAAGTGTCCATCTACATTATTTTTCTTGTAGAGAGACAACAGAAAAAATTACATTGTTGGATACACTTTCATATTTGTACTTGATTCAGATTTCTCATGTTGTTTTACAATAATTCCATCGTCCAGATTTGCTAGAAGTTACTTTCTACATTATGTCTCCTCTTCAATTAGCTATCAGATGATATAGTCTTTCATCAACTCCCCTTTTCCTCGCAGGCATTCTCCTTCGGCTCCTTCTAGCGTATCTTCTATATAAATTTGTGCCAGGGGAATTTCAATTGGTTTTCCATTCTTGTTTGATGCAGTGCAGGCTTCGAAGGTGTTCTCAGAGTCAAATGCATACTTAAAGTTAAGTCCAACCGTTATTGGTTCTCTGCAATAAAACAAAATATTGATACCTTCTTAAAACTTAACACACATAAACACGAGCAACAACCATCAGTAATTCGTAATAGGGTATCTGCACCATCTTCATGAGGTCCTCAACCTTGTTAATTGGAACCCATCAAACATAGATGTACAATGCAGGATCTTGTTTGAATGATCAGTGCCTAATCAGTTAAAAACAACATTCACAATAACATTGTACTTTATGTGTGTTATCTCGGTGACCTTATCAGTGATACTTCTTAACTCACACACATATGGTAGTTGATCCATCTGCACGTACCTTATTCTTCATAGCCCATCTATGGCTTAAATTGAATAAGCAGATGACTAGCAAGTTACAAAACATGCCACATCTGTTTGAAAAGCAAACTGATATATCCATCTATTACAATAGATTGTCAATATGTTGTAAGTTATCTGACAGATGGAATATATTTTGGAAAAGTGTATTACCCCGTAGTTCTACCTAGCTTGAAATCATCCCACGAATGTTAAAAACTTACTTTGAAAGATGAATCCACTTTTATACACGTAGAATTTTTAAAATTTTCACTTTTTGTTGAGTGAAAAATTGAATAAGCTTTCTGTCGATACCTACTTCATCAAAATCCGGTATCAGGGTAGAAAGTTATGACCAAAATACAAAAAGTAGTCAAAATTGCATAGGTGCGACGGTGAGAGCCGACGGACCGCCAAGCTAGCGACGCACCATCGCCTAAGCTGTCACAATGGAGGAAGTGAGACCACATTCTGCCTAAGGGCGACGACTCAGGCCAATAGACCGTCGAGCTAGCAATGGATTGTTGCCTAAGCCATCGTAGGTGAGACAATGAACCCCTATTATACCCAGGTACGACGGTCAGGACCGACGGACCGTTGACCTAGCGATGGACCGTCGCACCCATTATCGCATATTTTGTTCTGCTATTTTAAGTCATTTTTAAAAAGGGATTTTTGGTGTTTTACCACCCTTTCTAATACCTAATAATATCAGATCAAGGCTCATAAGTGCATTATACATCTACAAAATCAAATTAAGGTATTCTCTCAAAGATAATCCCCAAGAACAAGATCCAAATCATTCTTCAAGAAACTAAGAGATTCAAGTTCTTCAAGTCCAAGGACTTAAAAGAAACTCACAATCAAGGTATGCCATGTTTTAATTCATGGGTCCCTTTCACCTATGAAGCTCAAGAATCTCTTTTCAAAATTCAAGATTTGTGTATTTATGAATGTTCATGATTTAAATTAAATTTAAAATTCATGTTCATGATGTTGTGGGGTTTTGATTCATGTTTTGAAATACATGTTCCAATGATTGATCCCAATATGTGATGATTTGCTTAGTATTCATGATAAACCTTCAATTTACAAGTTGATTGATGTATCCGTGATTATTAGATGTGTGGATGATTGTATAACCAAAGCATGCTTCCCATGTATTTGATTAAATGCCTATGTGAAAGAAAAGTGCCATACTAGTATGATAATATGAAATCCCCATTCATGTACAAGTTCATGCATGTCAAGTGTTTGATGAAATGTCTTAGTCAATGAATTATGGATATATGTGTAGCCATTATGGTGCTTTAGAACTTGTACCTCATGAAATCACCATCTTATTATATTATGGATTGTTTATGTTGGTCATGTATTCAAGAAAGTCATGCTTTGTCAGTTTCCTTCTATTGAGTCCTGGGGTTACTTGTACCCAAAAAATATAGCTGTATGCCTAGAGTCAGTGTTATGTTTTTACGATACCCTCAGTCAAGCCATGATCCATTGAACTCAGTCAGTTATGTGACCCAGGAGAACTCAGTAATTGAGTAATATCAGTAGTATTCCATTAGTCTATGGAACTCCATGAATTCAGTTTAGTCCAGTTCAGTTATTCATGTTTAGTGTCTGTTCAGATGGTAGTAGAAATTAGCACCGGGAGAACCCAAGGATGGGAACACACAAGGTCAGATGAGGGTGTGATTCTTAGAAGTTATCCTTGCATTCCAGAACTATGTAGCCAACATAGGTTAAGACATTAACACTGTCAAATGAGGGTTGATAAGGTGGATAAGCACTGTCAGATGGGGGCCCTACCATTCTATTTTTAGGACACTGTCAGATGAGGGTTACCCATAACTTGTCCTTACCAGTGGCATGGTATTAACACCCTTCCAATTGCGGTTACAGATTAGACCCTAACTCAACTATAATGCGTTATTTGGGGTATATCGGTTAGATAAATACTTTCCACATTTTAAGTTATAGAATCAGGACTGTCAAATATAGTCATTTAGTCCTTTAAAAGAACTCAGATAGTTCTTCAGGTTTCAGGACTGTTAGATACAGTCAACTTAGAACAGTAAGAAACTCAGCTAGTTCTATTAAAACCTAGACTGTTAGATACGGTCGCTCAGTATCAGTTATTTCAGTTATACAGCTATTAGTATCTCATGTTATCAGTACTCAGACTCAGTAATCATGTTATTATGAACTCAGTTACAGTTACTATGTATTCATGCATGTATTCTCACGTTCATGTTATCCAGTTAGTTAGTATAGTTCATGCATGTGAACCCTTTGCATTCAGCCTACATCACATGCATACTAGTACATTCAATTATACTAATGCATTTGTGCTATGGTGTTTTACTTTACACCATTGGTTTTGAAGAACGAGCCCCAAAGCACCTATAGCATTTCAGCGTCAACAGTCAGAGATAGCAGTGAGTCCTCATCCTTCAAGGACATGATTATTATTTTATCATTTCAGTATGCAGTTTATTTTAGTAGCCAGAGTTAGTTGAGGACATGTCCCATCAACTCCTTATTCAGATAGTTTAGTTTTAAAGGTTTTCAGACTACAGTATATTCAAATAATTTATTTTAGTTCATGTTTTGGTATTGATATACCATACTCTCAGATAGTGTGTTTTATCTATTTTGAACCTTATGGCATATTTCAGTCTATTATTTCCATATTTTATATGATGTCATATAGTAAACAGGTACAAATATCAGTCATGAGTTAGCTTGTGGTTCTTCAGGGTCATGAGTATCGTGTAGCATTCTGGGTACCAGATTTGTGGCATTACAAACTTGGTATCAGAGCCTAAGGTTCAATATAGACCTAGGAAGTCTGAAAGCCGCATCTAGTAGAATCTTATACACGGGTGTTTTGCATGCCACATTTATGTGCAGGAGGCTATAATATGTTTAGGAACAGTTTCCCATTTTTTTTAGTATTCATGTCATGCCAGTGAGCATAATCTCAAGTTAATCTTTAGTTTAATACCTTTCTCTTCCATTTACAAAATATGCCTCCCAAGAAGAGAACTGGGAATCAGTCAGCCCCTCAGAGCTGTATTCACTACTCTTGCTCAGTCGGTTGCTGCTCAAAATGACTGACTGACTATCATTTTAGACAACCCAGTGGTCAATTTAGCGGCAGCTAGGATTCAGGACTTCACCAAAATGAATTCTCCATCTTTTTTTGGGTCTAAGTCAGATGAGAACCCTCAGGAATTCATTGATCAGGTTTAAAAGGTTACAGACATCATGGGGGTCACTTCTAGTGAGAGTGCTGAGCTAGCTGTATATCAATTGCAGGATGTTGCTCACACTTGGTTCAAACAGTGGAATTTAGAGAGGTCAGTTGATGTAGGGCCTATTGAGTGGGAGGAGTTTGTCACTATACTTTTAGATAGATTGTTTCCCCAAGAGCTAAGAGAAGCTAAGGTGTTAGAATTTATCAACCTCAGGCAGGGAAGCATGACGGTGAAAGAGTATTCGCTTAAACTTACTGAATTATCCAGATATGCCCCTCATGTGGTTGTAAACAACAGGGCCAAGATGAGTAAGTTTGTTTTAGGGGTAAATGATAGTGTGTTCAATAAGTGCAGGTCTACGATGTTGAATAGTGACATGACTTTAGCCAGGCTTATGACTCATGCTCACCAGATAGAAGAGCAGAAGATTAAGATGAGGGAGAAGCAAGCTAAAAGAGCAAAGATAGGTAGTTTCAACTTTTCTCAGCCCAAATCAGAAGGAGGAAACCGTTCTCAGTTTTGTCCTACGTCATCTGTTCCAGCTCCTTCTTCAGCTAGTGCTCCAGCTCCTAATCTTATGGATGGTCATAGAGATAGGGCACCAGGCTCTAAGTCTCAAGGCAGTGTCAGCAACGCCCGAACTAATCCCCTTTGTCAGACTTATGGTAAAAACCATAAGGGTGCCTACAGAGCTGGCAGTGATGTGTGTTTTGGATGTGGCAAACTAGGCCACAGAGTCAGAGATTGTCCCTAGTCGGGTTATTAGGGCTAGCATAACCATTCCTTAACTCAGTCCAGTCTCCCAAACCAGCAGGGTGCCACCTTCAGTGCTACTAGAGAGCGACACCCAAATCGCCTTTATGCTCTCCAGTTTTGGCAAGATTAGGAAAATTCTCCTAATGTGGTTACTGGTACATTACAGATATTTCATGTGCATATTTAGGCTTTACTAGACCCAGGTGCTTCCCTGTATTTTGTTACTCCTTATATAGCAGTTGATTTTAGAGTCAGTCCCAAAATTCTAGCCGAGCCCTTCTCAGTATCTACCTCAGTAGGTAAAACCATCATAGCTCGGTGGGTATACAGGAACTGCCCGGTCATGATATTTCAAAAAGTCATAGCATCAGACTTAGTCGAATTAGAGATGACTAATTTTGATGTCATTCTCAGTATAGATTGGCTTCATTCCTACTATACCAAAGCCTATTGTAGAAATAGAATAGTCCAGTTTCAGTTTTTGAGTGAACCTATCCTGGAGTGGAGGGGTAGTAATTCGACATTCAGAGGTCAGCTTATTTCCTACCTTCGAGCATAGAAAATAATATCTAAGGGATTTGTCTATCATCTTATTCATGTTAAAGACTCTAGCTCTAAAACTCCAGTATTGAATCAGTTTCAGTCGTGAATGAATATTCAGATGTCTTTCCCGAAGATATTCCAGGAATTTCTCCCAAAAGGGAAATAGACTTTGGTATTGATCTTTTTCAAGATACTCAACCTATATCTGTTTCGCCATACAGAATGGCACTAGCAGAACTCAAAGAACTGAAATAACAGTTGAAGGATCTCTTAGATAAGGGATTTATCAGACCCAATGTGTCCCTATAGGGCGCACCAGTCTTATTCGTGCGTAAGAAAGATGGTTCTCTCAAAATGTACATTGATTACAGTTAGCTCAATAAAGTCACGGTAAAAAACAAGTATCCTCTTCCCAGAATCAATGACTTGTTTGACCAACTTCAGGGTGGTAGTTATTTCTCTAAGATTGACCTCAGATCAAGCTATCATCAACTCACAGTCAGAGAATATGATATTCTAAAAATAGCTTTTTGTACTCGGTATGGTCACTTTGAATTTCTAGTTATGTCATTTGGTCTTACCAATGCCCCAACAGCTTTCATGGACTTGATAAACTATGTGTTCAAGCAGTACTTGGACATGTTCATCATAGTCTTCATAGATGACATTCTTGTCTATTTTTGTAGTGAGCGTGATCATGCAGACCATCTCAGAATTGTGCTTCAGACTCTCAGAGATCATCAGTTGTTCGCCAAATTTAGTAAGTGCAAATTTTGGCTAAGGTCAGTAGCATTTTTTGGTCATATTATTTTGGGTGATGGCATTAGAGTTGATCCTCAAAAGACTAAAGTAGTAAGAAACTGGCCTTGCCCTATATCTCCATTAGATATCAGGAGTTTCTTGGGTTTGACTGGCTATTATAGATGGTTTTTGAGGGATTTTCTTCTATTGCATCCCCTATGTCCAGATTGACTCAGAAGAAAGTCAAGTTTCAGTGGTCAGATCCTTGCAAGAAGAGTTTTCAAGAGTAGAAGAGTCGACTTACCTCAACTCTAATTTTGGCTTTTGTAGATGGTTTCAATGATGTATTGCATTGTCAGGATCGTCTGTGTGTTCTAGGTGTAGACGACTTGAGGTAGCAAATTCTTACAGAAGTACAGGGTACGCGCTACTATGTTTATCCAGGGCCCACAAAGATGTACAACGACTTATGGGAAATCTATTAGTAGAGTGGGATAAAGAGAGATATTGCAGAGTTTGTGGCTATGTACTCTACTTGTCAAAAAGTTAAGATAGAGCATCAGAAGACGAGTGGGTCCATGTAGGAGTTTAGTATTCCTACTTGGAAGTGGGAAGAAGTGAACACAGACTTTATGATGGGTTTGCCTCGTACCCGTCATCAACATGATTCAGTTTGGGTTATTGTAGACAGATGACTAAATCAACTCATTTTTTTCCAGTCCATACTTCTTATTCATCCAAGGATTACGCCAAACTCTACATCAGAGAGTTGGTCAGATTACACGGAGTTTCATTATCCATTATCTCAGATAGAGGTACCCAGTTCACCTCTCATTTCTGGAAAGCTTTCCAAAAGGGTCTTGGTACCCAAGTTCATCTTAGTACCGCCTTTCTTCCTCAGATAGATAGTCAAGAAGAAAGGACCATTTTGATGTTAGAAGATATGCTAAGGGCATGTGCAATTGATTTCAAGGGTAGCTGGAATGACCACTTGCCCTTGATTGAGTTTGCATACAACAATAGCTATCATTCCAGTATTAAGATGGCTCCATTCAAAGCTCTCTTAGTAGGAGGTGCATATCTCTATTTGATTGGTTAGAAGTTAGTGAGGCCTCAGTCATAGGGCCTGACTTAGTATTGGATGCCTTAGAGAAAGTCCAATTGATCAGAGAAAGACTTCGCGCTACTCAGAGCCGATAGAAGTCTTATACAGATGTGTGTAGAAAGGGTATCGAGTTTGAGGTTGGTAACTATGTGTATCTAAAGATCTCTCCCATGAAGGGAGTGAAGAGATTCGGCAAGAAGGGAAAGCTCAGTCCCCGATATGTTGGTCACTTCAAGATTCTCAGTCGATTCGGCAAGGTAGCTTATGAGATCAAATTGTCTTCAGATCTAGCCTCAGTTCATCCAGTCTTCCATGTATCTTTACTCAAAAAGTGCATAGGTGACCCAGCAATTGTAGTCCCTATTCAGAGCATAGATCTTTAGAACAACCTCTCTTATGAAGAGATTCTAGTGAAATCCTAGACTATCAAACTCGTAGACTAAGGAACAAAGAAGTTTCTCTAGTCAAAGTTATTTGGTGAAATTAGTTCATTGAGGGAGCTACTTAGGAAGCAGAAGCAGACATGCGTACCAAGTATCCTCACCTCTTCCCAGCTAACTTAGACCTAGCTCAAGGTAACAGTTCTCTTTAAGCTTATTCAATTTCATGTTCAGAATTCTATTATGAACTTGGTATTACATACCATAGCTATTCAGTCATGCATTCATCAGTTCAGTCATATAATCATGCATTCTCATTGTGAGAATATTAGTTCATCAAAACACTCAGTCACACATTCATGAATCAGTTACACATGCATCAGATATGCGTGTTCAGTATGATATAATTAGTTATCAGTCATGTCAATCATGAAATCATGTTCCAGTCATTCATGTTCAATATGTACGTTAGTTTATCTTTCTCCTCTCCCACTCAGTCTCATTCTAGGATGAATGTTCTCAAGGGGGAGATATAGTAATACCCCTACTTCTACCTATCTTGAAATCGTCCCAAGAATGTTAAAAATTTATTTTGAAATATGAATCCACTTTTATACATGTAGAATTTTTAAGATTTTCACTTTTCTTTTAGTGGGAAATTGAATAAGATTTCCATCGATACCCATTTTGTCAAAATCCGATATCGGAGTAGAAAGTTACTGCCAAAATATAGAAAGTAGTCAAAACTGCCCAGGTGTGACGGTGAGAGCCGATGGACCGTCGAGCTAGCGACAGACCATTGCCCAAGATGTCATAGGGGAGGCAGTGAGACCACATTCTGCCTAAGGGTGATGGAATGTCGAGCTAGAGATGGACCATTGCCCAAACCGTCGTAGGAGAGGCAGTGAACCTTTATTCTGCCCAGGTGCGACGGTCAGGACCGACGGACCATTGACCCAACAACATACCGTCACATCCACTATCGTATATTTTGTTCTGCTATTTTAAGTCATTTTTAAAAAGGGCTTTTTGGCCTTTTACCACCCTTTCTAATACCTAATAATATCAGATCAAGGCTCATAAGTTCATTATCCATCTACAACATCAAATTAGGGTTTTCTATCAAAGATAATCCCCAAGAACAAGATCCAAATCATTCTTCAAGAAACTAAGAGATTCAAGTTCTTCAAGTCCAAGGACTTCAAGAAACTAACAATCAAGGTATGTCATGTGTTGATTCATTGGTCCCTTTCACCTATGAAGCTCAAGAATCTCTTTTCAAAATCCAAGATTTGTGTATTTATGAATGTTCATGATTTAAATTAAATTTAAAATTCATGTTCATGATGTTGTAGGGTTTTGATTCATGTTTTGAAATACATGTGCCAATGATTGATCCCAATATGTAATGATTTGCTTAGTATTCATGATAAACCCTTAAATTTACAAGTTGATTGATGTATCCATGATTATTAGATGTGTGGATGATTGTATAACCAAAGTATGCTTCCCATGTATTTGATTAAATGCCTATGTGAAAGAAAAGTGCAATACTAGTATGATAATCTGAAATCCCCATTCATGTACAAGTTCATGCATGTCAAGTGTTTGATGAAATGTCTTAGTCAATGAATTATGGATATATGTGTAGCTATTGTGGTGATTTAGAACTTGTACTTTATGAAATTCCCATCTTATTATATTATGGATTGTCGATGTTGGTCATGTATTCAAGAAAGTCATGCTTTGTCAGTTTTCTTCTATTGAGTCCTGGGGGTAGTTGTACCCAAAAAATATAGCTGTATGCCTAGAGTCAGTGTTATGTTTTTACGATACCCTCAGTCAAGCCATGATCCATTGAACTCAGTCAGTTATGTGACCCAGGAAAACTCAGTAATTGAGTAATATCAGTAGTATTCCATTAGTCTATGGAACTCCATGAATTCAGTTTAGTCCAGTTCAGTTATTCATGTTTAGTGTCTATTTAGATGGGAGTAGAAATTAGCACTGAGCGAACCCAAGGATCGGAACACACACTGTCAGATGAGGGTGTGATTCTTAGAAATCATCCTTATGTTCTAGAACTATGTAGCCAGCACAGGTTGAGACATCAACACTGTCAGATGAGGGTTGATGAGGTGGATAAGCACTATCAGATGAGGGCCCCACCATTCTCTTTTGGGGACACTGTCAGATGAGGGTTACCCACAACCTGTCCTTACTAGTGGTGCGGTATTGACACCCTTCCAATTGGGGTTACAGATTAGACCCCAACTCAACTATAACACGCTATTTGGGGCATGTCGGTTAGATGACTGCTTCCCACAGTTTCAGTTACAAAATCAGGACTATCAGATATAGTCATTCATTCTTAGTAAAAGAACTTAGATAGTTCTTCAGATTTTAGGACTGTCAGATACAGTCTACTTATAACAGTACGAAACTCAGCTAGTTGCATCAGAACCTAGACTGTCAGGTACAGTCGCTCAGTATCAGTTATTTCAGTTATACAACTACTAGTATCTCATGTTATTTGTACTCAGACTCAATAATCATGTTATCACAAACTTAGTTACAGTTACTATGTATTCATGCATGTATTCTCATGTTCATATTATCCAGTCAGTTAGTACAGTTCATGCATGTGAACCCTTTTCATTCAGCCTACCTCACATGCATCCCAGTACATTTAATCGTACTGATGTATTTGTGTTATGGTGTTATACTTTACGCCATAGGTTTCGAAGTACGAGCCCCAGATCACCAGTAGCATTTTAGCATCAACAGTCAGAGTTAGTAGTGAGTCCTTATCCTTCGAGTACATGTTTATTATTTTATCATTTTAGTATTCATTTTATTTCAGTTGCCAAAGTTAGTTGAGGATGGTCCCATCAACTCCTTATTCAAACAGTTTAGTTTTAAAGGCTTTCAGACTACAGTATGTTCAGACAGTTTATTTCAGTTCATGTTTTGGTATTGATATACCGTACTCTTAGATAGTCTGTTTTATCTGTTTTGAACCTTATGACATGTTTCAGTCTATTATTTCCATATTTTACATGATGTCATACAATATACAAGTACAAATATCAATCATGGGTTAGCTTGTGGTCCTTCGGGGTCATGAGCACCGTGTAGCATTTTGGGTATCAGATTCGGGGCGTTACAAAAAGATTACCCATCTGTTAGATTTATTTTAAAGTAATTTTCTTTTCTTTTCGAAATACAATAAAAAGATAAAATATTGTATTTAGATCCATTTTTTAAATTTAAATATTCAAAAAGTCACCAGTTTTATTTAATTAAGGGATAAATGAACAGTCGTGGCTTTTTGTTTGACTACCCTTTCCAATTCAATCGTTTATAAATAGGTCCCTCCTGCCTCCTTTCCTTACTCTCACTCGTTCATTCTACTACACCTATAGTAAAAATATGGCCTATCCAGATTCATACAGGAAGATTCATATCGAGTCCTTGTGTAAACTTCAAAGGCAGTTTGATGAACTCCAGAGGAATTTGGCCGACTTCGGAGCAAGGCTGAGGAGGGCGGCACTATTGCTGCCGGATGAAAATTATTCGGTTGACAATAATAATAGTAATAATAATAATTGTAGTAAAGATAATAATAATCGTAGTAATAATAATTAGGTTATGTTTTTTATTTTTTTTAGCGTATGTATTTTTCTTTTTTTTATCGGATCTACCTATAAGGGATTCAAAAATCTATGTATATGTTTTGTTTGGTCGACTCTGCATTTTTAATTCTTATTTAATATTTAATTATCATTCTATTTATTCCTTGTTCTAAACATGTCGATGGTTGGAGGTAGGGATTGAACACTTGTGTCAACAGAGGGTAGTGAAAAGTCAAGATTCTCCTAAAAATAGTTCGTTAATAAATAATAAGGAATTAAATGATATATACAATTTATAACCGTAAAAGAAAGATTATTTAATTTAAAAAAAAGTCGCAACATTGGATTAATTAAGTTATATGATGATTGTTAAGAAAAAGGTGAAGAGTCGTGGCTTTTTATCTAAAACAAAAACACAAACATTTAACAATGTTGCTGATGTATCAAATTCTCCATTTGTTGTGAATGATGTATCAGCTGTTAGAAGAAATAAAAAAATCTATTAAAACAGATCGTCCATTATATCTGTTGCCAGAAAATAAAAATAGTTATTATTTTATTAAAGAAGCAATTATTGAAAAGGTGTTTTTTTAAATTTATATAATAAAAAAATCAGCAAATTTGAATTAATGATATGTTGACAATTTTTTTATGAAAAAGATAGATTATATGTTGCAACAGATATATTATCTGATGCAACAGGTTCTCTATTGTTGTAACAAATGATATATTTGTTGTCACAGATGAGTTATCTGATGCAACAAATATAGAATCTGTTGTCACAACTCAATAAAAACGATTCTTGGAAAGAACTAATTAATAATAATAATCTGAAAAGTCATGACTTATCACAATATTTCTTAATTTAATTAAGTCATGACTTTTCACAGTAATTAAAAATACAATTAATAAATGGAGGTGAACAGTTAGATTATATGTTGCAATAGATAGGTTATCTGATGCAACAAGCTTTATATTTGTTGCAACAGATTAAATATCTGTTGTCACAAATGAATTATTTGATGAAACAAATATAGAATCTGTTGTCACAACTCAATAAAAATGGTTTTTGGAAAGAACTAATTAATAATAATAATCTGAAAAGTCATGGCTTATCACAATATTTTTTTCTTAAATCAATTAAGTCATAACTATTCGCAGTAATCAAAATAAAAAATATAATTAATAAATGGAGGTGAACAGTCGCACCTTTTTGCCTCTCATTCGAATTCAATCCTCTATAAATAGGTCCCTCCTTACTCAATAGTTCATTCAACTACACTCTATTTATTTATTTATTGCATCTCATCTTTCATATTACACCTGGACTTCCCCACTTTCTCTTCCCTGACTAAGGTAAGTTTTTTTCTTGTCAATTTGTAGTATACGTTGTATTACATTTGGATATTCTTAAGATATTTACTTTTGTTTTTAAGTTTTTTGTCAATTCATATGTGTTCTAGATTATGGCTGATCCAGTGTGGGATTCTGCTTTTCTGGAAAATGCGTGAATGAACTTCAAAATCAGGTTTGTGACCTGCAATGGGAACTGGGAGCAGTTAGAGCAAGAATGCTCCATGAGATCCGCAGGCTGAGGAGGGCCTTGCTACTTCTGGTTGAAGATTGGCTGACTGACAATGATGATAATAATAATAATTAGATTATTTTTTCTTTTAGTCTATGTATATGTATTTTTTTTGGTTAGTAAAATAATTATGTTTGAACAACTTTGACGTTTTAATTCATATTTAATTTTCATTCTGTCTATTATCTTCTCAACAAACATGTCGACAATTGGACGTAAAAAGGAATAATTTAAAATCCAGTAGCAACAACAAGATTTATCTGTTGGGTTTGTGGCAGGGTCTGATCAGTTGGTGGGACAGTAGATGGTGTTTGAAATAACCATTGTTTGCTACTCAATCAAAATTTCATAAGAGAAGAAAGCTTTTAACGTGGGTCGACGTATAGTCTCCTTATTGAATGATGTTTACATTTTAATTTGAAGAAAAAGTGATTAATGCAAAGGGTAAAACATGAATTTTTTTTAATCTCTTCTTGATTAATGAAAAGAAACAAGTAAAATGAGAAATCAAATTAGAAAATTTGGGACCGGTAATTGGACGTAAGGAATAATTTTGAATCTAGTACGAATAGCAAGAGTTGAAACATATTGGTTATCTGTTGGGTTTATCGCAGGGACTGATTTGTGTTGTTCCAAACAGATTAATCATCTGTTACAACAGATATGGAGTCTGATACCATAGATAATCAGTCTAGTGCAACAGATAATCAGTCTGATGCAGCAGATAACTAGTCTGATGCACAGATAAATATTCTGTTGCAACATATTACTTATCTGATGAATCAGATGAGTGATCTGTTTAAATTGTGGGTACTTATGTTGGATTCATGATCGGGTTCTATCCATTGTTGGAAAAACAGCAGTAACTGGTGTACCCAGATGACAAATTCGAATAAAAATCATAATTTTACTTACCAAAGTCACATATGAAGTAATGCTAAAGTGGAAAGTAATGTAGAAAACAAAATTTGACCTAAGAAATTGGTCAGATTGCAGCACTAGCGGTAACAACAACAACAACAACAACAAAAACAAAAACAACAATGGTCGACAAGAAGAAGATGAAGATGAAGATGATAATGAAGTAAAAGATGATGATAATGAAGTAGAAGATGATGAATAAAGCAGTAGCAAGAATGAACAACAATAATCATGAAGAGAGAGAAAACAACAATGAATGAGAAGAGAGAGAAACACGTCTTTTTCCCTTCGTTTTCTGTTATATTAACTAACATTTGTATCAAAGTATAAATTTAAAAACTTCTAGGCTATTTTTAAACTTTCCAACTTTCTTAATCCATAATAAAGTAATTGTCACCTCCACTCAATAATTAAGACTTGTGTCACCTACACCTCATTTTAAAACTCTTTTGTCACCTACAGCCCAAACCCCCAAGTCACTCCCTCTATTTTAACATAACTCTCCAGAGAGTCCTTCACCAGATAAATCTTCTATCTTGAGTAGTACTCTCAGCTCTTTAGAGTTTGTTGTGAAAAGAAACTTCTACTTCAAGTAGAACTTCTACCTCTGCTCAACCACCTTTATCTTCAAGTATTGTAATCAATCTCAAAGTTTTTTATTTCACACGTGATTAGTACTTTGAATTTATCAGCTGCAACAGCTTATCCAATTCTGAATTCAAGTGCCCTTGTCTCCATGTCTTAGTGGATTTAGTGTTCTTGTCTTTGCATGCCAGTGGACCACTTCAACTAACATGTTTCAACAATCTTGTCAATCACCAAAACCTCAAACACCTAACAATTTATAATGATCCAATCAAAAAAAAATAAAAAATGCTCCACAATTTTTATGATGTCTCCATACACACTCACATATATTAACAGTTGTCATCCTGACCTATACCAAGTCTGAGTAGCGTGTCCGTGGTAACAAAGCAATTTCCTGAAAATAGCTAACCAACAAATAAAGTTGAATTCGCCCCAATTTCTGCAATCTTTGAATTGAGCATAAATTACAAATGGTGTCTTTATTGTCAGTGCAGGGTGTATTAGGATAAGGGGACTACTTTGAACAATCATTTTGATAATCAAATGGAAGGAAGTTAGGGGCATGTGATGGACACCAGACGAATTAAATTATCCCATCACAAATTCACAATGGTAGCTGAGTATTCATAAAACTGCTAAACTAAAAAAATAAGGTCAAAGTTTGAAAATATTAAGGACATGCTAAAAAGGTAAAACACAACATCAATTTAAGTTAATTTTTTAATTAGTTTTAAAGTCTACTTTTTATCTGTTCGAGACATGATCAACCAGTATTTATTTAGTGAATCAAATTGGATGTTAAACCAAGAACAATATATAGGACAACTCGGTGCACTAAAGCTCCCGTTATGCGTGGGGTTCGAAGAAAGACTGAATCACAAAGATTTATTATACGCAACCTTACCCTACATTTCCTACAAGAGGCTGTTTTCACGGCTTGAATCAGTGGCCTCTAGGTCACATGACAACAACTTTACTGGTTAAACAATGAACAAGATATTTAAGAAAACAAAACCAAAGCTCATACTATTACATGTCCAGAGCGTTCTTCAATAATGGAAAAGGCTACACATAATTAAACAAAGCGAAAAAGAGAGGTAGAATTGCACTGACATTTCACAAGTTCACAGCAAATTCAAAATTCTTCATTGTTTCTATAATCCGTTGCAACTAAATATAGATCTTCCTTTTTCTCTGCAGTTAATCCATGCGTTTCAGTCATATCCAAATCTTTTGGATTAGTTCCATTTGGGAGTTTCCATTCAAAGTGATAGAGTAACTGAGCCAAAGGATGTGTAACATTGGCTAAACCAAATAACATTCCTGGACACATCCTCCTTCCTGCTCCAAATGGAATAAACTCAAAGTGATTTCCAGTAAAGTCAATAGAAGAGTTCTCAAATCTTTTGGTTATAAAACTTTCAGGATCATCCCAAGTTTCGGGATCTCTTGCAAGTGCCCATGCATTTACCAGTATTCTAGTCTTAATAGGTATGGTGTATCCATTAATATTTATTTGCTCCCTACACTCCCTAGGTCCTATAAGAGGAACGGGCAGATGTAGCCTTAATGATTCCTTAATCACCAACTTTAGGTATGTCAACTTTTCAAAATCTTCTTCACTATAAATTTCTTTACCCTTAAAAACTTGCCTCACTTCACTTTGAGCCTTGGCCATAACATCTGGATTCTTTATCATTTCTGCCAATGTCCAAATAATAACTGTAGATGAAGATGCAGATCCAGCCATAAAGATGTCCTATATCAACAAATAAGTAAAATTATCCATAAATTCTTACGTAAGGTGAAACATAAAACAAAAATTGTTTACCTAAATGTTAAGGAGAAAAGATAATGGTTAAAAATACACTGAAGTATCACTTTCTTGCGAGTTTCTATCTAAATTATTAGGTGTTCACGTTTCCTAGCTGAACTATCACTAACTATTTATCAAAAGGTGTACACTTCAGACTAGTATCTGATGGGGAGTGGTATAAAATCTCTTTTTTTGTTTAAAAATGTTGACAAATCTCACTCCACGTGAATAGGTAAAGAAAATAATTAATTTATTTTACAAAAATTAAGATATAATTGGTCAAAAACACACTTGAAGAATCTTTTTTTACGAGTTTTCTACCTAAATTATCAGGTCTTTCCGTTTCCTAACTGAACTATCGTTAACTATTTATGAAATCACAACTCGAAATAAATGAGTCAGGTACTTCCTGGACGGAATTTTTTGGGAAAATTAAGTTGTCATGAGCCTTTTGGCAATTGATTCAAACACTTGGTCTAGTCAGTTTTGAGGTCTGTGTTTGATAAATTGTTGGTCATAGTTGATGTAGGAAAAACAAATACGTAGTAGTTCAGATATGAAAGTCGTAAAATAGTGACACTTCAAGTCTGCTTTTGACCATTATCTCTATGGAAAAACCACAAGAAGGGGTCTAGAGATATAAAATTTCAACTTGAGAATTTTCTGGGTATTAGAGGAGTGATTTTAATTTGGTGCAACTGGTTTCGTTCTTTTAGGAACTGTTAAAGATTAAACGATACTTATTCTATTACTCCATTTGAATGACTCTTAGCAAGGACTACTATAAAAAAAAAAAAAGAAAATGGGAGCAAACAGCTTACAAAAGCACAGCTTTAATGTGGTCATTTGTGATCGGAAATTGAAGTTCGGCGTTCTCCTTAACCCTTAGGAAAACATCAACCAGATCTTCATCTCCAAATTCATCATTTTCCTTCTTCCCAGCTGCTTTATTTTTGATATGCTCATTGAGGATGTCCTCTATAACTGCATCTACCTTCTTATGTGCATTCACCATTCTAGTTGTCTCACCTCCTATATTGTGAAGGAACTTCCAAGAAGGGAACACATCAGCCATAAAAAATCCTGCTCCTAATAAGAGTACTTCTTTCAAAATTGTTATGAACTCGTCTCGGTCTATGCATATTTTTCCGAAGGCTGATCTACAAGTGACTCAGTTGGTAAACCGAAAAATCTTTTCCCTCATGTTGATTGCAGAGCCCTTCATGGAGCGAATTGATGAAATGAGTCTTGAAAGCTCATCTTGTCGGATTGCATTGAACGATTTGACCATCTTTGCACTAAGAAGTTCAATGATACAAATTTTAAGCATTTGTCTCCAATAGTCACCATATGGGCAAAATCCAATGTCTTTATAATTGTAAAATATGATTTTCGTGGATATAAATTCTGGCCTAGTAGCAAAGGTAAGATCGTGGGTTTTTAGAACTTCTTTTGCCATACTGGGTGATGATATGACAACCGTAGGAACTTCCCCGAGTTGCAAGTACATAAGAGGCCCATACTTTTGCGCTAAACTTCTAAAAGTGCGATGTGGAAGTGTTCCGGTCAAGTGATGCAAACTTCCAATAATGGGGAGTCTCCATGGACCTGGAGGCAACCTAATTTGTTTTCTATGTCTCCATTGTCTAATTAGAACAAAAAGAAAGGAGAAGAAGAGAATCAACGAAACTAAGCTAAAAGAAGAAGAGTTAATCTCCATTGAACAGGAATAAGGAATTAAGAAAAAGGAAGCTTAGCTTTATTAACTTTAGTTGCTTCTGATGCAATGACTCAAGACACATATTATAGCATAAACTGTTAGCTAGATGCAATGACTCAATACTCAAATAACATAAACGGTTAGCTAGATTCCAAATCTGTAAACCTAACCCACCTTTGTTTGAATTTTGTATTTACTAGTTTTTAAAATAAAGACAAGTTTTTATATGCATGTGTTGAGAAACTAAATGCTCTTAATTATCTAATATTCAGATCTTAATACAATATCTTATTATTCAGACTCAAGCATCTAAATTGTTGCAACAAACTGTATAGCGATTTTCAAAATATTATGTGTTTTGACCATTTTATCCCTTTTCATAGTTGTGTCATGGTATTTGTGAGTTGAGGGAGTGAGTGACATGATTTCTGAAGTGTTCAGTTGAGTATTATGCATTTTTTTTCATTTTGGGAGGTTTAAAAGTTGTCAAAGTTGACATTGGTCAACATTTGATGGTTTAGGCATTGTATAAGATTTTCGTCAGTTCTGTTAGCTTTAGACTTTTGGGTTGGTAGTGTTATTGGTTTGAGTTTTGATGTTTTTCATTGTGTTTTGAGCATTTGGTTGAGAAGTTGTTAAAGTTGACCTAGAGTTTGAGAGGATTGGAGAGATCAATTCTTACTCTCTCTGTATATTCCAAATGTCACAATGAGTTTTGTTAGAATATTATTAGAAATAGGAATAGTATATACCAAATCCTATTTGGAAAATAATTGTACTATAGTATCTATAAATAGGGTCTTGATGTAATTATGTAAACACTCCATTCAATAATATTTTTCTCCATTATTTCTCACATGGTATCAGAGCTTTGGTGAGAACTTCAGAAAAAAAAAACTTCAGTCACCATCATCAATTTCGGAGACTGATTTGTGTCATTCTTTATTTTGTGGGTTGTGTGAAAAATACATCACCACCAAGAGGTTCGAAAAGCTCAGGCGATGCAAACCCAACCTAAAACCAATGGAAAATCAGCCCCACGCGCTTGCCAGAAATTGGCAAGTTCAATCACACACCGGCGCGCGTGCCTTCTTCTGTTTAATTTTTTGAGTGGTTCCTTTTTTGTTGGGGTCGCCATCCTTTTACGATTCGGCCAGTTGCATTATATTCAAATTCCAACAACTTTTTTGAAGATTTTGGCCACCGAAGTAGGGTTCCGGCGGCTTCAGTTTTTTTTCCTGACAGTTTTTTTATTTAGAGATTCAGTTACTATTCTTGGTACTTTCAAGTTAAAATTCCAAATATGTCTTTTGGGTATGATGTTTTAGCCCCAAAACTACTGGTATCGGAAATTCAAGCCCTATGATCACTTCCGAACCATTAATGGAAAGTTCAAATTATTTAGCCTGGGCTTCCTTAATTAAGTTGTGGTGCAAAGTTTAAGGTGTCCAAGACCATTTAAAAAACAAGGCTAGTGTGGTAGATGAAAAGGGAAAGTCTAGCACGGAAGATGCGAAAGCTAAAGAGCAATAGAAGAAAGTTGATGCTCAACTATGTAGTCTCTTATGGCGATGTATTGATTCCAAGTTGATGCCTTCATTTCATCTATTCTAGACATGTTATTTAGTTTGGGAAAAGGCTTGTGCTTTATACACTAATGATATATCTCGTTTTTATGATGTGATAGCTTGAATGACCAATTTGAAGACTTGGGATAAGTACAAGCAGTCATGGCTGAATTTGATACATTGATGCCTGTCACTGCGGATGTATAAAAATAACAAGAGCACCGATAGAAGTTGTTTTTGGTTCTTACACTTGCTGGACTTTCTACTGATCATGATGTTATATGTGATCATATTTTAGCTAGTCCTACAGTTCCTACAATTGATGAGTTACTCTCTCATCTGCTTTGTCTTGCCACGCCTCCCAGTCACAAAGTAGTTTCATCACTCACTGTTGACTCTTCTATTCTTGCATCTCAAACCATAGAAAAACGAACATATCAGCCTATGAAAAATCAGCGAGGAGGAGGTCATTTTGGAAAATCTTAATCAAAGTGTAGTTATTGTCATAAAGTTGGACACACTTAGGGTATATGTCATAGTTTGCATGGTCCACCAACCAGTTATGAGCCTGCTGCTATAAAGAAATATAACGAGTTCCTTCAAAATCGAGCAAGTAAGTAGATATATCCAGCCTAATCGACCATGCAATAATGCTTATATTGACCAAACAGAATATGATGGGTTCCTCAAGTATAGAGCAAGTAAGCAAACATCTCCACAAGTACCCTCAGTTCCCCAGCCTGATGCTTCTATTGCTGGTAATCCTTTTGCTTGTGTTTCACAATCTAGTACTCTTTGATCATGGGTTGTAGACTGACGTGCTTCTAATCATATTTTTGGTAACAAATTACTTTTGCCTAATATTGTTTATTTCTCTTCCTGCTATTACTTTAGCCAATGGGATCTGAACAAAACCAAAAGGAATTGGAAAAGCCAAACCCCTAACTTCTGTTAGTCTAGACTCTGTTCTTTATGTCCCTGGTTATCCTTTTAATCTTACATCTATTAGTCATTTGAAACGTTCCCTTAATTGTAGCATAACCTTTCTTGATGACTCTTTTCTAATGCAGGACCACAGTACGGGACAGACGATTGGCACAGGACATGAATCATAAGCCCTTTACCATCTTACATCTTCAAATTCCTTCACAGCATGCTCCATTATAGACCCTCCAGACCTAATTTACAAATGTTTGGGACATCCGAGTCTATCCAAGCTACAAAAAATGGTTCCTAGTTTGTCTATTTTATCCACATTAGATTGTGCGCATGTCAACTTAGGAATCACAGCCATGCTATTTTCCCATATAGAATTGAGAGTCATTCTGAGTCTATTTTCTCATTAGTACATTCTGATGTTTGGGGTCCTAGTAGAGTCAATTCACCTTTAGGTTTGTGGTATTTTGTTAGTTTCATTGATGATTTTTCAAGATGTACTTGGATTTTCTTAATGAAAGATCGTTCTGAGATATTTTCTATATTCAAAAGTTTTTATGCTGAAATACAAACTCAATTTAGTGTTTCTATTCATACTTTTCATAGTGACAATGCCTTAGAGTACTTATCCGCTCAGTTTCAGGAGTTTATGACTCATCAAGGAATTGTTCACCAGACATCTTGTCCACACACCCCTCAGCAAAATAGTACAACAGAAAGAAAAAATAGGCATCTTCTTGAGACTGCTCGCTCTCTTTTCATTGAATCCCCTATTCTTCTATAATTTTGGGGTGATCCAATTCTCACATCTTTTATCTAATTAATAGAATGCCATCATCTTCCCTTCAGAATAAAGTTCCCCATTCTATATTGTTTTCATAGTCACATCTCTACTCTATCCCTCCTTGTGTCTTTGAGAGCACATGTTTTGTCCATAACTTAGCCCCTGGAAAAGATAAATTAGCCCCTCGTGCTCTCAAGTGTGTCTTCCTTGGTTACTCTCGAGTTCAAAAAGGGTATCATTGTTATTCACCAATCTTCGTTGCTACTTTATGTCCGTCGATGTCACTTTTTTTGAATCTCAACCATACTATATATCTTTTGATCATCCTGATATCTCTAAGATTTTACCCGTATCTCCAGTCTTACCTGCACCATCTTTGGTCTTGCCCATATCTCCAGACTTACCCGACCCAACCTTTAAGGAATCAATAGTTACTTCTATGTCTCCTACTATAGTGCCACCGCTTCTAACATATCATCGTCATTCGTATCCACCATTAGTCCCAGATGATTCATATCATACGTCGAACTCTACTCCTACTACAGACTTGTCTCCTTCTAGCCAATTAGTTACACTTCAAAAAGGTATGCGTTCTACTCGTAATGCTAACCCATACTATAGTTTCTTGAGTTATCATCGTTTATCATCACCCCATTATGCTTTTGTATCATTTTTGTCATCTATTTCCATACTTAAGACCATAGGTGAAACACTTTCTCATTCAGGATGGAAGCAGACTATGATAGATGAGATGTCTGCTTTACATGCAAGTGGTACTTGGGAGTTGTTTCCCATCCTATAGGTAAATCTACTATTGGTTGCCATTGGGTTTATGCAGTTAAATTTGGTCCAGATGGTCAGGTTGATCGGCTTAAGGCTCGCCTTGTTTCCAAAGGATACATGCAAATATTTGGGTTTGATTATAGTGACACTTTTTCTCCAGTGGCTAAAATAGCATCTGTCCATCTTTTTCTATCTATTGCTGCCGTTCATGATTAGCCTCTTTATCAGTTGGATATTAAGAATTCTTTTCTGTATGGTGATCTTGAGGAAGAAGTCTATATGGAGCAACCACCTGGTTTTGTTGCTTAGGGGGAGTCTAGTAGCCTTGTATGTCGATTACGTAGGTCACTCCATGGTCTAAAACAATCTCCTCAAGCTTGGATTGGAAAATTCAGCACAGTAATTCAGCAGTTTGGCATGATTTGTAGTGAAGATGATCACTCAGTGTTTTATCAACATTCTCAACCAAATTTGTGTATTTTTATAGTGGTTTATGTTGATGATATCATTATCACCGGCAATGAAGAAAATGGTATCTCCAAATTGAAACAACATCTCTTTCAGCACTTTTAAACCAAAGACCTCGACAGACTGAAATATTTTCTAGGTATTGAGGTTGCTCAGTCCAGATCAGGTATTGTTATTTCTCAATACAAGTATGCCTTAGACATTCTTGAGGAGACAGGAATGATGGAATGTAGACCCATTGATACTTCTATGGATCCAAATGCCAAACTTCTACCAGGACAGGCGGAGCCATTCCGTGATCCTAAAAGGTATAGACGGTTGGTTGGAAAGTTAAATTATCTCACCATGACTAGACATGGCATATCCTTTCCTGTGAGTGTTGTACGTCAGTTTATGACTTCCCCCTGTGATAGTCATTGGGATGCAGTTATTCGTATTCTACAATATATAAAGTCAGCTCCAGGTAAAGAATACTCTTTGAGGATTGAGTCACGAGCATATCATTGGATATACAGATGCTGATTGGGTAGGATCATCCTCTGATAGACGTTCTACCTTCAAATATTGTGTTTTAGTAGGAGGTAATTTGGTGTCTTGAAAGAGTAAAAAATAGAGTATGGTTGCTTAATCTAGTGCAGAAGCAGAATATCGAGCAATGATTGTAGCAATTTGTGAGGTAGTTTGGATCAAACAGTTGCTGAGAGAATTAAAATTTGGTGAAATCGGTAAGATGGAACTTGTGTGTGATAATCAAGCAGCTCTTCATATCGCATCAAATCCAGTGTTTCATGAGAGGAATAAACACATAGAGATTGATTGTCACTTTGTCAAAAAAAAGATACTCTCAGGAGATATTGTTGCAAAATTTGTAAAGTCAAGTGATTAACTTGCAGATTCTTCACCAAGTCCCTCATCGGTACTCGTATTTATTTGTAACAAGCTGGGTACATATGATTTGTATGCACCAGCTTGAGGGGGAGTGTTAGAATATTATTAGAAATAGAAATAGTATATACCAAATCCTACTTGGAAAAGGACTGTACTATAGTGTCTATAAATAGGGTCTTGATGTAATTATGTAAACAGACCATTCAATAATATTTTTCTCCATTATCTCTCACAAGTTTAAATACAAGTATAATACAAGAGTATTAAAGGGAGAAGGAACATAACAGAGGTTGTCAACTATAGTATTTATTTCTAGATAGTAGTTATACTAACACCCCCTTCAAGTGCAGCTGTGGATTGATCACAGTAAGCTTGTTACACAGGAAAAGAAACCTTCAAATAGACTAAATTTTTGTTAATGTATTAGCCACTTGATCTAAAGAGTTGATGTAACCAACTTCAATATCCTTTGAAACAAGTTTCTCTTTGACAAAGTGAAAATCTAACTCAATATGCTTCGTACGAGCATGAAAGATAGGATTAGCTGTAATATATATAGCTGATATATTATCACACCATAATTTTAGAACATCAGGTGAAGGGACATGTAATTCTTGGAGAAGTTGTTGAATCCAAGTAACCTTAGCAGTCGCAGTAGCCAAACCTCTATATTCAAATTCAACAATTCGTTGCTTCATTGAGTATCAAGAAACCAGATTAGGACCACAGAAAATAGAATATCCATGTGTAGACCTTCTATCATCTGAGTATCCAACCTAATCCACATTAATAAATCCATTAAGGATGAGCTTGGAAGAGCGTTGAAGATGCAAGCCATGAATTATAGTACACTTCAAATAGCACAACACATACTTCATAGCTTGAAAATAAGCTAGTGTCGAAGAGTGCATAAACTGGCAAAGTTTGTTAACACAAAATGACACATCTGGGTGAGTAATACAAATATACTGAAGTGCTCCAGCAAGATTGCAATACAAAGCAAGATCAGAGAAGGGCTCACTGCCATTTTCAGAGAGATGCAAACCACCTACCATAGGTGTTGATATAGGCTTATCCTCTTTCATGTTAGCACGTTGGAGGAGCTCATGAATATACTTATACTAAGAGAGAATCAAACCTAAACTAGTGTAATTAACTTCAAATCCTAGAAAGTAATGGAGCATACCCAAGTCCTTTAAAGAAAAGCTAACTGTAATTTGACAAATAAGATCATTGATAAAATCCTGAGAATTTCCTATAATGATCAAGTCGTCAAAATATACCAAAATTAAAGTGAATTTTCTATGAGAATTATGAATAAACAGAGAAGTATCCGACTTGGATGAAATGAAACCCATGCATAATAAGGCTGAACGTAATTTGTTAAACCAAGCCTTGGGAGCCTGCTTGAGACCATATAGAGCTTTATGAAGGCGACACGCATGTGTGGGATACTGAGGATCAACAAATCCAGAAGGTTGCGTCATATAAACTTTCCTTTGCAATTCATCATGTAAAAAGGCATTTTTAATATCAAGTTGGTATAAGGAACAACCATTAGACAAGGCCAAAGTTAACACTTGTCATATAGTTGTGGGTTTTACCAATGGACTAAACGTGTCATGATAATCAATCCCAGCTTCCTTATTGATCCATTTTGCAACTAAATGAGCCTTATGCCGCTCAATGAAACCATCTGGGTTGAGTTTAAGTATGAAAACCCATTTACTACTAACACTATTAGTTTCATTAGATGCAGGCACTAGAGTCTAAGTACCATTTTGAATGAGAGCACTGTATTCCTCTTGCATAGATTTCCTCCAGTGAATATCTGTATTGGCTTGAGTGAAACAAGAGGGACCGAAAGGTAAATTAGGAGTAGAGAGTGGATACTTGGTAGCTATATTTGCACTAGGCTGAGAGTTCTTGGCTTTATAATGAGTAAGCATATGGTGAGGAACAAAAGAAGAAGCAGTACCTTTGGATTGAGAAGTCAAATTTGGAATTGGATGCGACATCGTGGTTGGTAATAGAGCAAATTAACTGTGAGATTTAGAGAAGGCAATGAGGCAGAGGAAGATGGAGGTGACACAAGTAAAATTGGGCTACTAAAACAAGTAGGAGGAGTAGATGGAAGCAAGGACGTGTTTATAGTAACACCTAAAGCTTATGAATATGGAGGGGAAAAATTAGTAGGAGAAGTGCACGGGGCAACCACATATAATATAGAAGTTCTATGGGGCAACCACATGTAATGTAGAAGTGCTACGGTGCGGAGATGATATCACTGGTGCATTTTCATTTAGCATTATAAAAGGAAACTTTAACTTATCAAATACTAAATGGAGGGAAATATACACATGGCTAATGGGAATATACAGACACTTATAGCCTTTATGATTTGGACTATATCCTAAAAAGACACATTGAGATGATCTAAAAGCAAGATTATTTGAGTTATATGGTCTCAAGTATGGATAAAAAGCACAACCAATCACTTTAAAGAAATTGTAATCAAGAACATTGTTTTATAGCTTCTCAAAAGGAGAAAGACTCTAAAGGACAGGACTAGGCATATGATTTATCAGATATACTTCATTAGAAAAGGTGTCATTCCAAAAATATAGACGTAACGAATAATGAGCTAATAAGGTAAGATCAATCTTAATAATACGATGATATTTACGTTCAGTAGAGCCATTTTGTTCATGAGTATGGGGACAAGATATTTTATAGACTATACCAACTTGTTCAAAAAATTTAAAACACTTTTGATATTCACTACCCTAATCTGATTGAATCACTTTTATTTTGCGTTCAAAGTAATTTTCAACTTGTAATTTAAAATGCAAGAAAATAGAGTAAACATCGCCTTTAGTTGACATAGGATAATACCAAGAGAATTTTTTACAATCATAAAAAAAGACTATATAATAACAAAATTTATTGCTTTCTAAATAAGGAGCAAGGCCCCGTACATCAGAATGAACTAAGTCCAATAGAGATAAAGACAAGGAAGAAGAAACAGGAAAGGATTGTTTATAGCTTTTACCTTGTTGACAAGATGAATAAACACCAGCACTGTTATTCATTTGAAATGGTAAACAGAGCATTTTTACACCACTCTGAACAATTTTAAATGAAGGGTGTCCTAAACAATTATGCCAAATATCAAAATAATATTTAGACAAAAGAAGTGATTGTGCTTTATTTGAAGAATGCCATTAAGATCTTCCAGAGGGTAAAAGTATGTAGAGTCCATTTTCAAGTCTTCCTTGCAATAGTACCTTCCCTTTTTCCCGATCCTTCACAACATAAAAATGAGGCTTAAATTCAAAATAAACATTATTATCAGCAGTAAATTGAGCCATACTTAATAAAATCTTAGTGATCTTAGGACATACAAAATATTTTTAAGATGCAAGGCTTTAAAAGAAGACATCAATTTTGGTTCACTAATATGAGAGATATTCAAACCTGCTCCATTACTAACAAAAATCTGATCTGTCCTAGTGTAGTCACCTTTAAGAGTCAAATTATTAAGATCATTAGTAAGATAATTGGTGACACCTGAATTGGGATACCATGTAGGATCACCTACAACATTCAATTGAGCTAAGTAGGCTACCATATGAGTTTTGAAAGTAGATTGATGGGTGTGATCAAAATGGTTATAACAATTTAGAGCAATATGTCAAAATTTATTGCACACTTGACATTGCGAAGATCCATTTGAATTATGTCCATGATCTCTATTTCCATTTCTGCCTCCATGACCACGACCTCGACTAGATCTTCCTCCACTAGAGTTGTTTGAATTGGAGTATCTTTTGTAGCCAACTTCTCCTTTGAGGTTAGGATTTCCGTTAGAATTCCCAGTAGAATTTCTTATTATATAGTTTGCTTGTCCAAAGCCTTGTTCCATAATTGTAAGATTTTCCAGTTGAGACTCATGGCTAAATAAAAGTCCATGTAAGTAATTGAGCATTATGCTTTTAGATCTGGAAGTCATAGATATAATTAGTGCATCATAATCCAATCCTAGCCCTCCAAAAATATGAAGTATAAGATCTTCATTATTGATGGGCTGAGCAACAATAACTTAGTTATCAGTTATGGATTTCATCTTCTGTAGATAATTAGTTATGGATAATGTACCTTTCTTAGTTATTTGAAGTTGACATAACTGCATCAATCTCTCTTTGGACTGAGATGCAAACATAGTCTCTAATGCGTGACACACCTCCTTGGTTATAGCACATCCGACGACTTGCCCTAGAATACTTTCAGTAAGTGATGAAAGAAGCCAACTAAATAGTGGTTGATCTTATTTTCTCCAAGTAGTGTAAGCTAGATTAACATTTATTTCTGCATAAGATTTTTCTTTCGATGAACTGTTAGCAATAAATTTGGATGGACAATCGTGAGTTCCACCAATGAATCTTTCCAGATCATGACCCCGTAAAGCTGAAAGAATTTGTGATCACCATAGGACATAGTTATTCCTATCTAATTTTATCAAATTTGAGTAGGTAAAGTTATTTAAAAAATCTATCATCATATTTTGGGATAAGGTTAAGGAGGCGGGGATCGATAGGTTTGTCTTTGTTGACAAAAGCGATTTGTCGATCTCTGAAACCATAAAAGGATTGGAGAGATCAATTCTTACTCTCTTTGTGTATTCCAATACATATATTACAATGATTTTAAATACAATTATAATACAAGAGTATTAAAGGGAAAAGGAACATAACAGAAGTTATCAACATAACAGAAGTTATCAACATAACAGAAGTTATCAACTATAGTATTTATATCAAACTTAGTAGTTATCCTAATAGAGTTGACTTTGGTCAAACTTCGATGACAATTCTGATGGATCCAATAAGACCTAAATATTAATTTCAGTTTGGTAGCATAGCTAGTTTATTTTCATAAAGTTTCAAATGAATTTTGAGGGTACAGTCAGTGAAATTCTAGGACTAGACTATTGATGGTGCAACAACTGCTAGTTTGGGTCCTGGGTTGTCTTCATATCAACGGCCCCTTACTTGTGATCACGATAAAAAATTAGATTCTCTATCGTGATAGTTAGGAAGGATCTCTAGGAGGGTCTGGGTAATGCTTTGTAAATGCGATGGCCAATCGCAAATGCAATGGACATGAGTCGGTAAGCATCACAATCGTAATAGGTATCCCATGATCTTGATGAAAAAAGTCACCTGGTCAGATTTAAATAATATTCTTTTTCAACCATAAACCCCATAATTTGATTTTTGAAGTTTTGAAACTCATTTCAAATTTATTTATCGGATAAGTTTTCTAAACTAGTTTTACAAATTTTTCGATGATTGTTTCATAATTTTATCTAAATAGGTGCTTGGAGTTGAAGTTGTGTTTGTTCATGAATATAACTGGAGTTGTATTTGAATTTTTGTGAGAGAAGAAGATGGAAAAAAGTGAAAACAACTTTTTTTTATTTTTCACTTTTTCAAATTCAACTCCAAGTTGTATTTGGTATTCTCATAGTCAAACATCAACTTGAAGTTGAATTTGACATAAAGTGAAAACTATTTCCGAAAAAGTGAAAATTTTTCTATGGCCAAACGAGCCCTAAATCTTGATTTTCAATTTGAAATTTTGAGGGTTTCATAATAAAGTTTTAAGAAAATGCATTTTGATGATTTCAAGATTGAATTTAACTCCATTTTAATGAAATTTTAGATTTGAACTACTTACATTATGGAAAAATTTATTGTCAAATAAAATTTTGATTTTGCTCTTGGATTCTCTAGGTTAATGTTTATGTTGATTTTTTTGATCAGGCCTGGAACCTTAGCAATATAAGTATCATTAGACTAGTATTTATGTATAGAGCCTATTTTTGATAGATTCTGAGGTTGCTCGAAAAGGAAGGACTAGTTTGTGATAGTCGGAGAATTGCAGTTCAACTTTAACATAGGTTATGACTTACCTTTTTTCAGAGTTCTCTTTGGTAGGGGCTTATCATGTAAAACATACTACCCATCGAGTGAAATCATTAATTTGAGTTCTAAATGAGATGACTTATCATTGTAATACCCGATTAAAGCCTTATATTATTTTAATGATATGCAACTTAGATCCCTAATTTGATATTAAGGATCATGGCTGGTATTCATGGACCAATTATGATTCTAAGATTGTGGATATAACTGTTGAATCTGATTTCATTTTATTTTCATGTTCATGCATATTAATACATCTCATATTTTATGGAAACAATGAATGCTTTAATTTTTCTAAAAGTAATGATACAAAAGAATTGATTTGAAAGAAATAAATAATTTTAGTTCCAATTTGGGTTAAGGTTATTGAAACTGATTTTAGTTGCTGTTTGAATTTGAATTATTGATGTATTGATAAGAGTTAATTTTTATATGGACCTCGTGAGTCCACCACGAGTCTCGTGCGAAAGCAATAAATGCTCGAGAGTGTATAAGATAGTCATTGATCATTGCCTATTATATCATATCATTTTATTATATTTTATTTTTCTTAACTAAGGTTGTGATTAAGGTATCTGAGATATTATTTGATATTGAATTGTTTGGACTTTTCCGCTTACATGGTTATTTCACTATTCTTTAATTGATATAGTTTTTTGCTTGAGATTAGTTGACCCATGATGCATATTGGGTACAAGTGGATCATACACACTCCTACTTTCCTATATCCTTTCAATGTAGATCCCAATTTGAGCGGCCCCTCCAGATAGTGATCGTACTTTTTTGGAGAAATTTCAAAATTGTGGTGAACTCCTTTATTTGGGATTCTTCTAGGCTTCATCTGCTTATTTCTTTCTTGTTTTATTCTAAGAAAGTTTTGTAGTTATTTGACATTGAGTATTTAGAGTCACTCTTGTACTTATGACATCTGAGTCTTTAAATTATGTATTCCGCTTGGTTTAAATTCTCTTATTGTACTTTTGAGGACACCTTGAGTTATCATTGTTATTATCATTTTTATCATCTAGTATTGATTTAGTCTGTTATTTATTTTATGTTGAGATTCTGAATTGTTACATCAAAGCTTACCTACCACGGTCGGGTTGAGATAGGTGCCAACCCATGAAATTTTGGGTCATAACAATTGTCATGAACATTTTAATATTTAGATTCATAGATTTTAAACTTTTCACCTAATAAAAGTGGAAGGCTTAAAAAATATTTATCTTATGGTATTTGAAAGCTTACTTAATAGCAATTCATGAATCTTGAGGGCTAAAGCTAAATACTATTGTAAATCTTAAGAAATACTTCATTATGACCACTTGTAGAGAATTCTTCAAAGCTTGAGACGTGCTTATGTCACAGTCCTTAAACATGTTTCACCTGATGTATATAAATCTTTTAGCATTCAACAAACTCTTCTAGTATAAACTAGGAGCTAGAATCTTACAAAAAAACTTATAACATAAAACCCAGAAAAAGGAAGAAGAGAAGAAAAGGAAACTATATTTGTGTTTTACACCACATGACCAATACACATATATTGATGAAACCCATTTGCCTAATGTTCACAACAAATTTAAGTCCATAAGGATTAATGACATTAAAGCAAATGATAGTACTAGTTATTGTAGTCAAAGGAAATTAATGGGATCGTAAAAAGAGTTTAATGATATTGTTAATGAAGAACCCATTACAATGTCACTATAATCATCCATTAAGGCTATTGAGGGACCTAACGACTATATGTCATTAACCACAAGATAAATAGCAATAAATATGAGTCAATTGTCTCACAATTATAATAATAGACATTTTTTTTTTGAAATAGCCAACAATCCCCTACATATTGTTAGAGTTTTTGTCCTGATTTTCTTACCAAGTTTAAATTTTACTTTTCTTGAAAGAAAAATAAAAGTAATACCATAATTACTTTTACATTCCTGAAAGGAAAATATAAAACTTTTTCTTATTTGGCAAATATCTTTCTTGGAGAAAAGATTTTGGAACTCTATAAATAGAAGACCTCATTCTCATACCATAACACAATAGTATCCGCAATATAGTCGCTTTAAGATTCTTATTTAGAGAAAGATTTTCTCTCATTTAGTTTTTATATTTTTTAATATTATGTTTTATATGTAGGCCAATTGGCTAAACCATATAATAATTTTATACTTTTTATAGTATTTTATTTGTCATTTGATTTATCATCTCCATGATTTGCAAACTATAAGTTTACGAATGACGCCCTCTCGATTTTGAACCCAACAAGTGGTATCAGAGACTATGGTTTAAAGATGCAATGGTTTGATAAAATGAAGTTGAAGACAAGTTCAAGACGGTTCTAATTAATTTGCAATTAATTTGATAATAATGAAATTTTTTTGTCCAACTACATGTGGAGAAGAAGTTTAAGCATATTTCAACATTCTTGCTGTTGTATCTTTAAAAATAAAAATAAAATATTTATTTTTAACCCACTTTTAACCATAATATTTTGAATCTTATTTTTAACCATAGCTAGTAGCAGTGATGAAGATTATATAAAGAATGAAGATCATGCATAAAAAGAAGGTGGATCAAATTATGTCAAGAAAGTCAAGCCAAAAAGGGGAGATTTGTTAGGGTTTTCGCCCTGATTTTCTTACCACGTTTAAGTTTTACTTTTCTTGAAAGAAAAATAATAGTAATACTATAATTACTTTTACATTCCTAGAAGGAAAATATAAAATTTTTCCATATTTGACAAACCTCTTTCTTGGAGGAAAGATTTTAGAACTCTATAAATAGAAGACCTCCTTCTTATAACATAACATAATAGTATCCACAATGTAGTCGTTTTAAGATTCTTGTTTAGAGAGAGATTTTCTCTCAATTAGTTTTTATGCTTTTTAATATTAAGGTTTATATGTAGGCCAATTGGCCAAACCATATAATAATTTTATACTTTTTGTATTGTTTTATTTGTCATCTGATTTATCATCTTCATGGTTTGTAAACTATAAGTTTTTGCCTGACACCTTCTCAATTTTGAACCCAACACATATTTTAAAAATAATATTAAGGAATACAATGAATGATAATAAGAAACTCTTTGGGTTTACACATATAAGTACATTGCGTCGAATATAATGTCTATAGACTATGAATCAAACCTAGATAATATAAGATACAGACTTAGAACAATTGGTGAAGTTTAGAACCTCTATGAACTAAGATTTTTTTTGTAATTCCATTGTCTTATTCTATCACATTATACTCGCACAATCCTTGTCGTTATCACGGTTTTGCACTAAGAGGTCACGCGTATGTTTAGGTATTCATGAGTCACTACTAAAAAAAAGAAAAAAATCGACCACACCAATTTTCGACCACAAAATCGATCAAAATGTGTGGTCGGTAAAGTAGTGGTAGTTTTTTAAAAACCAACCACAAGTGGTCGGTTTTTTTAAAAATATATATATATTTTAAAAATTCATTATTATTTTATTAAATTAAAAAAAATAATTTTAGAAAAAACCGACCATAAGTAGTCAGTTTAATATTAAAATTAATTAATTAATTAAATTAAATATAAAAACGACCACTTGTGGTCGGATTTTCTGTGAAATTTAAAAAAAAAAAATCAAAACCCAAATACAGCATGCAACAACCACAATCCAATACAACAGTAACCAAATCAAATACAGCAGCAACAACAACCAAAAATCAAATGTAAATACTTTCAAAAGTGTACAACACATACAAAATGTCCAACAAAAGTTAGTATGTAAAAACTACAACAATAGTTTCAAACAACAAAATGTCTAAATTCCAAGTAGAACACATACAAAAATAAAAAAAACTAAAAGTCATCATCATCGAATTCCTCCTTATCTTCCATATCATCATCCGTGCTGAAATCATCCAAGGAGCCTAGACCTTTTGCAGCCCGAACTGCATCACTAGGACATAGAGGAATAACCCACGCCATTTGAATGAAAGAGTTGAACTGCAGCAGCAAAATCTTGATTTGTGATATTGTTGCCTTCCCCGTCTTCTTCTGCCTTTCCCTCTATTCAGAAAACCTCTCTTTCTATTCAGTAAGCTCTTCAGTGAGTTGAGAAACCATATTTAACAGTCTTTCAATGATTTCTCTATCAAATGAAAAGCTAGAGTATGCAGCGGTGGACGAATACCTAATATTATCGTCAAAAAATTGTGTGGTATCCGTAGAAATAGCCTTTATTTGCAGGACCCGCATACTTTGTCTATAACTCCTCCTGTATATGTTGTGGTATTGGGTCACCCTGACTTTCAGGAGGCTGGCTACTATGGTACTCACCAACAAGACGCGTATATTCGTCCTATATTCAAAGTAAAGTTAATATTAAAAGTCAAAAAATATTAAAGTAGTTATAATTGAATAATATCAACTTTGAGAAAAAGATTTTATAAATTCAAATTTTGTTTCTTACGTGGACAGCTTTTGCACGAGCTTCAACCCAGATATCTTCATCACTCGGGTTTTTTTCCTTTTCAGATGAGTCTGCTCAAATAGCTCATCAGTTGGTATTTCTCTATCCTTTTCTTTTTCCTGCATATGAAAAAATTATCAATGTTCAAATAATAAAAAAATTTAAATAGAAACAAATAATTAAAACTATAAAAATTACATACCATTTTTTCCTTCACAGTAAGAGTACTTTTGGCACCCGCAGTATGTAGGGAGCCACCCTTGGATGATGCCCGGGCTTTCTTTTCTTTTTCACTCAACAATTGGTATTCTGCACTACTCCAATGGCGAAGGTACAGTTGCCACATGGCTTCAAGAATCCACTTAGGTTTTACCAATTTTTTTTGGGCATAATCTAAGAGATCGTTAAATCTGATTCTACATCTTATGAAAAAGTTCTTCCTTATAAGAAATGTATTTGCATCATCCCACCAGTAAAATTTCTACAACAAAAATATAATATTCAATCTTTGTTCTAACAAAGTGCTAATAAGTAGTCGATAAGTTAAATTCATAACTTAAATTCTCCAAACATTCTATCCCTGTCAAGTTCTGGAACCTTTTACCAGCTGGTCCAGTAGCCGTTGAAATGCCGAATAATGCATATTCATGCCTTTTGTCCAACTCCAGCATCCGACCTAAACCTACAACACAAGATCAAACAGTAATTTCATAGAGCATAATAATATAGTAATGAAAAAATGAGTAACGTTATTATATTTAGAAATCTTACCCTCTCATAACTGGAACAAGATAAATCCTCCTAGAATCATCTTTGTCTCTTGATTGCCTAGTAGGTGATGGTGGATGCACTGGCATGGGTGGAAATGAAGCACCAGATGGAGTGCCTCCAAGCTGAAGATCTGACAACCCAATAGATCCAGCTGAATTACTGTGCGAAGCTGCGTGACTGCTATAGGAGGATATCGATGATGGTATATGTCTGGAGGGGCCAACGACCGTCTGATAGTACTGTGCTGGCAGTGGCATGGTCATAGGAGCAGAATGAGTCGGTGTAGACCCATGTAGTGGCCCCACATACGTAGAAGTAGGTATTGAATCCTCAGATGACCTAGAATATTAGGGTCATGCTTTTGCGTCAGCAAACCGACTCTCAGATATATGAATAACTGTTGGTCGTCTATAAGGCGGAGGTTGTCTATTCTTTTTTGGTTTCGTAGTATCAACCTTTCCTTTACCTTTGTCACCTCTGCCTGAAATCTAAATTATGTTAAGTTACCAAGTAGTTAGTTCCTACAAAATAAATGTATAAGAAAATATTCCAAGTAAATAATTTCAAGTTACTAATTCATATTTCAAATCGCTCCAAGACATATAGACAAATTTTTTTTATTACTATATAAATCATGGAAAAGTGGAAACAACAAACTTAAATAGTATATTACATATCAATCTTAAACAAGAAACATAAAGGTAAATATATAGTAAAAATCATAAAGACATCAATACATAATAAATACAACCTACACAACTAATCCTCCTTTTCTGAAGACTCTCCACTAAGCCATTCACCCTCTTCGGAGGTTTCCTCATCTCCTACCCAATCAGCCTCTTCTTTTGCAATATTAACTTCTTTAAATATATTTTTCGGGTTATTCAATCCGTCCACTAATTCAACATCCACTAACTGGTGATCAATCTTCATTTCATTTTGATACACAGTCTCTAGCATATTTTCAACTTCCACCCGGCCTATAGGCTTTGTTTTGATTATAGCCCACCAATCAGACTTGTCATTGCGCAACAGATAAGGAGTATAATACACTTGTTAAGCATTTTGCGCTAGAACAAATGGATCGTAAATAGTATACGAGCTATTGTGCTTCACTTCAATGATGTTATGCTCCCTATGTACTCTAGTGCCTCTTGTATTTGGATCAAACCACTTACATCGAAAGAGGACAAATTTTTTATTGGGAAACCAGAATACTCTAGTTCTAAGATCTCGTGTATGATGCCAAAGTAATCAACATCATCATCACCCTTAACCCATACACCACTATTATTTGTTTTCCTTGTTTTGGAGTGTTTTTCGGTGGAAAATTTAAACCCATTTACTTTGTATTGGGACATTCCATTAGCTTCAACTGGACCCAAAGAAATATCTCTCAAGAGTTGATCGTATGCGGCTGCATTTGGTGAATGATGTACCTAAAATTATTATACATATATATATTTTAGTTGAGGAATGTGTAAATTTTTAAACTTTGTAGAAATATTAATACACTTAAGAACTCATTTTTAAACCATGTTGCAAAGGATTCATATACTTGATTTTCGTGGAATCGAGTCTTAATGAAATGAACATCCAACATAAGAAACATAATTAGTTTCTTTAGGGGAATGAGTAAACAAATAAGATATGTTAAAATTTTAATCTCCTTACTTCAGAAAGGGCGCAATTTCCGAAAAATTCAGTATGACATATAAAGTTGTTGATTTGCACTCCGTGGCAGTGAGCCAGCAAGGTATGATATTTTTAGCCTTATAACCAGATTGATTGAAAATTGATATCGGTTGAAAATGAGGCTCATTCACATCGTCCTAATGATGAATCAATCGGTTTCTTGAACAAGCAACTTCATCACAAAAGTAGTATGAATAAAATTGAGAAGTTTCCCTCGCAAGATATGCCTCAACTATAGAGCCTTCAACCCTATGTTTGTTTTTGGGACCCCTTTTCAATTATCCAATTGCCTTGTACAATCTTAAGGTTAGATGTTTACTATATTTAAAAAAGATATGTATGAATTTAAATATGTTGCAAATTCTTACCGTTCGAATAGATACATCTACCTAGTTTGAACAGGACTGCCTAGCCGAGCTTCGTGCATAAGGTGAATGGGAAGATGTTCCATCATATCGAAGAATGCTTGCGGGAAAATCTTCACCAGCTTGTTGGAGATAACAACAATATTACTTTTCATTCACGCCAGATTTTCTTCTTTTAATGTGGTGGGACATAAGTCTTTGAAGAACAAACTGATCTCTGCTATTGGTTTCCATATGTTTTTAGGTAAACCAATAAAAGCAATTTCAAGTAATTATTCCATGAAAACATGACAACCATGGCTTTTCATTCCATGCAAGATTCCTTGTGTCATACTAACCCTCTTTCCCAAATTTGAGGCATATTTATCAGGCATCTTCAAACTTTGAACCCACTCACATATTTGATGCTTTTGGTCCAACTTAAATGTAAAACTAGCCTTAGGCTTAAGAACATTGTCGTTGGCCCTTGCTGTAAGTGTAATTCTCTGCGGTTGTAATATTCTAGTAAGTCAAGTATGGCCTTAGGATTATCCTTTGTTTTGCCTGTGACATCCATAACTGTGTTGAACAAGTTGTCAAAATAGTTCTTCTCAGTATCCATGACATCAACATTATTTGGCAGTAAATTATTTAGCCAATATTCTAACTCCCAAAATATACTTTGCTTAGTCCAGTTATGCGAAACGCCATATCCATCAAGCCTGTACAATCGTTCCTCGCTGACTTTAGGCAAATCCTGAGCTATTTCCCAGACGTTATGACCAAACATTCTTGGAGGTGGACCATCATGTTCCCTTCTATTCCTTCTGAATGCATTCTTGAGTCTCCTAAATTCATGATCAGGTGGCAAGAAACAACGATGACAATCAAACCATGAATTTTTCCTGCCATGTCTCAATGTGAAAGATTTTGTTTTTTCTATGCAGTATGGACAAGCCAGCTTTCCATCTGTCATCCACCCAGATAATATTCCATAAGAAGGAAAATCATTAACAGTCCATATTAGATTGAAATTCTATTTAAGAGAGATGTCCCAAGTTTCAACCCCCTTATGCCATAAAATTTGAAGTTCATCAATCAAAGGTTGCAAGTAGACATCTATTCCGCTTTTTGGCAGGAATAACATAATTCAAAAATATATAGGATTAGTCATCAACAGTTCAGGAGGAAGATTATAAGGAGTGATAAATACAAGCCAATATTTATGGTGCACTACCAATTGAAAAAAAGAGAGAACCCATCCGCACATAATCCCAATTGAATGTTTCGTGGCTCAGCTACAAAATCTGGATAAGTCGAATCAAAATGCTTCCAAGCCTCTCCATCAGATGGATGACACATAACACCAGTGGACCTTCTATTTTCACTATTCCATCTCATATTATGAGCTGAGCTGTTTGAAGCATGCAACCTCTTCAACCTTGGTATAAGAGGTAAATAATGCATCGCCTTAATAGCAATTTTATTTCCAGTAGAACCATGCTTATATCGAGAGTGCTGAAAAAACTTATAGAACTCTAGCTTAGAATCTTCCTTAAAGTATAACAAGCAATAATTTTCACAACAATCAATTCTAACTGATAAGAGACCTAACTTTGACACCAATCTTTTTACCTTATAAAAAGACTCTGGAACCTCCAAGCCGGGGTCAACTAACTCTTTAATAAAGTCTATCATTTAGTCCATTCCTCCTTCAACAATATTCCAGTCAAATTTAATACTTAATAATCTAACAACAATAGACAAATGAGAGTACGAACACCCGTCAAACAAAGGATGACTAGCAGCATGCAATTCTTTGTAGAAATTGCCCGCTTCGCTATTAGGAACATCTTCAACATTTTCCCTAAAGTCAACCCCGTGTTGAATACCAAAAGCATCATGCACCATTTCTGTCATCCTAGTATCTTGATATTCATTATGCCCTGCAGACCTACTACTTTCTCTAACAAAAAAGTTATTTTACACAACATCCCCATGAATATCACACAATCTT
The DNA here is from genome assembly GCA_030864225.1 of Capsicum baccatum var. pendulum. Lineage (NCBI taxonomy): Eukaryota > Viridiplantae > Streptophyta > Magnoliopsida > Solanales > Solanaceae > Capsicum > Capsicum baccatum. Next base: position 253,282,064 of record CM061555.1, read on the forward strand.
AAAAAGTCATCATGAAACCCCTTTCTAAAAAGATGTTTCTTTACATCTTCTTCACTTAAAAGATTTATACCATAACATCTAACACAAGGACAATGAATAACCCGATAACGTGTCCACATATCAAGTGTCTTAGCATGTACATCAAATCTTTTGACATCTTCAACAAATTCCTCTCTAATACCCATTTTATATCATAGTTCCATTGATATATCCATCTATAATCAGGTTCCGCCTATGCAATCAATCAGATTTAACTAATTAGATCAAGTCACAAAAATTTAACCATTTTCAAGAAACTAAGTCACCTAACAAACCACATTCAAAAAAAAATCTCCTCAAAAGTTCCTAGACTTAACCATATTCAAGTGACTAAGTCACCTACCAAACCATATTCAAAATAAAAAAATCCCCTTTAAAGTCCCTACACTTAACCATTTTCAACCAACTAAGTATCAAAACAAAACCACATTCAAAATAAAAAAGTCTCCTTTAAAGTCTCTACACTTAACCATTTTCAAACAACTAAGTATAAAAACAAAACCACATTCAAAACAAAAAATTCCTTTTTAAAGTCCCTAAACTTAACCATTTTCAACCAACTAAGTATCAAAACAAGATCACATTCAAAACACAAAATCCCCTTTAAAGTCCCTAAACTTAACCATTTTCAACCAACTAAGTATCAAAACAAGATCACATTCAAAACACAAAATCCCCTTTAAAGACCCTACACTTAACAATTTTCAACCAACTAAGTCACTTACCAAACCAAATTCAAAACAAAAAAATCCTCTTTAAAGTCTCTACACTTAACCATTTTCAACAAACTAAGTATCAAAACAAAACCACATTCAAAACAAACAAATCCTCTTTAAAGTGTCTACACTTAATCATTTTCAACCAACTAAGTATCAAAACAAAACTACATTCAAAACACAAAATCTCCTTCAAAGTCCCTAGACTTAACCATTTTCAACCAACTAAGTCACCTTCCAAACCACATTGAAAATGGAAAAATCCCCTTAAAAGTCCCTAAACTTAACCATTTTCAAGTAACTAAGTCACCTACCAAACCACATTCAAAACCAAAAAATCCCCATTAAAGTCCCAAAACTTAACCATATTCAAGTGACTGTCACCTACCAAACCAAATTCAAAATAAAAAAATACCCTTTAAAGTCCCTAAACTTAACCATTTTCAACCAACTGTCACTTACCAAACCACATTCAAAACAAAAAAATCCTCTTTAAAGTCCCTACACTTAACCATTTTTAACCAACTAAGTATTAAAACAAAACCACATTCAAAACAAAAAAATATCCTTTAAAGTCCCTACACTTAACCATTTTCAACCAACTAAGTATCAAAACAAAACCACATTTAAAACAAAAAATCCCCTTCAAAGTCCCTAGACTTAACCATTTTCAACTAACTAAGTTACCTACCAAACCACATTAAAAAAAATCCCCTTTAATGTCCCTAAACTTAACCATTTTCAAGCAACTAAGTCAACTACCAAACCACATTCAAAATAAAAAAATCCCTTTTAAAGTCGCTAAACTTAACCATTTTCAAGCAACTAAGTCACCTACCAAACCACATTCAAAACAAAAATATCCCATTTAAAGTTCCTACACTTAACCATTTTCAACCAACTAAGTATCAAAACAAAAACACATTAAAAATACAAAATCCCCTTTAAAGTCCCTACACTTAACCATTTTCAACCAACTAAGTCACTTACCAAACCACATTCAAAACAAAAAATCCTCTTTAAAGTGCCTACACTTAACCATTTTCATCCAATTGAGTATCAAAACAAAACCACAATCAAAACACAAAGTCCCCTTCACAGTCCGTAGACTTAACTATTTTCAACAAACTAAGTCATCTTCCAAACCACATTCAAAACAAAAAAAATTCCTTTAAAGTCCCTAAACTTAACCATTTTCAAGCAACTAAGTCACCAACCAAACCATATTCAAAACAAAAAAAAATCCCTTTTAAGGTCCCTAAACTTAACCATATTCAAGTGACAAAGTCACCTACCAGACCATATTCAAAACAAAAAAAAATCCTTTTAAAGTCCCTAAACTTAACCATATTCAAGTGACTAAGTCACCTACCAAACCAAATTCAAAACAAAAAAATCTCCTTTAAAGTCCCTAAACTTAACCATTTTCAAACAACTAAGTCACTTACAACTAAGTCACTTACCAAACCACATTCAAAATAAAAAAATCCTCTTTAAAGTTCCTACACTTAATCATTTTCAACCAACTAAGAATCAAAACAAAACCACATTCAAAACAAAAAAATCTCCTTTAAAGTCCCTACATTTAACCATTTTCAACCAACTAAGTATCAAAACAAAATCACATTCCAAACACAAAATCCCCTTCAAAGTCCCTAGACTTAACCATTTTCAAAAAACTAAGTCATCTACCAAATCACATTCAAAACAAAACAAATCTCCTTTAAAGTCCCTAAACTCAACCATTTTCAAGAAACTAAGTCACCTACCAAAACACATTCAAAACAAAAAATTTCTCCTAAAAGTCCCTAAACTTAACCATTTTCAAGAAACTAAGTCACCTACTAAACCACATTCAAAACAAAAAAAATCCCCTTTAAAGACCCTACTCTTAACCATTTTCAACCAACTAAGTATCAAAACAAAACCACATTCAAAACAAAAAAATTCTCTTTAAAGTTCCTAAACTTAACCATATTCAAGTGACTAAGTCACCTACCAAAACAAATTCAAAATAAAAAAATCCCCTTTAAAGTCCCTAAACTTAACCATTTTAAAGAAACTAAGTCACTTACCAAACCATATTCAAAACAAAAAAATTATAATACCTTGAAAATTCAGACCAATATTAGGACCATGCTTCGAACTCATGAGTATTAAATCTTAGTACTTTGGTAGTGTTAATATCAATTTTAAGGTGTATTAAGGCCTCAAATAACTCTTATCTAATAGATGAATCAAAACATTCCTCACCAATCAAATTCTTGAGAAGGATATTGGTATAGTCAACTTCAAACGAGTATATCGCTCATTATACTTGGAATTTTTGAGCTCATGACCTATGAAAAATAGATAATTAAATTAGATTTCCAACGATACCAATTTTGTATAAATCAGATTTCGGAGCAAAAAGTTATACCTATTTTACTCTAGCATGTCAGGCTGGAAACAGTGTGACAACATTCGTTATAGCTTATCACATTTGTGACGCCCTATCACGAAGGTCGTCATCCTTAGGCAGAAACCAGCTCCTAAGTGACGATATTCATGATAGCTTATCACATTTGTGATGCCCTATCATGAAGGTCGTCAGCCTTAGGTAGAAACCAACTCTTAAGTGATGACATTCGTGACAACTTATCACCTTTGTGATGCCCTATCACGAAGGTCGTTAGCCTTAGGCTGAAACCAGCTCCTAAGTGATGACATTTGTGATAGCTTATCACCTTTGTAACGCCCTATCATGAAGGTCATCAGCCTTAGGAAGAAACTAGCTCCCAAGTAACGACATTTGTGATAACTTATCACAAATCTGATGACATTTTTGATGACTTATCACAAGTCTGACGCCCTATTACCAATATCATCAGCTATGATTTTTTAGCAACTGGGAATTTCTTTTATAATGGTATTTTGGTCATTTCCTTCACCTTCTATGACTTACAATCCTAAAGAGGCATAATTTTTCCCATTTTTCTCCAGTTAAGCATCTTAAAAGCCCTCTCTTATGCTCTCAACCATAAGATTAGGGTTTTCATCAAACTCATCTCTCAAAAGCAAGATTCAAGCATTTTTCCAAGATAATTGAGAATTAAATTTCCCAATCCAAGAACTCTCCAACAAATAATCAAGGTTTCCTTTCTAAGGTATGCGTAGTGTTCATCTATGGATCCAATCCATTCATAGAGCTCAAGAACCATGTTTTAAATATTATTTTGTAATCTTATTGCGGTGATATGAGTATGTACATGTTGACGATTGTTGTTTAAGTTTCCATGTTATATCTAAAGGTGATTTCATGTAATATATATGTTTGCTAATTGAAAACCATGAACTTTAGGTGGTTTAATATGGTGCAAGTATGAAACCCACCTATGCCTTAAAGAATGCATGCAAGGTGTTTGATAAAATGCTTAGGATGCTAGAAATTCATGTTGTATGGTTCTATGATGTCTAAATGACAAGTCCATGTTAGTTATATACTTCAATAAAAATTCCATGCTTTTCATGTGTTTCTATTGTTGTGATATGAAACATGTAAGATAAAAGAGATATGCAATATGTACACGAATTATATCCATGCATTCCCTAAAATATTCAAGATGTTGAATAACTATATGAAATATGATATCCCCTACTTATGATATTATGAATTATGGACTCAAATCTTTTGATCAAGTTATGTCATGTGTGTCAGTTTCCTTCTATTGAGTCCTGGGGGTATTCATACCCGAAAAACATAGTTGTATGCCTAGAGCCATGTCATGTTGTCACAATCATCTAAGTCAAGCCACGATCTATCAAACTCAGTCAGTCACGTGACTCAGGAAACCTCAGAATCTCATGATCTCAGTTAACTCTCAGATAGTAGTACTATTCCATTAGTTAACAGAAGTTAGTTTATCAGTCCATGTACCATCAGTTAAATCATGTTCAGTCTCTTTAGATGGGAGTAGAAATTAGCACCGAGTGAACCTAAGGATGAGAACTGACCTACCAGTTAGGGTGTGATTATTAGTTGTCATCCTTGTGTTCCAGAACTACATAGCCACCGTAGGTTGAGACATCTTAGTCTGTCAGATAAGGGTTGATGAGGTGGATTAACCTATCAGTTTAGTGTTCCTACCATTCTCCTTTTGAATAACTACCAGCTAAGGGTCACCCATAACTTTTCTTACTAGTGGCGCGATATTGACACCCCTCCAGTCGGGGCAGAGATTGGACCCCAACTTAGCTATATGTGTTATTGGGGCATGTCGATTAAACAACTACCTACCATAGTTATAGAATTAATCTCAGTAAAAGCTCAGATAGATCTTCAGATTTCAGTATATTAGAACCGTCAGATACAGTTGCCCATGTTAGCAAAATTTCAGTATCAATCATATTAGCCATCAATAAACCATGTATTAGCATACCGGACTAGCTATCATGCACCCCCGATTTCAATTACTATGTATGCATGTTTGTACTCTTACGTTCATATCAGTTAGTTAGTTAGCATTGTTCATGCATGTAAACCCTATTTATATTTAGCGTACCTCACTCGTATGCTCAGTATATTCCCTCGTACTGATGCATTTGTGGTATGGCTCTTTCTTTTTATGTTTCACCATAGGTCCAGAGATATGAACTCCAGATAAGCAGTAGCAGTAGCATTTCCGATCACAGAGTTAGAGTGAGTCCTCTTCATTCGAGGATATTATGATTTGATTTATTATTTATTTTAGTTAGTTTTTTAGTTTTTTGGAGTTAGTTGGAGACATGTTCCTTCAACTCCTTAGTAAGATAGTATTTAGAGTCTTTCAGATTTAGTCCAGAATTAATTCATTTTACAGTTGTTTTGGGTATCTTTCACCCACATGGATGTTACTATTTTATAGATTCTTTATTTAGTTGAACCTTATGGCCTACATGTTCATGTTTTCTGCATTATTACGTTATATATTGCAGTGTACAGGTACAGATATCAGTCATGGGTTAGTTTGTGATCCTTTAGGGTCATAAGTACCATCTGGTGTTCCGATTCATAAAATCGCGGAGTTACAAACTTGCTATCAGAGCCTACGGTTCAATAGAGTCCTAGGAAGTCTTAAAGCCGCATCTAGTAGAGTCTTGTACATGGATGTGTTGCGCGCCATATTTATGTAGAGGAGGTTATGAGATGTTTTAGGAATAGTTCCCTTTCTTTAGTATCTATGTCGTGCTAGTAAGCATAAATTCAAGCCAGTCTCTAGGTCTAATCCGCTCCTCTCTTATCTCAGAAATATGCCTCCAAAGAGAAGAAATCAGCCAGCTCCTTAACCCGAAGATCCTTTGGGCGAACATATTTCTCATGCGGAGTTCAGAACCACATTTACCACTCTTTATCAGTCTGTAGCTGCTCAGAATAAATGACCATCAGTCGTTCTGACTGACCCTGTGGCCAATTCAGCAGCAGCTAGGATTCAGGACTTCACCAAAATGAACCCTCCATCCTTCTTTAGTTCTAAGCTAGACGAAGATCCTCAATAATTCATTAACCAAGTCCAGAAGGTCATTGACATCATGGGAGTCACTTATTCTCAGAGTGCTAAGTTAGCCACATACCAGTTACAGGATGTCGCTCATACTTGGTACAAAAAGTGAAAGTCCAAGAGGGTAGACGATGCAGGTTCTATTGAGTAGGAAGAATTTGTCATGACTTTCTTAGATAGATTCTTTCCCCAATAGATCAGAGAGGCCAAAGTTCTTGAGTTCATCAATCTCAGGTAAGGAAATATAACGGTTAGAGAGTATTCTCTTAGATTTCTTAGCTAGCCAGATATGTCCCTCGTCTAGTCGTAGACAACAGGGCTAAGGTGAGCAAGTTTGTGTCAGGGGTGAATGATAGCATGGTAAATGAGTGTAGGTTTGTGATGTTGAACAGTGATATGACTTTAGCCAGGCTCATGACCTATGATCAATAGATAGAGGAGAAGAAGGTTAAGACTAGGGAGAGGCAGAACAAGAGAGCAAGATTAGGCAGTTTCAATTTTGCTCAGTCCAAATTAGAGGGAGAAAATCATTCGTAGTTTTATCCTAAGTCAGTAGTTCTAGCCCTTTCCTCTGCTAGTGACCCAGTGCCGAAGTTCATAGATGGCAACAGAGACATAGCACTAGCCTCTAAATCTCAGGGCAGTGTTAGCAGTGCTCGAACAAATCCCCTTTGTCAGACTTATGGTAAGAACCACAAGGTTATTTGTAGAGTCGATAGTGATGTCTGTTTTGGTTGTGGTAAGCAAGGCCATAGGATTAGGGAGTGTCCTCAGCCAGGTCCTCAGGGTCAGCAAAATCATTCAACAGCTCAGTCTGATTGCCCGAACCAGCAGGGTGCCACTTCCAGTGCTACTAGTGGGCAACACCCAAATAGAATCTATGCTCTTCAGACCCGACAGGATTAGGAAAATTCTCCTGATATTGTTACTGGTACGTTATAGATTTTCCATGTTCATATTCATTCTTTGCTAGACCCAGGTACATCTTTGTCTTTTGTCACTCCATACATAGCAGGCGATTTCAGAATCAGTCCCAAAATTTTAGAAGAGCCCTTTTCAGTCTCTACCCCAGTGGGTAAAACCATCATAGCTCGGTGGGTATACAGGAACTTTCCAATTATGATATTTTGGAAATCCACATCAGCAGATTTAGTCGAGTTAGAGATGACTGATTTTGATGTCATTCTCGGCATGGATTGGCTTCATTCCTACTATGCCACAGTCGACTATAGAAATAGGATAGTTCATTTTTAGTTCCCGAATAAGCCTGTCCTATAGTGGAAGGGTAGCACTTTGTCTTTCAGGGGTCATCTTATTTCTTACCTTCGAGCAAGGAAAATGATTTCATAGGGGTGTATGTATTATCTTGTGCATATTAAGGATTCCAATTTTGAATCTCCCAGTCTTAAATCAGTCCCAGTGGTTAATGAATATTCAGATGTCTTTTCCTAATACCTTCCAGACATTCTTCCTGAAAGGAAAATAGACTTCGGCATAGACCTTCTCCCAGATACTCAGCCTATTTCTGTTCTGCCATACAGAATGGGACCAGTAAAACTCAAAGAACTGAAAGATCAGTTGAAGGATCTCTTAGATAAGGGATTTATCAGGACCAGTGTATCCCTATGGGGTGTGCCAATCTTATTCGTGCACAAGAAAGATGGTTCTTTTAGAATGTGTATTGATTACTGTCAGCTTAATAAAGTCACAGTTAAGAACAAGTATCCACTTCCTAGAATACACAACTTGTTTGACTAACTTCAGGGTGCCAGTTATTTCTTCAAGATAGACCTCAGATCAGGCTATCATCAGTTCAGAGTCAGAAAATGTGACATCCCGAAGATAGCTTTCCATACTCGGTATGGTCACTTCAAATTTCTAGTCATGTCCTTTGGTCTTACCAATGCCATTGTAGCTTTCATGGACTTGGTGAACCAGGTGTTCAAGCAGTACTTGGACACATTTGTCATAGTCTTCATAGATGATATTCTGGTCTATTCTTGCACAGAGCGTGATCATTCAGACCATCTCATAATTGTTCTTCAGACTCTCATGGATCACTAGTAGTTTGCCAAGTTCAGTAATTTTGAATTTTGGCTATGATCAGTAGCATTCCTTGGCCACATTATTTCCAGTGATGGCATTAGAGTAGATCCTCAGAAAACAAAGTGGTAAGAAACTGGCCTCGCCCTATCTCTCCAAAGATATCAGGAGTTTCTTGGGTTTGGCTGGCTATTACAGATGGTTTGTCGAGGGATTTTCTTCTATTGCATATCCTATGTCCAGATTGACTCAGAAGAAGGTTAAGTTTCAGAACCTTGCGAGAAGAATTTTCAGGAGTTGAAGACTCGACTCACCTCAGCTCCAGTTTTAACACTTCCCAATGGTTCCGATAGATTCATAGTAAATTGTGATGTATCCAGAGTAGGTTTAGGTTGTGTCCTCATGCAGCATGGTAGATTCATATCCTACACCTCCAGACAGTTAACGCCCTATGATAAGAATTATACTACTTATGACCTTGACTTAGTAGTAGTTGTATTTGCCTTAAAGATTTGGAGGCATTATCTATATGGTGTTCATGTAGATGTATTTACAAATCATAAGAGCCTTCAGTATGTCTTTTCCCAGAAAGATCTTAATCTTCGTCAGAGAAGGTGGTTAGAGCTCTTGAAGGATTATGACATGAATGTCCTTTATTATCTTGGCAAGGCCAATGTAGTGGCCGACACACTTAGTAGACTGTCCATGGGCAGTGTTTCTCATGTTTATAATAGTAAGAAGAAATTAGCTCAGGAGATTCATCATCTTGCCAGACAAGGCACTCGCTTAGTCGACTCTTCGGAGGGTGGTGTATGTGTTCAGAATAGTTTAGAGTCATCTCTAGTTTTCGAGGTTAAAGAGAAGCAAGACAGGGATCCTAGCCTTGTCAAGCTAAAAGAGTCAGTTCAGAGTCAGAAAGTAGAGGTTTTCTCCAAAGGGGGAGATGGAGTTCTTCGTTGTCAGGGTCATCTGTGTGTTCCCGGTGTAGATAACTTGAGGAAGTGAATTCTTGTAGAAGTGCATGGTGCGCGATACTCTATTCATCCAGGGTCCACTAATATGTACCACAACTTGCCAGAGATCTATTGGTGGAGTGGGATGAAGAGGGACATTGCAGAGTTTGTGGCAAAGTACTCTATATGTCAGCAGGTTAAGATAGAGCATCAAAACCCTAGTGGTTCCATGCAGGATTTCACTATTCCTACTAAGAAGTGGGAAGAAGTGAACATAGACTTCGTGATGGGTTTGCCTAGAACACGTCATTAACATGATTCAGTTTGGGTCATTGTAGATAGAATGACCAAGTTAGCTCATTTCCTTTCAGTTCGTACCTCTTACTCAGCTGAGGATTATGCCAAACTTTATATTAGGGAGTTGGTCAGATTACACGGTGTTCCACTAGATATCATCTCAGATAGAGGTACCCAGTTTACCTCTCACTTCTGCAAAGCATTCTAAAAGGGTCTTGGTGCCCAAGTTCATCTCAGTACAATGTTTCATCCTCAGATAGTTGGTCAAGTAGAAAGGATCATTCAGACTCTAGAAGATATGCTAAGGGCGTGTGCAATTGATTTCAAGGGAAGCTGGGATGACCACTTGCCTTTGATTGAGTTCGCATACAATAAAAACTATAATTCCAGTATTTAGATAGCTCCATTCGAAGCCCTCTATGGTAGAAGATGTAGGTCTCCGATCGGTTGGTTCAAAGTTAGTGAGGCCGCAGTCATATGGCATGACTTAGTATTCGATGCCTTAGTGAAAGTTCAGTTGATCAGAGATACACTCCAAGCTGGTCAAAGCCGACATAAGTCTTATGTGGATGTTCATAAAAAGGATCTCAAATTTGATGTCGATGACTATGTCTATCTCAAGATCTCTCCCATGAAGGGAGTGAAGAGATTCGATAAGAAGGGAAAGCCTAGTCCCCGATATGTCGGTCCCTTCAGGATTCTCAATCGCTTCAGCAAGGTAGTCTATGAGCTTGAATTGCCTTTAAATCTAGCCTCGATTCATCCAATCTTCCATGTCTCTTTGCTCAAGAAGTGCATAGGAGACCCAACAGTTGTAGTCCCTATTCATAGCGTTGACATTCAGAATAGCCTCTTTTATGAAGATATTTCAGTCAAAATCCTCAACTATAAGACTCGTAGGCTAAGGAACAAAGAAGTCCCTCTAGTCAAGGTTCTTTGGCAGAATCAGTCCGTGGAGAGAGCTACTTGGGAAGCAGAAGCAAACATGCGAACCAAGTATCCTCATCTTTTCTCCACTAATTCAGACTTAGATCAAGGTAACTAATTTCCTTAAGCTTATTCAGTTACATGTTCAAAATTCCAATATAAAATTGGTATCAAGTATCATTGCTTAGCTTATCATACATTCATGTATCAGTTCAGTCAAGCGATCATGCATCAGATACGCATTGTCATTGCGAGAAATTTTAGTTCATCCGAACATCAGTCATGCATTCATGAGTTCAGCTTATCAGTCATGCATCAGATATGCATGTTCAGTTGTGCTATATTCAATTTAGAATTCACTTTAGTCCTAAAATTTTGTTCCATTTGAGCATGATCAGTGTATGCATCATTTTATCTTTTCTTCCCTCTCAATCAGGCATCATTCAAGGATGAATGTTTCCAAGGGGGAGATATTGTAATACCCTAAAAATTCAGACCAATATTAGGACCATGCTTTGAACTCATGAGTCTTAAATCTTAGTTCTTTGGTAGTGTTAATATCAAGGTTGTGGTGTATTAAGGCCTCAAATAACTCTTAGCTAATAGACGAATCAAAACATTCCTCACCGATTGAATTCTTGAGAAGGATATTGGTATAGTCAACTTCAAACGAGAATATCTCTCATTATACTTTGAATTTTTGAGCTTATGACATATCAACAAATACATAATCGAATTATCTTACCAACAATACCAATTTTGACTAAATACGATATTGTAGCAAAGAGTTATGCCTATTTTACTCTAGCATGTTAGGCTGGAAACAGTGTGACGACATTCGTGATAGCTTATCACATTTGTGATGCCCTATCACGAAGGTCGTCACCCTTAGCTAGAAACCAGCTCCTAAGTGACGATATTCGTGATAGCTTATCACATTTGTGATGCCCTATCATGAAGGTCGTCAGCCTTAGGCATAAACTAGCTCCTAAGTGACGACATTCGTGATAGCTTATCACCTTTTTTATGCTTTATCACGAAGGTCGTCAGCCTTATTCATGAACTAGCTCCCAAGTGATGACATTTGTGATAGCTTATCACCTTTGTGATGCCCTATCATGAAGTTCGTCAGCCTTAGGCAAAAACCAGCTCCCAAGTGACGACATTTGTGATAACTTATCACAAATCTGACGACATTTTTGACGACTTATCACAAGTCTGATGACCTATCACCGATGTCGTCAGCTATGATTTTTCAGCGATTGGGAATTTATTTTATAAGAGTATTTTGGTCATGTATTTCACCTTCCACGACTTTTAACCCCAAAGAGGTGTATTTTTACCCATTTTTCTTCAGTTAAGCATCTCAAAAACACTCTCTTATGCTCTCAATCACAATATTAGGGTTTCCATCAAACTCATCTCTCAAAATCAAGATTCAATCCCTTTTCCAAGATAATCGAGAATTAAGTTTCCTAATCCAAGAACTCTCCAGCAAATCATCAAGGTTTCCTTTCTAAGGTATGTGTAGTGTTCATCTATGGATCCAATCCGTTCAAAGAGCTCAAGAACCATGTTTTAAATATTATTTTGTAAACTTTTTGTGGTGATATGAGTATGTACATGTTGATGATTGTTGTTTAAGTTTCAATGTGATATCTAAAGGTGTTTTTATGGAATATTTTTGTTTGTTAATTGAAAATCATAAACTTTAGGTGGTTTAATATGGTGCAAGTATGAAACACACCTATGCCTTAAATAATGCATGCAAGGTGTTTGATAAAATGCTTAGGATGCTAGAAATTCATGTTGTATGGTTCTATGATATCTAAATGACAAGTCCATGTTAGCTATATACTTCAATATGAATTCCATGCTTTTTATGTGTTGCTATTGTGATGTTAGGCGTATTTAAACGCCTAAAGCGCCTTAATGTACCCATATTTTAGCTATGTTTTGAGGACAAAATATATAATTCATGCACTTTTAGTCCTTTTTACTGTAAGTGAGCTAACCAACGTGATTAACAAGTTTTCAGGTATAAATGATGAAGATTTCAGCATTTTATGGATAGCTTGACGCCAAAGGAAGCTTCACGAAAGAAGGAAAGCAGCGTTTGGACGCCTATGGACTGAAAGTGACGCATGGAAAACTTGTCCTGGGCAAAAATAGCATTTCTAAAGACTTAGGGATCAGCAGTAACTTAGTAGGATTAGGATAAGGATACAGTATCCTAGTAGGATTAGGATAAGTACGCAGTAGCCTAGTAGGAATAGGATATGGGTGTTATAAAAGCCCTATGATGCTGAACTTTTCAGCAAGCATTCTTATAATTAAAACAATTCTCTTTCAATTAATTCTTCTTCCCTTCTCTTCATCTATTCGACTTTTAATTTTCATAACAAGAGAAACGTTATTTTGCAAGGAATTCACACCACAATCCCTACCAAAACATACTTCACGTGAGATTTTTATCTTGGTATGCTGATAATGTCTATTGTGATTTCCGTCGTACTCATGAATAGCTAAACTTCTCTGTTAGGGTTATGGAAGCCTTATGAGATACTATCTATTGCTATGAGGTTGTGAATTCTTGATACGTATGCTGCTTATATCATTCTTCTCTTCATCTTAACTTAAATTCTTGTGGTTGCTAACATATAGAATACGCCAGTATAACATTAACTTGTTCGAAAGAAAAGTTATATGTCTGGAAAAGAGAGAATGTCAAGGAAATAGGGCACCAACCCCTGTTTAAAAGTTACTACTGTAACTGGATTAACCTCTTGGATAATTTGTACCATTAGATATACTTTAAGCTCAAAAGAGTTAAAGTGAAATAGTCCTTGATGGTCGAAAGACGCCTGGATTTACCATAGAATACGATTCTCTATAAGCACATGCATGTCTGAATTCTGCATAACTCATAGTCAATAGATACGTATAACTCATAAGGTGGAAATAACCCTAACTCTCAATTCTCATTGATTAAAACCTACCAAGACTCCGTTTACTCTTCTATTTTCCGTTTTTACTCTACTATTTTGTTTACATCATTTGCACGCACAAAATCCCCCCTTTATTCGCAGAACTTTCATCAAAAGTCTAATAATCATTGCTTACTTAGTGACCAAGTATTCCCTGTGGGATTCGACACCCAACCCAGTTGGGTTCTATATTTGACGACGACCGCTTACACTCTTACGAGAGCTGTAGTTTGAGTGTTATCAAATTTTGGCGCCGTTGCCGAAGAATCATTTGTCTACTAAGTTTGTGATAATTACTAGACCCTTTGGTCAAAGATTCTCGTACTTTACTTTTAGTTGTTGTTTTTGTTTTTTGCAGGTTTTTGTTCAGTGCATGCCAAATACTAGAAGTTTGGGACAACTATTATTACTCATAAACCCTGAACCGCAACTTATTGGAAGGATGGATGCACAACATGACATTGAGAGAAGGGCTGCTCAATAGGAGCAGGCTAGACTAGCTGCGTTGGCCGCTACCCAAGTACATCAACAGGACATCGATAACCCTGGGCGAGCAGCTGGTCCTGATGATGAGGACTTAGGTGATGATAAGCTACTAAACCCTAGGCGTGATGCTGAGGTGGCGACACCGGAAAATAGAAGAGATCGTCAAGAAAGATTTTGGCCTGAACTCCGAGCTATGTAGATTCCCTTTGATGATGATGATGACGAACTGGATGGAGCCGGCGCCACAGGAGCTATTATTCCTCCGCCATTGGCACCCGAAGCCAAGTTCAACATCACTAGCACCATGATTCAATTATTACAACTCAAGGGATTATTCGATGGACTTGCAAATGATGATCCGAATATGCATCTGGTCAACTTTATCTCTACATGCAAGTCATTCGACAATCCAGGCGTTGGACAGAATGCAATTCGGCTGCGCTTATTCCCATTGTCTCTATCTGGGGAGGCAACTCTATGGTTGAACGAACTGACTCCTGATTCTATTACAAATTGGAGGCAATTGAAAGACGCTTTCCTAGAAAGATTCTTTCTGCCATCCAAAAGAGCGCAATTGAGAGATGAAATTAGCAACTTTCGTCAGCTTCCAACTGAAGCCCTCCACGAAACATGGGAGAGATTCAAGAAGAAGCTTATGAGGTGCCCAAACCATCACATGACCAATGTCCACTTGATGGAGATACTATACAGATCCTTGAATTCAGTAACTAAACTAGTGGTGGATAATGCAGCTGGAGGATTATTTATGGACCTCACCTTTGTGCAGGAAAGCGATATGCTAGATCGGATGACAAAGCAAAGTAGGACTTGGCATACCAGATATTCTGAGGTGACAAGCCCCACTATATCTATTGGCATGACTACAGAACAAAGGCGAAGAGAGGAGGAACGCGACCAAGATATGGCGCACATGAAAACATAGATAGATCTTTTTACAAAGCATCTATTATCAGGGAAGACCGAAAAAGTCAAAGCAGTTGCGTCAAAAGGAAGAGAGGAATTCAATTCTGAAGAAGAAGCCAACTACCTGTACAATCAGGGGGGTTTCTGAGGCAATTCCCAAGGAAACTAAGGTTGGAACTATTATGATAATTCTGGAAATAAGGACCGTGATCAAGGTAGTTGGAAGAACAAGACAGACAGAAGTGGCGTGTATATTTCTCCTGGAAGACGTGACACCACTATATCTGGTTTTGGAAATATGTCCATGGAAGATATGATGGATAAGCCATTGAAAGGAGTGGAGGCAACCAGCACGGAAGTAACTGAGGTAATAAATAATTTGTCCTCAATGAAGCAATTGGTTGACTCGCATTCTACTGCAATAAAACAGCTGGAGAAACAATTGAGTCAACTATCAGCGACAATCAACCAAAGAAAAGCTAGCACTTTACCTAGTGACACTGTGAAAAATCCAAGGAATGATGGATCATGTATGGCTATTACTACCAGGAGTGGTAAAGTATTGGAAAATCCGTCCAAAGGCAAGCAGGAAGTTGATGATATAGCGGATAATGTTATTGATGCAGATTGTGATGATTTTGTAGAAGCTAAAAATCTGAATAAGAGCGTTCATGAGAAAACTATTCCCCTTCCACCACCACCTTTTCCTCAGAGACTAAAGAAGAAGGCGGATGACACTCCTGAAAAGGTTGATAATCGGAAGCAAGATAAAAAGGAAGTGGTGGAGAAAACTATTCCCCTTCCACCACCACCTTTTCCTCAGAGACTAAAAAAGAGAGCTGATGATACCAAGTTCAATAAATTCATGTCAATGTTAAAACAGCTGACCATTAATGTTCCGTTGGTAGAGGCACTAGAACAGATGCCTGGGTACGCGAAATTTATGAAGGATCTTTTAACAAAGAAGCGGTAAGCAAGTTATGAGTTGACAGATAATGTTCATCATTGCAGCGCAATCGCTACCAAATCACTAATTCAGAAGAAGGCTGATCCCGGTGCCTTTACTATTCCTTGCACTGTTGGACCTTTGAAGTTTGCCAAGGCATTATGCGATTTGGGAGCAAGTATTAATTTGATGCCACTATCCGTCTACAGAAAGTTGGGGTTGGGCAACCCTACACCAACCAATATGCGGCTCGTGATGGCAGATAGGTCGGTAAAATGACCTATTGGTATCTTAAATGATGTGTTGGTGAAGGTTTCCACCTTTATCTTTCTTGTAAACTTTGTTATTTTGGATTGCGAGGTGGATTCTGAAGTTCCCATAATCTTAGGACGCCCTTTCCTCGCAACTGGAAGTGTGCTTATTGACATGAGAGCTAATGAGCTTTTAGTTTGGTTGAATGACGAAGTGGTCTGTTTTGATGTACGCAAAGTAATGAAGCAGCCCGAAGATATGGATGTGTTCTCTGTAGCTGAATTTAATTATAAGGATGACAAAGAATTATCTGTAGAAAAGCAGCTTACTGATGAGTCACTATCTGATGAGCTACTGAATTTTGAGCGTGAGGAGGCTCAAGAACATGAAGAAACTGTGTGCTCTAACAGAAATAGGACCTATTCTCATACTCCTAAGCGGCCAGACCTTGATCTTAAGAATCAACCGTCACCAACAGCAAAGGCTTCCATTGAAGAGCCCCCAGTGCTAGAATCGAAAGAGCTCCCCAATTATCTAAGGTATGCGTTCTTGGGAAATGGAAATACACTTCCTGTGAGTGTGGCGGATGATTTAAGTGAACAGCACATAGAGGCTCTCATCTCTGCTCTGAAGAGATACAAAAGAGCTATGGGTTGGACTATTGATGATATAATTGGTATCCATCCTGGGATATGTATGCACAAGGGTCATCTCAAAGAAGATTGCATGCCTACAAGTAAGCCTCATTGTCGTCTGAATCCATTCAGAAAACGATCCACCATCTATCTCGATGAAGTCTAAGTAATCGAGATAGCTATGTCGTGCCGCGATAATAAATCAAGCGCTTGATGGGAGGCAACCCATCGTTTTTAATTGTTTTTGTTTTCCTAGGATTTTGTTGAGCCACGACCAAAACTAAGGCGCTTGATGGGAGGCAACCCATCGTTCTAATCGTTTTTGTTGTTTTTGAGTAAGTGTAGGTACAATAGGTGTAAAGGAGTAGATTGGTTTCAAATTTTGATTTGGAAGCGGTTCATGTTAAAGGTGGTAAGTTAGGAGTGAAGAAGCAAAGGCTATCAGTTAGGCATTGCCTATGCAAAACTAGGCAATGGTAAAGGCAAGGCCTATGTAAATCTAGGCAATGAACAAGGCAAGGCCTATGCTATGGCCTTTGGTCTCTGAATCTAGAATGCCATAGCATAAGCACCGCCTATGCCAAAGCCTTTGGTCCAACAATGCCATAGCATAGGCGCCGCCTATGCCAATGACTTTGGTCTCTGAATCTACAATGCCATAGCATAGGCGCCGCATATGCTCAACTAGGCAAAGCTTTAGGCGCCGCCTTTGTTTCCCAAATCTCTCAAAACTTTTATTTTTGCTCATCTAACCTTGCAAGATCATCTTTCGAGTTCAACACCAAGTAAGTTCTTCGTTTATATTACGAAGTTGTTACAATCTTACACTTATCATGGTATTTTAGATCTTAAAGTGGTGTTGGTGATTTGAATGTAGTTGATTTGTTATGATACATCTACTTGAGTGAAAGAATATGTGTGGGTGTTCTTGACTTGGTTCCATCTTGTAATTGATTTTGATACACTGTCATACTTTTGTGAAATTGAAATGGTGAAAGTAATTGCATACTCTTCAAAGTTGAATGCTTGGATGTTTAAATGACTTGTTCATCGAGATAAAGATCATGATTGAATACAAGCATGAGATGTTGTGATTATTTCTATGCCATAACTTGATACAATCTCTATGTAGTGGTCTTGTTCAAAAAGTGCATTCATCCAAACATGAAAGTATAGTCAAGATTACATGAAATAGAGTTGGAAAGGATAGGCAAGATGACATGAAAGTATGACTGTGATGAACATATTATTGGAACATATCGCCCATATGTATGTCGATGAAGTCTGAGTAATCGACATCACTCACTTAATTAGTTTGTACAAACAAATTAAGTGTGGGGTGGTGCCACTATAGTTTGTTTGTCAATTATATCTTCAGAGATGAGCTAACATGAATCTCAGGTAGAATGGCACTAAAAGGACGACAAGGAAAAGAAAAAGCACCCACCTCACAGAAAGGTAAGAAAAGAGGAAGAAAAGAGCAAGCTGAATCCTCCGTGCTGTAAATACCTCGACGCACTCTTGGAATCAAGTGGGGTACATTTTGAGGAACTTCTGAGGATGACGACTCTAGTAATGATTCCGACACAGGGGGTATGACCCCAGACATAGAGGAGGAGTCCAACAAATCAGGTTTTCCTTATTTATTTTCCACTGAGGGCAGTGTGTCCCGTCTAAGTGTGGGGTGCTGGTATTTGTATGCTGTACTTCTTTGCCTATATTTAGTTATGTGTGTTTGTTTGATTTTGTCGCGTAGTTAGTAGTTTTTAGTTAGTAGTTTCAATTTTTTTTTTAGATTTTGCATGAAATTGTTCTGATAGGCGGCATGGTATTATGACAAGAGTTTGTGATAAAATCATTACTATTGAGACGTTTAGTCTCTAAGTGTGACTCACTATGTGATAAGTATGTGGTTTAATTCATTCATCGGTTGGGTCAAGAGTCTATACTGCTTCTAATAAAATTTGACCATGTGCCTTGTGTGTGAGAGACTATAGTATATTCTGTGCTGTGACTGATGCTAGAACTTGCCTGGTGTGTGTGTAAAGCGAAATAAAGAGTGTGAGTTTAGGAGATGATTTAGGCATTTCTTTGGCAGCCTGTAATTGTTTACCTTCTTTTTACCTACCTGTGTACATTATCCTAGTTAACCCCCTTTGAGCCTTTAGCTATTTTCCTTGACAGCCTCATATATAGCCTAATCCATTTTTTTTCAAGACCATAATTTGATCCAAATTCCTAAGCGCTTTAAATTGTAAAGTCATATGACAAAATAAGAGGAAATTGGGTGAGAGTGATGCCTTTGAATGTATTGGTGCTTGAATTAGTTATGAAAAAAAGTGGCTATCATAGAGGTGTGTTATAAAAAAAAAAGAAAAATGAAAAGAAAACTAAAAAGTTAGTTCTGTTTAAAATCGAATAACAAAAGAGGTGAGAAGGGGTGGTAGATTAAAAAAAAGTAGAAAGGTTGTTTGAAAGAAAGTGTAAATGGCATAATGTGATGTATTAAAGTGCTTAGGGAACTTAGTCACTATTTCTGGCCAAAATAGTCCTACCCGTCCCTTAGCCTACATTACAACCTGTAAAGACCTAATTGCTCCTAAGCTTAGCATTCTGATATTTAGTGGAGCATTACACTAAGGGCAAACCTATGGTCAGCAGTTGCAATATATGAATTCTTTGTGAGAGTGAGAGCAAGGATAATCTTATACCCATGTTCGAAATGTATACAATACTTGTGAGTGATGATGGGTAATATATTGTGAGACACACATGGTTGATGATTTTTGGGTAGTCGTGTATGACTCTTTGTTCCTTAACTTTTGGATACGAATTAACCATCATCACGAGTCTATGTTAGAGGTTGAATTGTTTCTAGTAGTGATCAGAAAACTACTCTTTGTTAATAATTGTCGTGCCTGTCTTGATGAATATTTTGTGTTGTTACTGTGAAACCCTAAGTAGATGTTTATATGGACATGATATTTTGTTCGAGGACGAACAAATCTTTAAGTGTGGGGTGTTGATGTTAGGCGTATTTACACGCCTAAAGCGCCTTAATGTACCCATATTTTAGCTAAGTTTTGAGGACAAAATATATAATTCATGCACTTTTAGTCCTTTTTACTGTAAGTGAGCTAACCAACGTGATTAGCAAGTTTTCAGGTATAAATGATGAAGATTTCAGCATTTTATGGATAACTTGACGCCAAAGGAAGCTTCACGAAATAAGGAAAGCAGCGTTTGGACGCCTATGGACTGAAAGTGACGCATGGAAAACTTGTCCTGGGCAAAAACAACATTTCCAAAGACTTGGGGATCAGCAGTAACTTAGTAGGATTAGGATAAGAATACAGTATCCTAGTAGGATTAGGATAAGTACGCAGTAGCCTAGTAGGAATAGGATATGGGTGTTATAAAAGCCCTATGATGCTGAACTTTTCAGCAAGCATTCTTACAATTAAAACAATTCTCTTTCAATTAATTCTTCTTCCCTTCTCTTCATCTATTCGACTTTTAATTTTCATAACAAGAGAAACGCTATTTTGCAAGGAATTCATGCCATAAGCCCTACCAAAACATACTTCACGTGAGATTTTTATCTTGGTATGCTGATAATGTCTATTGTGATTTCCGTCGCACTCATGAATAGCTAAACTTCTCTGTTAGGGTTATGGAAGCCTTATGGGATACTATCTATTGCTATGAGTTTGTGAATTCTTGATATGTATGCTGCTTATATCATTCTTCTCTTCATCTTAACTTAAATTTTTGTGGTTGCAAACATATAGCATACACCAGTATAGCATTAACTTGTTCGAAAGAAAAGTTACATGTCTGGAAAAGAGAGAATGTCAAGGAAATAGGGCACCAACCCCTGTTTAAAAGTTAGTGCCATAATTGGATTAACCTCTTGGAGAATTTGTACCATTAGATATACTTTAAGCTCAAAAGAGTTAAAGTGAAATAGTCCTTGATGGTCGAAAGACGTCTGGATTTACCATAGAATACGATTCTCTATAAGCACATGCATGTCTGAATTCTGCATAACTCATAGTCAATAGATACGTATAACTCATAAGGTGGACATAACCCTAACTCTCAATTCTCATTCATTAAAACCTACCAAGTACTCCGTTTACTCTTCTATTTTCCATTTTTACTCTACTATTTTGTTTACATCATTTGCACGCACAAAATCCCCCCTTTATTCGCAGAACTTTCATCAAAAGTCTAATAATCGTTGCTTACTTAGTGGCCAAGTATTCCCTGTGGGATTCGACACCCAACCCAGTTGGGTTCTATATTTGACGACAACCGCTTATACTCTTACGAGAGCTGTAGTTTGAGCGTTATCATATTGTTGTGGTATGAAGCATGTAAGATAATAGAGATATACAGTATCTACACAAAATATATCCATGCATTCCCTAAAATGTTTAAGATATTGAATAACTATATGAAATATGATATCCCATACTTGTGATATTTTGAATTGTGGAGTCAAATCTTGTTATCAAGTCATGTCATGTGTGTCAGTTCCTTCTATCGAGTCCTGGGGGTATTCGTATCCAAAAAACATAGTTGTATGCCTAGAGCCATGTCATGTTGTCACGATCATCTCAGTCAAGCCATGATCTATAGAACTCAGTCAGTCACGTGACTCAGGAAACCTCAGAATCTCATGATCTCAGTTAACTCTCAGACAGTAGTACTATTCCGTCAGTCAATGGAAGTCAGTTGATCAGTCCATGTACTGTCAGTTAAATCATGTTCTGTCTTTACAGATAGGAGTAGAAGTTAGCAACGAGTGAACCCAAGGATGGTACCTCACTTACCAGTTTGGGTGTGATTCTTAGCAGTCATCCTTGTGTTCCAGAACTACGTAGCCAGCGTAGGTTGAGACATCTTAGTTTGTTAGATTAGGGTTGATGAGGTGGCTTAACCTGTCAGTTTAGGGTTCCCACCATTTTCCTTTCGAATACCTGCCAGCTAAGGGTCACCCACAACTGTCCTTACCAGTGGCGCGGTATTAACACCCCTCCAGTCGGGGCAGAGATTGGACCCCAACTTAGCTATATGTGTTATTGGGGCATGTCTATTAAACAACTACCTCTTACAAATTCAGAATCTGTCTCAATAAAAGAACTCAGATAGGTCTTCAGATTTCAGTATATCAGGACCGTCGAATACAGTCGCCCATGTTATCAAAATGTTAGCATCAGTCATGTTAGCCATCAGTAAACCATGTATTAGCATACAGGACTATCTATCATGCACCCATAATTTTAGTTACTATGTATGCATATTTGTACTCTTACGTTCATATTAGTCAGTCAGTTAGCATTGTTCATGCATGTAAACCCTATTTATATTTAGCCTACCTCACTCGTATACTCAGTATATTCCCTCGTACTAATGCATTTGTGTTATGGTGCTTTCTTTTTATGCTACACCATAGGTCCAGAGACACGAGCTCCAGATCAGCAGTAGCAGTAGCATTTCCAGTCGTAGAGTTACACTAAGTCCTCTTCATTCAAGGACATTATGATTTGATTCATTATTTATTTTAGTTTTTTTTTAGTTTTTTGGAGTTAGTTGGAGACATGTTTCTTTAACTCCTTAGTCAGATAGTATTTAGAGGCTTTTAGATTTATTCCAGAATTGATTTAGTTTACAGTTGTTTTGGGTATCTTTCACCCGCATAGATGTTACAATTTTATAGTTTCTTTATTTTGTTGAACCTTATGGCCTACATATTCATGTTTTCTGCATTATTATGTTATATATTGCAGTGTACAGGTACAGATATCTGTCATGGGTTAGTTTGTGATCCTTCAGGGTCATAAGCACCTTGTGGTGTTCCGGTTCAGAAAATCAAGGCGTGATCAGTCATCAATCCTAAAATTTTGTTCCAGTTGAGCATGATCAGTGTATGCATCATTTTATCTTTTCTTCCCTCTCAATCAGTTATCATTCGAGGACGAATGTCCCTGAAAATTTAGACCAATATTAGGACCATACTTCGAACTCATGAGTCTTAATTCTTAGTGCTTTGGTAGTTTTAATATCAAGGTTGAGGTGTATCAAGGCCTCAAATAACTCTAGCTAATAGACGAATCAAAACATTCCTCATCGATCGAATTCTTGAAAAGGATAATGGTATAGTCAACTTCAAACAAGAATATCTCTCATTATACTTGGAATTTTTGATCTTATGACCTATCAACAGGTAGATAATTGAATTAGCTTACCAACGATACCAATTTTGCCTAAATGCAATATCGTAGCAAAGAGTTATGCCTATTTTACCCTAGCATGTCAGGCTGGAAACAGTGTGATGACATTAGTGATAGCTTATCATATTTGTGACGCCCTATCACGAAGGTCATCAGCCTTAAGCAGAAACCAGCTCCTAACTGACGATATTTGTGATATCTTATCACATTTGTGATGCCTTATTATGAAGGACGTTAGCCTTAGGTAGAAACCAGCTCCTAAGTGACGACATTCATGATAACTTATCACCTTTTTGACGCCCTATAACGAAGGTCGTCAGCCTTAGGCAGAAACTAGCTCCTAAGTGACAACATTCGTGATAGCTTATCACCTTTGTGATGCCCTATCATGAAGGTCGTCAGCGTTAGGCAAAAACCAGCTCCCAAGTGACGACATTTGTGATAACTTATCACAAATCTGACGACATTTTTGACGACTTATGACAAGTCTGATGCCCTATCACCAATGTCGTCAGCTATGATTTTTCAGCAACTGGGAATTTATTTCATAAGGGTATTTTGGTCATTTATTTCACCTTCTACGACTTATAACCCTAAAGAGGCATAATTTTTCTTATTTTTCTTCAGCTAAGCATCTCAAAAACCCTCTCTTACGCTCTCAATCACAAGATTAGGGTTTTCATCAAACTCATCTCTCAAAACCAAGATTCAAGCCTTTTTCCAAGATAATCGAGAATTAAGTTTCCCAATCCAAGAACTCTCCAGCAAATCATCAAGGTTTCCTTTCTAAGGTATGCATAGTGTTCATCTATGGATCAAATCCGTTCATAGAGCTCAAGAACCATGTTTTAAATATTATTTTGTAAACTTTTTATGGTGATATGAGTATGTACATGTTGACGATTGTTGTTTAAGTTTCAATGTGATATCTGAAGGTGTTTTCGTGGAATATATATGTTTGTTAATTGAAAACCATGAACTTTAGGTGGTTTCATATGGTGCAAGTATGAAACCCACCTATGCCTTAAAGAATGCATACAAGGTGTTTGATAAAATGCTTAGGATGCTAGAAATTCATGTTGTATGGTTCTATGATGTCTAAAATACAAGTCAATGTTAGCTATATACTTTAATATGAATTCCATGCTTTTCATGTATTGTTATTGTTATGGTATGAAACATGTAAGATAATAGAGATATACAATATCTACACGAAATATATCCATGCATTCCCTAAAATGTTTAAGATATTGAATAACTATATGAAATATGATATCCCCTACTAGTGATATTATGAATTGTGGACTCAAATCTTGTGATCAAGTTATCTCATGTGTGTCAGTTCCTTCTATCGAGTCCTGGGGGTATTCATACCCAAAAAATATAGATGTGTGCCTAGATCCATGTCATGTTGTCACGATCATCTCAGTCAAGCATTGATCTACAGAACTCAGTCAGTCACGTGACTCAGGAAACCTTAGAATCTCATGATCTCAGTTAACTCTCAGATAGTAGTACTATTTCGTCAGTCAATGAAAGTCAGTTGATCAGTCCATGTACCGTCAGTTAAATCATGCTCAGTCTCTTCAGATGGGAGTAGAATTTAGAACCGAGTGAACCCAAGGATGGGAACTCACCTACCAGTTAGGGTGTGATTCTTAGAAGTCATCCTTGTGTTCTAAAACTACGTAGCCAGCGTAGGTTGAGACATCTTAGCCTATTAGATTAGGGTTGATGAGGTGGCTTAACCTATCAGTTTAGGGTTCCTACCATTCCACTTTTGAATACCTGCTAGCTAAGGGTCACCCACAATTGTCCTTACTAGTGGCGTGGTATTGACACCCCTCCAGTCGGGGTAGAGATTGGACCCCAACTTAGCTATATGTGTTATTGGGGCATGTCCATTAAACAACTACCTCTTATAGTTTCAGAATCTGTATCGGTAAAAGAACTCAGATAGGCCTTCGAATTTCAGTATATCAGGACCGTCAGATATAGTCGCCCATGTTATCAAAATTTCAGTATCAGTCATATTACCCATCAGTAAACCATGTATTAGCATACAGTACTAGCTATGACGCACCCATGATTTCAGTTACTATGTATGCATGTTTGTACTCTTACGTTCATATCAGTCAGTCAGTTAGCATTGTTCATGCATGTAAACCCTATTTATATTTAGCCTACCTCACTCGTATACTCAGTATATTCCCTCGTACTAATGCATTTGTGTTATGGTGCTTTCTTTTTATGCTACACCATAGGTCCAGAGACACGAGCTCCAGATCAGCAGTAGCAGTAGCATTTCCAGTCGTAGAGTTACACTAAGTCCTCTTCATTCAAGGACATTATGATTTGATTCATTATTTATTTCAGTTAGTTTTTAGTTTTTTGGAGTTAGTTGGAGACATGTCCCTTCAACTCCTTAGTCAGATAGTATTTAGAGGCTTTCATATTTAGTCCAGAATTGATTCAGTTTATAGTTATTTTGGATATCTTTCACCCACATGGATGTTACTATTGTACAGATTCTTTATTTAGTTGAACCTTATGGCCTGCATGTTCATGTTTTCCACATTATTATGTTATATATTGTAGTGTACAGGTACAGATATCAGTCATTGGTTAGTTTGTGATCCTTCTTGGTCATAAGCACCGTGTGGCATTCCGGTTCAGAAAATTGGGGTATTACAAAAATCCTCCTTAAAGTCCCTACACTTAACCATTTTCAACCAAGTATCAAAATAGAACCACATTCAAAACACAACCCCTTCAAAGTCCCCATACTTAACCATTTTCAACCAACTAAGTCACCTACCAAACCACATTCAAAACAAAAAAAATCTCCTTTAAAGTCCCTAAACTTAACCATTTTCAACCAACTAAGTATCAAAACAAAACCACATTCAAAACAAAATGTCAACAAGACCAACAAGACCAACAAGATGTCAAGAACAATGCTAGTGAACCGTACAAGGCCACACACAACTTCACTAGACTTCAATATGAACAATGAAAGAAAGATATAACAACAATAGTGAATCGCACAAGGCCCCACACGGATTCACTACGTCAACATACCTTTGATATTTTCCTTAATTTCTTGATATTTCAAAATGGCAGTTTTAATCTGCTTATAAATTCTCTCACGGGAAGCTGCAATATCGAAAATGATGAGCTTAGAAAATTAAAAGATAGATTAGTGCAATTTTCTCCAAAATACCCATCTACTCTATGAAAGATATTGCTCATTTCAATCCACATAACACACACAATCCATACTTCATTCAAGTTTTTCCCCAATTTCCCCATTTTCAACCAAAACATAAGAACTACGATTTCAAAATTCAAAATAAAGTGAAGTTAACTCAAAATAAGGTCAACAAATCTCGCATTCTTACTTACTTGAGTTGGAGAAATCAAGATTTACTATGAGAACCTACTTCTTTGACTGATTTCGAGTGTCAGTATGTGTTTGTGTGTGTATGCGGGTTGAGTGTTTGTGTGTGTATGTTGTTTCCCATTTGTTTTTGTGTATATCAATTGGAAAAGTTAATTATTTTGGTGGATCGTATCGGGTTATAAATTGTTTTTATTTAACAGTAAAAACGACCACACATTGTCGGTTTTCTAAAAATATTTTTAAAAACCGACCATATGTGGTCAGTTTTTATAAAATTTTTGATAAATTAAAATTTTAATAAACTACAATTAATAAATTAAAATTAATTTTTAATTAATTATTTTTTTAATAAATGCTATAATATTTATAACAATATCCAATTAATTTAATACAATGTGTATATATATAAATCAGATAATTAGTTATTTTATCATCACATTAACACGAGTAGTATATTTTCTCCATCCTACAATAATATCAATGAATTTTACAAATTATGATAAATTTTTGGTTCATTAGCTTTGAATTACGATATTATATATATATACGCGTTAATCAGATAAATTATCGACGTCTTACGTTATTACAACTTCAACAATATACATGTATCTACATTGAGACAAAATAGTATATCTATTTCTTCAATAGTATGATATCAATATATTATTCAAAATATTTTGATATATAGATTCAGTTATTGAGCTTTCGTTTACTGCATATGTCACTACACGAGATATATGTATATATACATATATTCAATTGTCTATCACCACTTAAATACATAATATAAATATCACATACACGATTTTTATACCCCATAATAATATTCAAGGTATTTCACATATACTCACATACAAAAGTTTTAAGCAAAAAATCTCAAATTCACCACCAAAATTTGGCGGTCATTCAAAATTCAAAATTCAAAGCAAATGGTAAGTATATGCCAGTTTCATGATTCAATTTTTTGTCTCCCTCCCCTACTTCCTGCGTCCCCCCATATACCTCATAATACTTGCCTGACGTTATTACAACTTCAACAATATACGTGTGTCTGCATTATATTGACACAAAATAGTATATCTGTTTCATCACTACACGAGATATACGTATATATAATACATTTAATTGGCTATCAACATTCAAATACGTACTATATACATCACATACCCTATTTTACTACCCCATAATAATATACCACGTATTTCACAGAAACTCAGTTGAATTATTAGTTGGTTTATTTTATGTTATTAATATATATACCTTCACTATATAATATGTATATACTATATATATATATATATATACCTATACATACACACACATTATCGACTATATTAATACGTACTATATACATCACATACGTACACTAGTATCTTATCCAATAATATAATGCGACGTATTTCATATACGTACTATATACATCACATACCCGATTTTACTACCCCATTGTATTTCACATATACTCAAATAAATTATCGGTTGATTTATCTTATGTCATTAATACACCGTCGCTATATAATATGTATATATTATATATATACATATACATACACACACATAGACATACTATCGACTATATTAAGTTCAAAATACGTACTATATACATCACATATGTATACAAGTATATTATCTAATAATATAATGCGATGTGTTTGTTATACATACTTAGATTAGTGTAATAACCTGCAAAGTTCTCTTCTAGTCTGAGCCTTAAAGCGTATCCAGCAAAGCGGAAAATCTGAGTCTAAAAGTTTTAGAAGAATCTTCCCAAGTATGAAACACTTTGAATCATGTCTAATTTTGAGACACTTTGAATCATGTGTAATTTCCATCGATACCAATTTCATCAAAATCCGACATCGGACGAAGAAGTTATGATCATTTTATCGAGCGTTGTTGGAATCGCAGGTTTGATGGCCGATCTGACGGACCACCAAGTCCTTCGTGGACCGTCAAGTGTCCCGTCAAACCAAGGAAGTGTCTTCCTTTTTTGATCATCATGTGACGGCCAAAGTGGTGGACTGTCAGAAAGTTGACGGACCATCAAGGGGCCCATCAGACCAAGGTAGAATGTCCCATTCCTGGACCCCAAGTAACGGACGATATGGTGGATCGTTAGATTTTTGATGGACCGTCACTTCGACCATCACTCCGAGACAGAACATCCCAGTTTTGGCACTTGAGTGATGGACGACTTGGTGGACCGTCAGTCCCTCTGACGGACCGTCAGGTTGACCGTCACAGACCCCGATCGGAAATTTCTAGACAAATTTTAAAAGGGCATTTTGGTCTTTTCCATATCCTCCCCCATTTCTATAAATACCGAACCAAGGGCCTTCAACTTCATTTTTCTCTCTTCCACACAAAAATTAGGGTTTCCAAAATCAAAATACTCTCTTCTCCTTTCATAAAATTCAAGAGAGATCAAGAAGGATCTAGAGAAATCAAGAACTCCTTTCAAAAGCCTTCAAGAAAAGAAATTTCCAGGTATGTAGATGTTGATTCTTGGGTCCCTTTTATCCAAGAAGCTCAAGTACC
This sequence comes from Capsicum baccatum var. pendulum, assembly GCA_030864225.1. Lineage (NCBI taxonomy): Eukaryota > Viridiplantae > Streptophyta > Magnoliopsida > Solanales > Solanaceae > Capsicum > Capsicum baccatum. Next base: position 253,310,965 of record CM061555.1, read on the forward strand.
CTTTTTTTTAAACTTAAGGATTTTATGTTTTGTGATATTCCATAATTTGTATGAGTTGAAGTTGATGTTACTTGTGTTGTTGAGTTTGGATTTATGATTGTTTGCAAGATTTATGGTCTTTGACCCTAGTATGTGGAATTTATGTGATGTTGTGATGATCCCTTTTAGAGTTGGTGTCTATGTTGAATAAGCGGAGTATGTACCCCATAGGTTGGATGAAAGGCTGAGGTAAAGCATAACAGGGCATTGTAGTATGTTAAATGGGAAACCCAAAGTTGTGGGCTAGTCCATGCATACCTAGTGTTTGATAAAATGCCTTAGTGAGCGGAATGAGCCATAATAATAATATGGAATCCCTGAGTAGGTGTAGAACCGGACATGTCTAGTGGTTGTCGAAAGACCATAGTGAGTAAGTTGAGACGAAATAGCGAGAAATCTCCCAAGTGAGTGCTCTTTGATTTATTTTAAGTTTTGATACATGCTAAGTGGTTAGCAAGAGAGTAATGACATAATAGTGTAAAGTTTTCCCGAAATCTCGTGATATCTAGATAGATGTCGAGACCGATATAGGTGTGAAGTACTTGATGCAAGACTTCGTTGAATGGGGTATAATTTAATAGCATACCTTTCTTAAGGTAGTTTGTGACGATGAATTGATATTGATGACCCCCTAAATATTGGAAGCGATCCTTTGGTAATCATGATGGTGAATAGAGGTTTATATTTCCTAAATGATAGATGCGATGCTGTAAGGTTTGTGAGGGGGAAAGTATGTTATGATTCTAAAATGCTTAGAGTGACCCCTTGGTAGTTGTGATGATGAGTAGACGTTTGTGAATCCTCGGAGGCTTGAGGTGATGTTCTAATGATTGTAAAATTGAATATATGGCATGAATTTTGAGTTTCTTTTGAATATGCCTGAATGATAGTAATAATGCATGAATGCTTGTAATGCTTGAATGAATGATGATTCTTTACTTCTATATTATCGATTCCTGGGGGTATTTATACCTGAAAATAGAGTTGTTGTCTAAAGCCCGTGTCAGTTTCTCGATAATTCCAACTGAGCCATGATTTTCAGAACTCAGTCAACTATAGAACTCTGTATCCTCAGATAAGTACGAAGCTTAATAAAGCTCAGTAATCTCAGTTATCTCTGTAATCTCTGTATCGCTAGTAATCTAGCCTCAGACCTGTACTCAGCCCAATCCTAATGGAACTCAAGTGATTAAATTCTAATCTCAGAAATAATTCGAATAATCTAATCAAGCTATATATCGTCAGTCAGATACTGTGATTCGATATTGTTTCTGTCAGATATGAAACCAAGTGATCTCAGCATATTTAAGCCAGATCATTTGAGAAACATGATCATGTAAACAGATTCAGCTTTATTGTGTTCATTCTAAGGATTCAGTGAGAGTCTTTTAGTTGGGAGTAGAAACTAGCACCGAGCGAGGGAAGGATGGTAATTCTTCCTATCAGAGAGAGAGGCCAGAGTTCTTAGTAGCAATCCCTGAACTCCAGAACTGCATAGCCAGCGCAGGATACATGAGTCCCCATCAGTAGAGGCTGTCACCGTCAGAGAGGTTGACTATTATATTGCCTCAGGTCGACTTCCTACGAGGGTCATCCCATCAGAGAAGCTTGACCCGAGAGTGAGTCTTTACCCGTGGCACGGTATTGATGCCCTTCTAGCTGGGGTTATAGGTTGTACCCCACCTTTGGTAGGTTGGGGCATGTCGGTTAAGTGACTACTTCCCACAGTTGCAATTTCAGTGTCAATCTTCAGAAGTCAAGATCTTGTGGTATAGTCATTTATCTCAGTAAGGAACTCAGATAGTTCCATTGATTCATGGACCATCCCATCAGATAGGCTTGGCCTCATATACAAATGCTTACTATCATATTTAAAGATCTCCCATCAGAGAGGCTTGATCTCAGTCTCAGATCATGTTGAATATTCTTATTATCATATTTAAATATCTCTCGTCAGATAGGCTTGGTCTCCTTCTCAGAATTTGTTGAGTATTCTTTTTATCGGATTTGGATATAATCCTATTTTCTTATCATTGATAAAGCTTTTGAAGTTATCTATTAGAAAAGTTGAATCTCTAATTCTGTCGGTTGAAAGCGGTAAGCTCAGAACTCAGTCTTTGATATAAATATACTCAGATCCTTAGTTATTAGTAGCAGATGAGTCAATGGTTCAGTATCTCAGTGATGGTAGTGAGTTTAGCTCATAGTAAAGCGATATCCAAGGTCAAGTCTCTAGAGTTATGATGATTATGAGTATGATTTATGCATTCTTGTATGTGTGCTTGTTTTCGTTCGGTATTCTCATGATCATTTAGGTTATACATATTTTGCATGCATGAGACCTTGCATTTAGCCTTACCCCGTCTATATACTCGGTACATTTTGTGCTGACGCATCTGTGCTATGGTGTCTCATTTGACACCATAGGTTTAGAGTCACAGGACCCAGAGTATCACCAGCAGATCAGTCTCAGTCAGCAGCAGTAGCAGTGAGTCCTCTTCTTTCGAGGATGAGTTTCAGTTTTCTATTATTGTAATCAAAATTTTATTTACTTTCAGTTGACGGAGTTAGTTGGGGACCCGTCCCATCAACTCTACAGTTCAGTCAGATTAGAGGCTTTTTAGACGGATGTATTGTATAGTATTCAGTTTTATATTTTGAGTATTTATAGATGTGTTGAACCTTATGGCCAGTTTCTGCATTTATTCCAGACATTATGCAGTGTACAGGTACAGATATCAGTAAAGGGTTAGCTTGTGGTCCTTCGGGGTCACAAACGCCGTGTGACATCTCGGGATGGGATCTCGGGGCGTTACAATTAGTGATTGATTCATTATATTTGATTAGCTTAATATATTAGGTTTTGATTATATATATAATTAGGTGTTACTTAAAATTATTTAATTTTTAATTTTTTTGCTTCATAAACCGACCACACGATTTTTTAAAATTATTTTTTATTTTAATTAAAAAATCAACCACTTGTGATCGGTTTTTATAAGTATTTTTAAATTATTTTTTTATAAAAACCCACCACTTGTGGTCGGTTTTTTTTAAAATAAATTAAAAAAGAATTTTTAAAAATAAATATTTTAAATTATATTTTTAAAAAAAACCCGACCACTGGTGGTCGGTTTTGTTATTTTATTTTAAATTTTTATTTGTTAAATAAATAATAATTATTATTAAAATTATTGTAATAATTATTTTGATTTTTTAAAATATAAAATCGACCACTTGTGGTCGCTTTTAAAAAAAAAAAAAAATTGACCACGTGTGGTCGATTTTTTCTGACCACATCTTGTGATCGATTTTTTGTGGTCGATTTTACCCATTTTTTTTAATAGTGAGTGCTCTAGAAATTTACCATAGGAGTGACACTACTCCACACTCATATATGTCCAATAGTGTATTCTACAAAGCAATTCACCACTTATAAATGATATGACTTGGATTAAGAGTATGACTCAACCCTCATTTTGCTTTGTAACACTATATTCACACATCATAGGAGTAAATATTTTATTGTGCTTACTGTTGGAATCAAAATCGAGAGGGTGTCATGAGGAAGCTTAAAATTTGCAAACCATAAATACGATAATTCAAACAAAAAGAAAAACATACTAAAAATATGATTATTATATAGTTTGGCCAATTGGTTTACATATAAAAACCTAATATAAAAAAAAGCATAAAAACTATTAGAGAGAAAGTTTCCCCATAAACAAAACTCTTTTAAGGATTACATTGTGGATGCTATTTTGTTATGGTATGAAAAGAGGGGTTTTATATTTATAGATGTCCAAAACCTTTCCTCCAAGAAAGAGGTTAGCCAAATATGAAAAAGTTTTATAGTTTCCTTTTAGGAAAAGTAAAAGTATTTATGGTTACTTTTATTTTCCTTACAAGAAAAAGTAAAACTTATTTTTCGTAAGAATATCAGGGCAAAAACCCTAATAAATCTCCCCTTTTTTACTTAATTTTCTACAAAATATTCTTGTTCTTCCTTCTTCTTGTGCATAATCTTCGTTCTTTACATATTTTTTATATATCACTATTGTTTAACATGCTTTAAAAATCAAGCCTCTTTAGATTAAAATTTATCAGTCTTTTTTGAGTTAAAAATATTGAAGCCCTTTACAGGATTAAAGGAGAGCTTTATTTTTAAAGATTTGACAACAGAATATTCATAATTGCTCTATTGTTATGGTCTAGTTGACTAGTGTTCATATTATAAAGACGCCACCGAAGATAATTATATAATCACGAATTTTGAGATCCACTTAACATCATTGTACCTTTCATATGCCACCGAGAACTTTTTTTCAAAATAATACATCGATAAACAATATCATTTTTAACAAACAAGTGTAAGACTATCATCAAAAGGATTTTATATTCCTTTCCTTGATATCAACATTTCTGAAAATCATTTTGAACATATCGCATAAGAAATACTCTCACTTTTCAAAAGAAAAATATTCTTCAACAAACTCAATTTTTTTTTTTCACAAAATCTAGTGGTATTCCTACACTTCCAAATATTCAAAACAAGGGGAGTAGCTTCTTAACCATTCATAAAGTTCGCCAATTATATATGTATAAAAGATGCACATTTCTACATTAAAATACATCACAAACTTTATCTCTATAACAAATATATATTTACGTATCCCTACGCTTTTAAAATTTTGAAAGTAGAAAAATATTAGTTCTAAAAGTCAAAACTAGCATGACAACATTTCTTAACATCTAATCAAAATTATAATAAGTCAAATAATCTAAAAACACAAGCATGTCATTTCATACTTTGTCTAATTTCAATCAAAACTAAAATGTACAAGCTAACATGTCAAAAACATATGTATCAATCAAGTTAATACAAACATAACAATTTTCACATGATCTCATAAACATCAATTTGTTTAAAAAATTATCTTCAGTTCTATACCATTTCAATTATTATTAATATTTTTCATTTGTGATATTAATAAGAACATTTTTTTTTTTCATTTCAAGAACTTAAGTAACTTTAGAATCACCAACATATATAAACCATTCTTCTTCGTCTTCAGTTTGGATGTAGAACACAAAGTAATTTTACTTATAACAACTGTGTCTATAATAAATCTATTTTATAATCTAGTTATCCGTACCCCCCTCCAAATATGGTATCAGATCCCAGTAATTTAAAAAATATAGCAGAGAGGTATATGTTAAATAAGTTAGATTTATTAGAATTTATATATATTTATTGAATTAATTATGAGAAGACCATTTAAAAATAGAGAAGTTTTTAGAAAAATTAAAGAATCTTTAATTAGTAATTATTCAGAATATATAAGTTTAAATAAAACAAAAGAAAATCCACAAAGATTAGCTTACCTAATTACATTAATATCTAGTATTGAAGCAAAATTAATAATCCATTTAAAATCTAGAAGAATGAGACACATACCACCTAATTATGATAAAATTAGATTTAGATATCCACCAAGATATTATAAATATGGTTTAAATGAATAAAGTACAACAATACAAAGAATTAAAATAATTTATTTCTGAAAAACGTAAAGAATTAAAAATAAGAATAGAAAGACTACATTATAATATATTTGCCGGAGTTAGTAAAAACTCAATAAATACATAAAAAGATGAAATATCAAAGTTAGAATCACAAATAGACAGTTTAGAATATATATACCAACATGAATTATTCACAATAAAATGAACAAAGAAGAATTTATAATAGATGAAAAAATATATGAAAATCACGAAGGATCAAAAATAAAAATAGTATTTTCTAATCTAGAAAGAAGATATAAGAAAATAGGTGAACATTTATATCTAATGTTAGAAAAAGAAGAATTAAAATTAGAAGATAAATTAACAGCAATAGTAAGAATAGAAAAAGAAAATGAAGAAATAGACAGAAAAAAGGAAATAGAAAAAATAAAACAACAAACTATGGAGAAAATACGAAAAATAGAAGAAACTAAAAATAGTAGGATTGCTGAATTAGAAAAAGAACTACAAATGTTAAAAGATTTGTATGAACAAAGACAAAAGGAAAAAGAAGAAAAAGATAGAGAACAAAAATTACTAAACGAGATAAATAAATAAGGAAAAATTAGAAATAAATAATATAGATGTTGAAGAGACAGATAATTATGATTCAGAAAATAGTGAAACATATACAGAAATATTAACAAATACAAAAAATTTAGAAATCAATGAAAAACAAGAAGTAATTAATGAGGAAAACTTGGAAAGTACCAACACAGAAATAAATACTCTTGATAAAAAAGATGAAAATATAATACCTAAAACAACAGAAATAAGAAAACATATATATTATAAGAATAAGTTTAAAAAATATAATGAATATGACAAATGGACACCAAGACAAATAGTTAATAAAAATAATAACTTTTTAGACCTAGACTGTGTAATAGATACAGAAAAAATAATACAATTATGGATAGGATATATAACAAAACAATTATTAGATAACAATATAAATATAACAGATGTACCAGAATATATAGAAAGAACACTAATAGGATCAGTAAAACTATGGTTTTCAAATTTAACTGAAAATAGCAAGAAAGTATTAAGAGCTAATAAACCTATAGAATGAACATCATCAACAACAACTAAACTAACACCTATATAATTATTGAAAAAAAATGAAACAACTATAAAAGATGAATTTGGTAGTATGACAACAATAGAAGAAGAACAAGATGAAGAAAAAGATACAAATAGAAATTTAATGTTAAAATTAACAATATGTAATATGTGCTATATACATGAATATACTTGCGCATTTAAAGAATATTATTATAAAGGAGCATATAGTATAGAAGAAAGTAAGGAAATAAGAAAATTATATTTTAATAAATTATCCGAACCATTTAGTTCAAAGATAATAAAAAGTTGGGAAGAAGCAAAAATAGTAGATACCTTAGGAGTTAGAATAAAATTTTTACAACAATGGTATAGAAACTTATGTGACAAATATAGAGAAGAATTAAAAATGGAAAAAACATTAATAAGAAATTTAGCATGTTGCAAAAATAAAATAGCACCCCAATTTGGATGTGAAGAAAGATATTATAAGAAGAGAAAAAGACATAATAAATATAAGAAATATAAAAAATTAAAATACAAATACAAGAAACCAAGAAAAAAATATTATGTAAAAAATTATAAATACAAAAAACCATATAGAAAGAAGAAATCTATAAAAGAATGTACTTGTTATAATTGTGGAAAGTTAGGACATTTAGCTAGAGATTGTAAATTACCTAAAAATCCAAAAAATAAACAAATATCAGAAATAAAAATAGATAATACCAAATATATGCAGATAGATTATATAGATTATGAATTAGAAAGTGAGGATAGTATATATGAAATTTTAGAAAACGAAACAGATATTGAAATAGATAGTGAAATAGATGAATTAAATGACTGAATAAGACATAAAAATAATAACAAAGGAAGAATATTTAAATGATGAAGGAACGGAACAAAAAATAATATTTGACAGTAATATATTTGATGAAATAAAAGGAAAAGAATTAGATTTAAGTGTAGAAAAAATATTTAAAATACCAACAATAAAAAATATATTTACTAGAAAAAAAAACGAATATTATGTAGTATGCCAAAAAGAATATGTAATAGACTGTAGATATGCAAAAGGTAAAGCTAGTATACCACTTGTAACAAAAAGAATAATTAATGAAGAGATAAATGATATAAAAAGTAAAGGAGATCCAATAAAATATGTACACCTTGGAGGTACAGAGATATTAATAAAAGCATGTTTTAGAAAAGGAATAGTACACCAATAGAATTATATTTAGCAGATGATAGACTTATAAAACCTATAGAAAAAAGCATAATAATTGCCGTAAAAGGAAATTTAATATACCAAAAATTCAAATTCATAATAAGTGCAAATTATTCAGTAGCGGTAACAGATAGGAATATAGATAAATCACTAGTATTATATTGGAAAATATCAGGAATAGAATTAACTCCAGGAAGTAAAATATTTACAGCAATATGCAAAAATTTATATGTATTAACAACAAAACATAAAATAACAGGAAAAATAAATGAAAAAGAATATCTAATACTCTTAAATACAGGACAAGAAGAAAATTATATAGCCAAATATCTAGTAAAAAATGAAGAAATAAAAACTAATAATGATATGTTCCCAGATCTACCAAGAAGTTTAATAAATAGTAAAAATATAGCAGAAAAAGAAATAATAATAGGAGTTAAAAATAAAAATAGAATTTGAAGTAAAGGAAGAAATGCAAAAAGCAGATATAATATTAGAAATAAAATGGTTAGAACAAGTAAAACCATATAATATAGAACATACACAATTAACCTTAACATATAACAAAGAAAAATTATTCTTAAAAAGAGTCTTAACATAAAATGAAAATATATGTATTAATGAAGATAGTAGTAGAAGGATATTACAGTAGATATTATACGCCTATGATAGATACAGGAGCAGAAGCTAATTTATGTAGATATAATTGCTTACTAGAAAATAAATGGGATAAATTAAAAACACCAATAATAGTTAAAGAATTTAATAACGAAGGAAGCTTAATTACTTATAAAGCTAGGAATGTACAAGTACAAATATGGGATAAAATATTAACAATAGAAGAAATTTATAATTATGAACTAACGTCAAAAGATATACTTTTAGGAATGTCATTTTTAGATAAATTATACCCACATATAATAACTGGAAACGACTGGTGGTTTACAACACCATGTAAACAAAAAGTAAGAGCAAAAAGAGTTAATAATAAAATAAGAAAGAAAACTGATTGGATAAAAGGAAGTGAAAAAATTACACAAAAATTAGAAAATATAAAAAACACTGAAGATACAATAGAACTAGTAGTATTTTCGATAAATAAAACAGAAATAACTATATTTTCAATAAATAAGATAGAAATAATTAAGAAAAAATTAGAACAATTATATAGTGAAGATCCATTAAAAGGATGGGAAAAACATAAAACTACTATAAAAATTGAGTTAATAGATAAAAATATTATAATAACCCAAAAACCATTAACATATAATTTTGAAGATTTAAAAGAATTTAAAATTCATATAGATGAATTATTAGAAAAATAATATATACAAAAAAATAATAGTAAGCATAATAGTCCGAAAGCAGTTGACTATTTTGACGTTTTTAGAGTCCCTGCTAACTGTCGGAGTCACTGTGAAGCTCTTCCGGAGATCTAGCAGCCGGCGTCCGGTCACAGCAGCCGCCACCCGGTCCCCAGCAACCGCAAATCAGTCTCCAGTCGTCGATCGACCATCCGGTGACTTCTAACCTTTGTTATTTCTTTCTTTATATTACGCTAGTATTATCCCTGTACCTTGACTCGCGTGTGATTTGTGTGACTTGTATTTCTTGCTGCTGCTCGGTTTCTACCATCATTTATATTTGTATATTTTCTTATATTGTATATTTTATATTTTTATATTTTTAAATTTTTGTTTTCTTACATTTGCTCGTAGTAGTGGCTGTGGGCGGTAATGGTAGGATAGGGTCATGTTCGAGGGGGTTGGGGCGTGGGGTTGTTGTGGGGGCAGGGGATGAGGAAAGGACGGGAGTGGGAAGGAGGCCGAGGTTTGGCCGTGGGGGTAGTATAGAAGGGCGTGTGGATAGTGATGGTAGGCTGAGGGTTGGGTCTTGGAATATAGGGACCCTTCAGGGTAAGTCCATAGAACTCGTGAAGATACTTAGGAGGAGGAGGATCAATATTGCGTGTGTCCAGGAGACCAAGTGGGTAGGGTCTAAGGCTAGGGATGTGGATGGTTACAAGCTGTGGTACTCTGGGAGCGAGAGGCGTAGGAATGGAGTTGGCATCTTAGTAGATGAAGAGCTTAGAGGTCAGGTCTTAGAGGTGAAGAGGATCAACGATAGGTTGATGACTATTAAGTTGGTCATCCGGGGGTTTACCCTGAACGTGTGTAGTGCCTATGCGCCCCATGTGGGCTCGGAGGGGGAGGAGAAGATGCGGTTTTGGGAGGCTTTGGAGGAGGTGGTGAGAGGCGTGCCTAGCTCAGAGAAGATTATTGTAGCAGGAGATTTCAACGGGCACATCGGGGCATTACCGGGAGGCTTTGGTGATGTACATGGTGGGTTTGGTTTTGGGGACAGAAATGAAAAGGGGACGACTCTATTGGAGTTTGCAAGGTCCTTTGGGCTGGTGGTGGTGAACTCCGGCTTCCCGAAGAAGGACGATCACTTGATCACCTTTCGAAGCGCGATAGCCAGGACCCAGATTAACTTTTTGTTGCTTCGGAAAGGGGATAGGGTGTTGTGTAAGGACTGTAAGGTTATCCCGAGTGAGAATCTTTCGACCCAGCACAGGCTCTTGGTTATGGATTTGGGTATAAAGAAGAATAGAAAGAGGAGAAGTAAGGAGGGTAGACCTAGAATTAAGTGGGGCGGCTTGACGCCAGTGAAGGCTTGGGAGATAGGGGAGCAGTTGGCAGGATTGGGGGTGTGGGAATGTAGGGGGGACGTGGATAGTATATGGGATAGGGCGGCGAGGTGCATCAGGGAGAGTGCAACTGAGGTGTTGGGTGTTTCTAGGGGTCGAGCCGGGCACCATCAGGGGGATTGGTGGTGGAGTGAAGAGGTGGAGAAGAAAGTGGGGACCAAGAAAGAAGCGTATGCTAAGTTGGTTGAGAGTAAGGATGAAGAAGAGAAGGGGGTAAACAGGAAGGAGTACAAGATAGCTAGGAAGGAGGCTAAGTCGGCTGTCACAGCAGCTAAGACGGCTGCTTTTGAGAGCTTGTATGCGGGGTTACAGGGGAAAGGAGGGGAGAAAAAGCTGTTTTGGACTCGCTAAGGCTAGGGAGAGGAAGGGGCGGGACCTGGACCAGGTGAGGTGCATTAAGGGGGAGGATGGTAGAGTGTTGGTGGAGGATGGCTACATTAAGGAGAGATGGCAGTCGTACTTTCATAGGCTCTTGAATGTCGAAGGGGATAGATTTATTGAATTAGGGGAACTGGAGCACTCAGAGGAGTGTCGGGATTTTAGTTATTGTAGACGTTTTAGGGTAGATGAGGTTAGAGAGGCTGTTCGCAGGATGTGAAGGGGTAGGGCGACGGGGCCGGATGAGATACCGGTGGAGTTTTGGAAGTTCGTTGGAGAGGCTGGGGTAAGGTGGTTGGCTGGATTGTTCAACGAAATCTTCAAGACGGCAAGGATGCCCGAGGCTTGGAGGTGGAGTACCATGATCCCCCTTTATAAGAATAAGGGGGACGTCCAGAGTTGCGATAACTATAGGGGAATTAAGTTATTGAGTCACTCTATGAAGATTTGGGAGAGAGTGGTCGAAGCGAGACTGAGACGGATACTGTCTATTTCGGAAAACCAGTTTGGGTTTATGCCTGGCCGCTCGACGATGGAGGCAATTCACTTGGTACGAAGGTTGGTGGAATAGTATAGGGAAAGGAAGAAGGATCTGCACATGGTGTTTATCGACCTGGAGAAGGCATACGACAAAGTCCCCAGGGAGGTGCTTTGGAGGTGCTTGGAAGTGAGGGGAGTTTCGCAGGCATACATCAGAGCAATTAAGGACATGTATGAGGGAGCAAAAACTCAGGTGAGGACTGCGGGAGGAGACTCAGAGCATTTCACCGTCTTGACAGGATTGCACCAGGGATCTACTCTTAGTCCCTTTTTGTTTGCGTTGGTGATAGATGTGTTGACGCGACGTATTCAAGGGGAGGTGCCGTGGTGTATGCTTTTTGCGGACGATATAGTTCTGATTGATGAGACTCGAGGGGGTGTGAAGGATAAATTAGAGGTGCGGAGACAAACCCTTGAGTCAAAAGGGTTCAGGTTGAGCAGAAGCAAGACAGAGTATTTGGAATGCAAGTTTAATGACGTAAGGCTGGAGGATGAGGTGGCAGTGAAGCTGGAATCACAGGTGGTATGTAAGAGGGATAGTTTCAAGTATCTCGGGTCCGTGATCCAGGGTAACGGTGAGATTGATGAGGATGTCTCGCACCGAATTGGGGCCGGATGGATGAAGTGGAAGCTCACGTCGGGGGTGTTATGTGATAGGAAGGTGCCTCCCAATCTTAAAGGCAAATTCTACAGGGTGGTAGTCCGTCCGGCCATGTTGTATTGAGCGGAATGTTGGCCAGTAAAGAATTCCCACATCCAAAAAATGAAGGTGGCAGAGATGCGGATGCTGCGTTGGATGTGTGGGCTGACTAAAGGGGATAGAGTTCGGAATGAGACTATCAGGGAGAAGGTTGGTGTGACTCCAGTGGAATGCAAGATGTGGGAAGTCCGATTGAGCTGGTTCGGACACGTGAAGAGGAGGGGCATGGATGCACCGGTTCGTAGGTTCGAGAGGCTAGCGTTGGATAGTTTTAGGCGGGGTAGGGGTAGGCCGAAGAAGTACTGGGGTGAGGTGATTAGGCGGGACATGGAGAAGTTACAGCTTACTGAGGACATGACCCTAGATAGGAAGGTATGGAGGACGCGAATTAGGGTAGAGGACTAGGGCCAGTTTGGGTCGCTACGGTAGGGAATTACTTGCTGGGGGTAGTAGCCTGGTATGCTTCCGTGTTCCTTGTTCCTTGTTTTAGAACGAATCTGGGTGCTTTCCTCTGTTTTCTTTCTGTTTTCTGTTTTCCTTTTCTTTTACTTATGACTGCCGCATTTATGCCGTATTTATGTTATGCATGTTATGTTATGTAATCTTGTAATCTGTTCGGTGCTCTACTTTGTATTGTGTGGTATCGTGTGTCTTGAGCCGGGGGTCTATCGGAAACAGCCTTTCTACCTCTTTAGAGGTAGAGGTATGGACTGCGTACATCTTACCCCCCCCCCAGACCCCACCAGGTGGGAATACACTGGGTTTGTTGTTATTGTTGTTGTTGTAATAGTCCAGCATTTATAGTAAATAAATATAGTGAACAAAAAAGAGGAAAAAGTAGGATAGTTATTGATTATAGAAATTTAAATGCAAAAACTATAACATATAATTATCCAATACCAAATAAGATATTAAAAATAAGACAAATACAAGGATATAATTATTTTAATAAATTCGATTGTAAATCAGGATTTTACTATCTAAAGTTAGAAGAAGAATCTAAAGAATTAACCGCATTTACGGTACTACAAGGATTTTATGAATGGAACGTATTACCATTTGGATATAAAAATGCACCAGGTAGATATCAACATTTTATGGATAATTATTTTAAACAATTATCTAATTGTATAGTATACATAGATGATATATTATTATATATAAAAACTAAAGAAGAACATTTAAAATTATTGGAACAGTTTACGGATATAATAGAAAAATCGGGAATAAGTCTAAGCGAAAAGATAGTTGAAATTATGAAAAATCAGATGGAATTTTTAGGAATACAAATAGATAAAAGTGGAGTAAAAATGCAACAACATATAGTACAAAAAATAATAAATTCAAAAGAAGAATTAGATATAAAAAAGAAATTACAATCATTTTTAGGATTAGTAAACCAAATAAGAGAATATATTCCAAAATTAGCAGAAACTTTAAAACCATTACAGAAAAAATTAAAAAAGGATATAGAATATAACTACAATGAAGAAGATAAAAAACAAGTTCAAAAAATAAAATTACTTTGTAAAGAATTACCAAAATTACAATTTCCAGATGAAAATAGAAAATTTATATATATAGTAGAAGCCGATGCTAGTGAATATAGTTATGGAGGAGTACTTAAATATCGATATGAAGCAGAAAAAATAGAACACCATTGTAGATACTACTCAGGTACGTTCAATGATAAAATGGGAAATAAATAGGAAAGCATTATGTTCATTATACAAATGTTTGTTAGCATTTGAACCATATATTGTATATAACAAATTTATTGTACGAACAGATAATGCACAGGTACGCTGGTGGCTAACAAAAAAAATACAAAATTCAGTTACAACGAAAGAAATTCGGAGACTAGTCTTGAATATATTGAATTTCACATTTATAATAGAAGTGCTCAGTACTAACAAAAATGTTATTGCAGATTACATATCAAGATAAAGCTACACAGATTGAAATGATAGAAGAAGATACTCTAGAAAAAATACTCAACACCCTAACTACGCTTTCATTAAAAGTGGACAATATGGGTACTGAGATAGAAAAGCTAAAGACTAATCAAGATAAACTGAAGTCTATAGCCATAAATTAGCTAACTCGGCAGTGTGCAGAGCTATGTCGATCGGAAGACAATAAAATTCCAGAGCTAGAAGGAGACGTTGGGACATTCCATAAAACCCATAACATTTATCAATCTACTTCTGCAGGTACAAGCAAAGCAGTTAGTCGACCAAGATACCAAAACATGAACATGAATAAAATATTTGAAAAACCATTTACAACAAAAACACAAAGACCATTTATTCATACCCCCACAAATTACCACATACCGAGATAGCCTAAACCAAGACAAAAAAGTTTATAATTATACAGCCCAGAAATATATAGAAAACATCTATAGAGTACAAACTTTTCTAAACCATAACCCCAAAGCTACAAATATTAAAGAACCAAATACCAACTATATAACCCAAAAATTACAAGGATATAACAAGCTAATCGCACTACCCAAAACTAACCCGAGCCTAGTAAAAACTTGTTTTGACTACGGACTACTAAACACCACATACACCCAAGACGGAGAAGAATTAACAGCTATGGAAGAATTACACAAGATATTCACCACCTACAAAAGAATAACAAAAGGCAATCTATTTTATATAAAATGTTATACTGCACCCGCAGAGATACTATACGATGAAATAAAACCAGTTATACAAGTTGTAAAGATAGGACTAACCAGGGATATGATCATACCAGAAGATATTACTCAGCAACCCGAGATACCCAGAATTGAGATACCAGATTTCTACGCAAATAAAAGACTTATTGGACTAGCTACGATTATCCAAGAACTAGCAAATAATTATACTAATGGAAACCCAATGTGGAACTATTATTCGAGAGATCATCAAATGTTTTACTCAAATTCAAAAGAGCTACGACAAGCAGATATGGAAGATGTCAGACAATGAATAATGACATTACTAAACCCAGAAAAACAATCTACCGCAAGAGCAATCAAAAAAGGATTTATTTCAGACGGACTACTAACAAGATATTGTAAAATAATTGGACATAAATATCCAGATCACCAATGTTCAAGATGCAATAGAGAAGATAATATTATTCCAGAAGTACATCTAGAATAAAAATCAAGAAGACAAAATGCCAGCTGGAAGATAAGATAAGGAGCAATAATGGAGATATAGCAGATACGACAAAATCAACGGAGACAAGATATTTATTGTATAGATTTTTCTTTACGTAAAAGTCTTTTAATTATTGTAAGTTACTATTCTTATGTAGACTTTTTAGGCTTATTTAAGGCTATGTAGACTTTTTAGGTAGCCCAGGTGATAGCCTTTATGACTTTTAAGATTTTTTGTTTTTTAGCTTTTGTTTTAAAAAAAAACGTGTAGGATTGTAAAATTTGTAAAGTTCTTTCTTTCATTCTATAAATAAAGAGAACTGAAGGCATTGCAAAGCAATCCTTCTCAAGTTAAAGCAAATACTCTCTCCATTCCATAACAAATATTTTTGCCCAGTTAATTAAAAAACATACATACTTCAATGGAAAAATCTATGGAGGAACAAACTTCAGAAATATCAAAGCTACCCGAACAGGTATATTTATTTATGATTATGAATAGCTAAATTCATAGTTCCCAACAATCATGATATGATAAAATAAATTCATATTATCTAATTTATAGTAGAATTATTCGAAGAATAATATGTTAAGAAGTTTATTAGCAAAGTGGAAACGGAGAAAAATCCCTAAGAACTATGTCATCCTAAAGGTGAAACCAATGAGGCAAGAAGCCGTGGCGGGGAATAACCAGAGTAGAGGCGTTGTTTAAGGGAAAAAGTATCCAAATTACCATGCTAATAGTGACCGAAGAACATATTATTTAATAATAATCTAGTATATAGTAATCTAAGATGACCATATTTTGTTATGTACATGGTTGAAGGGAATATTTTGAAAAAAACAATTTTATGAAAATGAATGATAATTTATCTGATGTGATGGTAGATAAATTTAAAATACTTATTTTGTATGCACTTAGAGATATAAAAGTAGCAGATATAAGAAAAATCATATTAGAAAAAGCATTTGGTGAATATTACATGACTAGAGTAAATTATATACCATGCCTACCTAACTACTCTTATAAATACTTATCATGATAAATTACATAGAATTTTTAGAAAAAGATATGCGAAATATACCGTTACTAGAAAAACGAATGAAAACAAATATAGACAAATACATGGAAAATAAAAATAAAAAATATATAAAATCTCTTAATAAAAATATGCAAAAACTACTAAGGCTAAAACAAACAACTATAAAATATCAATTTTAAAAGATAGATCATTTAGACTATCTTAAGGTTTTAATCTTATATATACTTAAAGATATAGAAATTATAGATATTAAGAAAATAATATTAGAAAAAGTAATAGACTATGAAATTGAAATCATAAATTGGCTAAAACAGTTATACGAAGAAATTTACCCAGAAGGATATTATTCAGATCAAGGATGTTAGAATATATTAGAAAAACTAGAGAAAATCAAGATAATCTAAATAATGAAATTAATTATAGAAACCGAATTAGAAAAATAATGGAAAATCTAAAAGAAAAATTAATATGGATAGAAGAAACATTAGAAAATTTAGAAAAAAGTACATGTGATAGTTTATATAATTTAAAAAACTCACTACGAGAAGAACAACACAAAATAATAAATAACATAGAAAATCTAGAATTAGATAAACATTACAGTACAATTAGGATAAATTATTATACAGAAATTTGTAACTCTGCAGTTACTACAGGATAAAAATAAACCAAACAAATTAATGAATACATCTTACAAAAAGAATAAATTATTAAAAAATATTGAAATAAAATCTAAGAAATATCCACGCACAAAAAAGAATAGATTCATTAGATATATAATAAATCTATTTTATAATCTAGTTATCCGCACCCCCCTCCAAATATGGTAAATCTATTTTATAATCTAGTTATCTCTCACATTAACCATAAGATTCGTTTGAGAAATGACCACAAAAATTTATATCATCCACCTACTCAAATTTATTTTACTTAACGGAATTATCATCTCCGAATTTTCTTCTACATTGAGGAATATCATGACTTAATTTTCCACACACAAAAATAATAATTATCTCTAGCTTGTAACTACATTTTATATTAATCAGAATATAGAAGTATAAATCATATACCTCATTGGTGTGAATAAAAACCCACTGGTCAACTGATTTTAATACTCATTTTGCTCCTTCATCAGCTTTTGCACTGCATCTTGGAACCAATGATTTGAAGCCCAATGAATTTAAAATCACATCTTTGAACTCGTTAATAGCCTAACAAATACCACCAAAGGAATGAACCAATTTCATATTCCAAATACTCTTTGTCACTGGGACTTGCATAGATCACAATATTAATGTCCACAGCATTTCATCTCCCTACTCACCCTAAATATAAAAAATGTGCATCTCCTAATCTCAATGTAACAGTTTAATGTAAAAATTAAAGTATGTGGAAGACATTAAGTGTAACGACTTGAAAATTTAATGAAATATGTGAAATGTAAACTTACTGTTTTACCCCTCCCCATTTTGCATTGTGGCATTTCTGGGGTGTGGGAGTGATTGATGTGGTTTTTGATGCAATTTGGTGCCTTCTGCGTGATATTGTGATTTTTGGTGGCTTCGAGAGCCTTATTATAGACCTGTGCGGTTATCTTTTGATTCGTGCAACGAATGGATGAACGGACTGTAGTAGAAGCTTTGAAATATCGATTTTTGGCTAGATAGTCCTTTGATTTGGGTCCCGATGCATCTGATCTTATTTCGACGTGGTGGTCGGAAAGTTGAAAAATTAGAAATATGAGCGTGGGACCCACATTTGGTTGAGATAACCTCGGATAAAAAATCTGACTTCACCAACACGTTTGAAACATCAATTTCGGGGTGGTAACACATTTGGTTGGGTTTAATGGCTTTTAAATTTCATTTCGATCCTCGATTTGGAAAGTTGTGATTTTGAATTTTGGGGATCAACTTTGTGAAAACGGTATTTTTTAAAAAAAAATTGACATCTCCATTGAGTCTGGAACATCGAATTTAGTGTGCTTACATAGTTTGTTTGTGTATATCAGACTCCAAATAAATCTCGGACACCCCGTCGAAGTCCGTTTTGGACTTAGAAAATCTGGTGCACCCTGGAGCACAAAGGATAAATTGCATATGGTATATGCGTTTTATGCCTTAAAGGTAAAACGCAATATGGGCATTGAGGTTTATGCCTTAAAAACCTGGAAATCAGGTGTAACATATAAATAGCCCCTTTTACCCGATTTTAGCTCATTTTTCACCTTGCCTCTTGAGAGATAAACCCTAAAATAGTGTGAGAGCTTAAAAGTGATGCTTGTGGATTCTTGGGAATCTAGATTAAGATCTATTTCTCGATTCTTTTGCAGATTTAAGGTGAGATTTTATCCTTTTCTTACTTTAATTCTTGATTCATTATTCAAAATCCCCCCAAAACCTTATTAATTAATTTATCCTCAAATTTCACTCTTTTTTACTTGAATAATGTTCCTAATCCTATAATTACTTGTTTTTCCTTGATTTCATCTTCAAACCATCTTCAATTCTTGAATTTTTAACGGATTTCACAGATTTACCCGGTAAAGACTAAAAAATTAATTTTTCAAAGGATTTAAATAATATTACTTATACTTGACCATCCTGTATATACATATTTTTTTTTGTTTATACTTGTGTGTGATATAATGTATACTTGTGTTGTATGTGTTGTATTGTTGTTGTATTTGTGCTATATATATATATATGTGTGTGTGTGTGTGTGTGTGTATGTATGTATGTATGTATGTATTAGAACTATTAGTGCAAGTGGTGTGGGCTACCATGTTGGACATTTCCTAATTGCAGGTGGCGTGTCCTTGGTGTGTATTCTGTGTACTTTATTTTCTACTTTTCTCAGTTGGCCTATGATATCTACTAAGAACAAGTGGACCATACTTAGTCCTTTAAGCTTGTTAGGGGTCCCAGACTTAGAATATATTAACTAAGTATTCAGACTTAGTGCCATTTTAACCTTTGAAAGTTGGAAATCTTATTTCATGACCTTTACACCCTTTAAATGTTGATATTTGAGTTAATTCATGATCAGGAATGTCAGTAGAGGTTCCTGAACAAGTTTTGGATTTTTCGAACCTCGTTTAGACCATGTTTGAGAGCCCAAAACAGTAGGTCAACGCAATCTTGATGCGTCAAGTCGACTATCACGTCGATAGATAGTTTTTCCCTCATCTTTAGTGCAATTTCAGTGAATAGATACAGACTCAATACGATGCGATGTGACACGTTGGCTATTACGTCGATGCCAATGATGTGGTGCATTGATTTGTGCGTTGATAACACGGTTTTTAGGCATTAAAAGGTCGCATCCTCGGGGTTAATTAGGTCTTTTTCCTATGTCCTTCAGCCCCCAAAACATGAAATCAAACCCTTTGGAGAGCAATTAAATTCATTCTTTTACAAATTGCTCAAGAACAAGAACACTAGGTGTTCAAATTTCAAATCAAGAGCTCAAGAACTCACCATTAACTTTTAGAAATTCATCAACTAAGGTATGTGAAGTATTCATCTAAGGGTCCCTTCCACCCTTGGAGTTCAAAAAACTATTTTTAAACTTCAAGTTTATGGATTTCATGAATTCCATGTTGGATTTGATTATGTTCATGTTTATAATGATTAATTGGGATTCTAATCCATGTTTTATGATACGTTTCATGTGAGGTTAATTGATATGTATGTAATATCATGAGGATCCATGTAAAACCCTTGAAATTGTCAATAGGGATTTGGATTATGATGTCTACTTGTTGTTTAGTGTTATGTGCATATGTATGCTTACCAAGTGCTTGATGAATTGTTCATGTGAGCTAGTAAGGGAAATAAATCATGTCATGCTAGCTTATTTGCAAGTTATACCATGCAAGAGTTTGATAAGATGTCTCTATAGATACATTATGAATTTAATGTGCATGTTTATGCTAAGCAAGATTATGTCATGCTTTATTTTAATGCTATCAAGTCCTGGGGGTATTTAATATCGATGATTTAGCTGTTTTCCTAGAGCCAATGTCAGTTACAAAATAATCTCAGTCACATCACGATCTTACTACTCTCAGTCAGTTACAGGACTCAGGAAAACTCAGTAGACCTAGTATTATTCCAGTCTAGTCCAGTATTCAGTTCAGACCTCAGTAAGCTCAGTCAGCTAATAGAACTCAGTAGTATTTTAGCAGTCCACAAAATCCGCTGAACTCAGTTTAGTTCAGTTAAATAGTAGAATCAGTAACAGATTAGTTAAGCCTAGTATGACCTAGGAAATCAGTTCAGTATCCATTTAGTTGGGAGTAGGATTCAGCATCGAGTAAAGCTAAGGATGGCGGCTCACCTTCTAGTAGAGGGTGTGTTCCTAAAACATAATCCTTATATTCCAGAACTATGTCGCCAGCGTAGGTTGAGTTATCTCCCTGCAAGACTAGGGTTGATATATCTTATTTAAGTTTTTTCTACCAGAGAGGGTTAATGTAAGAGCTTCCTATGAGAGAGGGCTAAATCACAGCTTGTCCTTACTCGTGGCACGGTATTGACACCCTTCCAAATGGGGTTACAGGTTGGACCCTAAATTAGTTAGAGAAGGGGCATGTCAGTTAGATGATTACCTCCCACAGTCATAGTTTCAGTCTCAGTCTCAGAATAGAACTCAGTTCAGTTCTACAAATTTAAGACTATCAGATATAGTCACTTATCTCAGTACGGAACTCAGTATAGTTCCACAGAATCAGTACTGCTAGATACAGTTATTCAGTTATCAGTAATTCAGTAACAACATACGTAGATAATAGTTAATCAATATTCAAACTCAGTATTTAGTAGTATCATGATTTTAGTTACAGTATACGTATTCATATATGTACTCTTATTCAGTCATACTCATGTTATTTAGTTATTATTGTTCATGCATATGAACCCATGCATTTCGGCCTACCTCACTGAGCATACCAGTATATTCAAAGTACTGACGCATGCTTTTCTTGCATTACGATGTCTTATATCATAGATTTGGACACACGAGCTCCAAAGCACCCTTAGTAGTTAGATTCTCAGTATACAAAGTTAGTGGTGAGTACTCATAGTTTGAGTAAGTAATTATTTATTTCAGTATTTTAGTTTATTTTCAATAGTTAGAGTTACATTTGGATATTCCAAAGCTTTTTAAACTTGATATGGTCATTATGAGTTCTTGGTCATGCCCTTTGAGTTGAGCAATGCCCCTGCCGTAGTTATGGAGTTGATGAATTGATTGTTCCAACCATTTATCGACTCCTTTTTTTATTATATTTATAGATGATATCTTGGTGTATTCCAAGAGTGAGGATGGTCATGAGAACTTTAGAGATTGGGAGATGAGAAGTTGTATGCAAAGTTCTC
The DNA here is from genome assembly GCA_030864225.1 of Capsicum baccatum var. pendulum. Taxonomy (NCBI): domain Eukaryota; kingdom Viridiplantae; phylum Streptophyta; class Magnoliopsida; order Solanales; family Solanaceae; genus Capsicum; species Capsicum baccatum. The sequence goes on from CM061555.1 coordinate 253,332,774, forward strand.
TAAGTGCAAGTTATGGGAGAATTGTATTTCTTTCTTGGTTCATGTGGTGAAAAAGAAGGATATGGTTGATCTAGCTAAGGTTTCATTGGTTCGTGATTGGGATAGACCTACTTCGCCTATTGAGATTTGGAATTTTAATGGTTTGACTAGTTATTATCGGTATTTTGTTGAGGGCTTTTCATCTATTTCATCTCCATTGACTAAGTTAACTCAGAAGAAGATTTATTTTTAGTGGTCCGATACTTGTGAGGCAAGCTTTCAAAGATTAAGGATTTGTTGACTTCAGCTCCAATTTTGGCTTTGCCCAAGAAGAGCATAGGTTTTATTATCTTTTATGAAGCTTCACATATTGGGTTAGGTGTTTGTAATACCCCGTACTTCTACCTAACTTAAATTCATCCTAAAGATGTTAGAGACTTGTTTTAAATATGAATCTACTATTATACATGTGGTATTTTCAAGATTTTCACTTTCAGTTAAGTGGAAAATTCAATAAGCTTTCCATATCCCAAATTCGCCTAATCCGACAATCGGGTAAGAAGTTATGGCCATTTAAAGTTCCAGTCATAAAATACCGTCATCTCAGTCAGTAGCGCATCGCGCCATAAGCCTAAATGACATTTGTCAATTTTCAGTAAGACTTCATGATTTCACCATATCGCGGAGGGCTTCCAAATCCCGATTGTCAAATTCCAGTGAAGCTCCGCCATAGTCCTGTATCGCGCTGTCGTCCAATTTACCAGTTGTGAAATTCTAGTGACATGGCGCGATAGCGCCGCGTCGCACCAGGGGTCCAGGTCGAGAAATTATCATAAAATTTAAAAGACGAGTCCAGGGTTAAATGGGTCTTTTTCCATGATTTTAGTTCAGCCTTAAACACGAAATTTAACCCTACATGACTTAAATATATCATTATTCATTCTATTTTTCCCATACTGAGTTGCTCTCTCTCAAGCCAAGAAACCCTAGCTCTCAAATTCAAGGGCCAAATCACAAGAACTCTCCATCAGCCCTTCCAAATTCATTAACTCAGGTATGCATAGTGTTTATTCATAGACTACTTTCATCTATGAATCCCAAGAATCTCTTTTCAAAGTTTAAGTATATGGAAATTCTTATGAATTCCATGTTGGGTTTGCTTTTATTCATGTTGAAAATGACCAATTGAATACTAATCCATGTTTGGTGATAAATTTTAAGTGGAATTAATTATTATAGGTGTAGATTCATGTGAACCCATGATTAAACCCTTGAATGGTGAAATTAGAACTGAATCATGATGTTTACTTGTTGAGTAATGTTTTCTACATATACTATGCTCACTATGTGTTTGATTAAATGCCTATGTGAAGGAAAAGTGCCACACTAGTATTATAATATGAAATATCCATTCATATACAAGTCCATTCATGTCAAGTGTTTGATGAAAAGTCTTAGTCAATGGATTATGGATATGTGTGTAGCCATTGCTGTGCTTTAGAATTTATGGCACGAATTACTATTATGCTATCGAGTCCTAGGGGTATCTAATACCCGACAATTTAGCTATGTGCCTAGAGCTAGTGTCATGTTTTCACGATATCCTCAGTCAAGCGATGTTCAATAGAATTCAGTCAGTCACATGACTCAGGAAAACTCAGTAATCCCAGTAATCTCATAAAGCTCAAAAATTTGGTAATCTCAGTAGTATTCTGCTAGTCAACGAAACTCAATGAACTCAGTTAAATGCAGTCCAGTTAATCATGTTCAGTGTCTATTCAAATGGGAGTAGGATTTAGCACCGAGTAAACCCCAGGATGAGGACACACACTGATAGTTGAGGGTGTGATCCTTAGAAGCAATCCTTGCATTCCAGAACTATGTAGCTAACATAGGTTGAGACATCAACACTTACATATGAGGGTTGATGAGGTGCCTAAACACTGTCAGATGAGGGTGCCACCATTCTATTTTGGGGACACTGTCAGATGAGGGTCACCCACAGCTTATCGTTAGCAGTGGGGCGGTATTGATACCCTTATAATTGGGGTTACAGATTGTACCCCAATCCAGCCATAATAGCTTAATAAGGGCATGTCGGTTTGATAACTACTTCCCACAGTTACATTTTTAGATTCAGTCTTAGTAATAGAACTCAGATAGTTCTTCAGAATTCAGGACTGTCAGATACAGTCAACTCAGAATAGTACAAAACTCAACTAGTTCTATCAGAACCTAGACTGTCAGATACAGTCACTCAGTATCAGTTATCAGTATATCATGTTATCATTACTCAAATTCAGTAATTGTGTTATCATGAATTCAATAATAGCCTCTTATTCATGCATCTATTCTCACGTTTATGTTAAACAGTCAGTTAGTATAGTTCATGCATGTGAACCTTTATATTCAGCCTACCTCACATACATACCAGTACATGAAAACGTATAGGCGCATTTGCGCTATGGTGTTTCATACCATAGGTTCAGAAGCACGATATCCAGAGCATCAGTAGCATTCCAATCTCAACAGTCAGAGTTAGCAGCGAGTCCTCATCCTTCGAAGACATGACCATTCCTTTATTATCTCATTAATTAATTTATTTTAGTAGTTGTAGTTAGTTGGGGACATATCCCATCAACTCTTTATTCAAACAATTTAGAGGTTTTTGGACTAGCCTGTTTAGACAGTTGTTTTGGTATTGATATACCATGCCTTCAGATGTTATATTTTATCAGTTATGTTATAGCTTTGAACTTTTGGCCTTTCAGTCTTTATTTCCATATTTATACAGTATATTATGCAGTGTACAGGAATAAATATCAGTCATGGGTTAGCTTGTGGCCCTTCGGGGTCATAAGCACCGTATAGCATTTTGGGTGCTAGATTCAAGGCGTTATAAACTTGGTATCAGAGCCTAAGGTTCAATAGAGTCCTAGGAAGTCTGAAATCCACATCTAGTAGAGTCTTGTACATGGGTGTGTTGCGCGCCACAATTATGTACATGAGGCTATAAGATGTTTTAGGAACAGTTTCCCTTCTTTCAGTATTCACGTCATGCTAGTAAGCATAATCTATAGTAAATCTCTCAGTCTAGTCTAATTCGTTTCACTTTTTCTTCTATAGAACATGCCTCCAAAAAAAAGAAACGGCAATTAGCCTGCCCCTCGCCCAAAGATCCTTTGGGCGAACATGTTTCTCATAAAGAGTTTAGAGCTGTATTCACTACTCTTGATCAGTCAGTTACTGCTCAGAATGAACGACCAGCTGTCATTCCAACCAATCCAGTGGCAAATTCAGTTGCAGCTAAGATTTGGGACTTCACCCGAATAAATCCTCCATCCTTTTTTGGGTCTAAGTCAAATAAGGACCCTCAGGAATTTATTGATCAGGTTCAGAAGGTTACGGTCATTATGGGGGTTACTTCAAGTGAGAGTGCTAAGCTAGCTGCATATCAATTGCAGAATATTGTTCACACTTGGTACAAATAATAAAAATCAGAGAGGTCAGTTGATGCAGGACCTATTGAGTGGGAGGAGTTTGTCACTGTATTCTTAGATAGATTCATTCACCAAGAGCTGAGAGAGGATAGAGTGTTAGAATTTATCAACCTCAGGCAAGGAAACATGATGGTGAAAGAGTATTCTCTTAAGTTTACTCAATTAGACAGATATGCCTCTTATGTGGTTGCAGATAGCAGAGCCAAGATGAGTAAGTTTATTTTAGGGGTAAACGATAGTGTGGTCAATGAGTGCAGGTCTGCGATGTTGAATAGTGACATGAACATAGCTAGGCTTATGACCCATGCTCAACAGATAAAAGAGCAAAAGCTTAAGATGAGAAAAAGGTAGAATAAGATAGCAAGGACAGGTAGTTTTAACTTTGCTCAGCCCAAATTAGAAGGAGGGAATCATTCTCAATTCCGTCCTAAGTCATTAGTTCCAGCTCCTTCTTCAGCTAGTACTCCAGCTCCTAAGTTCAGGGATGGTAATAGAGATAGGGCCCCAGGCTCTAATTCTCAGGGCAGTGTTAGCAATTCCCGAACTAATCCCCTTTGTCAGACTTTTTGTAAGAACCACAAGGGTACTTGCAGAGCTGGCAATGATGTTTGTTTCGGATGTGGAAATCCAGGCCATAGATTTAGAGATTATCCTCAGTCGGGTTATCAGGGTTAGCAGAACCGTTTCTCAGCCTAGTTTGGTCGCCTAAATTAGCAAGGTGCCACCTCCAGTGCTACTAGTTGGCAACACCCAAACCAACTTTATGCTCTCCAATTCCAGCAAGATTAGGAAAATTCTCCTAATGTGGTTACTGGTACGTTGCAGATCTTTTATGTACATGTTTATGATTTGCTAGATCTAAGAGCTTCCTTATCTTTTGTTACTCCCTATATACCAGTTGATTTTAGAGTTAGTCTCAAAATTCTAGCAGAGCCCTTTTCAGTAGCTACCTCAGTGGGTAAAACCATCATATCCCGATGGGTATACAGGAACTGCCCGGTTATGATATTTCAGAAAGTCACTTCAGCAGACTTAGTCAAATTAGAGATAATTGATTTTGATGTCATTCTCGACATAGATTGGCTTCATTCCTACTATGCCACAGTCGACTACAGAAAAAAATAGTCTAGTTTCAGTTTCTGAATAAACCCGTCCTAGAGTGTAAGGGTAGTGTATCTGCTTTCAGTGGTCAGCTTATTTCCTACCTTTGGGAAAGGAAAATGATATCTAAAGGATATGTCTATTATCCTTTTTGAGTTAAGTACACTAGTTTGGAAACTTCCAATATCGAATCAGTCCCAGTCATGAATGAATATCCAGATCTCTTTCTCGAAGATCTTCCAGGAATTTCTCTCGAAAGGGAAATAGAGTTTAGCAATGATCTTCTTCTAGATACTCAGCCTATATCTATTCCTTCATATAGAATGGCACCAGTAGAACTCAAAGAATTAAAGGACAGTTGAAAGATCTCTTAGTTAAGGAATTCATCAAGCCCAGTGTGTCCCCGTGGGGTGCACCAATCTTATTCGTGCGAAAGAAAGACGGTTATCTCAGAAAGTGCATTGATTATCATCAGCTCAATAAAGTCACAGTCAAGAACAAGTGTGCACATCCTCAAATTGATTACTTGTTTTATCAACTTCAAGATGCCAGTTATTTTACAAAAATAGACCTCAGATCAGGCTATCATCATCTCAGAGTTAGAGAACGTGACATTTCAAGAATAGCTATCCAAACTCAGTATGGTCAATTGGAATCTTATCAATGACCCTGCAGCTTTCATGGACTTGATGAATAGTGTGTTCAAGCAGTACTTGGACATGTTCATCATAGTCTTCATAGATGATATTCTTGTCTATTCCTGTAGTGGACGTGATCATGGAGACCATCTCAAAATTGTACTTCAGACTCTCAAATCCCATCAGTTGTTTGCTAAATTTAGTGAGTATGAATTTTGGCTAAGGTCAGTAGCATTCCTTGGTCATATTATTTTTGATGATGGCATTAGAGTAGATCCTCAAAAGACCGAAGCAGTAAGAAACTGGCCTATATATGTCTCTCCATTAGATATTAGGAGTTTCTTGGGTCTGGCTATCTATTACAAACAATTTGTTGAGGTATTTTCTACTATTACATACCCTATGTCCTGACTGACTCAGAAGAAAGTCAAGTTTCAGTGGTCAGATCCTTGTGAGAAGAGTTTTCAAGAGTTGAATACTCGACTCACCTAAGCTATAGTTTTGGATCTTCCAGATGGTTCAGCTGGTGTATTGTGTTGTCAGGGTCGTCTGCGTGTTCCAAGTGTAGATGACTTGAGGCAGTGAATTCTTATAGAAGCGCATGGTGTGCGCTACTCTATTCATCTAGGGGACACAAAGATGTACCGCAACTTGTGGAAGATCTATTGGTGGAGTAGGATGAAGAGAGATGTTCCAGAGTTTATAGCCAAGTGCCATACATGTCAGCAGGTTAAGATAGAGCATCAGAAGCCTAGTGGGACATACAGGAGTTCAATATTCCTACTTAGAAGTGGGATGAAGTGAACATAAAATTCATGATGGGTTTGCCTTGTACTCATCTTCGACAGGATTCAGTTAGGATAATTATAGATAGAATGACCAAATTATCTCATTTCCTTCCATTCCATGCATCTTATTCAGCCGAGAATTTTGGCAAACTCTACATCAAAGAGTTGGTCAAATTTTATGGTGTTCCGTTTTCTATTATCTCAGACAGAGGTACACAGTTCACCTCTCTTTTTTGGAAAGCATTCCAAAAGGGTCTTGGTACCTAAGTTCATCTCAATACCGCCTTTCATCCTCAGACAGATGGTCAAGCAGAAAGGACCATTCAGACTTTAGAAGATATGTTCCGAGCATGTGCAATTGATTTCAAGGGTAGTTAGGATCACCACTTGACTTTGATTGAATTTTTCATACAACAATAGCTATCATTCCAGTATTAAGATGGCTCCATTCAAATCTCTCTACGGTAGGAGGTATAGATCTCCAGTCGGTAGGTTTGAAGTTAGTGAGGCCTCAGTTATAGGGCCTGACTTAGTATTCTATGCCTTAGAAAAGGTCCAGTTGATTAGAGAAAGACTTCTAGCTACTTAGAGCTGGCAGAAATCTTATACAGATGCGTGTTGAAAAGATCTTGAGTTCAAGATTAGTGACTATGTCTATCTAAAGATCTCTCCCATAAGGGGAGTGAAGAGATTCAGCAAGAAGGGAAAGCTCAGTCCCCGATATATTGGTCCCTTCAAAATTCTCAATCACTTTGGCAAGGTAGCTTAGAAGCTTGAATTGCCTTCAGATCTAGCCTCAGTTCATCCAGTCTTCCATGTCTCTTTGCTCAAGAAGTACATAAGTGACCCAACAGTTGTTGTCCCAATTTAGAACATAGATGTTCAGAACAGGCTCTCTTATGAAGAGATTCTAGTTGAAATTCTTGACCATCAGACTCACAGACTAAGGAACAAAAAAGTCCCTATAGTCAAAATTCTTTGGCGGAATCAATCCGTTGAGGGAACTACTTGGGAAGCAGAAGTATACATGCTTACCAAGTATCCTCACCTCTTGTCCACTAATTGAGACTCAGCCCAAGGTTACAGCTTTCCTTAAGCCTTTCAGTTTCATGTTCAGATTTTAGTTACAACTTGGTTTCCAGTTCATATTCAAAATTCCTTTATATACTTGGTATAAATAACCATTGCATATACAATCACATGGTCATGCATCAGATCAATCATGTGTTAATGCATCAGACATACATTCTCCTTATGAGAAATTCAGTTATTAGAAATCTCAGTTAAGTAATCAGTTCCATCATGTATTCATGCATCAGATATGCGTGATCAGCTTATCAGTACTCTCAGTCATGCATTCATGTATCAGCTCAGACATAAAGACATGCATCAGATATCCATGCCCGATATGAATCTCAGCAATGACAGTCGTTTAGTTATGTTTCAGTTGTTCATAATCAGTATATACTTTGGTTTATCATTTCTCCCATCTTAATCTGCCCCATTAGAGGATAAATGTTCCCAAGGGAGAGATATTGTAATACCCCATACTTTTACCTATCTTAAATTCATCCTAAAGATGTCAGAGACTTGTTTTAAAGATGAATTAACTTTTATACATGTGGTATTTTCAAGATTTTCACCTTTACTTATATGAGAAATTCAATAAGTTTTCCATCGATATCAAATTTGCCTAAATCCGACAACCAGGTAAGAAGTTATGGCGATTAAAAGTTTCAATCATAAAACACCGTCATCACAGTCAGTGGCGTGTCGCGCCATAAGCCAAAATGTCATTTTTCAATTTTCATTAAGACTCTGTGATTTCACTGCATCATGGAGGGCTCCCAAATCCCAATTTTCAAATTGAAGAGAAGCTCTGTGATAGTCCCGCATCACCCCGTCGTCCAATTTCCCAATTGTCAAATTCCAGTGACATGGCGCGATAGCACCGCGTCACGCTAGGGGTCCAGGTCGGGAAATTTTCACAAAATTTAAAATAAGCGTCCAGAGTTAAATGGGTATTTTCCCATGATTTTAGTTCAGCCCTAAACACAAAATTTAACCCTACATGACCTAAGGATATCATTATTCACTCTATTTTTCTCAAATTGAGTTGGTCATTCTCAAGCCAAGGAACCCTAGCTCTCAAATTCAAAGGCCAAATTATAAGAACTCTCCATCAATCCTTCCAAATTCATTAACTCAGGTATACATCTCCTTTCATCCATGAAGTCTAAGAATCTCTTTTCAAAGTTCAAGTATATGGATTTTTTTATGAATTCCATGTTGGGTTTGCTTTTATTCATGTTGATAATGACCAATTGAATTATAATCCATGTTTGGTGATAAAATTTAAGTAGAATTAATTATTATAGGTGTAGATTCATGTGAACCCATGATTAAAGCCTTGAATGGTGAAATTAGAACTGAATCATGATGTTTACTTGTTGAGTAACGTTGTCTACATATACTATGCTCACTATGTGTTTGATTAAATGCCTATGTAAAGGAAAAGTGCCATAATAGTATGATAATATGATATATCCATTCATATACAATTCCATACATGTCAAGTGTTTGATGAAATATCTTAGTCAATGGATTATGGATATGTGTGTAGCCATTGTTGTGCTTTAGAATTTATGCCATGAATTACTATTATACTATCGAGTCCTGGGGGTATCTAATAACCGACAATTTAGCTATGTTCCTAGAGCTAGTGTCATATTTTCATGATATCCTCAGTGAAGTGATGTTCAATATAATTCAGTCAGTCACGTGACTTAGGAAACACTCAAGAAAACTCAGTAAACTCAGTAATCCCGGTAATCTCAGAAAGCTCAGAAATTCAGTAATCTCAGTAGTATTCCATCAGTCAATGGAACTCAATGAACTCAGTTCAGTTAATCATGTTCAGTGTCTATTCAGATAGGCGTAGGATTTAGCACCGAGTGAACCCAAGGATGAGGACACACATAGACAGTTGAGGGTGTGATCGTTAGAAGCAATCCTTGCATTCCAGAACTATATAGACAACATAGTTTGAGACATCAACACTGACAGATGAGGGTTGAAGAGGTAGATAAACACTGTCAGATGAGGTTTCCACCATTCTCTTTTAGGACACTATCAGATGAGGGTCATCCATATCTCATCCTTAGAGGTGGGGCGGTAGTGACACCCTACCAATTGGGGTTAAAGATTGGACCCCAATCCATCTATAATAGCTTATTAGGGGTATGTCGATTAGATGACTACTTCTCATAGTTATAGTTTCAGATTCAATCTCAGTAATAGAACTCAAATAGTTCTTTAGAATTTAGGTTTGTCACATACAGTCAACTCAGAATAGTGCAAAACTCAGCTAGTTCCACCAGAACCTAGACTGTCGCTCAGTATCAGTTATCAGAATCATATGTTATCAGTACTCAAATATAATAATCGTGTTATCATATATTTAATTATATCCTTTTATTCATGCATCTATTCTCACGTTCATGTTATACAGTCAGTTAGTATAGTTCATGCATATGAACCCTTTGCATTCAGCCTACCTCACACGTATACCAGTACATTCAAATGTATTAACGCATTTACGCTATGGTATTTTATACCAACGGTTCTAAAGCACGAGCTCTAGAGCATCAGTAGTATTCCAGTCTCAGCAGTCAGAGTTATCAGTGAGTCCTTATCCTTTGAGGACATGGCAATTACTTTTTTATCTCATTAATTAATTTATTTTTGTAGGTGGAGTTATTTAGGGACATGTCCCATCAACTCCTTATTCAGATAGTTTAGAGGCTTTCAGACTGCATGTTCATATAGTTATTTCAGTTGTTTTGGTATTGATATACCATACCTCCAGATGTTATGTTTTATTAGTTGTGTTACAGCTTTAACCCTAATGGCTTTTCAGCCTTTATTTCCACATTTATACAGTATATTATGTAGTGTACAGGTATAGATATCAGTCATGGGTTAGCTTGTGATCCTTCGGGTTCATGAGCACCGTGTAGTATTTTGGGTTCTAGATTTGGGGCGTTACAAACATGGTCACAAAGCTTAAGGTTCAATAGAATCCTAGAAAGTCAGAAAGTCACATCTAGTAGAGTCTTGTTCATAGGTATGTTGCGTTCCATATTTATGTACAAGGGGCTGTAAAATATTTTATGAATAGTTTCCCTTCTTTCAGTATTCAAGTGGTGCTAGTGAGCATAATATCCAGTGAATCTCTCAGTCTGGTCTAATTCATTTCCCCTTTCTTCTATAGAATATGCCTTCTAAAAGAAGAAATGAGAATCAGCCAGCCCCTCAGTCTGAAGATCCTTTTGGCGAACATGTTTCTCATACAGAGTTTAGAGTTGCATTCACTACTCTTGCTCAGTCATTTACTGCTTAGAATGAATGACCAGCTCTCGTTTTGGCCAACCCAGTAGCCAATTCAGCTGCAGCCAGGATTCAAGACTTTACCAAATAAATCCTCTATCCTTTTTCGGGTCTAAGTCAGATGAGGACCCTCATGAGTTCATTGATCAGTTTTAGAAGGTTACGATCATCATGGGGGTTACTTCAAGTGAGAGTGTTGAGCTATCTGAATATTAGTTATAGGATAATGCTCACACTTGGTACAAATAGTGAAAGTCAGAGAGGTCAATTGATGCAGGACCTATTGAGTGGGAGGAATTTGTCACCACATTCTTAGATAGATTTGTTCCCCAAGAGCTGAGAGAGGCTAAAATGTTAGAATTTATCAATCTCAGGCAAGGCAACATGACGGTGAAAGATTATTCTCTTAAGTTTACTCAATTAGACGGATATGCCCCTTATGCGGTTACAGATAGCAGAGCCAAGATGAATAAGTTTGTTTCATAGGTAAACGATAGTGTGGTCAACAAGTGTAGGTCTGCGATGTTGAATAGTGACATGAACATAGACAGGATTATGACCTATGGTCAACAGATAGAAGAGAAAAATATTAAGATGAGAGAGAGGAAAAATAAGAGAGCAAGGACAAGTAGTTTTAACTTTGCTCAGCCCAAATTAAAAGGAGGGAATATTTCTCAATTTCGTCCTAAGTCTTCAGTTATAGCTCCTTCTTTAGCTAGTGCTCCAGCTTCTAAGTTTAGGGATGGTAATAGAGATAGGGTGCCAGGCTCTAATTCTCAGGGCAGTGTCAACAATTCCCGAACTAATCCCCTTTGTCAGACTTGTTGTAAGAACCACAAGGGTACTTGCAGAGCTGGCAGTGATGTCTGTTTTAGATGTGAAAATCCAAGCTACAGAGTTAGAGATTATCCCCAGTCGAGTTATCAGGGTTAGCAAAACCGTTCCTTAGCCAAGTTCGGTCACACAAATCAGCAGAGTGCCACCTCCAGTGCTACTAGCGGGCAACACCCAATTTGACTTTATGCTCTCCAATCCCATCAAGATTAGGAAAATTCTTCTAATGTGGTTTCTAGTACATTACAGGTCTTTCATGTACATATTTACGCTTTGCTAGATTCAAGAGCTTCCTTGTCTTTCGTTACTCCCTATATAGCAGTTGATTTTAGAGTCAGTCCCAAAATTCTAGTGGATCCCTTTTCAGCATCTACCCTAGTGGATAAAACCATCATATCCCGATGGGTATACAGAAACTGCCCGGTTATGATATTTCAGAAAGTCACATCAGTAGACTTAGTCAAATTAGAGATGACTAATTTTGATATCATTCTTAGCATGGATTGGATTCATTCCTGCTATGCCACAGTCATCTGCAAAAATAGAATAGTTCAATTTTAGTTTTCGAATGAACCCGTCCTAGAATGTAAGGGTAGTGTATCCGCTTTCAGAGGTCAGCTTGTTTCCTACACTCGGGCAAGGAAAATAATATATAAAGGATGTGTCTATTATCTTGTTCAAGTTAAGGACACTAGTTCTAAAACTCCCAGTCTCGAATCAGTCCCAGTCGTGAATGAATATTCAGATGTCTTTCCTGAAAATCTTCCAGGAATTCTTCCCAAAAGGGAAATAGACTTCGACATTGATCTTCTTCCAAATACTCAGTCTATATCTATTTCTTCATATATAATGGAACTAGTAGAACTTAGAGAATTGAAAGAGCAGTTGAAGGATCTCTTATATAAGGGATTCATCAGGCCCAATGTGTTCCCGTGGGGCGTACCAGTCTTATTCATGCAAAAGAACGATAGTTCTCTCAGAAAGTACATTGATTATCATCAGCTCAATAAAGTCACAGTCAAGAACAAGTATCCACTTCCCCAAATTGATGACTTGTTTGACCAACTTTAGGGTGCCAGCTATTTCTCAAAAATAGACCTCAGATCAAGCTATCATTAGCTTAAAGTCAGAGAATGTGACATTCCAAAAATAGCTTTCCAAACTCGGTATGGTCTGAATTCCTAGTCATGCCCTTTGGTCTTACCAATGCCCCTGCAGCTTTTATGGACTTGATGAACCATGTGTTCATGTATTACTTGGAAATGTTTGTCATAGTATTCGTAGATGATATTCTTGTCTATTCCCGTAGTGAATGTGATCACGTAGACCACCTCAAAATTATACTTCAGACTCTTAGATCCCATTAGTTGTTCGCCAAATTTAGTAAGTGCGAATTTTTGCTAAGGTCAGTGGTATTCCTTGGTCATATTATTTCCAGTGATGGCATTAGAGTAGATTCTCAAAAGACCGAAGCAATAAGAAACTAGACCAGACTTGTCTCTCCATCAGATATAAAGAGTTTCTTGGGTATGGCTGGCTATTATAGATGATTTGTTGAAGAATTTTCTTCTATTGCATCCCCTATGTCCAGACTGACTCAGAAGAAATTCAAGTTTTAGTGGTTAGATCCTTGCGAGAAGATTTTTCAGGAGTTGAATAATCGACTCACCTCAGCTCTAGTTTTGGCTCTTCTAAATAGTTCAGATAGTGTATTGCTTTGTCAGGGTTGTTTATATGTTCTAGGTGTAGATTACATGAGGTAGAGAATTCTTGTAAAAGCGCATGGTGCACGCTACTCTATTCATCCAGGGGACACAAAGATGTACCACGACTTACGAGAGATCTATTAGTGGAGTGGGATGAAGAGAGATGTTGCAAAGTTTGTGGCTAAGTGCTCTACATGTTAGCAGGTTAAGATGGAGCATAAGAAGCCTAGTGGGTCCATACAAGAGTTCAATATTCCTACTTGGAAGTGGGAAGAAATGAACATGAACTTCAAGATGGGTTTACCTCATACTCGTTATCAACACGATTCAGTTTTTATCATTATAGATAGGATGACCAAATCAGCTCATTTACTTCCAGTCCATACCTCTTATTCAGCCGAGGATTTTGCCAAACTCTACATCAAAGAGTTGGTCAAATTTTATGGTGTTCCATTATCTATTATCTCAGACAGAGGTACGCAGTTCACCTCTCTTTTTTGGAAAGCATTCCAAAAGGGTCTTGGTACCCAAGTTCATCTTAGTACCGCCTTTCATCCTCAGACAGATGGCCAAGCAGAAAGGACTATTCAAACTTTAGAAGATATGTTGTGAGCGTGTGCAATTGATTTCAAGGGTAGTTAGGATCACCACTTGACTTTGATTGAATTTTGCATACAACAACAGCTATCATTCCAGTATTAAGATGGCTCCATTCAAAGCTCTCTATGGTAGGAGGTATAGATCTCCAGTCGGTAGGTTCGAAGTTAGTAAGGCCTCAGTTATAGGGCCTGACTTAGTATTTTATGCCTTAGAAAAGTTCCAGTTGATCAGAGAAAGACTTCGAGCTGCTTAGAGCTGACAGAAGTCTTATACAGATGCATGTAGAAAAGATCTTAAGTTCAAGATTAGTGACTATGTCTATCTAAAGATCTCTCCCATAAGGGAAGTGAAGAGATTCAGCAAGAAGGGAAAGCTCAGTCCCCGATATGTTGGTCCCTTCAAAATTCTCAGTCACTTCAGCAAGGTAGCTTAGAAGCTTGAATTGCCTTTAGATCTAGCCTCAGTTCATCCAGTCTTCCATGTCTCTTTGCTCAAGAAGTGCATAAGTGACCCAACAGTTGTAGTCCCGATTTAGAGCATAGATGTTCAGAACAGGCTCTCTTATGAAGAGATTCTGGTTGGTTCAAAGTTAGTGAGGCCTTAGTTATAGGGCCTGACTTAGTATTCGATGCCTTAAAAAAGGTCCAGTTGATCAGAGAAAGACTTTAGGCTGCTCAAAGCTGGCAGAAGTCTTATGCAGATATATGTAGAAAAGATCTCGAGTTTGAGATTCATAACTATGTCTATCTAAATATCTCTTTTATGAAGGGAGTGAGAAGATTCTACGAGAAGGGAAAGCTCAGTCCCCGATATATCAGTCCCTTCAAAATTCTTAGTCGCTTTGGCAAGGTAGATTATGAGCTCAAATTGCCTTTAGATCTAGCCTTAGTTCATCCAGTCTTCCAAATCTCTTTGCACAAGAAGTGCATAGGTAAACCAGCAGTTGTAGTCCCTATTCAGAGCATAGATGTTCAGAACAGCTTCTCTTATGAAGAGATTCCAGTCAAAATTCTTGACTATCAGACTCGCAGAATAAGGAACAAAGAAGTCTGTCTAGTCAAAATTCTTGGGCGGAATCAGTCCATTGAGGGAGCTACTTAGGAAACAAAAGCACACATGCATACCAAGTATCCTCACCTCTTCTCCGCTAATTCAGACTCAACCCAAGGTTACAGCTTTCCTTAAGCCTTTCATTTTTATGTTCAGATTTTAGTTAAAACTTGGTGTCCAGTTCATGTTGAGAATTTCTTTATATACTTGGTATCAATTACCATTGAATATTCAATCATATGTTCATGTATTAGATCAGTCATGTGTTCATGAATCAGACATGTATTCTCCTTGTGAGAAACTCATTTATTAGAAATATCGATCATGTAATCAGTTCTGTCATGTATTCATGCATCAGATATACATGATCAGCTTATCAGTACTCTCAGTCATGTATTCATATATCAGCTCAGTCGTGAAATCATGCATCAGATATGCATGCTCGGTATGAATCATAGAAATATCAGTCATATAGTTATGTATTCATGTATCAGCTCAGTCGTGAAATCATGCATCAGATATGCATGCTCGGTATAAATCTTAGAAATATCAATCATATAGTCATGTTTTAGTTGTTCATGATCAGTATTTACTTCAGCTTATTATTTCTCCCATTTTAATCAGTCTCATTCGAGGATGAATGTTCCCAAGGGAGAGATATTGAAATACCCCATACTTTTACCTAGCTTAAATTTATCCTAAATATGTCAGAGACTTGTTTTAAAGATGAATCCAATTTTATACCTCCGTTATTTTCAATATTTTCACTTTTAGTTATGTGGAAAATTCAATAAGCTTTCCATCGATACCAAATTTGCCTAAATCCAACAACCGGTAAAAAGTTATGGTGATTTAAAGTTTCAGTCATAAAACATCGTCATCTCAGTCAGTGGCGAATCGCGCCATAAGCCAAAATGACATTTTTCAATTTCCAGTAAGCCTCTACAATTTCATTGTGTCACGGAGGGCTCCAAAATCCCAATTGTCGAATTCCAGTGAAGCTCTGCGATAGTCCCGCATTGTGCCGTCGTCCAATTTCTCATTTTCAAATTCCAGTGACACGGTGCGATAGCGCCGCATCCCGCCAGGGGTCCAGGTTGAGAAATTTTCACAAAATTTAAAAGAAGTGTCCAGAGTTAAATGGGTATTTTTCCATGATTTTAGTTCATCCCTAAACACAAAATTTAACCCTACATGACCTAAGGATATCATTATTCACTCTATTTTTCTCAAATTGCTCTCTCTCAAGCCAAGGAACCCTAGCTCAAAAATTAATGGGCCAAATCACAAAAACTCTCCATCACTCCTTCCAAATTCATTAACTCAGGTATGTATAGTGTTTATTCATGGACTTCTTTCATCCATGAAGCCCAAGAATCTCTTTTCAAAGTTCAAGTCTATGGTTTTTTTTATGAACTCCATGTTGGGTTTGCTTTTATTCATGTTGATAATTACCAATTGAATTCTAATCCATGTTTGGTGATAACTTTTAAGTGGAATTAATTATTATAGGTGTAGATTCCTGTGAACCCATGATTAAACCCTTGAATGGTGAAATTAGAACTGAATCATGATGTTTACTTGTTGTGTAATGTTGTCTACTTATATAATGCTCACTATGTGTTTGATTATTTGCCTATGTAAAGAAAATGTGTTATACTAGTATGATAATATGAAATCCCCATTCATATACAAGTCCATGCATGTCAAGTATTTGATAAATATCTTAGTCAATGGATTATGGATCTATGTGTAGCCATTGTAGTGCTTTAAAATTTATGCCATGAATTACTATTATGCTATCGAGTCCTGGGGGTATCTAATATCCGATAATTTAGCTGTGTGCCTAGAGCTAGTGTCATGTTTTCACGATATCCTCAGTCAAGCCATGTTTAGTAGAATTCAGTCAGTCTTATGACTCAGGAAAACACAGTAAACTCAGTAATCCCAGTAATCTCAGTGAGCTTAGAAATTCAGTAATCTCAGTAGTATTCCGTCAGTGAACAGAACTCAATGAACTCAGTTCAGTCTAGTTCAGTTAATCATGTTCAGTATCTATTCAGATGGGAGTAGAATTTAGCACTGAGTGAACCCAACGATGAGGACACACGCTGATAGTTGAGGGTGCGATCCTTAGAAGTAATCCTTGCATTCCAGAACTATGTAGCCTGTATAGGTTGAGATAGCAACACTGACAAATAAGGGTTGATGAGGTAGATAAACACTGTCGGATGAGGGTCCCACCATTCTCTTTTGGGGATACTGCCAGATAAGGGTCACCCACAGCTTGTCCTTACCAGTGGTGCGGTGTTGACACCCCTCCAATTGGGGTTATAGATTGGACCCCAATCCAGCTATAATTGCTTATTAAGATATGTCGGTTAGATGACTACTTTCCACAGTTACAGTTTCAGATTCAGTCTCAGTAATAGAACTCAGATAGTTTTTCAGAATTCAAGACTGTCAAATACAGTCAACTTAAAATAATGCAGAACTCAGCTAGTTCCATCAAAACTAGACTGTTAGATATGGTCGCTCAGTATCAGTTATCAATATCTCATGTTATCAGTACTCAGACTCAGTAATCGTATTATCACTAATTTAGTTACAACCTCTTATTAATGCATAGATTCTCACGTTCATATTATACAATTAGTTAGTATAGTTCATGCATGTGAACCCTTTGCATTTAGCCTACCTCATATTCATACCAGTACATTCAAATATACTGACCTATTTGCGCTATGGTGTTCTATACCATAGGTTCAGAAGCACGAGCTCTAGAGCATCAGTAGCATTTCAGTCTTAGCAGTCAAAGTTAGCAGTGAGTCCTCATCCTTCGAGGACATGACCATTACTTTATTATCTTATTAATTAATTTATTTTAGTAGTTGGAATTAGTTAGAGACATGTCCCATCAACTCTTTATTTAGACAATTTAGAGGCTTTTGGACTGCATATTCATACAGTTATTTCAGTTATTTTGGTATTGATATACCATACCTCCAGATGTTATATTTTATTAGTTATGTTACAACTTTTAACCTTATGGCCTTTCATCCTTTATTTCTATATTTATACAATATATTATGCAGTGTATAGGTACAGATATCAGTCATGGGTTAATTTGTGCTCCTTCGGGATCATGAGCACTGTGTAGCATTTTGGGTGCCAGGTTTAGGGAGTTACAGTGTTGTATTGATGTAGAAGGATAAGGTGATTGCGTATTCTTCTCATTATGTCAATTTTCATAAGAAAAATTCCCCTACCCATGATTTGGAGCTGTACATGATTATTTTTGCTTTGACGTTATGGAGACACTACTTGTATAGAGTTCTTTATGAGATTTTCTTAGATCATTATAGCCTTCAGTACTTCTTCACCTATATAGATCGTAATATGAGGTAGTATTGTTGGCTTGAGTTGCTTAAGGACTATGACTTGACCATTCTATATCATTCGGGCAAGTCTTATGTGGTTGCAAATACCTTGAGCTAAAAGTTGACTAGCATGGGTATTTTATCATATCTTTTGACCCAGAAGATGCCTTTGGACTTTGAGGTTCAGTATTTAGCTAACCAGATGGTTAAGATTGATATTTCAACCCCTAGGTATATTTTGACATTTGTGGAGGCTAGGTATTCCTTCATGGAGCATATTTGAGCTCACCAGTTTAATGATGTAGGATTAAGATTGATTCGAGATAAGGTATTGAGTGGTGAGGCTAAGGAAGTGCCACCTAATTTGGATGGTATTTTGAGTATGACTGGCCATGTTTGTACATCAAGAATGGGTGATTGGATTATATTAATCTTAGAAGAGGCTCATTTTTTCAGGTATTTTATCCATCTGGGTGTGATAGGTAATATTATTGATGGGGTGATATGATAAAGGTTATAGCAAACTTGGTAGCTCATTTCCTTTGTTTCCCATAGGTGAAGGCTGAGCGTATGAGACCATGTGGATTGCTTAAGAGGTTACCCATTCCTATGTGGAAGTAGGAAAAGATCACTATGGATTTTATGATGGGTTTGCCTTATTCTTACTATGGTTTTGATAATGTTTGGGTTATTGTGGGTCAGTTGACCAAGTCTGCTTATTTTCTACCAATTTAGGTTTTTTCAGTGCCAAGAGGTTGGCTCATATCTACATTCATGAGATTATGCATTTGCATGGTGTGCTTATCTCTATTATCTCAGTTCATGGTTGTGTATTCACATCTCACTTTTGGAAGACTTTTTAAGATGAGTTGGGAACTCAGGTTGACCTTAGCACAGTATTTCACCCCCAGACTAATGGTCAGTCAAAGCAAACTATCCAGGTTTTAGAAGATATGATTTGCGTATGTGTGATAGATTTTGGGGGCTAGTGGAAGCAATATTTGGATTTAGCAGAGTTTGTATATAATAACAGCTACCATTTTAGTATCTGTATGGCTTCTTTTGAGGCATTTTTGCTCTCTAATTGGTTGGCTTAATATTTATGAGGTTAGACCTTGAGGTACAGACTTGTTTCGTAAGTCGTTCGATAGAGTTTGAGTTATTCAAGGTAGACTTTGAGCGGCTCAGAGCAGGCAAAAGTACTATGATGATTTTAGACTTTGTTCTTGAAGTTCGATGTGGGTGACCCTATTTTTGTTCAATTTTCACCTATGAAGGGTGTGATGAGGTTTAGTAAGAGTGGCAATCTTAGACCTAGGTATATTATTCTATTTAAGATTCTTCAGATCATTGATGATGTGGCCTATAAGTTAGCTTTGCTCCTAGATTTGTTGGTTGTTCATCCAGTGTTTCATGTTTCTATGCTTTGCCATTACATTCCTGATAAGTCTCATGTCATGAGTTGGGATTCAGTTCTGTTAGATGGGTGGTTGTGTTTCGTTGGGGAGTCGTTCTACATTTTTGCTATGATATTAAACGGTTACATGTTTGAGTTATCCCTATAGTTAAGTCTCAATGATGACATCAACCTATAGATGAGGCTAACTGGAAGGTCGAGTTTGATATGCGTAGTTCTTATCTGAAATACCGTAAGTCTTGAACCCTTGCAAAATTTCCTTGGTTTTTGACTTACTGGACTTGGTACTACTCAAGGGTACTAATCATACCCTTGAATACGACTTACGGGATAGCTTGAGGGTTCAATCATATGTTAGGCAGTGTGCTTGGCTTGGTTACTACCCAGGATACGACTCATCAAGATACGAGTTGCATACAAGGATATGAGTCGTGCAAGGCAAGTCGTATGGTGCTTGATTGAGCTGTCTTATAGATTCTGCCTGTGGTATGGTTGGTGGGTACAATTGAGTTTACCATTAGTACCCATAGTTATAAGTTAGGGAGGTGTGATTCATATAGGAACCAATTTGTAGGGTCTTGACATGGTCTTGGGTATAAGTTGGGGTACCATTCGTACCCTAGTATATGGATGGTATAGGTGAGTCGTACCCCTGGATGTGGCTTGATTAAATTTTAAGTCAAGGGTATTCCGGACATTTCCTACTTCAAAGACCTAATGTTCTCATGTTATATAACCCTTGGTGAACTTTTATAACACTTATTAAAGGATGGAAACACCCAAATACTCTCTCAAACTTACTCTTGAAGATTGGAGGCTAAGGTTTCTTTATGTGCTCTTCAAAGGGCTCGAGAGTTATGTTTCTCTTCAGAATCTTCTTGTATAAGGCATGTACTCCTTCCCTTATAATTAGTTCCAAGAAAAGACTTGAGTATTATGTTTTAAACATTGATTTATGAATCATGAATGGTGGTTTTCGAAATATATGTTGAGGGTCTTGATGCATATTGTTTGATAGTGGTTTAAACTATGTTTTTGCATATTTTTGGTAATGGTATACATATGTTTGTACTTATTAGTTATGGTTTTCCAAATGGGTCTTGAGTAACCCTAATTATGGTAGTTTATGCATTAGTTTTGGTCTTGGTAAAGGTATGCTCTTAACATGTTTGATAAAATGTCTAAAAGAATATTTTCACTCTATTGTTGAACTTTCATTGGAACTCTTGGTTGGTTTGGTTGATAATGGAACCCTAAATGGATTTGGATGGTTTAAATGATATAAATGTTTGGCATGGTCATAAATGGTTTAGAATGGTTTTATATGATATAAATTGTGTACATGGCTTGGAAGGATTAAATGGAAAAGACTTGGTGGCTATGAAATTAGTTATGCTTGAGGGGTACATGGGTATCCCCTAAGTGGTTTAATATGTTTAGCGGAAGGGTACATGGAATCCCTTAAACCCATACATGGTTGGCTATGGATAGTACTTGCAAGTATAGTCGGTATGACGATACCACTGCTAATGTCCTTGGTTAATAAATGGTTAATGGATTGGTTGATTTCTTAGTAATGGTTTTAATTGAGCAATCATGGTGGGTGTGTAGAAAATTCTTGGAAGGTGGAGGTCCAGGGGGACCAAAACTGGAAACTCATTTTTATCGATGTGAGGTTTGGTCTTTGTGACATTGTGCAAAATTTCCTACTTTATATTTGGGGGATATACTAGTCATCCCAGGTTTTCTTCCCTATTGTGCGGCTACATGCATTGGGGCCCTTTCAGCAGGGGGAGATGAATCCATATAGCCCTGGGTGGTTTAGGACGGCAAAGCTACACAGCCCAGGTAAAGGTTTCAAAGGCATACTAAACTTGTTCCCTTTCCCGGCATGGTTATATATATGTATGGTTGTATGCATTATGGATTGTTTTACTTTGCTTTGTAAATGACATTATCTTATCCTTATCCTGACTGCATGCTAGTGTTCACCTACTAACCCATGTTTGGCGGTTGTATACCCACGCTATGAAGGGACCGACCATTTTACTTCTCTTGCTTAGTGATTGGATTTGGGGACAGTTGATGTTAGATTGAAGTGGTGAGCTTCCATTGTTCGAAAGGATTCTATTTCATGTCATTAGTTACTTTACATATTTCTTATCTTCATAGACTTTGGTTTATGGCTATTGTCGGGGGCAATGTCTCGACTAGGTATTCTTTGGTTGGTCTAGAGGCTTTGTATGGACAACTGTGCACTTGGGTATTCTATGAATTAGTTATGTCTTATATATATATATATATATACATGCATCAGGTTATTATAATTTATTTTGACATTTGTTTGGTTGGTTATTAGGTGGTTGAACTTGGTTGGGTTGGTCTCGGATATAGACTTATCCCAAAGTCACCATATCATTGGATACTTTATTTTGTTATATGTTCGAAATTCAACAGACTCAAGGTATGCGTTTGGTGGTTGGGATGGGTAATGGGGGCGGTTCCCGGACCTGGTTGGTTGGGCTAAAAGAAGAGTCGCCCTAACTGTAGACGATCCTGTCCTATGAGGATCCTATCCTATGGTGGAATATAGTTCTGGAGCATGTGACCTCAGACTTATACTCATCTCGATGCTAAATAACCCTTCCAAAAACTTACTATTTGCTCATACTATAAGTCTTTAAATATAAACTAAAAATCATGCTTGGAGCATTGGCTCAAATTAACTTATCATGAAAGTATATTCCTGGTAAGCCTCAGGTCTAAATCTTCATAGATCATGCTAAATTGAACTTTCAAAGTACAAAAAATTTGTTCTCTTCTCAAAGCATAACAAAATTTAGCATAAGGATCTTTGTAAACTTTACATGAGCATAAACATGTAACTTTTTAAATGATCTTTCAAGGAAGACCGTGAATTTATCAAACAAAACTGAAATAAAATTTCAATAATATAAAGATAATTTATAAAATTCATTAGAGGAAATAAGCTTGATTTAGGAATTTAAATCAAAAGAAATAATCCCAGCTCATAGAATTTTTACTAGAAATCATGGAATTTCATCACGAGATATAGAATTAGACTTAAGGATTTCAAATTCACAAACCCTAACATCATTCATTAACTTAAACTGAAATTAAACTTAACTATGAGGAAAGAGAAGAACTCTAGAGAGCCTTGCTTGGAATCTTAACTTGTTGATTGAGAAACTTTTTTTTGCCTTTTGGAGTTTGAGAAAAAGAGAGGAGACGAATAATATTATGAATGATGAAATTTGACTGTATTTGAATATAAGAGAATTTAAGAGTTGTGGATTGGATTTATTGGGTAAGGAAGGGATCAAAGCACCCCTCCTAGAATGTGAAAAAAAGAAAAACTAAAAAAAAAACTCTCCACAAAGTATGGCATGGTGCACCGCACCGCGTAGTGTGTCATATATTGCTTGCAGAAGTTTGAGGTATAGACCAATGTTCCTCTAAGTGCACCAATTATCTAGATTTAATGTTTTGGTCTTGGCGCACCGCGCCACTCAATACACACAGTGGATGTTTTGCCTGGAAACTTGTCTTAAGTTTCAAAACTTATTCTTCTAAACTTATAGGTGTTTTTTGGTTAAAATAACCTGATTCATAGGCTTTAATCCACTTACAAGATTATATGAAATGACATGAAATGTGAGGCATTATCTTCTTCTTTGTATGATTCGTCCTTGAATGATGGTCAAAATCTAGGATAAACACATGAATCAAACCACTCATTAATTTTCTTTATGTACGAAATTATGCTACTAACATGAACGAGGCTACATTAAATTAGGGGTCAAAACTTATTTTAAAGAGTACATATGCATGAGTTTTTTTTAATCACGAAAACCGCACTTGTGCTTTAGGATCTATTACAAGAGTTAGTTATCACTTCTTCCTCAAAGGACTGGGAAAGGATTGGAACTTATTAGAGAGGGAATGAATCTGAGTCATGAGAACGATACTAATACCAAGGCTGGAGTAGAGTGTCGTATTGTCTGAAGTATAAGGAATATACATAGATAAGAATGATTAATGGTCTCATCAAAGCTTTTCTCTAGAAGGTAAACTCTTTGGAATGGAGACTAGTCTTTGCTCATTTCCTCAGCATCTCCGTCGTAGCTCAAAGGTTAGTTAATACCCTAACTCTGTGGACCTATCCTTTACACTAACTATACTCACCAAAAGTCAAGGGGATTAAAACTATACTAAAATAATGGACATGGGTGATCTATAGCACACTCAATTTAATGTTAAGAACTCCCTCTAGTTCAACTTTGCCTCTTACATACTGAATAATGCTAGATTACTGGCTAGGCATATTTTTCATTCATAACTCAAACCCCATTAATAATATACTACTTTAAGCACACATAACTTTTTTAGAACCTAAGTCTATTCTTCTCCTATAAACTTAGCCACAATCCGGCCTCGTCTAGGTGGCACACACCACTTTACTCACAAATTAACAACTTAGCTTCTCGTATATGCTATCTCAATTCTACATGAATCAAATTCCAAAAACTAGCATTACCATAATCATATTTCCACTCCTCTAGATTGTAAGCTAAGATAACTCATATCAAAAAGTAAGGTCTAATGTCACAAACTATATACAAAGTATATCAACATACCATTCGTGGCTTCTGGGTCTTAATAACTGCACAAGGTATACAAATGGTTCCAACCTCTGCTTATTCTTGGATTAGTTTCCTTCTAAGAAACTTGATTTTCTTGAGTGGATGATGCTAAAATCTGAGCTCTACCCCTACTGATTTTTCTTACAGACAAATAATTCTTTGAAAAATAACCTAATTTACCACACTTGTAATGCCTATATATACCATCTCTACACTCTTATATATAAGGTATCATATTTACTACAAGTATGGTTCTTCAAGGTTTTTAGATCAACTCTGCCATAAAATTGAGAGCCTGGCATAAGTGCACTAGCTAAAGATAGAGCTGGACCAGATGACCTCTTAAGAAAGAAGGACCTATTCCCATCTTTTTTTGTGGGTTATCTCATGTTCTACTTATTTTTCCCTCGTTTTCTGATGCTCCTCTTATTCCCTTTCAATTATATTAGTTTTATCCACCTACTAAGCATACACCATCCACCTAGTAACATCCATATCCCTAATGGACACAACTACCTTTCACTCCTTCAACACAGCAGAAGAAACTCCAACTACAAACTTCCTCATCTTAGACCTTATTTCAGATACCTCCTCAGTAACATAATGGTATATTATGTAAGATTGATACTATACTCTTTCACACTTATCGTACTTTACTTAAAGTTTATAAAATCCTCTTTCTTGGCCTCCCTCAATATCAAGGAAAGAAATGATCAAGAAAAGTATTTAAAAAGTCCTTCTATTCAGCAAGTGTTTCATCCTCACCTTTGGTCCCCTTATACTAATCATACCACAAATAAGCAATATCCTTCAACTGATAAGAAGCAAGTTTAAATCCCTTTGCCTAGCTAGAATGTATCACTCTAAAAAAATTTAAATCTCATCACTAATGTTCTGAGGGTACTCCTCAGTCCTAGACACTTCCAACTCTCAAAGGTTCATCTAAATAACTTATTTACAATGCGGGTTATGGTTTAATTATAGTAGACTCAAATAGACATATATGATAGTCATAGTTATGATGGGAGATTTTATACTTAGGCCCACAAGCATGGGATTTAGATGGATGTCATAACAAACTAAACCTAGGATAATGATTGATGAATTTATTAATGCATGTCAAGTTATTGAATTGTGTTAACCCTCTAGTTGTTGGAAGGTTATGATATTTCTACAAACTGGGGATAGGTCGTAGATAGGGTTTTTTATGAGTTCATTAAAAATGAAAGATTAGTTGGTCAACCTTGAAATATAAAGTTGCCTTATTGTGTTTTGAGTCAAAAATATAGAGTAGAAGTAAATTTAAGGTTAGAAGAAGGAGTCAGTATTTTTGAAAAATAATCATGGTGATATTAAGAAAAATAGAAGAAAGTTGTGGGTGTGTGAAACCGAATCAGGGTCAGTCACATGTACTAAGATTGATAATAGTCTATAAAAAATGGGAAAGAGGTAGGGTTATAGTGTCCTTAAATTAGATATTGAAATCGGTATAAGTATGGACAATAACCAATTGGCAACGATCCTTGATGCTCAGGTACATATGAGTATTTTAAATGTAGTTATAAAATTGATTTGTCTCCGTTCTTATATGTAAGTTGAATATTTATGACTATCCTTCGAGCATTACTTGTGACTGTTGACTATCATTATAAATTGAACATTGTAGTTGATATTATACATTGAGATGATACTGGGATCAGGTATCACACTGATACTATTTCGGGTGTCATACAGATACTTGTAACAATCTGAAGTGTAAAATTTTTCTTTTTATGGGTTTTGACCATTTTGAACTTCCTTATACTTCTTACCTGTTGGTTATAAGGTATGGGGATGGTTTGCACGATCTCTGATGCATTTGAGAATGACTTAGGAGAGTTTGAGACTCTTAGAGGCTTTAAAATATTTTAGTTTAACTTCCACCAATATTTTGTGTTTTGAGCAACTGATGATTATTTAGAATGTTCCGTCAAATCTAGAATATTGGTTTTAGATTAGTAGCTGGGTTGGTTTAGATTTACAACCTCTATTTTGTATTTTGACCTTTGTTCAAAAAACTAGTTAAAATAAGCTTTTAAGGGTTCCGAGGGCTAATTTTTTTGTAAACAACCTCTTTTTGAAAGTCTGACATTGTCATTGAGTCTAAAATGTCATAATACCCTAGTAACATATATGGTTTAGTTTTGTGGAATCCTAAATAAATTTCTAGGGTTTATTAGGAGAATTTGGAAACTTGCATTTCAGCTGAAATGCTGATATCTGGTGCATGACCCTTCTTTGCAAGCACAAGCTCCTAGCCACAAATGTAGAGAAAAAATCTTCTTTCATCGTAATAGTGAGGTGGAGTAGCCAAAATAGCAATATTATCAGACCGGGTTAGGTATTTTACCTTATCACGAACATGATGGGACCTTTCCCAATGTGATGAGTTGGGTCATCAATCGTTGTTATTATGATGGTATGACCATGATTGCAATAGTCGGCCAAATCTATGTTGACCCTTGTGATTGCGAGACTTGAGACACGATTACAAGGTACTGTTCATAGTATAGTATAAATTATTTATTTTCACAGTTCTTCACCATTTTTGGATCTTGAAGCTTTAAAAAAAAGGAAATTCCTACGGTTTTATCCTTCATTCTTGCTTGGATTAGCTCTAAATTCATCTAATTATTTTCTAATGATTATATCTTTAAAAACACCCTATTTTCTTCATTTCAAAATGGAGTTTTGGGGGGTTTGCTGGTAAAGCTTTAAATTATTATATTTATTTGAGCCTCATTTTTAGATCATTTTCAAGTGGATTTTTAGATGTAGGTGCCTATTGTAATGGAAAACATGTTTCTAAAATAAAAATTTTTGTTTTATTTCTTTCATTTTTGAATTTTGATTTTATCTCTTTCATTTTTTAGCTCATTTTTTGAACTAAATTTGGAACAGATTCAAATATAACTGATATGGGTATAAATCAATTTTCTTTGAAGCGTAGATGATGTTTTTGATAGTTTTAGCTTGTGACAAAATCGTTTAAGGGGGGAACGGGTTCTGCATTGAAGGTTCTTAACTGGATGTCAGTACTTCAGGGAGGTTATGGCTTAACTTCCTTCAAATTGGGTTGAATATTTAACAAACATGTAAAGCATGTTATGGGTTAGGAAGTTTAGTCTTAGGAGTCATATTTGAGTATTGTTATTTATCGTGTGCCGTGTGAGGGCTTATTTATTATTGTTAACTTTGGAGAATGTAAGTATTTTGACACTTGAGTGAGGTCTTTATTTAAGATTTTAGGCCTTATCTATGCATTGACTTGCCTTATTTATTGTTGTGTTGCTCGAGTGGGGGCATGACTTTCTATTTTAGGCCTTAGATTAGCATTTATTGTCTTAAAATGACATTATTAATGTCTTACATGACTAATCATTCTAGTGGTTCCGAGTGATGGCTGATAACATGAATTAGAGACATCTTGAATGACATATTCTATATAGTTAACTTAACTATCTAACGGATGAATGAAAAATTGCGCTAAATTTTTTTTCAAAATTTGAATAAAAGTGATCAACACTTTATTAGATGTTAAGATGTTCAGCTGAAACAAAACTTAATTTGAATATCTAAACAAAATACTCTAACAATTTAACAAATTCAAATTGCACCATTTCAAAGTATTTTAATTTTGATCAGGTGTTCTCCAAATTGAAAATATGTAGGTTATTAATTTTTTATGGGTTAGCCAGATGGGGCCACTTACAAAATAAATTAATTATTTAAAAATAAATCCATTTGTTCTTTTAATTTTAAAAATAAAATAAATATTATTTAATCAAAAAATATAGTTTCATTAGTAAAAGGGTATACTGCACCATTTCATAGACAGTGGGGGCACAGTTGCTTCATTTCTTTAACGAAGGATATATCTTCTCTAAATTACAAAATTGAGGGGTATATTTTCCAATTCCCAGTCTTTGTTTTTTATTATGTTAGTTGCGACTCCCAGAGTAGTTCTTCAAGTGCTAGTAGTTCAGCAGCCAATAGTGGCTCAACCAGTTATGACTATCGAGGCATAAAAGACATTGGGACAATATATGAGATTGACTCTACCTACATTTGTAGGGGCCTAACTCCAACTAGATTTGTAGGGGGCCCAAGTGAGGTTGCTTTTGAGAATCTGACAGTTCTGAGGAGAGGCTTTGTAATTTAGGGTTGGTTGAGTCATATGGAGTTGATTTTATCTACTATAAATTAGACACTATATCTAGATGGTGGATAAGGGGTTATTTTTATTCTAGTCCAGTTGGATCTCCACCTATGACCTGGACTCAGTTCTCTGATATTTTCTTAGGGAATTTTATGCCTCGCAGCATACACAATCACCTAAGGGATTAGTTAAATACATTGAGGCAGGCTTTCATAAATATGATTGGGTATGATATAAGGTTTGAAAAGCTATCCAAACATGCCACCATGATTCTGCCTATAGAGTATTAGAAGATTTGGTGTTTTATCAGAGGGTTCAGACGTTGCTTCATAGGGTTACTCAGGGTTTAGTGATCTAAGGAAAGTCTTTTATTGAGATAGTTGATCAAGATTACACTAGAGAGAAGATGTATCACGAGGACCAAAGGGACAACTATAGGAGGTTGAGTCACCAAGGTAGTTTTAATAGGAGTTACAGTGGATCACAGTTTAGAGGTAGAGGATTTCAGGAGAAATAATCCTAGTGCCAGTCTTATCAGCAGTAAGGTTAGTCTTGTGGATTTTTTTAGAAAGCACTTTAGCTTTTTAATGAGGTTAGCCCAGTTAGAGTGATTTTAGTAGTAAGAGCAGTGGTTAATCTTCCAGGGGTGCTTAATTAGGCTTTGTAGGTCGAGGTATCCATTCCAAGGCAACTGGATCTTTTTGATTAAGTAGAGTGCTTGGGGTATGTTATAGTTTTGGGGTCATTAGTCATTTCTCCAGAGAGTGTTACTATCGTGGGATGATTTAACCTAGAGTATAGAGTGTTTAGCCGATTAGATCATTGTCGCCTCTAGCTAGAGGTGATACTCAAGGTCACAAAGGTGGTGCCCAGGGTTCTAGAGGAGGTCCTTAGGCAGGTAAGATGGGTGGTAAGTCAGGTACTCAATCCAATAATGGACAGTGTCATTTTTATGTTGTACCTTATAGGTTAAATACGTAGGATTTCAATATGTCATCAACCAACTATTATTTTATTTGATTTGGGATCCACTTATTGCTATGTTTCTTCTTATTATGCACCGCGGTTAGAGTTGTCTTGGGAGATTTTATCTGTGCCATTATATGTAGCTACTCCCATGGGTGATTCTTTAATAGTGGATTGGGTTTATAGATCCTTTGTCATGATCATTCAAGAGTTTGATACTCAAACTGAGCTTATTGTTCCAAATATGTTGGACTTTGATGTAATTCTCGACATGGACTAGCTATCCCCTTATCATGTGGTCTTGGATTATTTTGCCAATATTGTTACCCTATCCATGTTTGGCATATCTTTCATTGTATGGCTAGGTTCTTTTACCCGTGCACCAAAGAGATTATTTCTTATGTTTGGGCTAGGAAACTGGTGTTGAGGGGTTGCAGGTCTTAGATTGATAACGTTTATGATATTAATATGGAGAGTCCTTTACTTGATTTTTTCCTTATCGTCTTTCAGTTTTTTGATGTTTTTCCTACCGATCCACTAGGCCTTCTTCCTAAGCATAATATTGAGTTTATTCTTAATCTTGAGTTGGGCACCCAACCTATTTCTATGACACCTTACTATATAGTTGTCGAGCTTAAGAAGCTAAATTCCCAACTCCAGCATCTTCTAGGTAAAGGTTTTATTAGGCTGAGTGTATCACCTTAGGGTGTTGTCATCTTGTTCATAAAGAAAAATGATGGTTCAATGCATTAGTTTATCAACTAAAGGCAGTTGAATAAGGTAATGGTGAAGAATAGGTACCCTATGCCTCGGATGACCTATTTCAGGGTGCTACAGTATTTTTTAAGAGTTTCTTGAGATCCGATTAGCATCAGTTGAGGATTCAGGTAGAGGACATCACTAATACAACCTTCAAGAGATCATAGGCATTTTTTCTAAATTCTCAAGGTGTGAGTTTCGGCTAAAGTCAGTGACATTCCTAGGACATGTGGTGTCTACGGATAAGATTATGGTGGATCTAGAAAAAAATGAGGCTATTTGTGATTGGGCCAGATCTATATCTTCAACTAAGGTTCATGATATGGCATGGAAACACGACACTTTTGATACTTAAAATTGTGAATTTATGCGTGAACTTAGGTTGTTTGTTAGATATGATGCAGTTTGGCATGAATTGCAGGTAAAACAAGTTTATAACAATATTTAAATAAAAAAGGAGAAAAATACCTGAAAAAGACCAACTCCGATCAGTATACAAGCCATCCCTTGAGTCGTAACCATTTGATACGACTCGTATGCTAAATCATATGAGGAACAGAACCAAAAGCCAAATCGAGAAACCAAGTATGAGGAAGATACAATTCAAGTATCCCAGTCTTATGCCAGGACACAAGTTGTATGTTGAAGCCGTGAGCATAATAGAATCCAAGATACTATCTAGGAATTACAGTATCAGAGGGATATGAGTTGGAAGTCTGAGTACGACTCATATAGGGATGTCATATACAAACCAGTGTTCAAGGCTTAGAAAGGAAGAAGTCTCAAGTAGATACGAATGAAGGACATGAGTCGTATACTTAGTTACGACTTGTAAGCAAAAGTTGTAAGATAAACAGAGAATTGAAGCCATGGGAAGATTAGACACTAGAATGGTTACAATAAGGCAGGGTACGACTCATAAGCTGAGGATACGAGTGAAGATCGAGTCATACCGATTGCCGACTTAACTTTACCTTTACCATTTTATAGGATTTTTATGTTATTTTGAGATACTATAAATACCCTAGGGTTTAGCTTTTGTTAGGTTACGTGTTGTGATATTATTTTACGTGCTATTACATATTATTACATAATTTTACAATTGTTCTTGAGATTTTAGGATTTTATTCAATTAAAGACTTTGGAGTTTATTAATCTTATTCTTATACAACTGATTTTATGTGTTCTTCATTGATAATCATGATTTCTTGCACAAACATGAGTAGCTAATCTCCTCATCTAGGATTGTGGGAACCCTAGCGGATTAGATACATAGAGGAAGTGTGAGACTCAATCGTTCTAGGGTTTCTACATGTATCTAATTCTTCTTAGGAATAATTAAACTCATAGAAGTTGCAGACGCTTAAGATTGTCTGTATTTGCATCCATTCGATAACCAAGAATCTTGCAATTAGGGAAATGACGATTTAAAACAGTGATTTGGGTTATGATAACCAAGTTTCTCATCTAATCACTTGATTAAAGTGTAACAAGGCCGTATCAAGGGGCAACAAGGTGACACCTTAAGACGATAAACAAGTCAAAGGGTGAAATTTATCTTCTAAGAAGGGGATAATACCTATATTGTAGGCTTTGCATGCAAAACAATAGAATAATTGGGTTGAACATGAGAAATTTATGTAGTTGAGAAGCTAGTGGAACACAGACCTAGCATTCGTCTCATATTGACTTCAACTCGATAGCACTCAAGAATTGGTTACTATTTGTAATTGATAACAAAATCCCCCCAATTTACTTTCCTGTACTTTTTATGGATTACATTAAGGCAAGAAACTATTCATGTTTTCCATGTGGGATCAACCCTAACCTTGTTGGGTTATTATATTTGCAATCGACCATATTATACTTCATATTGAGGTGTAGTTTTGGGAGACATCAAATTTTGGTATTATTGTCGGGGAAGACGGCTTGATTAGTGAATTAAATTGGTGAAGTTCACTAGTTTTTACTTTTCTATTTTGATTTGGCACACGCCAGTGTATGCTAAGTAATAGGAGTAGAGGTAATCCCTTACTCCCTTTTGATCCAGAGCCTAAAAAGTCCTTCAAATGCCTAGAAGGATGTCAGGACAAGTTCATGATGGGGTGCAAGATCCTCCACCTATGGACCCAAATATAGCACTTCTGCGTGCTCCATTAGATCCAAAGAATATTGCAAACATACAAACACAACAACTGTTGGAGCAAAAACGTAGAGAAACAAAATAAGCTTGACTTGCTACAGAGGCAATAGTAGCTCAATAAGGATCGGTACGACCGAGATAGGTTTTTGATCATCGAGTTTAGAGAGGTAGGGCTCCATATATTCCAGCATATCAACACTTAGACCCATATAAGGAAGATGATGAAGATCTAGGTTATGTTGAGCCTACGAAGTCTAGAGCCATTATTCCTCCTCTTTTAGCCTCTACTGAAAAGTTTGATATCACTAGTGTTATGATCCTATTGATAAATCTCAAGGGTGTGTTTTTGGGAGCTTCAAAGGATGATGCAAATATAAACCTTACAAATTTTCTTGATATATAGACAAATTACAATATTCCAGGATTTAATCAAGAAACATTAATATTGAGGTTGTTACCATTCTCTTTAACTGGAGAAGCATTTGTATGGTTAGGGTAACTTCCAAGAGGATCTATCATTACTTGGCATGAGTTGAAGACACAGTTTCTGAGATGATTCTTCCCTCCTGTATGAATGTTATAGTTGAATGATAAAATTTACAATTTCGTATAGTTACCTATAGAGTCTATGTATGACGAATGGTTTCGATTCAAAAAAAAGCTGAGCATGGTACCAAATCACTAAATAAGAGGATCTAACTTGTTTGAGAACTTCTATCAATCATGGAATGATAGCTCAATAGCTATGATAGATACTATTTCAAGAGAAGCATTTATGCGTCTTCGCTAGGAAGATGCATAAGAAATGCTAGATGATATTCTGGTTACCAACGGAGGATGGCATACTTGAGATTCGGAACATGGTGGTGGTATATATGCTATTGGAGCAACAAATACCTAGGAGCAGCGAATGATATGGTAGCACAAAAGGTTGCACAACTTCAAACAAATATTGGGTTGCTTTCAAAATAATTTGCATCAATGAGTGTAGAAAAGGTGAGTGCAGTAGTGGCATAGAGTTCTGCCTTCAAACCATTCGAGATTGAATCTGATAAAGAGGCAAAGTATCTTGATTGTAGATTGGCAGATTTTTGAGCTCAAGGGAAATGGAATCAAGGTTGAAACTATTATAATGATAGATACAGAGATAGAAGCAGAGATAAAGATGGTGATTGGTGGTTTAAGAATGACTATAAGGAGATGAGTGATAATTATATTCCACCAGGAAGTCGAGATCCAGAGTACATAATGGAGGCACTCTTGGCCAAAGTGGTCAAAGGGCAAGGAAGTCAAGAAAACTGCTTGAAGGATTTAAAAGCAGATTTGTCAGGGTTGAACCAGAAAGTTGAGTCACATGCTACGACAATCAAGCAGTTGGAGCAGCAACTTGGTCAGATGTCAGCCACAATAAATCAGAGACAGTCTAGCACTCTTCCAAGTAATAAAGTTTTAAATCCTAGAAACTATAATCAATTCCATGCCATTACCATTCAGAGTGGTAAGGTTACTACAGATCCACTTAAACCTATAGCTGATGAGCAGAAGAGTGAGGATGAGCCGATTGATGTTGGGAGTAGCAAATTGAATTAAGGAGAAGAAAAGGCTATAGATCCCGTATAGAAACCCATTTCAACACCACATCCTCCTTATCCACAAAGACTGAGAAAAAACAAGAAGAAGGTAAGTATCAGAAATTTTTATCTATGTTAAAAGCGTTAACTGTCAACAGACTGCTTGTAGAGGAACTGGAGCAGATGCCAGGATATTCAAAATTCATGAAGGATTTAATCACTAAAAAAATATCATTCAGTTATAAAGTTGTTGAAAATATTCATTATTACAGTATTGTAGTCACTAGATCTTTGGTAAAGAAGAAGAAAGACGCTGGCGCTTTCGCAATACCTTGCACTATTAGGTCTTTTAACTTCACTTGAGCATTATGTGATTTGGGGGCTATCATCAACCTTATTTCCTTTGCTGTATTTAAGCAGTTGCGGTTAGGAGTTCCCAAACCGACCACCATGAGACTAGTAATCGCAGGTAGGACAGTAAAGAAGCCTGTTGGTATCCTTTATAATGTTTTGGTAAATGTATCTTCTTTTATATTTCCTACTGATTTTGTTATATTAGACTGTTAAGTGGACTTTCAAGTCCCCAATATCTTGGGAAGGCCATTTTTGGCTACAGGTAGGACACTGATTGATCTAGAAAAAGGACATCTAATGTTGTGACTCAATAATGAATAGGTGACATTCAACGTATGCTAATCTATGAAGCATTCTGATAAATTAAGAGTGGTGTCTATGATTGATGTAGGTGATAAGGAGACAGATTTATTCCATGATGTTGATTCAGTTACTCTGTAGGATAATAGTTCTTATATGATTGTTCCTGTGGAAGAGAGGCTAGGTGTCAAGGCTATTGCGGCTATGATTATGAATTTTGACACTAAAGGTATCGAGGAGTTAGTGAGTGTATTTCATGGTGATGGTTATAATTATGCACCAAAGAAGCTTGATCTAGATTTAAAAAACAGAACAACTCCACTTGTTCGCCCATCCATTGAGGAACCACCAGTGTTAGAATTAAAGGCCCTCTCATCTCACTTGTAATATGCATTTTGAGGGGCCAACAACACTTTGTTGGTTATTATTGTAGTTGAATAGAGCGAGTTAAAGGAAGAAGCATTATTGTCAGTATTACAAAATTTCAAAAGAGCCATTAGATGGTCCATTACAAATATTATCAGAATTTCTCCTGGTTTGTATAATCACAAAATTTAGCTTGAGCTAGATTGTGTTCCATCTATTAAACATTAGCATCGACTCAATCCTCCTATGCAGGAGGTGGTGAAGAAGGAGATCATCAAGTGGTTGAATACTGGTGTAGTATTCCCTATTACTGATAGCAAGTGGGTAAGTCTGGATCAATGCATACTGAAGAAGGGAAGAATAATTGTGGTGCCTAATGAGAATAATGATCTAGGACCTATGAGGCCAGTCACTGGATAAAGAGTGTGTATGTATTATAGAAAGCTGAATGCTTGGACTCAAAAGGACCATTTTTCTATGCCATTCATAGATCAGATACTGGACAGGTTAGCAGGCAGATGATGGTACTATTTTTTTATGGGTACTCTGGTTACAATCAAATTACTATTGCACCAAAATACCAAGAGAAGACTACCTTTACATGTCCTTATAGGACCTTTGCATTCAAACTAATGTCATTCGGGCTATGCAATACCCCAGACACATTTCAGAGATGTATGATATCCATTTTCTTCTATATGGTGGAAGACACCATTGAAGTTTTTATGGATTATTTTTCGGTTGTGGGGGAATATTTTGATGATTGTCTAAATCACTTGACAAAAACTCTACAAAGGTGTAAAGAATGCAACTTACTACTTAATTGGGAAAAGTATCATTTCATGGTCAAAGAAGGAATTGTACTTGGGCACAAAATTTTAAAAAGAGTCATAGAGGTTGATCAAGCAAAGGTTGAGGTGATTGAAAAATTACCTTATCCAATTTCTGTAAAGGGAATTCAGAGCTTTCTAGGGCATGCAGGTTTTTATTGATGATTTATCAAGGACTTCTCAAAGATTGCTAGTCCACTTTTCAAACTTCTTGAGAAGGAGGTAAAATTTGATTTTAATGATTCATGTAAGAAGGCTTTTGAAAGCTTAAAAGAGAAGTTGGTGTTTGCTCCAATCATTGTGTCTCCTGATTGGTCCTCACCTTTTGAGATTATGTGTGATGCAAGTGGTTTGGCCTTAGGGGATGTACTAGGCTAATGGAAATAAAAGATCTTTCATCCCATCTACTATGCTAGTAAGGCACTAAATCCTGCTTATAAGAATAATACCGTGATAGAGCAAGAGTTATTGGTAGTGATTTTTGCCTTTGAAAAGTTTAGATCTTACTTAATTGGGACAAAGGTGATTGTGCACACAGACCATGCGACATTATGGTACTTAATGGGTAAGAAAGATGCAAAACCGAGGCTTATCCATTGGGTGCTGTTGTTGCAAAAATTTGATTTTAAGGTAAAGGACAAGAAAGGCACATAAAATCAAGTTGTGGATCACTTGTCTAAACTAGAGGAGGAAGCTATACATAAGGTTGCTAAGGATTTACAGATTGATGAGAGTTTTCCAGATGAATAGATATTGGCAGCTTCCCAAAATTTAATTCCATGGTTTTCAGATTATGCAAATTACTTATCAAGTAATCTAGTCCCAGAAGATCTCTCATATCAGCAAAAGAAGAAGTTCATGCACAAGGTAAGAAAATTTTTCTGGGATAAACCTTACTTGTTTAAAATTTATGTTGATGGAATCATTTGCAGATGCATACCTGAGGTGGAAATGATGAGCAAAATTGAGGTGTATCATTTATCGCTAGTTGGAGGTCATCATGGAGGGCCCAAACAGCTCATAAGATCCTATAATGCGGCTACTATTAGCCGACCATATACAAATATGTTCATGACTATGCAACCACGTGTGATTAATATCAGTGATAAGGTACTATTTATAGAAAACATGAATTACCTATGACCCCTATCTTAGAATTAGAAGTGTTTGATGTATGGGGCATAGATTTCATGGTACCTTTTATGAGTTCATGTGGCATAAAGTACATACTGGTAGTTGTTAATTATGTTTCAAAGAGTGTGGAGGCAATTGCTCTTCCTATCCATGAAGTAAGGAGTGTCACAGCATTTTTGAGAAAGAATATTTTTTCTCGATTTGGTATGCCACGTGCTATTATTAGTGACGGAGGGTCATATTTTCACAATCATCTATTCAAGAGTCTACTTGAAAAATATGGAGTGAATCATAAGGTGGCAACACCTTATCATCCAAAGACTAGTGGACATGTTGAAGTGTCCAATAAAGAAATCAAGTCTATATTAGCGAAGATTGTAAATGCCAATAGGATTGATTGGGTGAAAAAGTTAGATAACACATTATGGGCTTACCATACATCTTAGAAAACCCCCATAGGTGCTTCACCCTATTAGCTTGTGTATGGAAAGGCTTTCCATTTACTAATTGAGTTTGAGCTTAAGTCACTATGGGCGTTGATAAAGTAGAATTTAGAGTGGAAGTATGCAGCCAAGTCAAGGTTAAATAACATCAATGAGTTGGATGAATTCCAATTCTGGGTATATGAAAGTTCAGCACTTTACAAAGAGAACATGAAGTTGCATCATGATCGCAACATTGAGAAGGGAGTATTTGAAAAGGGTGACCAAGTTCTGCTTTATAATTCCAGGCTTCATTTGTTTCCTGGAAAGCTAAAGTCTAGGTAGCATGGTCCATTCACTAAGACAAGAATGTATACCTATGGTGCATTAGAAATAAAAAAAGATGGCACAAGTTTATTCAAGGTGAACGGACACAGAGTAAATCCCTATATGGGAAATATTAAAGAGGTGAAAGAACTAGCTGAGATTGACCTTGATGAATTCTGAGTAATCAAGGCAATTGCGTCATGCCGTGATGTTAAATTAAGCGTTGCATGGGAGAAAACCCATGAGGCTAAGTGGTGAAATCTAAATATCCAACTTAGCCATATCGTGCTGCAATATTAAATCAAGCGTTGCGTGGGAGGTAACCCATGGTTTTGTACTTATTTTAATTATAGGGTAATGTGTTCGGTCACGTGATGTAGAGGGGCACGGATGCCCCGGTTCGTAGGTGTGAGAGGCTAGATTTGGATGGTTTTAGGTGGGTTCGGGGTAGGCCAAAGAAATTATATAGAGAGGTGATCAGGCAGGACATAGAGCAGTTATAGCTCACTGAGGACATGACCCTAGATAGGAAGATCTGGAGGACGCGAATTAAGATAGATAGCTAGTGCCAGTTTGGGTCATTGGGGTAGGGAACTACTTGGTAGGTGTATTATTCTTGTTATTCCACCTTGTTGTATGCTTTATTACGAATTTGTTTACTACTCCTTATATTTTTCCTTGTGGGTGGCATTTGTTCCATGCTTTATTATGGATTTTCTTATTATTCCTTGTCTTGAGCCGGGGGTTTATCAAAAATAGCCCTTCTACTTCTCTGGAGGTAGTGGTATGGATCCCACTATGTGGGAATACACTGGGTTTGTTTTTGTTGGTGGTGGTGGTAATGTGTTTGTTCAATATGTAGGACTAAAAGAATGCAGATAAAATCTAGAAAAGTTAAAAGGGTATCATATGGACTCTTTACGAGTCATATCTATACGGTACGACTCATGAGTGGGAGTCATAATGACCTGGGAGATCAATCAGAATTAGAAATTAAGTTCTAAAATGAATACAACTCTCGGTATGAGTCGTAGCCTATGGTTATGGGTCGTGACCAAGAGTCGTACCCACTCCAGAATCTAGGTAAGTTTCCAGGCCATACAAGTCAAGGAAATGACCCATAAGCCTGGGTATGAGTCGTATCAACAATTCATACCCTAGATTACTAGGTTAGTTCTCTAGTTGACCCGGCCTAAAATACAATTAAAACAAAAGAGAGGGGCCCCCAATCAGATACTCAATTTTATTTCTTGTACCCTTCTCATTTCTCCAACAAATTTTCGACCTCAGTCTACAAAATTGGAGTGTTTTTAACTTGATTCAACTACTATAAACTTCAAATCTTTCAAAGTTTGCACATTCCAACTCAAAATTGAGAGAAAAATCAAGCACTCAACTTTTGAAACTTCAAACTATGCAAGTAAGTTTTTGAACTTTTTTTTCTCTGATTTGCAACTTAAAATAGAAGAGTACTTATTGTTTTCAAGTTGGATTGCATAGAATGTATGCTATTACTGATTTGTGGTACCCTAGCTTTGAATTTCATGTTGAAGATAGAGAATAGGGAAGAACTAAGGTTTAGAAATGAATTTTTGATGTATTTGTATGTTTATATTGTTGGATATAGCTGAGTAGAGTAGTGGGTAAATTGGAAATTTCATCAGAGTCAAACTTTGAAAGTTGGACTTCTATGTTGCAATGGATACGATACTCCTTATGACTTGTAACCGCTGGTACGGAAGTCGTAATGGGGCTCGTACCCACTGACAACATGGAAATCTAACAAATTTAAAGTTCTGGAATGGATACAACTCAACCATACAATTCGTATTCAGACCTTACTACTCGTACATACTTATCGTACCCACTTAGGAAGAATGAAAATAAAATAAAGTTTCTGATCAGCTTACGACTATTGGTCACGAGTCGTAACCAGTTGGTATGACTGGTAAGGAGGAGTCATAAGCTGACCAATGAACAAAGATCATATACTGTCTAGGATATGACTCGAGTATACAAGTCATACCCACTAGGTACGAACAGTACCCGTCACTCATACTTATTCCAGAAAAGGAACATGGAACTTTAGTCTTTAATTTTTCTTTTCTTTTCTTTTATTAGTTATTAATATTAGTGTACTTGCAGGAAAATGCCTCCAAAAAATGCATCCTCATCTAAATAGTGGCTGAAAAAGGGAACAAGTAGGCACCCGTTAAAAGTGAGGAATCCAGTATTTCCAAATTTAGCTCCACATCAGAAAGCAATGGACAAGAGTATGGTGTTACTATATCTAAGAAAGAGGCAAATAAAGGAAAGGCACCTGTGAAGTTGAAAGGGAAGAATGCAGTTCCCCAAGAGTTTGAATCACCACCACAAAGGGGGACAAGAATAAAGAATGCAACTGTCTTTCCTTCATACACACTATAGCCTATGGACAATGATGATGATGATAAGGCTGAGTCTAGTTCAGTTGAGGAGAGTGCAAAAGAATTTCAGGGTCCAAAAGTAGAGGCAACCCTGATAGACATACAGGACCCACCACTCGCACTGGACCCTGCTCTGGTGCCCATTAGAATAATAGGGCTACCCCCGTATGTAGGTGATGTTTAAAATGGGGTTGTCTTGTCTTAGGGGTGGTAAGATAAAGAGGGTGTTATATCCAAAGAGGCAGATGAATACTACAGGGATAGCTAAGTTATCTGAGTTCTCTGAACACTTCAGGAAGTATGGGTTTAACTTGATGATGAGAGCATTGGGTAGATACAGTGAGGTCTTGTTCATGAGTTCTATGTCACATACAAAAGAGAACTTTAATAGCAATATCCACAGGGTATGTTGTAGAAGGAAAAAGAGCCTTTAACCTCCTTGATGATTCAAGGAGTACGTGTTGATATCTTTCCCCGAACTATTGGGTGATTTTTATATGGGCCAAATTATCAGGATCCGACCAGCACAGCTGAAATAGATTATAAAATAGCCGAGATGAGGAAGATCACTGATCGTAAATTTGGTACTGAGGATAAGATGTCAATGTTTAGATATATAGCGGAGAGGATAGCTGAACATGGTGAGCATACTACTTGGCTTGCAGGTGGTATTGGTGACTCGCAGTAGATAAAGAAGAGTACTCTCACCTTTGAGGGTAAGGCATGGTGGATAATATCCTGACATAGTCTATGTCCAACGACAGGTGATGATGTATTGAGCCTAGTCAGGGAAGCAATGATAGTTGGTTTCAATGTTGGATATGCCTTTGATATTGGTGAGTTCTTAGCTAGAGAACTGAGAGATAGGGTTATTGCAGAGCAGAATGCATTCCTAGCATACTCGTGCATGATCACACAACTGTGCTTGGTTGCGGGAGTATTGGAGATACCCAGGGTTAATGGGATAATTGAGGCCAGGAGGACTTTTGATATCGGGCTTATTCGAGATGCAGCTAACCCATTGGACCGACCTATGAGACAGGCCATAGATGCGATGGCGGGAGTGTTCCCGCAAGATGAACAGATAGGCACCTCTTCTTTAGTTGAGACTACTGAGGTAGGTGCACAGACTGCGAATGCACCCCCAGATGCAGCGAGTACTTCTAGTGCCCTATCTCCAATCTATTTCATACCACTGAG
The DNA here is from genome assembly GCA_030864225.1 of Capsicum baccatum var. pendulum. Lineage (NCBI taxonomy): Eukaryota > Viridiplantae > Streptophyta > Magnoliopsida > Solanales > Solanaceae > Capsicum > Capsicum baccatum. Next base: position 253,373,816 of record CM061555.1, read on the forward strand.
GCCATAGGGTTTTCCTTCTGGTGCAATGTTGATATCCTAGACTGCATAGATAGAAATATTAACCCAGTTAGCAACATTGACTGCGAAGGTAAGTCATACAAAGGGCAGAGTAAGAAGTTGGTTGACTCGGCAGTTGGAACAAAGGATAGGCAAGTCCAAGATCGCTTGGATGTATTTGAGATGAAGATTAATCGACACTTAGTTAGTAGATAGGCACCTAATATTGTCGATGTCAGAACAAAGATTATTGAGATTAAGAGGATGGTTGCAGAACTATCTGCGAGACTAGTGATTGATGAGAAAGACTGTGATTCCGATAGTCAATATACCAAATATTTGGGCAATCTCGATACATATGTGGGCTAAGGAGACTGAGAAAAAGAGAAGAGAAAGAATAAAGAGGCTATAGCTACAAAGAAAAAGGCCAGACTTAAAGCATCCAAGATTAGCAGGACCGTTAAACACGAGTATAAGAGATAGCTATGGGATCTAGTGGTTTGATATCTCCAGTTCCTGATGTTGAGGGGGGTTATGTTGTTCCCTCACTGGTTGTTGATCCAGTCTCGGATGAGACAGTTATTGAGGAGAGTGGGATCCGATCTGAGGGCCCATGTGCTATGTGGATGCTCCGACACCTTGAGTGCCTAGGTATGACCCTTATCTTTACTCTATCTTATTTTTTTACCACTGAGGATAGTGCAATATTTTTAAGTTGGGGGTAGGGGTATCAAAAGTTTTGGGAGTAATTTGAAATTTTTCAGATATCATTAAAACTAAAAGTCTGTTATGACTTGCAAGTTTGAGGCAGGCAGCTGAGATAGGAGGAGATCGGTGTGCCTATAGCAGCGGATATTTTTTATTTTTTATGATGATTTTTAAGGGCTTTTGAAAAGTTGGGATGTATTTAAATAGTTTGACTCTGATTTTGATATTTATTTTGTGATTGATGAAACACTGTTGATTTTGTGCTGATGTATGAAATGAGATTATGAAAAGTGGTGTGAACTGTGTTGAAAATTTTTTAATGTTGATCCCCCTCAAAAAAATTATCTAATGAATTGCGTGATTTATATATCTGTGTAAAACTGTTGAGTATCTAATAATGGCATTAGGATTAGGGATAGTACAGTTTGGGACAAAACAATTGCATAGTTGGATAACTAGTACTTAGTAATATAGCCTTGTGCAAGTGTGTGTGTAAGGTTTAATTAGTGCCCGGTTGTGTTGGAATCTAGTCCTTGCCCGGTTTCTTTTGCCTAGGTCTAAGGATAGTTAGGTCAGAGATAATCATAGGCCATTTTTGGATGAGTTCACTTAAGCCTAAAAATGCCTGAACCAAATGAACAAATCCCTTCGATCCAGATATTTAAGCTTTAATAGACCAATTTGTCTTGTTACACCCACCACCTTCCTGTTTAACTTACAATGAACTTGTTTTGGCTCTGGTCCTTCTGGGGACACTGTGCACCTTAACTGAGGCAAATTGCCCAAGTTGAGGGTGGCTATTATAGGGGTGCATAAGAGAAAAGCTAGAAAGAAAAAAAGTGTGTACAAGGGAAATAATTAAAACATGGGCAGGTGTGATAGAAATAAAAGTACAAGGTATAGAAAAATAAGAAAAATAAGTGTTAGATAGTAACACCTGACCCAAGTGGAATGTGCTCTGAAGAAAAAAAAGAGACATAAGGGTGGAAATAAAAGAAGTCAACAATAGTGGACCCCAAAAAGAGCGTAGTGTCTAGGAGGCTTAGTCACTTTAAATATCCATACGTATCATACCATCCCCAAGCCTACGTTACAAGACAAATAAAGTCCTATAGTGATCCTACTGTGACTGTCTGACAACTTAGGAAAAAGGCATAAGGGCAAGCTTATGGTATTGTGTGCACACTAGTGATACTTCTTTGTGTGAGAGAGAGTCATTTGTATATCTCTGAATAAAGAAGTCTATCCATGAAGAGTGAATGGGATTTCTTTGACTGTGAGTACACATACGCTATATTACTAGGTTGCTGGATTGTTTGACGAATGTAAAAATATATTTATGATCAAGTATCTATTGCTAATGTAATGCCATCATCAGATTTCTTCGTGTTTCTACATATGATATACACAAGTATGAGTTGAAAAGTTAAAAATTGAGAGGGGAACAACAAGATTGAAATTGAATCCAAAATCACTGCCATGGGATGTTTGAGATCTTTCTGTTCTAAGCATTGCCTCTAGGTTAGGAAATAGTATTTGGTTTTGTTTGCCTGAGGACATGCAAAACTCTAAGTTGAGGGTGTTGATGTGGCATGGAAACACGACACTTTCAATACTTAAAACTATGAATTTATGCGTGAACTTAGGTTGTTTTTTTAGATATGATGCACTTTCGTGTGAATTGCAGGTAAAACAGGTTTATAACAGTATTTGAATAAAAGAGGAGAAAAAGACCAACTCTAATAGTCTACGAGTCAGCCCTTGAGTCATAACTATTCAATATGACTCATATACTGAATCGTAAGAGGAACAGAACCAAAAGTCAAATCGAGAAACCAAGTATGAGAAAGATATGATTCAAGTATCTTAGTCGTAATCCAGGATACGAGTTGTATGCAGAAGTCGTGAGCATAATAAAATCCAAGCTACTATCTAGGAATTGAAGTATCAGAAGGATACGAGTTGGAAGTCTGAGTACGGCTCATGTAAGGATGTCGTATACAAACCAGTGTTCAAGTCTTGGAAAGGAAGAAGTCTCAGGTAGATACGGATGAAGGACACGATTCGTATGCGTAGTTACGACTCGTAAGTGAAAGTTGTAAGTTGAACAAAGAATTGAAGCCATGGGAATATTAGACACTGGAACGGTTACGACAAGGCAGGGTATGACTCGTAAGATGAGGATACGAGTGAAGACCAATTCGTACCGACTGTCGACTTAACTTTACCTTCCTCATTTTAAATAAAATTTTTATGTTATTTTGAGATATTATAAATACCCTAGGTTTTATATTTTATTAGGTTACGCATTGTGACATTCTTTTATGCACTATTACATATTATTACATACTTTTACATTATTCTTGAGATTTTAGGGTTTTATTCAATTAAAGACCTTGGAGTTTATTCATCTTATTCTTGTGCAATTAATTTTATGTGTTCTTCATTGATAATCATAGTTTCTTACACAAATATGTGGGGCTAATCTCCTCAGCTGGGGTTGGGAACCTTAGCAGATTAGCTACATAGAGAAAGAGTGAGACTCAATCATTCTAGGGTTTCTACATATATCTTAATTCTTTTTGGGAATAAGTAAAATCATAGAAGCTGCAGACGCTTGAGATTGCTTGTATTCGCATCTATTAGATAACCAAGAAGCTTGAGATTAGGAAAAAGAATATTTAAGATACTGATTTGGGTTACCATAACCAAGTTTCTCTTCTTATCACTTGATCAAAGTATAACTAAGGCCGTATCAAGGAAAACAAGGTGACACCCTAAGACGATAACCAAGTCAAAGGGTGAAATTTATCTTCTAAGCAGGGGATAATACCAATCTTATAGGATTTGCATGTAGGATAATAGAATAATTTGGTTGAACACGACAAATTTACGCAGTTGAGAAGCTAGAGGTAACACAGACCTAGCATTCATCTCATATTGACTACAACTCGATAGCACTTAAGAATTGGTTACTATTTTTAATTGATAACAAAATCCCCCCATTTACTTTCCTGTACTACTTATGGATTACATCAAGGAAACCAACTATTCACATTTTTTCTGTGGGATCGAACCCAACCTCGTTGGGTTATTATATTTTCAATTGACTGTATTATACTTCTGATTGAGGTATTATTTTGTACGACATCAGTCCACAACTTTATTAGTTTAGCATGTTACTACAGGTGGTTCATCAAAGGATTTTCTACTATTACAACACCTATAACTAAATTGACTAGGAAGGAGGTTCCATTTCTGTGGTCCAAGGAGTGTGAGTCGAGCTTTCTAGAGCTTAAGGGATTTTTCACTTCATCTCCTATCTAGAATCTTCTTGTTGAGCATGAGGAGTTTACTTTTTATGCATCTGGTGTTAGTTTGGGTTGTGTTTTGATACAGTAGGGTCGAGTTATTACTTATGCATAGAGCAGCTGAAGGTGCATGAGTGCAACTACCCCATCCATAACTTAGAGTTGGCGATGGTAGTTTTGCGGTTAAGATTTAGAGGTTTTACTTGTATAGTGTTTGTTGAGACATTTATACTGATCATTATAGTCCTTAGTACATTATGACTCAAAGAGAGCTTAATTCGAGACAACTTTGGTAGTTGAGTTACTGAAGGGTTATGACATCTTTATTCTATACCATTCAGGAAAGACAAATATAATAGCAGATGCCTTGACTCAAAAGGTGGTGAGTATGTGTATCTTGACCTTTATTTTATTTTTAGAGCATTCGTTATTTTGGACATTCATTTCTTAGCCAACTTGATGGTTTGATTTGATATTTCAAATCTTAGGAGGATTTTTGTCAGTGTTGAGGTGAGGTCTACTTCTTTTAAGCAGATTTTGAGTTGTCAGTTAAAGGATAGTAGAATTTGTAGTATCTGTGATTAGGTGTTGAGGGATGAGTCAGTAGGGTAACCTTATATTTTGAGAGTATTTTGAGATTTGATGGTCATTCTTGTTTTTGAGGTTTAGAGGCTTGATTCAGTTTATTCTTCGAGAGGCCCATAGCTTTAGGTATTCTACTCACCTTGGGACAGCTAAGATGTATAAAAATTTAAGGCAACATTACTGATGGAGTGGTATGAATAAGGATATAGCAAAATTTATGGCTCATTGTTTATGTTGTTAGCAGATTAAGGTCGAGCATCAGAGACCTAGCAATTTTGTTTAGAGACTACCCGTTCTTGAGTGGAAGTGGGATCAGATTACTATATACTTTGTGAGTGGGTTGCCTTACACTGCTCGTGCTTATGATCACATTTGGGTTATCATAGATCTAATGAGAAAATCATCTCATTTCATTCCTATTTAAATTTCCTTTAGTGTAGAGAGGTTAGCCCGTATTTATGTCTGAGAGATTTCTCACCTTCATGGAGTACCTGTATCTATTATTTCATATAGGGGCTCAGCACTTCTAGCTTTTGGTGGATATTTTAGATGGAGCTGGGTACTCAGGCTAATCTTAGCACCACTTTCCACCCTCTAGCCAGTCAGAGCAGACTAATCAAGTATTGAAGGATATGATTTGAGCATCTGTTATGGACTTTGGAGGTTAGTGGGAGTAGAATTTATCCTTAGCAGAGTTTTCTCATAATAAGATATACCATTCGAATATTGATAAGGAAAAATTTGAGGCATTGTATAGTAGGCATTTTTTATCTCTCATCGATTGGTTTGATAAGTTTGAGGTTAGACCCGTGGTATCAACTTGTTTTGTAAGTCCTTAGACATGGTTCGGGTGATTTAGGATAGGCTATGGGTAGCTTAGAGTAGGCAGAAGAGTTAGTCTTTCATATGTCTATGTTGTGGCACTACATTCTATATGAGTCTCATATGCTTCATTAGAACTCGACTCAGTTAGATGAGAGGTTGACCATTGTGGAGGACCCTTAACTAGGGATGTTAGACAGTTATGCTCTAGAAATTTCAGTGGTTAAGGTTAAGTGGAGGAACCATCCAGTCAAAGAGGCTATCTGGTAGATTAAGAGTGAGATGTGGGCCCAGTATCCCCATTTGTTTAAGTCTTCATGTACATTTTGGTCCTTTACTATCGCGGACAAAAGTCCTTTTAGTAGTGGATATTGTAAAGACCCTCCAAGTAATTATCTGTAATTTTATGCTTTTCGATATTCAAATTATTTTCATTGCTTCCCCAAGTCATTTATGACTTGTTGGGACTAACAGTTCGGTCATCGGGCAATTCGTTTGGTTTATAGAGCCAATTTCTTATTTTAGAGTTTTTGTTATTAAGAATTCGATATTAGACCTAAAATTTAGTTAGACAGTCTCGAATGCTAATTCTAATATTTCATTTATCTCTGGAATATTGATTTTAAGCTAGGGAGATCCTTGGCTCGGGTTTCAAGACTTTCAAACTCGTTTTGGATAACTAGGTAGATTTGGTTAAAATAATTTTTGGGTGTGGAACCTATATTCGATTAAAATAACCTCAGATAAAAAATTTGACGGGTTTGTTGAGTCCATAATGTAAAATATAGTAGGGTAACATATTTTATTTGCGTTCATGAGATTCTGAATGAATCTCGAGGGTCTAATCGGAAACTTAGCAAATTACCAAGTTTTTTGGTGCAAGCCAAAAATGGCCTTCGCATTCGCGAGGCTTCAGCTGAATTTGAAAAGGCCAAGGTTATTGGTCTTCACATTTGTGAGGCCTTGAACCGCGATCGTGAAGACCAAAGAAGCTATGCCCAATATTTATATTAAGACTCTTTACTTTATTTTCTTGGATCGATAGGAATTCCTTTCAACTAAGAGGGAGTGAATTCAGATATATTATTGAAATGGTTAGCTCCATCTATAAATATTTTGCATCAAAATTTAAATAATTCGATGGGTTGAATGAATTTTTAAAGGATGTGGATTAGTCATTGCGTTCGCGAGCTGGCCTTCACATTCGCGACGGGTAAGCTGGAGTGAAGCTCGTGTTCGCAGTGGGGTCCCACAATCGGGATGAAGGGACCCCTAGTAGTATTAAATGTTGTGGAACTTAATTTTTTCTCATTTATTCCAATTCCCAAGTTCATAAAATCATAGAAAGGTTAGAGAGAGTGGAGATCGGTCATTAGGTATCGGAGTGAGTTGGAGACGTTATCTTGGTAATTTTCTTGTCCTTATTTCTGCAAGTTTCCTCTTAATTTATTGATTAACTTTTTGATTAGTTTTAAAGCCCTAGCTTATAGTGCAGCTGATTATGGGGTCCATTAATGCTTGAATTTTATCTGTTTTTTTAGGATAAATGATCCTTGAGCTTAGAGAGTCGCGTTGACAATTTCAAATATGTGATTCCACAACTAGGCTCCATGTGAAATTTTTAGCTCGACTTTTGATTCAGGTTATTTATATACAATATGTGTATCACCGTTCTCATTTTAATGCATAGATTATCATTTTCATAGTGTGGTAGTGCTCGGAGGCTTCTCGGAAAAAAAAGCCCCAGAATAGTGAACTTTCTTGAGATTTCAGCGGCTTCCAAGTAGGATAGGGTTACTTTCCTCTTAGATTAAACTTAATTATGATATTAATGTGGTATTATGTTATATTTTAGTGGGTAGTTAAGTCTTGGCTGATGATTTTGTAATTATGAGATTTATTAGCCAATTAGATAGCTTTTGGGCAGAATTCGGTCCGTCCTTCTCCATGATTGAATTAGATTATTATATTATGACTATTTTAGGCTTACTTAGTACCTTTAGAGGGAATTATTAAGCTTTATTCTAGGTTTGGGTAGATGTTTGCTTTAGCATGGATTTTCGAAACTAGTAGCAAGTCTCACTGATTTTCCTCTAAGTAGTATGTTGTGTTTAGCTCCTTGTAGACTTAAGAAACCTTTTAGTCATGAAGTTTGAATAAATATTGATTCTTGGGATGACATAGGTAATCTAATGAATTCTGATTAGTTTAATTAATTACTAGGATAAAGTAACCTTTCGACTTTTCAAACAGCACACCTAAACTTATTAGGTAATACTGCACCTCTCATTTGTTTGATTGCATCACCTAGTAGTCATATTAAATAAAGTAAAAAGATAATCATGATGTTAGAACTTCCCACTTGGCATAATTATTGATTTTATTTGAGTCCCGAGATTGGTAGCTCCCTTGATATTCATTATATTGAGCTCATTCAAGTTCGACAATCAAGATCTATATGTGGGAACTTTATTATGATGATCCTATTCTTAGTTTCGATTCAAGTCCGACATTTATGATTAGAAGAGAATTTTAGTTATATTGTCATACTGGGCACAGTCTAAGATTTCTATTGTTTGTGTTTTATTCTTGTTTACATTTGTCGGGCTTATGGGGGCTCGATTGGGTTATTTCGCTCTTTTTTGTGTCTTTTTGACTTATGGGGGCCAGTTAGGTAATAGCTAGATAGTATTTACTTTAAGTTGTGTATTTTGTCTATTTACCGCTTTATGCTGATGTAGAGTATTATTTCGAATTTAACCTTATCCTTGATTTGAGTTGCTCGCCTTTTGTTATACTTTTATTGTGATTTAGCTCAGTCTGTCAATGATATCTATTGAGTACTTGTTGTTTTTTGTACTCATATTACACTTCTGCATCTTTTTTTATGCATATTGAGTGTTAACTGTCATCGCTAACGCATCATTCAGGCTTGATTTTGGTGGATTCAAAGAAAGGACGAACTTTTAGAGGCGGAGCTGATCCTCTCCCCTTCTGCTATTTTTGGACAGTTTTTACCTTCCCAAAACTATCTGTAGATTTGTTACTATATAGTACTTTGCTCTTTTTGATTTAGAGGCTCTTGTACCGATCATATTAGGTCATGAGATACTCTTTTGTACATTTCCTTGTGTTCCTTGTCTTCTAGTACTTTCATCGTTATTTATTTTATTGAGTTTTTTACTTGCATGTTAATTATGTATTTTTAAATCTTCCGTCATTTAGCTTGTTACTTGCCGTTTCGAGCTATAATTTGAGTTACCTACTGGTGGGTTAAAGTAGGTATCATCATGACATGAAAAATCTCATCGTGATAATTTATTTAAATTATAATTAAAAAGGCTTATTTATAAATTAGAGAACACATGAATTATATCTAAGACTTATTTATTTTATCTCTATTTAAATAAATGGAATTTTTTATATAATCAAAACATTATATTAAATTATCTTTTAAGCGTAAGTTTATAACATTATAAGGTGGATAAAGTATAACTAGCATTTTCGAAACACTTTTTCAGATTAGGAAATCTCACCCAACCGATTCTGTGCATTTGTTTAATGTACTTGATAATATTTTTATTTGTTCTCATTATTTATTTTTAATATTTAATAAATATGCGCTATGGACGATTATGGTAATCATGAAGAATCGACAACTGAGGTTACCACGTGTAGAATGGACAATTGTTGTGGCCGTGTTCTTTTTATTTGTTATTATTTGTTATTGTCATGCTCACTATTTAATAGTAATAAATAATAGTAATGTGCAATGGACAATTGTTGTAACCATATGCTTTTTATTAATTTATATGCTCATTATTTAATAATATTATGTGCAGTGAGCACTCAGGTTAAGTTTGCGCGCTCCAACATTCTCTTTTTATTGATTCTCGTTATATAATAATAAAATACTTTTTAGAAAGTATTGTAGTCGACATGAATAAAGTAAAAAGCAAAGAAAAGAGTAGTGATAGACCTTGTTATTCCAAATTACTAAAAAGGACCATTCTAGTTTTTGACGTTAATGAACCAAATTAAAATCTACAATAAAAGTGTTCCTCGGTCTGAGTTTATAGAGCAACATTTAGTCGCAGTTTGTCCATGAATTTTTATTTATTTTTTTAAAAAAATTATTTCACTCTAGTAAAAAGAAATGAAAATAGTATGTGTTTGATCATGAGAATTTCAAATACAATTTGAAATTGTATTTGGAAAAGTGAAATTTCACTTTTTTCACTTTTACTTCTCTCATAAAATTTCAAAAACAACTCAAATTTATATTTATGGCCAAACACAACTTCAACTCAAATTTCAATTTCAACTCCAAAAAATTACAACTTGCATGGCCAAATGAAGCCTTAATTTTTAGTTCCTTCTTAAAAGAATAATAGCTTTGTAAATTTGGTACTCTACTCATTTGATAAATATATATATATATATATAATGCTTATGATGAAAATCAATCCAAAGTCATGAGTTGATCACAGCTGACTTATTATTTTAACCTCCTCATATGCTTTTTGTTTATGTATTACTATATAAAAATATGAAGGAACATAGAATTATTGGTTGTATTTTTATCCCTTAGTAAAAGTCTCAGTGATTATAAAATTATCTTTCACTTTTTTTCATCAATAATTATATTAATATTTTTATTATTTTATTTGTGAACTACAAAAATACACATGTAAGGCACTCACATTTAAATAAATCAATAATATCATGTGCACGAACAATTGCAACAATTAGGTGCAGTGGACTTTTAAGGGCAGTCACCATGCGTAGTGGAATATTACTTTTAGATCAGGGAATCTTTTTCAACTGATTATGTTTTTATTTGTTCTAATTATTTAATTAAAAATAAATATGTGTAATGGACAATTCTGATCATATGTGTAATAGACAATTTTGGAATTTTATTTATATACTAGATATAAAAGAGATTGTGTTAGCACGGATTCAATATATATTGTTTTTATATCTCAAATATGAAACTGATAGAATTTAGATAACTAATCAAACTTTTATATATATTTTTAAATATTATAAATTGTTACTTATTATAACTTATAATAAATTTTACTTAATTTTTCAAATAATATATGTTACTCTCTTTCAATTTTGTAGTATTGATACTATTTCGAGAGCCTTAGATTTTTTAAATATTTTAAGTTGTTAATTATAAATTTATAATACTTTTTTTTCTGTCCCAATTTATGTGATACTGATAATATTTTAAGAGTCAATCAAAGTCTTTATGTCTTTAAAACATTTAACCTGTTCATTATTGTGCTTTATAATGCTTTTTATGTATATTTTTAAAAAATATATAATTAATTAAAGAAAGTAAGACAAATAAATTAAAATAGAAAGAAATAAAATAACGAATAAAATTATGTCAAAAAGCAGGTCGCCAGCTTTTGCATAATTTTATTGGCTCTATTTTATTTTATAAGTAAGTATATAATTAAACAAAATAAGATAAATAAATTAAAATTAAGAGAAATAAAATAACGAATAAAAGTATTTCAGTAGGTTGCAAGCTTTCGCACAATTTTATTGGCTCTATTCTGTTTTATAAGTAAGTACTACACGTCAAAGGCCCGCGCTATGTTATTTTTTAGTATCAATTTATGTAACACGAATAAAATTTAGATAATTATTATGATTTATAGAAATTTATTTTGTAAGTTTTTTGAAATATATAACAAATTTTAAAAAATAAGACAAACAAATTAAAGTGGATGAAAAATGAAGGCAGGGGAAAGGACAAATGAAGTTGTGCCAAATCAGATAGACTGACCTTTAAATTATTTAAATTGTTAATTATTGTGATTTATATTTTTTTTTCATTTTTTTTAAATATATAACATACTAATCTTTTTTGTTATTTTTAGTTGTGAATTATTGTAATTTATAATGCCTTTTACGTAATTTTCAAATAATATCTATTATGCTCCTTGATAATCAATTATACTTTTTAAATAATTTAGTTTTTTAATTATTATGATTTATAATACTTTTTCTTCTATTCCAATTTAGCTGGCACAATGCTTAGATGGTCATAATAATTAATTAAGGTAATATACTAAAATCAAGATTGAAGCAGCAATACAGAGATGTTTTTAATGACTTATAATAACTAATTAGAAATGGCATAGCAAAATTATCATAAAAAATACTTGCGGAAAAAAAATTAAGTGAACCTCATATAGGACGTCAAGTTAATTTAGCACTAAATATTATTAATTTTTTAATACTTAGATGACTTTATAATAATTTTTTAATATTAATTTTTTGATACTTAGATGACTCATAATAATTAATCAAGGGTAATACAGTAAAATTACGGTTGAATCGACTGAAATAGACATGTCATAAATACCTATTTTAAATTTTTTATTAATTACTTTTAATACTTAGATGACTGGAAATAATTAATTAAGGGCGATACAGTAAAACTATAATTGAAACAACTGAAACAGACATGTCATAAATATTTTATTTTTTATTAAATATTATTAATTTTTAATACATAAATGACATATAACAAAGTTAATTATGAGTGATACAGTAAAAGTAAGGTTGAAGCAGCTAAAACAGATATGTTATAAATGTGTATTTTACTTTTTTATTAATTTTTAATACTTAGATGACTTTATAATATTATTTTAATTACTTATAATAATTAATTAAGGGTGATAAAGTAAAATTACGGTTGAGGCAGCTGAAACGGACATTTCATAAATGTATATTTTTTATTATTAAATATTTTTAATATTATTGTTTTAACACTTAGATAACTTATAATAATTAATTAAGGTCGATACAATAAATTATGGTTGAAACAGATGAAAAAGACATGTCATAAATTTATATTTTATTTTTTATTAAATATTATTAATTTTTAATACATAAGTGACATATAATAAAATTAATTAGGGGCAATACAGTAGAATTACGGTTGAAGTAGCTGAAGCAGACATGTCATAAGTCTCTATTTTTATATTTTATTAAATATTATTATTATTTTAATACACAAATGACATATAATAAAATTAATTTGGGGCAATACAGTAAGATTATCGTTGAAGCAGTTGAAGCAGATATGTTATAAATGCCTATTTTATTTTTTATTGAATATTATTAATTTTTTAATACATAAATGACATATAATAATTATTTAGGGGTGATATAGTAAAATCACGGAGCAAAAAACTTTCGATCGACAAGCAGGACGACGGGAAGCTGCTAGTAGCTATTTCAACTGTCGATACAGTAAAATTAAGGTTGAAGCAGCTCAAGCAGACATGTTATAAAATTCTATTTTACTTTTTTTATTAAATAAGGGATAATTACATAACTTAGTCAATATTGACTCTTAATTATCTTATTTAGCCTAGTTTTAATTAATTAAAATAAATAACCACCTCTTACCTATTAATTTTTCATAATTACAATTTATAGCATCTCTCATGTATTTTTTTTCTCTATTTTCTATTACTTTTTTTTTTTACTTTTTTGGTTTTTTCCTTCTTTTTTTTCGTTTTCTCTTTCTTTTCTTGTTTCAAATTTTTTGTTTTGTATTTTTTTTCCTTTTTCTTTTTTCCTTTTTATTTTTTCTCTTTTTTTTTGTTTTTTTCTCTATTTTTTATTACTCTTTTTTCCTTCATTTTTTCTTTTCTCTTTCTTCTTTCTTTTTTCAATTATTTTTTTTCGTTGTCTTTTTCTCATTTTGTCTTTCCTTTTTGTCTTTCCTTTTTCAGTTTTTCTTTATTTTTTTCTTTTCCTTTTTTTTCCTTTTCTCTTTCTTTTTCTTTTTCAATTTTTTCAATTTTTTTTTGTATTTTTTTCTTTTATTTTTTTCTCTATTTTCTATTACTATTTTTTTTCCTTTTATCAATTTTTTTTTCTTTTTTGTTTTCTCAATTTTTTCTTTTTTTGTTGTCTTTTTTTTTATTTTTCTTTTTATTTTTTCTCCTTTTATTTTTTTTTTTAATTTTTTCTCTATTTTTTATTACTCTCCTTTTTTTTTTTTGTATTTTTTCTCCTTTTTATTTTCCTTCTTTTTGCGAATTAGCAAACATAAATATAAGTGCGAATTATAAAATATAAATAAAAAGGCGAATTATAACATACAAATACAAGTAGAACTATAAAATACAAATACAAATATAAATGTGAACTGTAACATATAGATAGAAGTGTGAACTATCATTTCTATTTTTTAATTATTGAAAAGGAACGATTGATTTTTTTAATGAATATTTGTTTGTATTTAACATATATATTTTCTTGCCTGTGAACCAGGGCCATATGCCAAAGTTGATTCTACAGAACCCATAAGAGATGGCAAGAAAATATATTCAAAAGGACTTCTTCTCTGAGAAATGGCAAAAGTTTAGAACATGGTTTTTTGAGACCTATTCTAAAGACGAACTACGGAATATTTCTGAAGAATTTTATGAAATGTGTGCTCTTCATAATCAAATTATTCTTTTTGTTCCTTGGTTTATGTCTGCATATTTGCCCTCATATATTAAGCTTATTGAGAGATCTTACCAACATCCAGATGGTACGACTACTCAATCAAAATACCCCCCTCAATCTTCTTTTATTTTACCAAATAATACGGGAATGACTTTTACAGCTTTTCAAAAATTCATTAATGATGATATTGGGAAAATTACTGTTTCTGAAATAAATAATCTTATTTCCCAAAATAATTATTTAAGTCTTTATGTTAAAGTTCTTGGAGAACATATCTCCTCTTTGGATACCAAACTCGATGAACTTATTCTATTGATCAATAAACTCAATACCCAAACGAACTCCTCAAATATTGCTTCTACTTCAAAAACCTCACAAGAGGAAGGATTCATTCTGTCTAAACCCTGTATTCAGATACCTCTAGAAATTGAAGGTTTTACTCAGGTCTCTCCATTAGAGCAACTTGAAACTCTCTTAGATAAAAAATTTTCTAGACTTCATATTCAACCTCTAAATATGTCTGCAGACTCAATCCAAACTATTGAGTCTAATTTTGCTGACAACATCGAAACCGCCGATAATCCGGGTGAAGTACTTTCCTCAGAAATTCATAAACTCAGAGGAATAATGAAAAGACAACCAAGCAAAAGGTTTGCCGATATTCCTCGAATGACTACTGCCTATTATCCACGTCCTACTCCTCAAGATGTTCTGATATAGGAACGGGATTGGAATCAAACAAATACTTCCTATAATGGCGACGCTATTTATGAATGGAATATTGACGGACTTTCCGATCGCCAAATCTCTATTCTTATTCATCGAATGTCTATGTACGCCACTATTGCTTTAGCCACTAAAACCTCCAGTAATGGTACCAATAGAACAGACCAAACAATCTGTAAAATGATTGTTGCTGGGTTTACTGGCCAACTTCGTGGCTGGTGGGATAATTTCCTTGATGATTCTAAACGCGAGGCAATTTTTAATGCCACAAATAATTTAGAGGGAAGAGATAATCTCGGTCGTACTCTTACGGCAGGTCGATCCGATGCCGTGTATACCCTAATGCTGACTATTATCGAATATTTTGGTGGAAGATTTACCAATCAATACGAAAATATTCGAACTCTTCTTAATGGTTTAAAATGCCGACATCTTGGTGAATTTCGTTGGTATAAAGACACCTTTCTCAGTCGTGTCATGGACTTACCCGAGAGTAAGTATGAACACTGGAAAGCAAAATTCATTGACGGTCTTCCTCCCCTATTTGCTGAACGTGTTAGAAAAACTCTTAGAGGATCTTATGGTGAGATCCCGTATTCTGAAAAAACCTATGGTCAGCTGATCGTAGCCTGTACTCAAGAAGGCTTAGCCCTTTGTAATGAGTTAAAATTAGCTAGGCAGGTCAAGCTTGACACACTCCGCGAAAAATCGCAACTTGGAGATTTCTGTGAACAATTTGGTATGGAAAAACCTTTGATTCGAAAACCCCAGAGGAATTCGAAATATCAGTACAAATCCAAACACCCTCGTCGTAGAAGTCGAGAAGAGCGTGAAGCTCGAAAATCATTTCGTAAATCTACTAGATTTGCGAAGAATCATTCTAAACGCCCGTTATCAAAAATTAAATGCTATAAATGTAATCAGTATGGTCATATTGCTCCCAATTGCAAATTGCAAAAACTTAAATCTTTGAATCTTTCCGATGAAATCCATGATCAAGTCTATAATTTATTATATACTTCTGATTCTGAATGTGATTCTGATTCAACATCTGAAAATGATTTTGAATTACCGAATTCTGATAATGATTTAAATCAGAATAATAATTGTGCTGATTGTGATAAACCCAATTGCAATTGTGATGAAATGATGTATAAAATTCAAGCTCAATTTGAGGATCTTGATTTAGATGTGAAAACGCTTACTGCTGAAAATGTTCTTGAATTATTAAAAGAAGTCACGGATGACAAACTTCGTGAAAAAATTCTGCATTTTGCCACTCAAAAATCTTCTACTTCTACTAATATCATAAAGGACGATTCTATTGAAAATCAGCCGATGACATATTCTTTAGCTGAAGTTAATCGAAGATTAGCTTTAAGCAAAACTCCTGGTAGAGATACCACTTTTGATGATTTGAAAATCGAAGTTGAAAAACTTAAAAAGGAAATTATTTCTTTAAAACAAAATCAGATGGTTTCTGATCATCGACTTTCCAAACTCGAAGAAAGGGAAATATTTTCAAACTCTTCAAAAGGAAAAGAAAAAGATTTGACTTCTGAAGAAACAGAAATGCTTCAACTGGAGAAATTCAATATCGAAAACCTTCAAAATGATTCTTTTCTTGGAATGATGCAAATTGTTACTGCACATAAGTGGTATATTAATTGTACCATTTTAATAAATAAGGAATTCTTTATCACTAATGTCGCCATGATTGACAGTGGGGCAGACGTTAGTTGCATTCAAGAGGGATTAATCCCTACCAAATATTTTCAAAAAACTACTCATCTTGTAAAATCTGCAACTGGTCATTCGCTTGACATTAATTATAAACTGCCTAATGCGCATATTTGCCGTGATAAGATTTGTATTCCTCATTTTTTCTTTTTAGTTAAAAATCAGATTTATCCTCCTATTATTTTAGGAACTCCGTTTATAAATGTTATCTATCCGTATACGCATATTGATGCAAATGGTTTTAAGGCTACTTACAAAAATCAGCCTATTTCTTACCCTTTTGTTACTCAACCAGTAACACGAGACATAAATGCCATTATTGATATGAAGCAAAACCAGCTTAATTTCTTACAATTAGAAATAATGAGTATCAATATTGCTGACACTATGAAGTCTGTTAAAATACAGGAAAAGATAAAAAATATTTCTTCTCAACTAATGCTTGATATTTGTGCCGATCATCCAAACGCTTTCTGGAACAGGAAGAAGCATATTGTTTCTCTTCCTTACGAAGATGGATTTAATGAAGCCAAAATCCCAACCAAATCTCGACCCTGTCAGATGAATACAGAATTGGTTGAATTCTGTAAAAAAGAGATTGATAGTCTCCTGCAAAAGGGTCTCATTAAACCTTCTAAATCCCCTTGGTCTTGTACTGCTTTTTATGTGAATAATGCTGCAGAAAAAGAGCGTGGTGTACCTCGATTAGTCATCAATTACAAACCTCTGAATAAAGTTTTGAAATGGATTCGGTATCCCATTCCGAATAAAAAGGACCTTCTTTCTCGGTTGTACGATGCTAATATATTTTCTAAATTTGATTTAAAATCAGGATATTGGCAAATCCAAATAGATAAAAATCATACTTATCGAACTGCATTTAATGTTCCTTTTGGTCAATACGAATGGAATGTTATGCCCTTCGGATTGAAAAATGCTCCTTCTGAATTTCAGAAGATTATAAATGATATCTTTAACCCATATATGGATTTCATTATTGTATATATTGATGACATTCTTGTATTTTCCAAAACCCTTGAAAATCATTTTAAACATCTGCATATATTTAAACAGGTAATTATTCAAAATGGACTGGTTATTTTTAAACCCAAAATGAGTCTATTCCAGACGAATGTAAAATTCTTGGGTCACAATATTTGTCAAGGTTCTATTGAACCTATCCAGCGAGTTTTAGAATTCGCTACCAAATTCCCAGATGAGATTACTGATAAGAAACAATTGCAAAGATTTCTCGGTAGTCTTAATTATATTTCTCCTTTCTATAGAAATCTATCTAGAGATTTAGCACCTCTGTATGATAGATTGAAAAAAGATCATAAAACTCCGTGGACTCAAGCCACACTGATCTAGCAAAATTAATCAAAACTCGTGTTCAATCACTTCCTTGCACTTCTCTTGCTAATCCAAATTGGCAAAAAATTATTGAAACTGATGCTTCTAATATTGGGTATGGAGGAATACTTAAACAAGTCAATCCCCATACAAAAACTGAATGTTTAATTCGTTTTTATTCAGGTAAGTGGACCGATAGCCAAAAGAAATATGCTACGGTAGCCCATGAAATGCTAACTATTGTTAAATGCGTGTTAAAATTCCAAGATGATCTGTATAATCAGAAATTCATTATTCGAACAGATGCTCAATCTGTTAAATTTATGTTTGATAAAGATTTTAAACACGATGCTTCTAAATTAATATTTGCCAGGTGGCAGGCTCAACTAGCCCCATTTGATTTTGAAATTCAGTATAAAAAGGGTAGTGAAAACTCGTTACCTGATTTCTTATCAAGAGATTATATATCATGACTATCTATACAACCTTTCTTCCTGAAAAAACTCTTATTGCAATCCTTAAAGGTATCCCTTTACCCCCCGATATTCAAAAACGAATTCTTGACATTCTCATGTCCAAACTCATTCAAGATGACTCCTGGTGGTATAACTTTATCCGTACAGAATTATGGTGGTATACTGTTACTGAATATGCTGATAATGATTGGTATGACATTGATTTAACTGAATAATATTTCAGGAAATATGGCCGAACCGCCTTGTCAATACGCCAGAGGCAGGGGACGAGGAAGAAAACAAAACTCAGCATATTTGCTTCACGGGGGTAGAACAAATCCTTTATATCCCCGAAACACCGTCAGAAATACTGCTTATAGCACATCCAGTTCTAACTTTCCTGTGCTTCAATACGGAAATAGGACTTTGGTAAATTCCAGAATATCTCAAGATGGGGCATCCTCATCTCAGCAAACGCAAACTCCGAATATTAATTTGGAAGATATTCCTGAAACTCATCCTTTATTTCAGCAGATAAAATCTTATTTGGAAGAAAAGGAAAAAACTGAAAAATCTGCAGATTCTTTTGCCTCAATTATTACTGAAAATCCTGAAGATAAACCATCTTATGAGAAACTTGCAGCCAGAGAGCTCATAGTTTATTTGGAAAATCGGCATATTCCTCCGCAAGAAAATTCCGACGAAGCCTGGAGGATATTGAAAGATTATTTAACTGCTAATGTGTATGTTGCAGGAGAATCATACAAAACCCGAACCTATTATGAACAAATTCTGGTAAACACTGCAAGTGCAACATTCGAACACAGCCCCTTGGGCGAATCCACTCCTGGAGTACACGGCTACTCCAAAATAATTATCAAAAAGCTTATCCCTATTGAAGAATGGGGTATTTCTTCAATGACCTTAAGAAATCTCCCTATGGGGCCTCAAGGGCAAACTATTGCCAACTTCACTTATTGGGACTACATAAAAGCTTTTTCAAATGTCCTCTACTATAATAATTACAAACATAAACACACCTGGTTCATAAAAATTTGTTCCAAGGTATTTGAAAAACCCATTCCAAATTGGTTCATTAAATGGTGGACTCATCATGGACCATCCGTAAAAATCTTGCCCTCTGAATATGCCAGTCTCTACTCTGCTTGGAAAAAGTCTTCCCCTTTCTTGACGGAATTATATCTCTCCGAGCATATTTCAAAACTTGACACCATCGATCAAATGTATTTTTACATCGAATTTTCTCTTCCTTGGATACATCGATGGTCAATAGAAATTGGTTACGACTCAGAACAAATCCCGGAGATATATCGCACTTTCTACTGTAATTTCTAGGACAAGTTACTCAGGATAGATCCCGCAACTAAACTCCCTTACGGACATGACCAGCGGACAGAAATCCAACAGAAAATCACTGCCTATGAACAGAGTCCTAAAAAATCCATTCTCATTGAAGATAAATCTCTGAACTATGTCTCCCGCCGCATCTCTGCTCATGACGGAAATAAGCTCCAATTAATTGAAGACTATTTGACCGAAGTACGAAACAAACTGCTGCTTAATGTGGAACAAACTTCAGATACTTCCATGAATAGCATTGACGCCAACACTGACGATATCACAGACTCTCAACCCTCTGAAACTCTGAATGAAGAAGACGTCTTAGCTAATGCTGAAGAATTTCTGAAGTGGGGACATAGAAAAAATTAGAAATATTATTGTAATAGTATAAACACTACTGTAATAGTAAAAATACTGTAGAAACACTGTGCACAGGACCCACATATTACTGTGCAATATTCCTTTTTCTTTCTATATAAGGAGCTTCACTCTATTGAGAAGAGGCAGAAGTTTTTAGAAAAGTTTTTAGTTTTCTCTCTCTCTCTCTTCTTGTAATAGCCTCCGGCAAGATAAATAAAAGTTTGCTTTACTATTTCGGCAGTCTCCGGCGATCCAAGGTACATATTTAATTATTCAGTTTTGTATTTCTTTATACTTCCCCTGATCTAAGCCGTGACTATGTCCGGCTAGACCCCTTTTTATGTTCATACTACAGTTCTAACCTCTCGAAGTATGTTAACTATGAAAGATCCAGACTCTACTTAGATAGCCGAAGAACTTTTAGAGATTCCTGACTTGGTTCCGAAATGGTGGTACAGTCGGGGCCATCAAGTTTATGTCAACCTGGTCTCTGTGGTCGGTCTAGTGAGTTGTGCCTTATAGCCCGCAGCGAGGAAGCGAAAAGGGCGACTCTTTGCACAATTAGAACTACTAGACAATGGGTTTTCGTAAATTTGTTTGGCTTTCTGACAGGCCCCTTTCTTAATCCAAGTATTGATAATAAAATAAATAGGGTAAGAAAGAGTAACAATCTAATCTTTTTATAATAAAATGATATGACTTTGACTTTGAATTTGAATTTAAAAAGAAATTTAAGTTGGAATGAAATCTTACCTCCTTAACCTCTCTTATATATATTCCTACAATAACATATAATGTTAAAAAAAAATTCATTATTTTTATTTCCTGTATTTTTTTTTACATTCTTCCTCTTTTCTTTTTCTCTCTTAAAATATTTTTTTGTGTGTGTTAACATTTTATTTTTGTATGTAGCTAAGTGATGGTCTTATTACAGGCTATTCTTCCTAATATATCCATACATGAATTCAAGTAAGTAATATTTTTCATTATGATATTGTTCGTTTTATATTTTCGCCATTTATTGTAGGTAATGAATCTATTCTTTTTTGCCGATTAGTTAGCCTAGTTATCCGCACCCCCTACAAATGGTATCAAAGCCCAGTAAATTAAAAAGTACGGAAGTAAGATATATGTTAGAGTTAGTTAAATTTAAGTTAGTTATTTATTAAATTAATTATGAGAAGACCATTTAAAAATAGAGAAGCTTTTAGAAAAATTAAAGAATCTTTAGTTAGTAATTATTCAGAATATATAAGTCTAAATAAAACAAAAGAAAATCCACAAAGATTAGCCTATCTAATTGCATTAATATCTAGTATTGAAGCAAAATTAATAATCCATTTAAAATCTAGAAGAATGAGACACATACCCCCTAATTATGATAAAATTAGATTTAGATATCCACCAAGGTATTATAAATATAATTTAAATGAATAAAGAGCAAAAATATAAAGAATTAAAACAATTTATCTCTGAAAGATGTAAAGAATTAAAAATAAGAAAAGAAAGACTACATTATAATATATTTGCCGGAGTTAGTAAAAATTCAGTAAATACACAAAAAGATGAAATATCAAAATTAGAATCACAAATAGATAGTTTAGAATATATATATACCAACATGAACTATTCACAATAAAATGAACAAAGAGGAATTTATAATAGATGGAAAAATATACGAAAATCATGAAGGATCAAAAATAAAAATATTATTTTCTAATCTAGGAAGAAGATACAAGAAAATAGGAGAACATTTATATCTAATGTTAGAAAAAGAAGAATTAAAATTAGAAGATAAATTAACAGCAATGGTAAGAATAGAAAAAAGAAAATGAAGAAATAGATAGAAAAAAGGAAATAGAAAAAATTAAACAACAAACTACGGAAGAAATACGAAAAATAGAAGAAACTAAAAATAGTAGAATTGCTGAATTAGAAAAAGAACTACAAATGTTAAAAGATTTGTACGAACAAAGACAAAAAGAAAAAGAAGAAAAAGATAAAGAACAAAAATTAATAAAAGAGATAAATCAATTTAAAGAAAAATTAGAAATAAATAATATAGAGGTTGAAGAGTCAGATAATTATGACTCAGAAGATAGTGAAACATATACAGAAATTTTAACAAATATAAAAAATTTAGACATTAACGAAAAACAAGAAATAATTAATGACGAAAACTTAGAAAATATCAACACAGAAATAAATACTCTTGATAAAAAAGGAGATGAAACCATAATACCTAATACAACAGAAATAAGAAAACCGATATATTATAAAAATAAATTTAAAAAATATAATAAATATGAAAAATGGACACCAAAACAAATAGTTAATAAAAATTATAACTTTTTAGATCTAGACTGTGTAATAGATACAGAAAATAGGGGGTGCGGATAACTAGGCTAACTAATCGGTTAAAGAATAGATTTATTGTCGGTAATGAATCTATTCTTTTTTGTGCGTGGTTATTTCTTAAATTTTTGTAAGATGTATCCATTAATTTATTTGGTTTATTATTTTATCCTGTAGTAACTGCAGAGTTACAAATTTCTGTGTAATAATTTAGTCTATCTGTACTGTAGTATATATCTAATTCTAGATTTTCTATATCATTTATTATCTTGTGTTGTTCTTCTCGTAGTGAGTTTTTTAAAGTATATAAACTATCACATGTGCTTTTTTCTAAATTTTCTAAGGTTTTTTCTATCCATATTAACTTTTTCTTTAGATCTTCTATTATTTTTCTAATTCGGTTTCTATAATTAATTTCGTTATTTAGATTATCTTGGTTTTCTCTAGTTTTTCTAATATATTCTAACATCCACAATCTTGATCTGAATAATATCCTTCTGGGTAAATGTCTTCGTATATCTGTTCTAACGCATTTATTATTTCAATTTCGTAGTTTATTACTTTTTTTAATATTATTTTCTTAATATCCATAATTTCTATATCTTTAAGTATATATAAGATTAAAACTTTAAGGTAGTCTAAACGATCTATTTTTTAAAATTGATATTTTATAGTTATTTGTTTTAGCCTTAGTAGTTCTTGCATATTTTTATT
This sequence comes from Capsicum baccatum var. pendulum, assembly GCA_030864225.1. Taxonomy (NCBI): domain Eukaryota; kingdom Viridiplantae; phylum Streptophyta; class Magnoliopsida; order Solanales; family Solanaceae; genus Capsicum; species Capsicum baccatum. The sequence continues at coordinate 253,396,797 of CM061555.1, forward strand.
AAGAGATTTTATATATTTTTTATTTTCCATGTATTTGTCTATATTTATTTTTATCTGTTTTTCTAGTAACTGTATATTTCGCATATCTTTAAAAATTCTACGTGATTTTAACATAGTAAATATTTATAAGAGTAGCTAGGTAGACATGGTATATAATTTACTCTAGTCATGTAATATTCGCCAAATGCTTTTTCTAATATAAATTTTCTTATATCTGCAATATTTATATCTCTAAGTGCATACAAAATAAGTATCTTAAATTTATCTACCATGACATCAGATAAATTATTATTCATTATCATAAAATTGCTTTTTTCAAAACATTCCCTTCAACCATGTACATAATAAAATATAGTCATCTCAGATTACTATATACTAGATTATTCTTAAATAACATGTTCTTCGGTCACTATTAGCATGGTAATTCGGATACTTTTTCCCATAAACAGCGCATCGACTTTGGTTACTCCCCGCCACGGCTTCTTGCCTCATTGGTTTCACCTTTAGGATGACATAGTTCTTAGGAATTTTTCTCCATTTCCACTTTGCTAATAAACTTCTTAACATATTATTTTTTGAATAATTCTACTATAAAGTAACTAATATGAATTTATTTTATCATATCATGATTGTCGGAAATTATGAATTTAGCTATTCATAATCATAAATAGATATACCTGTTCCGGTAGCTTTGATATTTTTGAGGTTTGTTGTTCCATAGCTTTTTCCATTGCAGTGTATATATTTAATTAAATGGGCTAAATATTTTTGAACGGAGAGAATTTTGGCTTGAATGTGAGAAGGCTTGCCTTCTGCAATGCCTTCTTCTCTTTTATTTATAGAAAAGAATACATCTTTGCATTTGTGTACATTTGTGTACACGTTTTTCTTATTTCTACTAAAAGTCAAAAAAGCCTTAATGACTAAAGATAAAAATACAAAAAACAAACAAAGAAAAGACTTAAAAGTCTTCTACTCTATAAAGCCTACCTAAGCCTATAAAGCTAATAATTCAAACTTTACATTAAATGCTACCAATCTACCAACTACTTTTTTAATTACTATCTTATCTTTTACGTAAAAAGATACAATATATTAAATATCTTGTCTTTCGTTTATTTTGTCATATCTGTTGTATCTCCATCATTGCTCTGGTCTTATCTTTCCAGCTGGCGTTCTTATCTTCTTTTATTCTAGCTGAACTGCTGGGACATCATTATCTCCTCCATTACATCTTGAACATTTGTGATCTGGATATTTATGTCCAGTAGTCTTGCAATATCTGGTTAATAATTCTTCCGAAATAAATTTTTCTCTAATAGCTCTGACGATAGGTTCTGTTTCTGGTTTAAGCAACGTGAGAATCCATTGCCTAATAGTTTCCATATCTGTTTCTTGTAACTCTTTTGAATTTGAATATATAAGTACATGATTTCTTGAATAGTAGCTCCATATAGGATTTTGGTTGCAATATGTATTTGCTAGCTCTTGCAAAATTGTAGATAGTCCAATAATCCTTTTGTTCGCATAAAATTTTGGTATCTCGATTCTAGGTATCTCTGGCTGTGAAATAATATCTTGTGGTATAATCATATCTCGTGTCATTCCTATCTTTACAACTTGTATAGGTTTTTTAACTTCATCAAATAATATCTCTGCTGGTGCCGTGTAAATTTTTATAAAAAACAAAGTACCTTTGGTTATTCTTTTAAAAGTGATAAATGCTTCATATATCTCTGGTATAGTGGATATCTCAGTTCCGTCCGTGGTATATACGGTACTAAGTAGTCCATATTCGTAGCAAGTTTTAACTAATCTTGGTTTGGTTTTAGGTAAGACAATTAGTTTATTATATCCGGTCAATCTCTGGGTTATATAGTTTGTATCTGGTTCTTGGATATTTGTAGCTTTGGGGTTGCTATTTAAAAAGGTTTGTACATTGTAGATATTTTCTATGTATGTTCGGGCTGTGTAGTTGTAAGTCTTTTTGTCTTGGTTTAGACTTTCTCGGTATGTGGTAACTTGTGGGGGTATAAACATGGGATCTTTTGATGTATTTGGTGTATATGGTTTATCAAATAGCTTGTTTAGGTTTATATTTTTTCTAACTCCTCTGCTTGTACCTGCAGAAGTAGATTGATAAACGTTATGGGTTTTATGGAGTATCCCAACGTCTCCTTCTAGCTCTGGAATTTTATTGTCTTCCGATCGACATAGCTCTGCGCATTGCTGAGTTAGCTGATTCATAGCTATAGACTTCAGTTTATCTTCACTAGTCTTTAGCTTTAGCTTTTCTATCTCAGTACCCATACTGTCTACTTTCAATGAAAGCGTAGTTAGGGCGTTGAGTATCTTTTCATGTATATTTTCTTCTATCATTTCAGTCTGTGTAGCTTTGTCTTGATATGTAATCTGCAATAACATTCTTGTTAGTACTGATCACTTCTATTGTGAATGTGAAATTTAATATGTTTAAAACTAGTCTCCGAATCTCTTTTGTTGTAACTGAGTTTTGTATTTTCTTTGTTAGCCACCAGCGTACCTGTGTTTTATCTGTTTGCACAATAAATTTATTATATACAATATATGGCTCAAATGCTAACAAATATTTATATAATGAACATAATTCTTTCCTATTTATTTCCCATTTTATTTCTGTCTCGTTGAACGTACCTGAGTAGTATCTACAATGATGTTCTATTTTTTCTTCTGCATATTTATATTTAAGTACTCCTCCGTAACTATATTCACTGGCATCTGCTTCTACTATATATGTAAATTTTCTATTTTCATCTGGAAATTGTAATTTTGGTAATTCCTTGCAAAGTAATTTTATTTTTTGAACTTGTTTTTTATCTTCTTCATTATAATTATATTCTATATCCTTTTTTAATTTTTTCTGTAGTGGTTTTAAGTTTTCTGCTAATTTTGGAATATATTCTCTTACTTGGTTTACTAATCCTAAAAATGATTGTAATTTCTTTTTTATATCTAATTCTTCTTTCGAGTTTATTATTTTTTGTACTATATGTTGTTGCATTTTTACTCCACTTTTATCTATTTGTATTCCTGAAAATTCTATCTGGTTTTTCATAATTTCAGCCTTCTTTTCGCTTAGACTTATTCCTGATTTTTCTATTATATCTGTGAATTGTTCTAATAATTTTATATGTTCTTCTTTGGTTTTTGTATATAATAATATATCATCTATGTATACTATGCAATTAGGTAATTGTTTAAAATAATTATCAATAAAATGTTGATATCTACCTGGTGCATTTTTATATCCAAAGGGTAATACATTCCACTCATAAAATCCTTGTGGTACCATAAATGCGGTTAATTCTTTAGATTCTTCTTCTAACTTTAGATGGTAAAATCCTGATTTACAATCGAATTTACTAAAATAATTATATCCTTGGATTTGTCTTATTTTTAATATCTTATTTGGTATTGGATAATAATGTGTTATAGTTTTTGCATTTAAATTTCTATAATCAATAACCATTCTACTTTTTCCTCCTTTTTGTTCACTATGTTTATTTACTATAAATGCTGGACTATTATGTTTGCTATTACTTTTTTGTATATATTGTTTTCCTAATAATTCATCTATATGCATTTTAAATTCTTTTAAATCGTCAAAATTATAGGTTAAAGGTTTTTGAGTTATTATACTATTTTTATCTATTAATTCAATTTTTATGGTAGTTTTATATTTTTCCCATCCTTTTAATGGATCTTCACTATATAATTGTTCTAATTTTTTCTTAACTATTTCTATCTTATTTATTGAAAATATAGTTATTTCTGTTTTATTTATCAAAAATACTACTAATTCTATTGTATCTTCAGTGTTTTTTATATTTTCTAACTTTTGTGTAATTTTTTCACTTCCTTTTATCCAATCAGTTTTCTTTCTTATTTTATTATTAACTCTTTTTGCTCTTACTTTTTGTTTACATGGTGTTGTAAACCACCAATCGTTTCTAGTTATTATGTGTGGGTATAATTTATCTAAAAATGTTATTCCTAAAAGTATATCTTTTGACGTTAGTTCATAATTATAAATTTCTTCTATTGTCAATATCTTATCCCATACTTGCGCTTTTACATTCCTAGCTTTATAAGTAATTAAGCACCATTTGTAGGGGGGTGCGGATAACTAGGCTAACTAATCGGTTATAAAATAGATTTATTGTAGGTAATGAATCTATTCTTTTTTGCCGATTAGTTAGCCTAGTTATCCGCACCCCCCTACAAATGGTATCAAAGCCCAGTAAATTAAAAAGTACGGAAGTAAGATATATGTTAGAGTTTGTTAAATTTAAGTTAGTTATTTATTAAATTAATTATGAGAAGACCATTTAAAAATAGAGAAGCTTTTAGAAAAATTAAAGAATCTTTAGTTAGTAATTATTCAGAATATATCAGTCTAAATAAAACAAAAGAAAATCCACAAAGATTAGCCTATCTAATTACATTAATATCTAGTATTGAAGCAAAATTAATAATCCATTTAAAATCTAGAAGAATGAGACACATACCCCCTAATTATGATAAAATTAGATTTAGATATCCATCAAGGTATTATAAATATAATTTAAATGAATAAAGAGCAAAAATATAAAGAATTAAAACAATTTATCTCTGAAAGATGTAAAGAATTAAAAATAAGAAAAGAAAGACTACATTATAATATATTTGCCGGAGTTAGTAAAAATTCAGTAAATACACAAAAAGATGAAATATCAAAATTAGAATCACAAATAGATAGTTTAGAATATATATATACCAACATGAACTATTCACAATAAAATGAACAAAGAGGAATTTATAATAGATGGAAAAATATACGAAAATCATGAAGGATCAAAAATAAAAATATTATTTTCTAATCTAGGAAGAAGATACAAGAAAATAGGAGAACATTTATATCTAATGTTAGAAAAAGAAGAATTAAAATTAGAAGATAAATTAACAGCAATGGTAAGAATAGAAAAAAGAAAATGAAGAAATAGATAGAAAAAAGGAAATAGAAAAAATTAAACAACAAACTACGGAAGAAATACGAAAAATAGAAGAAACTAAAAATAGTAGAATTGCTGAATTAGAAAAAGAACTACAAATGTTAAAAGATTTGTACGAACAAAGACAAAAAGAAAAAGAAGAAAAAGATAAAGAACAAAAATTAATAAAAGAGATAAATCAATTTAAAGAAAAATTAGAAATAAATAATATAGAGGTTGAAGAGTCAGATAATTATGACTCAGAAGATAGTGAAACATATACAAAAATTTTAACAAATATAAAAAAATTATACATTAACGGAAAACAAGAAATAATTAATGACGAAAACTTAGAAAATATCAACACAGAAATAAATACTCTTGATAAAAAAGGAGATGAAACCATAATACCTAATACAACAGAAATAAAAAAACCGATATATTATAAAAATAAATTTAAAAAATATAATAAATATGACAAATGGACACCAAAACAAATAGTTAATAAAAATTATAACTTTTTAGATCTAGACTGTGTAATAGATACAGAAAAACAATACAATTATGGATAGGATATATGACAAAACAATTATTAGATAATAATATAAACATAACAAATGCACCAGAATATATAGAAAAAACATTAATAGGATCAGTAAAACTATGGTTTTCTAACTTAACCGAAAATAGTAAGAAAGTATTAAGAACTAATAAACCTATGGAAGGAACATCATCAACAACAACTAAACTAACACCTATAGAACTATTAAAAAAATATGAAACAGCTATAAAAGATGAATTTGGTAGTATGACAACAATAAAACAAGAACAAGATGAAGAAAAAGATACAAATAGGAATTTAATGATAAAATTAACAATATGTAATATGTGTTATATAGACGAATATACTTGCGCATTTAAAGAATATTATAAAGGAGCATATAATATAGAAGAAAGTAAAGAAATAAGAAAATTATATTTTAATAAATTACCCAAACCATTTAGTTCAAAAATAATAAAAAGTTGGGAAGAAGCAAAAATAGTAGATACGTTAGGAGCTAGAGTAAAATTCTTACAACAATGGTATAGAAATTTATGTGAAAAATATAGAGAAGAATTAAAAATGGAAAAAACATTAATAAGAAATTTAGCATGTTGCAAAAATAAAATAGCACCCCAATTTGGATGCGAAGAAAGATATTATAAGAAAAGAAAAAGACATAAGAAATATAAAAAATATAAAAAATCAAAATATAAATACAAGAAACCAAGAAAAAGATATTATGTAAGAAATTACAAAAATAAGAGACCATATAGGAAGAAAAAATCTATAAAAGAATGTACATGTTATAATTGTGGAAAGTTAGGACATTTAGCTAGAGATTGTAAATTACCTAAAAATCCAAAAAATAAACAAATATCCGAAATAAAAATAGATAATATGGAATATATGCAAATAGATTATATAGATTATGAATTAGAAAGTGAAGATAGTATATATGAAATTTCAGAAAACGAAACAGATACTGAAATAGATAGTGAAATAGATGAATCGAATGACTGAAGAAGATATAAAAATAATAACAAAGGAAGAATATTTAAATGATGAAGGAACAGAACAAAAAATAATATTTGACAGTAATATATTTGCGCTTTTACATTCCTAGCTTTATAAGTAATTAAGCTTCCTTCATTATTAAATCCTTTAACTACTATTGGTATTTTTAATTTATCCCATTTACTTTCTGGTAAGCAATTATATCTACATAAATTAGCAACTTTCTGGTAAGCAATTATATCTACATAAATTAGCTTCTGCTCCTGTATCTATCATAGGCGTATAATATCTGCTGTAATATCCTTCCACTATTATCTTCATTAATACATATATCTTCATTTTATGTTAAGGCTCTTTTTAAGAATAATTTCTCTCTATTATATGTTATGGTCAATTGTGTATGTTCTATATTATATGGTTTTACTTGTTCTAACCATTTTATTCCTAATATTATATTTGCTTTTTGCATTTCTTCTTTTACTTCAAATTCTATTTTTATTCTTCTAACTCCAATTATTATTTCTTTTTCTGCTATATTTGTACTATTTATTAAACTACTTGGTAGGTCTGGGCATATATCATTATCAATTTTTATTTCTTCATCTTTTACTAAATATTTTGCTATATAATTTTCTTCTTGTCATGTATTTAAGAGTATTAAATATTCTTTTTCATTTATTTTTTCGTGTTATGTAATATTGATTTAGATTACTTATTGAATTTGTTTCATAATTTGTTCTTTTTGATGAGCTCGATGACTCTGGTTTTTCATTAGCTATTCTTTTTGTTGTACTTATTCTATCATTTACTATTTCTAAATTTTCTTCTATGTCTATATCTCTATAGCTATAATCATTATAATCTATTGTTTTTACAATTTGTTCGAATGGGCTATCTATTTGTATCTTGTTAATCTTATTTTTTCCTGTTATTTTATGTTTTGTTGTTAATACATATAAATTTTTGCATCTTGCTGTAAATATTTTACTTCCTGGGGTTAATTCTATGCCTAATATATTCCAATATAATACTAGTGATTTATCTATATTTCTATCTGTTACCGCTACTGAATAATTTGCACTTATTATAAATTTAAATTTTGGTATATTAAATTTCCTTTTACGGCAGTTATTATGCTTTTTTCTATAGGTTTTATAATTCTATCATCTGCTAAATATAATTCTATCGGTGTATCTATTCCTTCTCTAAAACATGCTTTTATTAATATTTCTGTACCTCCAAGGTGTACATATTTTATTGGATCTCCTTTACTTTTTATATCATTTATTTATTTCTTTATTAATTATTCTTTTTGTTACTAGTGGTATACTAGCTTTACCTTTTGCATATCTAAAGTCTATTACATGTTCTTTCTGGCATACTACGTAATATTCATCTTTTTTCCAAGTAAACATATTTTTTATTGTTGGTATTTTAAATATTTTTTCTACACTTAAATCTAACTCTTTTCCTTTTATTTCATCAAATATATTACTGTCAAATATTATTTTTTGTTCTGTTCCTTCATCATTTAAATATTCTTACTTTGTTATTATTTTTATATCTTCTTCAGTCATTCGATTCATCTATTTCACTATCTATTTCAGTATCTGTTTCGTTTTCTGAAATTTCATATATACTATCTTCACTTTCTAATTCATAATCTATATAATCTATTTGTATATATTCCATATTATCTATTTTTATTTCGGATATTTGTTTATTTTTTGGATTTTTAGGTAATTTACAATCTCTAGCTAAATGTCCTAACTTTCCACAATTATAACATGTACATTCTTTTATAGATTTTTTCTTCCTATATGGTCTCTTATTTTTGTAATTTTTTACATAATATCTTTTGCTTGGTTTCTTGTATTTATATTTTGATTTTTTATATTTTTTATATTTCTTATGTCTTTTTCTTTTCTTATAATATCTTTCTTCGCATCCAAATTGGGGTGCTATTTTATTTTTGCAACATGCTAAATTTCTTATTAATGTTTTTTCCATTTTTAATTCTTCTCTATATTTTTCACATAAATTTCTATACCATTGTTGTAAGAATTTTATTCTAGCTCCTAACGTATCTACTATTTTTGCTTCTTCCCAACTTTTTATTATTTTTGAACTAAATGGTTCGGGTAATTTATTAAAATATAATTTTCTTATTTCTTTACTTTCTTCTATATTATATGCTCCTTTATAATAATATTCTTTAAATGCGCAATTATATTAATTTAATAAATAACTAACTTAAATTTAACTAACTCTAACATATATCTTACTTCCGTACTAATTTAAATTTAAAATCTATATATATGTAAAAGTAAAACTAAAACAAGACAAGATGCCAAGGGGAAAGATATTAAAATAGCCATGTGACAGTTTTTAGGAAAATGTTTTAAAATATTGTAATAAAAGTTTTGAATTGAAATATTAAGTATTTGAATTTGAAATACATTATCCAATTTTTTTTTTAAATCCTTATCTTAAAATAGAAATCCTAATTGAAGAGTTCTAATAGACTTTTACTAATTGAAACTTATCTCTTCTAAAATACAAATGCTATAAAATATATTTAAATATAATTTATTTACATATTAATAAAATATAAAAATTTTATTAAAATAATAATTATAGTTAGTAATAGTAGTACTACGTAGGATATGTAGTAGAAGTAGTAATAAAATAGTTAGTATAAGAAGTAGCACTAAGTATATATATATATATATATATATATATATATATATATATATATATATATATATATATATATATATATATATATATATAAAAGCAAAACTAAAAGCAAGACAAGAAGTCACGTGGTAAGTTATTGAGAAGTCAAGGGGCAATTTTAAGACAAAATTAAAAAAAGTGTAATAAAAATTTGAATTGAAAGATTGAATATTTGAATTTGAGATACATCATCATTTTTTAAAACAAAAAAAGATTTTCATTATCTTAAAAACAGAAACACATGCTTGAAGAGTTCTAAATAAACTCTAACTATTTCATCATCATCATCAATAATAATGTATTAATAAATAGTAATAGTTGTAACAATAGTAGTACATGCCAGATGTTAGTAGTAGTAGTAAATAATAATAATAATAATAATAATAATAATAATAATAATAATAATAATAATAATAATAATAATAATATAGTAGTAATACATGTCATTGTAGTAGTAGTAGTAGATTATGTTTGAATCATTTCGACCAAAAAGAAAAGATTACGTTTGAATCCATAGTATAATAATAATAATATTAATATAAATAATAATAATAGTAGTAGTAGTGGGTAATATATTATATTTTAGTACATTTGATTAAATGTTAAATGAAAGATAAAATATAATAATAATAATAATAATCTCATTTTTATGTTATGTAATCTTGTAACCTTGTTCGGTGCTTCACTATGTATTTATGTACTATGTATTTGCGTGGTGTCTCGTGTCTTGAGCCGGGGGTCTTTCGGAAACAGCCTTTCTACCTCTTTAGAGGTAGAGGTATGGACTGCGTACATCTTACCCCCCAGACCCCACCTGGTGGGAATACACTGGGTTTGTTGTTGTTGTTGTTGTTGTAATAATAATCTCATTTATTCTAAATTATTATCTCAATTCAAATATATAAATTATTAGGAAAATAAATATATCACATTTTAAAAAAGTAAGAACAAGAAAGAATAACAAACTAATTTTTTTAATAGATTTATATGATATTTGAAATTTGAAGTTGAATGAAATTCAAATTAATGTAAAAAGATGGAGAGTCCTAATGTGTTGGATCATGACCACACGATTTTAGGATTCAAGATTTATCTTTTAACTTGAATTCAAATATGTTAGTTTAAATAAATTTATTTTTAAGTTTAATAATTAATATAAGAATGTGATTTAAAAAAAAAAAAGGACGACGAAGAAGAAGGTTTTATACATGAAAGTGACAACTCTTGAGAAGCCACGTGATAACTTTAGGATGTTAGTACTATTGTAATAAAAGCTTTAAATAAAAGATAAAAGATATTTAAATTTAAAAATATTAGGCTTTTTGAAGAAAAAAAATCTCATTAACTCTAAACTAGGAATCTATAGGTAAAGAGTCCTAAATAAACTCTAACTATTTCATAATAATAATAATAGTAGTAGTAGATAATAAATTATATTTTAATACATTTGATTAAATGTTAAATGAAAGATAAAATACAATAATAATTTCATTGATTTCAAATTATTTTCTCAATTCAAATATATAAATTATTAGGTAAATATACATCATATTTAAGAAAAAACAAGGATAAGAAAGAATAACAAAATAATCTTCTTTTAACAAATAAATTTAATATTTAAAATAGGGGGTGTGCATCGATAGGTTCGGTTCGATTTTATATATTATCGGCTCGATTGATGGATTTTTGGTTTTTAAATATGCTAAACCAATAAGATATTTTATATCGGTTTTTAGCCCTTAACGGTTCGATTTTTGGTTTAATTAATAAGAAAATACTTATAAAATAGAAATAGTAGTAACTAACATGAAAAAAATCGAATCTTAGTTGCAACCAATAACCCAATAATTTTTTTTTATAAAATCATTAAAAAATCATTAACCCAATAACCCAATAACAATAAATCAATAACATTTTTATCGGTTCGATTTATCCGTCGATTCGATTTTTGCACACCCCTAATTTGAAATTTTAATTTGAATGAATCCAAATTAATGTGTAAAATGGAGAGTCCTAATTAATTTTGCATCATGACTGCACGTTTTTCAGATTCAAGTTTTGTCTTTTAACTTAAATTCATATATGTTAATTCAAGAAAATTTTATTTTTAAGTTTAATTAATAATTAATATAAAAATGTGGTTTTTTATTAAAAGAAGAAGAAGAAGAAGGTTTTATACATGCATTAAATTATGCAAGTGACAACTTATTTAGAAGCTACATGACAACTTTAGGACAAGGTTAATAATATTATAATAAAAAACTAAAATTAAAAGATAAAGAATATTTAAATTTGAAACAACTAGGCATTTTGAAGCAAAATAAATTCTCATTAGCTTTAAACTAGAAATCTATAGTCAAAGAGTCCCAAACAAATTCTAACTATTTCATAATAATAATAATTATGATAATAATAATAATAATATTAATATTAATAATAATATAATATTAATAATATTATTATTATTATTATTAATAATATAATAATAATAATAATAATAATAGTAGTAGTAGTAGTAATAGTAGTAGTAATAAGGGGCTTTGGGCTACAGGTGACAAAAAAGTTTTAAAATGAGGTGTAGGTGACACAAGTCTTAATAATTGAGTGGAGGTGACAATTACTTAATTATGAATTAAGAAAGTTTAGAAAATTTTAAAATAACTCACAAGTTTTAAAATTTATACTTTGATCCAAATGTTAGTTAATATAACAGAAAATGAAGGAAAAAAGGCGCGTTTCTCTCTCTTCTCATCCGTTGTTATTTTCTCTCTCTTCGCGATACTTGTTGTTCATTGTTGCTGCTGTTTTATTCATCATATACTGATTCATTATCATTATCTTATACTTCATTATCATCTTCATATTATTCTTGTTGAGCACTGTTATTGTTGTTGTTACTGTAACTGCTGCTCTTTGATCAATTTTATTTCGTACATCAGTTTCAACTTTGGTATTTACTTGAGATAAGACTTTGGTAAGTCAAATTATGTTTTTTAGTTGAATTTGTCATCTGGGTAACTGCTAGTATGTTGTTATTTCAACAATAGCTAGCACACGAATATGAATGCAACATAAGAGCAATCTATTTAAACAGATCCATCATCTGTGGTACCAGATAAATATTCTGTTGCAACAGAAGACTCATGTTGGATTCATTTTTATGGTTCTGGGTGCCCGTAATATAAATTGAATAGATGGGTATTCTGTTGCAATAAATTAGTAATTTGTTCAAACAGACAATTGATCTATTGCACCAGATTTGTAATCTATTTCAACAAACAAGTAATCTATTGCAACAGAATATATATATCTATTGCAAAAGAATATTTATCTGTTACAACAGATAAATATTCTGTTGCAACAGAGGAATAATCTATTTCGAACAACATAATACAACTCATGTCGTAAACCCTACAGATAACTCATATGTTGATCTCTTGCTATTGATACTGGATTCAAATTATTCCTTAATTTGTAGACATGTCATTTGTTGAGAAGAAGAAATAGACAGCATAAAAATTAAATAAGAATTAAAACGTCAAAGTGGATCAAACATAAATTTTTTATTAAACAAAAAAAATAAAAATACATAGGTAAAAGAAAAAATAATCTTAATTATTGTTATTATCATTATCATTATTATTTGTATGGCCAGCCGACCAATCTTCAACTGGCAGCAGCAGTGTCCTCCTCAGCTTGCGGATCTCCCGCAGCATCCTTACTCTGGCGGCAACCAACTCCCACTACAGGTCATGAACCTCCTTCGGCAGATCCCGCATTGTGTCTCGTAAAATAGAGACATCCCACACTGGATCAGCCATATCTAGAACACGCATAAATTGACAAAACACGTAAAAATAAAAGTAAAGAAAAGAAAGAATTCGAATGTAATACAACATATATTTACACAAAAAGAAAGAAAAAAACTTACCAGAGACAGAAAAAACTATCAAGTCCTTGAAGAGAAAGGAGTTGTTGAAGGTGTAACAAGAGCAAAGAATAAATAGAGTGTAGTAGAATAAACGATATGATTGATTAAAGAGGGACCTATTTATAGATGATTGAACTTGAATGTGTTAGACAAAAAGTCGCAACTGTTCACCTTCATTTATTAATGATATTCTTGCTTACTGTGAAAATTTATGACTTAATTAAATTAAGCAATATTGTGATATATCATGACTTTTCAGCTTTATTATTATTTAATAATTAGTTCTTTCCAGGAACCGTTTTTTTTAAGTTATGACAACATATTCTATATATGTTGCATCAGATAACTCATCTGTGACAATAGATATATCATCAGTTGCAACCAATAGATAACCTGTTGTATAAGATAATCTATCTGATGCAACATATAATCTATACTTTTTTAAAAACATTATCATCATATCGTTAATCCAAATTTGCTGACTTTTTTATTATACAAATTAATAAAACAAATTTTTTAAAAAATTTTTTTTTGTGAAAAGAAATGACGCCTATTTAATATTAACGTTAATTATTCAAATTGATTAATGCCATTCTTGCTCACTGTGAAAAGTTATGACTTAATTAAGTTAAGCAATATTGTGATAAGTCATGACTTTTCAGCTTATTATTATTAATTAGTTCTTTCCAAGAACCGGTTTTATTGAGTTGTGACAACAGGTTTATATCTGTTGCAGCAGATAACTCATATGTGACATCAGAGATATCATCTGTTGCAACAAATAAAGAACCCGTTGTATCAGATAATATATCTGTTGCAACATATGATCTATCTTTTTTTAAAAAAATTATCATCATATCATTAATCCAAATTTGCTACTTTTATATTATATAAATTAATAAAACAGATTTAAAAACAAAAATATTTTTTGTGAAAAGAAATGGCGCCTATTTAATATTAACGTTAATTATTCAAATTGATTAATGTCATTCTTGTTTACTGTGAAAATTTATAACTTAATTAAATTAAGAAATATTGTGATAAATTATGACTTTTCAGCTTATTATTATTAATTAGTTCTTTCCAATAACCGTTTTTATTGAGTTGTGACAACAGGTTCTATATCTGTTGCATCAGATAACTCATATGTGTCATCAAATATATCATCTGTTGCAACAAATAAATAATATGTTGCATCATATAATATATCTGTTGCAACATATAATCTATCTTTTTTTAAAAAATTATCATCATATCATTAATCCAAATTTTCTGACCTTTTTAATATATAAATTAATAAAACAGATTTAAAGGCGCAACTGTTTACCTCCATTTATTAATGACATTCTTGATTACCGTAAAAAATTATGACTTAATTAAATATTGTGATAAGTCATGACTTTTCACCTTATTATTATTAATAATTAGTTCTTTTCAGAAATCATTTTTATTGAGTTGTGACAACAGAATCTATACTTGTAGAACCAGATAACTCATCTGTGACAATAGATGTATCATCTTTTGCAACTAATAGATAACATGTTGCATTAGATAATATATCTGTTGCAACATATAATCTATCTTTTTTTTTAAAATTATCATCATATCATTAATCCAAATTTGCTGACTTTTTTATTATATAAATTAATAAAACAGATTTAAAAACAAAAATATTTTTTGTGAAAAGAAATGGCGCCGATTTAATATTAACGTTAATTATTCAAATTAAATAATCATTTTTTACGGTTATAAATTGTGTTTATCATTTATTTCCTTATTGTTTTCTATGAAAATAAATGACTTAATTAAATCAAGCTGGTGAGTTTTTTATTATTGTGACAAGTCATGACTTTTCAGCTTATTATTATTAATTAGTTCTTAAATTTAAATATCCTTTTTCTCAATTTAAAAATCGAAGACACTTTTTCAATAACTGTTTCTTTAATAAAATAATAACCATTTTTATTGAGTTATGGCAACAGATTATATATCCGTTGCATCAAATAACACATCTGTTGAGACAAATATACCATCAATCGAAACAAATGGGGAATTTGATGCATCAACAACATTGTTTGTTTGTTTAATGTGTTTAGACAAAAAGTCACGGTCATGACTGTTCACCTTTTTCTTAACAAACAATCATCATATAACTTAATTAATCCAATGTTGTAATTTTTTTTATTAAATAATCTTTCTTTTACGGTTATAAATATTGTGTATATAATTTAAATTATTTTCCTTATTATTTATTTATGAACCGTTTTTCACATTAAATAATAGGAGAATCATGACTTTTTACCACCATCTCAATAATAACCTTTTTTTTTTATTAATAACTGTTTGTTGCAACATATGATCCATCTGTCGCATCAGATTTCTGTTGCCACAAATGCTCAATCCCTACCTCCAATCGTTGACATGTTGAGCATAAGGAATAAATAGAATGATAATTAAATATTAAATAAGAATTAAAAATTCAAAGTCGACCCAACCAAACATAGATTTTTGAATCCCTTAGGTAGATTCGATATAAAAAAGGAAAATACATACGCTAAAAGAAAAAACATAATCTAATTATTATTGCTACTATTATTATTATCATTATTGTTATTATTGTAAACTGGACAATTTTCATCCGGCAGTAGCAAGACCCTCAACCTTGCTCCGAAGTGGGCCAAATCTCTCTGAAGTTCATCAAACTGCCTTTGAAGTTCCCGCAAGGAATCAATATGAATCTTCTTGTACGGATATGGATCATCCATATTTGTATTGTAAGTGTGGTAGAATGAATGAGTGAGAGTAAGGAAAGGAGGCCGGAGGGACCTATTTATAAATGATTGAATTGGAAGGGGTGACTCAGTCAAATGAAAAGCCACGACTGTTCATATCTCTTAATTAAATAAAACTGGTGACTTTTCAAATATATAAATTAAAAAAAATGAATCTAATTACAACATTTTAACTTTTATTGTATTTCAAAAAAAAAGAAAATTGCTTTAAAATAAATCTAACAGATAGATAATCTGTTGCAAAATATATTCCATCTGTTAGATAACTTACAACATATTGACAATCTATTGCAACAGATGGATAAATGTGTTTACTTTTCCAACAGACATGTCATATGTTGCAATAGATTGATCATCTGTCATAACAGATGTCTGCAATTGTTTCACAATTTAAATAGATGTGGCATCTATTGCAACTTGCTAGTCATCTGTTTATTCAATTTGAGTCATAGATGGACTAGAAAGAATAAGGTGCGTGCAGATGGATCCACTATCATATGTGTGGGAGTTAAGTAAGTATTACTGATAAGGTCACCAGGACAACATACACAAAGTAAAATATTTTTGTGAATGAAGTTTTTAACTGATTAGGCACTGAGCATTCAAACAAGATCCTGCATCGTACAGTTCATTTGATGGATTCAAATTGATAAGGCTGGGGGGCCCATGAATATGGTACAGGTAACCTATTACGAATTATAGACGGTTGTTGCTTGTGTTTATGCGTGTCAAGTTTTGAGAAGGGATCAATATTTGGTATCATTGCAGAGATCCAATAGCGATTGGACTAACTTTAAGAGTGCATTGGACTCTGAGATCTCCTTCGAAGCCTCGCACTGCATCAAACAAGAACGAAAAACCAATAGAAATTTCCTTAGCCCAAATTTATATGGAAGGGTTGATCGAGAATATGATTATACGCTAGAAAGAACCAAAAGAGAATGCCTGTGAGGGAAAGGGGAGTTGATAAAAAACTATATCATCTGAGAACTAATTAAAGAAGAGACATAGGGTAGAAAGGTAACTTCTAGCGAATTTGGACGATGAAATTATCTTAAAACATGAGAAATCTGAATCAAGTGCGAATATGAAAGTGTATCCGATAATGTAAATTCGTCAGTTGTCTCTCTGAAAGAAAAATAGTACAAATGGTCACTTTGATAGGGAGCTGCGACTAGGTAGTGTGGTCGAGATTATCACGCAGATAGAAAATAGCAGAAGACCAAGAAAGCAGCCTTACGGGCATCGAGAGTTAAAATGATGCATAGTAAGACTAGAAAACTTCCACCAACAGAAACTGTAGTTAAAGTAAGGAATCTAAGATAAGGTGGCAATTTTTGAATTTTAAATTGCATCCCACGCTTTCTTGTTTGTGGTTCCAATTAGGTCCACTGTTGTTGACCAGATCGGAACCACAAATGAGATTGAAAGGCAAATTGAGTATCAACTTCCTTAGTAATATGGATTAATTGATTATGTTTTCTTGCCTTAGCATGCTTTCAACATTCCTTGGAGAAGATCAAAGGCTTGTTGTAGTATGCAAATCCCGATAATTTTTAAACTTGCCTCCAGCTTGCCGATTCGGTCTTCAAGTTAGTCATTGCCATCTTTGAATTTGGTATAGAGTTCCTAGTCTCTTGTGAACTCGATTAGGAATTACATCTTCGAAGTTATGGCATTAAAGAAGGACTTTAGAACACTTTCTTTAGAAGCCTTAAAGGATACACAGAGGGTCGCTGTGTTTATTTTAGGTCAAAATGTGTTGATGCATACTCAATATGTTGTCCCAACTGTTGAACAACTGACTTTTATCGAGCGTTTCTCAATGAATCTTGCTCAACCAACCTTTAAGTATTTTGATAAATTAATAAGCAAGGAGTTACGTAATGTTTGATCTACATCGACTCTACCAGCAGAAAGGCTAGAGATTGAGTCGGTTTAGATCAAATGTTATGTAACTCCTTGCTTATTAATTTATCAAATTCCTTGAAGGTTGGTTGAGAAAGATACATTGAGAAACACTCGATAAAATTTAGTTGTTCAATGGTTAGGACCATATCTTGAGTGTGCATCAACATATTTTGACCTAAAAACATACACAGCTACCCTATATGTATCCTTTAAGGCTTCTAAAGAAAGTGTTTTGAAGGGCTTTTAGAATGACACAACTTCGAAGATGCTGTTCCTGATCGAGATCATAAGAGATCAGAAACTCTATACCAAATTCGAAGACGGCAACGACAAACTTGAAGATCGAATTGGTAAGTTGGAGGCAAGCTTGAAAATTATCGGGATTCGCATACTACAACAAGCCTCTGATCTTCTACAAAGAATGTTGAAAGCATGCTAAGACTATAAACACAATCAATTCTAACCATATTGCTAAGGAAGTAATGATACTCAATTTTTCTTTCAAACTTGTTTGTGGTTCCGATCAGATCAACAACAGTGGACCTAATCAAAACCACAAACAAAAAGGCATGGGATGTAATTTAAAATTGAAAAATTATCGCCTTCGCTTAGATTCCTTACTTTAACTGCAGTTGCTGTTAGCGAAAGTTTTTTGGAGTTACTATACATCATTTCAACCCTCGATGCCCGTAAGGCTGCTTTTTTGGTCTTTTGCTATTTTCTATCTACGTGATAATACTGACCACGCTACCTTGTCGCAGCTCCCTAGCAAAGTGACCATCTACACTATTTTTCTTTCAGAGAGACAAGAGATGAATTTTTCATTATTGGATATACTTTCATATTTGCACTTGATACAGATTTCTCATGTTTTAAGATAATTTCATCGGCCAAATTCACTAGAAGTTACTTTCTACCCTATGCATCCTCTTCAATTAGCACTCAGATGATATAGTCTTTCATCAACCACATATTTTCCCTCGAAGGCATTCTCCTACAGCACCTTCTGGCGTATAATCATCACCAGAGCAACCCAACTATATAAATTTGGGCTAGGGCAGTAACTATATTGGTTTTTCGTTCTTGTTAGATGCATTGCTAGGCTTCGAAGGCCTTCTCAGAGTCCAATACACCATAAAAGTTAGTCCAATAACTATTGTATCTCTTTACAATGACACTAAAACTAGATCCCTTCACATTGCATGACAAATAAACATGAGCAACAACCGACATTAAATCTTAATAGGGTATCAAAACCATATTCATGGTCCTTCAGCCTTATCAGTTCGGACCTACCAACTCAACTGTAAAATTACAAATATCTTGTTTGAATGATCTATGACTAATCGGTAAAAACGACATTCACAAAATCAATGTACTCTATGTGTGTTTCCATGATAACATTATCATTAATACACCCTCCCATATATGAAGTGGTTCCATCTGTATGCAGCTTATTCCTATGAATCCATCTTTACTGCAGCCTCTTGTGATGGTCAGGCAAAATTTGATCAACTTTTAGTTCCTTATATCTATAAAAAAAGAGTAAAAAATTGATGTCACAAAAAGAACATTATCCATCTGTTGCATCAGATGTGGTGTCTGTTGCAATAGATGTGGAGTCTGATGCAACAGATATGGTGTCTGTTGTAATAGATGTAGAGTCTGTTGGAATACATCAAATCAACCTTGATGGTGGTTTGATTTGTTCCAACAGTTAATCCATTTCTTGCAACATCAACAACAGTATAAACTACAAAGAAACAACAAATAAAAAATAACATTTGTTCTAACACCATCAACAACAAAAAAGCAACATCCTTTGTTCCAACACCATCAATAACACCACAACACACCACAAGTTCCAACAACGCCAACCCCACCAACAACATCAATAACAACATAAACAACAAAGAAACAAACAAAATACATACAAAAAAATAATACTACCAATAAGGCTTTTAAACTTCTCCCAACAGAATACTATTTTTGCATATTGTAATAAAAATTCTCGGTTCATTTATTCAGCACTTAAAAGTTTAAATTTTTTAAATAAATATGATATGGGTAACAAAAACAACAACAAACCTAGTGAATTCCCACAGCATGGGGTCTGGGGATGATAAGATGTACACAGTCCATACCGCTACCTTCGAAGAAGTAGAGAGGCTATTTTCGATAGACCCCCAGTTCAAGATAAAAAAATGATATGGGTAAATGATAATTAAATAAAAAATATGTAAATAACTTGCAAAGAATAATACGGGAATGAAAGAGCAATAGTGAATCATACCTTAATATTAAAAGGGGATTAAATCAATAATTTCAGTCGAGGAAAGATATGGATCGGTTCAGATCCGAAAGGATCTTTATAAGAAAGAGAAGAGAAAAGAGAGAATAAAAAGGTTGTGATAACCCTAACCTAAAGAGGAGAGAAAGAAAAAGATGAGAGATGAATAAAATAAATTTAGGGATAAAGCTGATGCTAAGGAGAGATAAATGAGATAATTCTAGATGTATTGTGTACGTAGAAGTGGGTTTTTCATTATTCTTTAATTAATATAATTACTATTCATTAATAATTTGAGGGACATGAGGAAGACTAGTGATATTGGAAAGACAAGATAAGACTACTCAATGAACTCATTTTTGAGTTATCCAAGAAAAAAAAACTCTTTATTTTTTACCGCATTTTGTGGTACTTACTACTTTTATCTACTCAGACAGAAAGCTTTAAAATTGAAAGAAAAGAATATTTTCAAATACATATGTCATATATTGCAAATCCTAATTGCACAGTCATTTGTTACAACAGATACAAATATCTGTTTAAAAATTCCAACAGCTCATATATGCAAATTTCCATTTGATAATTAAATCAGATATGCCATCTGTTACAATAGATATAAATATCTATTTAAATATCCTAACAGCTCAGTCATCTATGAAAACAGATGCAAATGTCCATTTGATAATTATATTAGATATATCATCTATTACAACAAATATCAATATCTGTTTGAAAATTTCCAACAACTCAGTCATCTGTCACAACAGATACAAATTTCTATTTGATAATTAAATCAGATATGTCATCTTTTGCAACAGATATGAATATCTATTAGAAATTTCCAATAGCTCAGTCATTTGTTCCAACATATTTTATTACAATTGATTTAGGTGGAACTAGGGATGAATGAAATCATAGGGTAAACAACAACTTTAATTGAGTCGTTCCAATTGCATGGTGTTGGTATTGTGTTTATCCCGAGTCGGATCATTGATCGATCACTTTGAGTTGAAATGAGCTCTCATTAAATTAATGTTAAGATTAATAGTATCTAAATTAATTTAGGTGGAACTAGGGATGAATGAATAAGCTCATAGGGTCAACTACAAGTTTAATTGAGTCATTGTAATTGCATGGTGTTGGTATTACGTTCATCCCGACCTGGGTCATCGATCGATCACTATGAGTTGAAATGAGCTCTCATTAACTTAATGTTAAGATTAGCTGTACCTAAATTGATTTAAGTGGAACTAGGGATGAATGAATGAGTTAATAGGGTCAACTATAACTTCAATTGAGTCATTGTAATTGCACGGTGTTGGTATTACATTCATCTCGACCTGAGTTGATCGATCGATCATTCTGAGCTAAAATGAGCTCTCATTAACTTAATGTTAATATTAATAGTACCTAAATTAATTTAGGTGGAACTAGGTATAAATGAATAAGATCATAGGGTCAACTATAAATTAAATTGATTCATTGCAATTGCATGATGTTGGTATTGCATTCATCTCGACCCGGATCATCAATCGATCACTCTGAGTTGAAATGAGCTCTCATTAACTAAATGTTAAGATTAATAGTACCTAAATTGATTTAGGTGGAACTAGGGATGAATTAATGAGATCATAGGGTGAACAACAACTTTAATCTAGTCATTGCAATTGCATAGCATTGGTATTGCGTTCATCCCAACTCGGGTCGTCGATCAATCACTTTGAATTGAAATGAGCTCTCATTAATTTAATATTAAGATTAACAGTACCTAAATTGATTTAGGTGAAACTAGGGATGAATGAATAAGCTCATAAGGTCAACTACAACTTCAATTGAGTCATTGCAATTGCATGATGTTGGTATTGCATTCATCCCGACCTGGGTCATGATCGATCACTCTAAGTTAAAATGATATTTCATTAATTTAATGTTAAGATTAATAGTACCTAAATTGATTTACGTAGAACTAGGGATGAATGAATAAGCTCATAGGATGAACAACAACTTCAATTGAGTCATTGTAATTGCATGGTGTTGTATTACGTTCATCTCGACCTGGATTGTTGATCGATCACTCTGAGTTGAAATGAGCTCTCATTTGACCCTATGAGCTCATTCATTCATTCCTAGTTCCACCTAAATTAATTTAGGTACTATTAATCTTAACATTAAGTTTCAATTGAGTCATTGCAATTACATGGTGTTGGTATTGCATTGATCCCGAGCTGGGTCGTCGATCGATCACTCTGAGTTGAAATGAGCTATCATTAGCTTAATATTTTAAAAAATAGTATATCTTTTAAAATTTTAAAAATTATTTAAGATTAATTCAGACTAAATTAACAATTTCAAAACTTGTCATTCTTTTTCAAAATTACAAATCACTCCATATAAATCATCTATTTGCGGGAAAAACTTTTTCTCATTTCAAATCTCAAGTTCTCGCTCCTCTCTTTCTCTCTTTCAACAATACATATAACAACTACTCAACATATTGCTCGACCCTTCAAAACAGATTGATTTTCTTCCTATTTTCGATCATATAGTTGTTATTTTTGACTTCAGTCTCACTTGTATCCATCATTTTCTCTGTCTTCGCAGGTAATAGAGTTTGAGAAGAGTTCTACATTTGTTATTTATTCTTAAAATTAGGGCTTTTTAGTTAATGATGAAAAACAAGACTTTTAGTTGTATTATCTTCGAGAACGGGTTAACAATTTTGTGTTTTGATGCTAAAAAAATAGGAATCACTTGAGAAAACCCTAGTTTTTGTCTTAGTATTTTGTTGACTGTTGTGGTATTTTTGGATGGTGTTTTTGGTGTTGTTGGTGGATGTTGTTGTTAGAGTCGGTATTTGTGTTTTTAGTGGTAGTGTCGGTAGTCTTGGTGTTGGTATTGGTGGCATTGGTGATGGTCTTAATGGAATTTGTAGTGGCATTGGTTGTGGTGGCATTGGTTGTGGTGTTGGTGGTCCATCTGTTACAATAGGTGGGATATTTGTTGGGAGATATTAAATAGGTATTCAAAGGGATTCCCCATCTGTTCCAACTGATGGATTATCTGTTGGAGTATTTTTTTATAACGTGATGTAGAATAATTTATTGAAATTTGTCTTACCTTTTTTTAAAAAAAAATTATACAGACATCAAATGCAATGTATTTTTTATTTTTCTATTGTTTGTAGTTAAAAAATGTCTCTCAAAAGAAAAGAAATGGAAAGTAGATCAACTTCTGACCACCCAACAAAAATGGCTAGAGTACAGATAGATTCGGAGAAACTTCCTGAACAATCTCAGTTAGGGCAAAATGAAGCCGAGGAAAGTGATAACTCCTTATCACCAATAGGGCATGAAATAATATCGAAATCCCCGCATGATTCTATCAAAACCATTAGTATTGATAGGTTTCGAGTTGCGATGCCAATGGATAGCCCTGACAACGTAACTAGTGATCTTGTACTTAAATGTCAGTTGGGGAAACGTTTTGATGAATTAAGGATAATTATGAAGAATAAAAACATAGACAAACTTTTTAACAAAAGCTGTTTTGCATACTTTCTTGAGTTGCCTAAGGACTGAACTCTCTATTTCCCAATGAGCATGGTGTATGGTCTTCTCAAACGCAGGATCAAGTACGCGGGGGATGATAAAGATCCGAATGAGGGCCAAAAAAAGATGGATAAAATTTGGATCAAATACTGTGGCATGCCGGTTTGTTTTGAATTAAAGAGTTTGCCATAGTGACGACCTTGAGATGCGATCGTGCAGAAGAACCTCTCATCAAGAAAACACCCCACAAAGGGTCCAACAAACGCAAGGGAAAAAAAGATGGGTTGTTGAGAATTATTAGACATAGTAGCTACAAAGCAAAGGATTTGATGGTAGATCTCAATGATAAAGACATAACAAAGCACTGCAGAAAGAAATTGTGCTTAGTTTGGTTTGTTCATTCCGTTTTATTGGCAAGAGACGTCAGGAAAGTCATAGAAGATGATTTTTTGGCATTTGCTGATGATTTTGACAAATTTTATGACTATCCCTGGGGATATGACAGTTACTACTTGACTGTCCAATAATTATTGACAAAGCTATCCACAGGGACGATCATATTATACGGATTTCCTTGGGCTTTCTTGGTAAAAATAATCACTATTTTTATTCATCCATTAATTTATAATGAATATAGTTATTATGACTTTTTTTGCTTGCTTTATATTTATATTTTTTAGGCTTGGGCATGTGAAGCCATTCCTCCCATTCGAAAGCAATTCAAGGATTATCCGGATGAGGTTTCTCATCCAAGGATCCTTAGGTGGTTGGCAGCTGTAAAGGGCAGCAAAAAAAATATTAAAGAGCAGGATGCTGATCTATTTAACCCTCTGGATGATGCAATATGTCTTTTTTCAACTAAAATAATTTACCTCAAATAAATATATTAAAATAGATGTTCCATCTATTGTGATAGAGGGGTCGTCTGCTGCAATAGATTGCCCGTCAACTGCAACTGGTACAATAGATGGGTAATCTGTTATGATAGATAATCCATATTTCACAATAGATTAATAATTTTTTACTCTGGTTATCTGAACCCGAATCAACAGATTACCTATCTACTACAAATTATGCAACAGATGTGTAATCTGGTATAACATATTGTCCATCTATTGTGACATACAGATCAGCTATTGCGGCAGCTAGATCATCTATTGCATAAGTTGACT
Source organism: Capsicum baccatum var. pendulum (assembly GCA_030864225.1). NCBI lineage: Eukaryota > Viridiplantae > Streptophyta > Magnoliopsida > Solanales > Solanaceae > Capsicum > Capsicum baccatum. The sequence continues at coordinate 253,421,747 of CM061555.1, forward strand.
GTGTTAACATCCATGTAACCCAACTGACTGCAAATTATTATTATATGATTTAATTACCTCATGTTTTTTTATAGGTTATGCATCCTTAAATCATGCCTACCGTTGATGATTTAGGGATGACTTCTTTTCTTACTCTAGATCTTGTTGATACAAAAGAAGACCCAACAGTGGAGTTAATAAAGAAGGAATTGGCTAGAGAAACATCCATAAGAAGAGCAGTTAGGCAAGGTCATCCTAATGTTAAAGCTCTTCACGACCAACCTCAAACTGCAACAGATCCAAGTGCTTCTTTTGGGGGTGTTGCTGGTGGAGTTATTGATGATGGTGGCAGCCATCCTGATGTTGTTGCTGCTACTGCCAGTTGTGATTATGAGCATATTGGTGCTCAGCAAAAAATAAATACATTTGAAAAAACCCCTTACACAGGTCCCTCGTACCCCAACACCGGTTCCTCCCACCCTTATAATAGTCCCTCTCACCCCTTTTCACCTTTATGTTCTTATTATAAATGCAAAGTGTGCAAGGATAGAGAAGATAAACTCCTTGAAAAGCAAGAGAATATTGCTGAAGCTGTAAAGGAGTTGAAATCCAGGAGGAGTATCATACCATCCAACGAGGTGAGGGAGCTATGCACTCCTACAATAGCGGTTAGGAGGAAGAGAAGAAAAATTAGACAAATTCTCTCTATTCTGAAAACAACAAAAATTGCAACTTCTCCCGCTCCAAGAGTTGTTGAAGTTCAGGGGCCACTGAAGAAGGTGGACATATTCACGATACTTGGAAATGAGAAGAAGAAGGAACTAGAATAAACCATGAATGTCAAGACGAAGGTTCAAAAATTGCTGCCAAAGACTTCACGAATACGACAAATATACGTGATTGGTACGAGGACAATGTAAGTTTACTTTTTCTAACCTAGCCTTCCAATATACTCTATGAAGAAGAATATATACTGCAAATGTGTAATATTTTGCAACAGCTTAGTATTCTGATGCAACATAATACACATCTGTTGCATAAGTTGCATTGGCTAGGTAATTTGTGAACTGATTCAGAGAACCCTCTACATTAGATTCTTTTCACTATGTTTTTATTCTTTACAATTACTAACCTATTTAAAAATTGTCTTCTTATACCACAGTATGTTGATAAAATTCTCTGCCTTATGAGGGGCTGGCAATTAGTAAACCCGAATGCTTATGATGCTGCCGATAGGATAATGGACCTTAATTTCTACAATAATTTTAAGGATAGGTACGATGATCTCCATAAGCTAGATAATTCCAGTGGCCCGAGATTTGATATGTTAGTTTCTACGTTCCAATGGGATGAAGAAGCGATTAAATATGTTAGAGGGAAGAGGCCATATCCACACAACAAGAGCTGGACCAAGGAAAAGAGAATCCTTGCAGTCATAAACGTGGAAGTCAAACATTTTCTTGCTGTTGAGATACTACTTTACGAGGGAAATATTAAGGTTTATGACTGCAACTTACCTGTCTTCAGCGAGGATACGTTTTTAGCCCATATGCAGCTACTCTTGAAGTTGCTGCCCAAGTTGTTGATGCAGAGTAAGCTGATGGATCATTTGCCGGCTGAAGTATTGAGGAAGGAATCATGGGATTTTAAAGTTCAAAATAAGAACATCCAGCTCCTAAAAAATAAAACCGATGCAGCGTGTGGGTGTACTCGCTTGCATAAATCGAGTATTTGCTGATCGACACAGAAATAACTGGTATGTGCGATACTATTATGGGAAAGATGCAATAAGTCTGGGATTATGGGGTACTAACTAAATGGTTGGAGCCCGTGTATAAAAAAGAATATGTACAAAGATAAAAACAAACACGATAACAATTTTTCATTTCAAGTCACTTCACTTTACATGTAGTGGCAATAATTTTTATGTCTGGCCAAGTTAAATTTTTATAATGCAACAGATTTTATATATGTTGTTACAGATATAATACCTATTATGACAGATTAATTATCGGTTCAAATAGGTTGGTCATCTATTGCATTATACAGATGTTTCTCAGTCTGTCTATTACAACAGATATACAATCTGTTGCAATATATAACCTATCTGTTGCAACTGATAGGTAATCTATTGGAACAAATCAAGAAAGTAGGAAGACTTGTTATATAATTTCCATTAGATGACCTAACTAAATGGTTGGAGCCCGTGTATAAAGAAAAATATGTACAAAGACAAAGACGAACATAATAACAATTTTTTATTTCAAGCCACCTCACTTTACATATAGTGGCAATATTTTTTATGTCTGCCGATAGTTGAATTTTTATAATGCAACAGAGAGTTATCTTTTGTAACATATATAGTACCTGTTGTGACAGATTGATTATCTGTTGGAATAGGTTGGTCATCTGTTGCATTAATAGATGTTTCCCAGTCTGTCTGTCGCAACAGATATCCAATCTGTTACAATATATAATCTATCTGTTGCAACTGATAGGTAATCTATTGAAAAAAATTAAGAAAGTAGGAAGACCTATTATATAATTTCCAGCAGATGAACTACGTGTTGCATTTCATGTTGTAATATATGTCTAAATCTATTTGATAAGATATGAAGTTTGTTGCAGTAGATGTATTATCTGTTGCGATATTTGAATCTAGTATTCCATTTCAATTAACATATTCAAAACTAAGGATTAAATTATATTCATAGAAAACATAAAATAAGTTGAAGCCTTCGAAAATTATATGAAATAACTCAACAAATAAATGAATTATAAAAAAATCATTATGGGTACAAATGATCTACTCTACAAATAAATCAACAAGTTAAACCAAGTAGGATAGATTATTACATTGACAGACTCAAGCTATAAAGATCTACTCAATATGGGTAAGTTGTTCTTCATCTGGTGCTGCGGAATTTGGCTTTGGTCGTCGTGGATCTTTAATGTCGCTTGAGTACGGCTTCTGAGCTTTTGCTTCTCCCTATTTCCATAAAAGAGCAGTATATCTTTTGCGGAGTAATACAACATCAAGTCCATCATTTGGTACTTGTAATCCATCGCTCAAATACTCGGCGTACGTGGCAACAAAAAGACCGCAATCCCTGCATTTAAAAAAAATAAATAATCCATATCTTGCAGTTCATACAAGCGCTGTAAAATTTGTGAAATGAAACTAAATTATGAAACTTAAACTTACAAGCTACTAATGGTTTATTGAGCAATTCCTTCAACATATTATACATCAAATGGATTACCCATTTTATCCCGGTATGCTTCAATCGTCGACCAATCAGTGTTAACCTTTTGGTCCAAAAAGCCACTCATATCAAGGTAAATAGGCAATATTTTGGCCAACTTTTGTATCTCAGACGACAGCCCTGAACGTCTGTTTCACGACATTGAGTCATAAACTAGGATGCGCCTCTCTTTTAGAACAAAGATATCCAACACCCAATGGAATTCATCACCACAATTGATTGGGATGTACACTTCATCGACCAAATGCCAAGGTAAGCCAACCGAAATGCTAAAATCTTTGATGATGTTGATTAAGCATTCCTCATTTTGGGAAACTTTCGGTTGTTGTTGATAATACCTATCGTAGGCAGTATTGATCTAAACTTTGGACAAACAATTGCCTATTGTGTATATGTATTATTCTTGTGTTTGCAACTTGGCCTTCTTTCGGAGGTAGTAAAAAATAACATCGATGTACTACACATATTATCAAATATTTTGAATTACGTAATGAAAAAAGTTATATGTAGGTGCAATTAAATAAAATATTAATTAATAGTAATATGTATGGCATTTAAACCTCATCATTCCAGCAAGTTTGGGGCAGTGGCATCAAATAGAACCAATTCTTCATTCTAGGATGTGCAACAACAAAGTCAAACATATCAAAATCAAGACTTGATTCGTTCACTTTGTATAGTTCGTCGTTTTATTTTCTACATGATGATTTAAATGTGTTAATGTCACATTCTTACAATAATAATTGTATAAACCAATATCCTTAAAAATTGATTTATGTACCTGCCGGCATGATGCTTTAATAGCCCATTGGCAATCTATTTTGAATAGTCGTTGATCAATTGTGTTGGTTTTTTGGAGCCTCATCCAAGATGTTGAACCCTTCAAACGGGTAATTCTTCCATTCTCTAAAACTTGACAGGCTCCACTTTTTCTTCTTCTTTGAAAGCAGTTGATGAATTATCAATTGTCATATTATGCTCTTCAGCAGTAGCTTCTACTGTGACATCCACCTAGAAAGCTAGAAATTATCAATGCTAATTACAGATATATAACAGATTGCCCATCTGTTGCAACAGATGAGTCTTATGTTACAATATATAGATCATCTACTAGGACAAATTCGAATAGGTAAACCATAGCAGTACGATAATTTCAAATAGATAACTCATCTATTGCAACATAAGACTCATCTGTTGCAATAGATAACACATATAATGCAATAAGTTAGACAATAGTTGCAACAAATGTATATATCTGTTTGAGAATTTTTAGCAGATGTATCATCTGTTGAAACATATACATGCCTGTTTGTTTGTTGGAACAGGTGATGTAAATTCACCTTCTTCAGTTCATGCTGCTCTCCTGTGGCCCTTGAACACTCAACAACGATACAAGACAAAGACAGGGGCATTGCAATTTTGCTTTTTTCGATGCTTGATGATGCCTTGGAAGTATCTTTCCTTCTCCCCTTAGCCACCTTGATATCTAGTGGAGTGTATGGATATAAAATCCTCTTTGATGGAATGACACCCCTCTTAGATGTCATTTTCTTTATAGAAGCAGTTAGTGCATTATAGTATTAATCACTCCATCGTGTTTCGCCTTGCAGTCTTGACATTTGTATGCAGAACATTTGCTACATGTGGCAAGATCGGGAGGAAAATCTGTACAACTAGTATGATCATAATCATAATGGCTTTTTGTTTCAAACACTGTTAGAGGAACATCATTAGCCCCAACACCATCACCACTACCACTACCATCATCAACAACAACAAGCCTACCCTCCAAAATTATTTTTCTTCTAATGGTTGTTGCTCTAAACAATTCTATTTTTATTCCATCAATGACCTTAGGGTCCGATAAAGTTTGCACAGACCATAAAGTAAGAAAAAATGATATCTTCAACTTTCGGTTGGTCGGAACAAGCCACAGATGGACAATCTAAAATAAATTAGTACATATATTAGAATGATGATGAAATTATTTAAAATAATAATTAATTAAAATAAAAACTTAATTAGAATTGGACTTACTGCTTTCTTCGCGGGGGGGGGGGGTAAAAAGATTAAAAAAAATTGCATTTTTATCAGTTTTGGCCGACAACCATCTCAGGATTCTGGATAGAAAACTTCTTCCAGGTAGTTCACTTGTTGTCTCAAATAAGGAATGGCTTCAAACGCCCTAGCCTATAATATAACGCCAATAAATAAAAAGCATTATTGAATAAAAGAATGATGAATCATATCATGATAAAATAAATATTTACCATGAAGACCCATGGAAAGCCATATAAGTTGACTGTCTTTATTATTAACGGAGTCTGACAAATATTGGACAGTCATTTTGAAGCTTTCATAACCCCAAGGATAGCTGTTAAATGCCTCAAGAACCTCAGAGAGATTTATTAAACTGGGGCTTATGTTATTGTTAACATCTCTCGTCCAAAGAATATTATGTACAAACCAAACCAAGCACAATGATTGGATGTGCTTCTTTAAGAGTCCTTTACCTTTCAACGCTTCTATCAAATTTTTGTTTTTGAAGCTTGGACCAACAATGGACACCAGTTCCTCACGAACACTCGACTTGCCTTTGCCTTTTTTGGGTGTGTGGGGTGTTTTTTTGGGGTCAAAGTAGGTATAACTTGAGAAGGAGAAGGAGGATAACATTATAGTCCGGTAAATATGGCAAACTCCTTCCAACCAAAACAAACAGGCATGCCACAGTAATTTATCCACACCTCATCCATCTTATCTTTGTTTTCATACATAAACCTACGCTTGAGAAGATCATATACCATCTTCATCTGGAAATGAGCATTGTTGTTCTCCGACAAATCAAGATATTGCCCAAAACAACTTTCTCCGAAATAAGCATCCAATTTTTATTCTCAAAATATTTTTCTGAAGGTATCAAAAAATTTTCCATGGCTGACTTAACCACAAAATCACCCATTAAATCTGTGGTACCATCGCACTATATTCTTACAGGATAAGGATCAATGTTGAAGGTTTTGATCAAATATTTGGAGGAAGGGCTATTAGCATTTGGATCATCTCTTTTGAGACATTCCTCCTCCCCGTGTTCATTGTCTTCTACTCCTGATTGAGATAACATTTGTAAAGCAAGCTCATAGAGTGGTGGATATTGCCGAGTTGTGACACTTGTTTCTTTACTTAGACATGATTTGGTTTCTTTTCTTTTGGGAGCCATATTATCTTAAATTAACAGGAACATAAAATAGATTATAATTGATTAATGCATCATTAAAAAAGGATAATAGTAAATCTAACATCTAAAATGGTAAAATAACAATTCCAACAGACCACACATCTATTGCACCAGGTACATTATCTATTGCAACATATAACTGACCTATTACAATGAATGAGTAAATTGTTGGAAATAATAAAAACAGATCACTAATCTGTTGTACCAGGTATTTTATCTGATGTAACATATAACCGAACCATTACAATGAATGAGTAAACAATTGGAAACCATAAAAATAGATCACTAATCTATTGCACCAGGTAGTTTATCTGTTGCAACATATAACTAACCTGGTGCAAGGATGAGTCATTCATTAGAAATACTAAAAATAGATCACTAATCTGTTACACCAGGTTGTTTATCTGTTACAACATATAACCAACCTGTTGCAAGGATGAGTAAACCATTGGAAACCATAAAAATAGATCACTAATCTGTTGTACTAGGTAGTTTATCTATTACAACATATAACCGACTTGTTGCAATGGATGAGTAAACTTTTGGAAACAATAAAAACAGATCACTAATCTATTACACCAGGTATTTTATCTAATGCAACATATAACCAACTGTTGCAATGGATGAGTAAACCGTTAGAAATCATAAAAACAGATCACTAATCTATTGCACCAGGTAGTTTATCTGCTGCAATATATAACCAACTTGTTACAACAAATTAGTAATTTGTTAGAAACCATAAAAATAGATCACTAATCTATTGCACTAGGTATGTTATTGTTTCAACATATAACTGACCTGTTGCAACGGATGAATAAACTGTTGGTGACAATAAAAATAGATCACTGAACTATTAAAATATATCACTTATCTGTTGCAAAATGAGTTATCTGTTGGATCAATATTGTTTAGATTTCTTCCAAACAAAAGAGTCGTCTATCACAATAGATGAATGATTTGTTTGATTGTCCATCTGTTGCATAAGATTTTCATAGTTGTATCATATTTTAATCTATTGCATCAGATGTTTTCATGTGTTGTATTAGATGTCTTCATCTGTTGCATCAGATGTTTCATCTGCTGTATCAGATGTTTCATCTGTTGCAACACTATTTTTACCAAGACAAACAACAAATCATCCAAGCAACACCAACACATCACACACACACACACTAAGAACATCAACTGTGAACAAAAATCACCAACAAATCTGAATCAATACTACGACAACAAGAAGAAAAAATATCAAAAATTAAAATTTAATTTAGTCTACGTTTCTATACTAGAAGAGTAGCAGGCTCAAGTTCCTCTGTTTCTTCATAAATTTTTACTTGTGTAAAAGGAAATGGGACGACGAAAAATTCGAAGTTGTTATCGTCGGAGAAGTCTTCATGTCGATTGATGGTTGAAAGTCGAAAGGGAACTCGCCCGACTATTTTTCGCTGGAGGTTGAAGTCTCGAGGATTGAAGGGAGACTTTTGCAGAACTGTTGGTTGGGAGAGCGTTGAGAGAAACTGTCGATAGAGAGAGAGAGGAGAGAGACTGGTTAATTTTGATTGAAGAGCGGTTTGGGTTGATTTGTATTTTTAAAAATATTAGAAAGTTTTAAAAATATTAATCAAGTCCATAATTAACTTAATCAAGTTTTCTAATGATGTTTGACCCTTTAAGTTGGTCAATGTCACCAATCCTTCATTCAAGACTTAAAAGACACATTTCCTTCAATTTTCTCTAGTACCAATAGTAGTACATGCGGGATGCTATTAGTAGCAATAATAGTAAGTAATAATAATAATAATAATATAGTAGTAATATATACATAATAGTAGTAGTTGTTGTAGTAGTAGTAGATTATATTTGAATAATAATAATAATAATAGTAATAATAATAATAATAATAATAATAATAATAATAATAATAATAATAATGATAGTAGTAGTAGTAATAGTAGTACATGCGGGATGTTATTAGTAGTAATAATAATAATAATAATATTGTAGTAGTAATACATACGTAATAGCAGTAGTAGTAGTTTTGGTAGTAGTTATGGTGGTGGTGGTGGTGGTAATAATAGTAAGTAATAATAATACTAATAATATAGTAGTAATACATACGTAAAAGTTGTGGTGGTGGTGGTATCTCAATTCAAATATATAAATTATTAGGTAAATAAATACATCACATTTTAAAAAAGTAAGAATAAAAAAGAATAATAAACTAATTTTTTTTAACAAATTTATATGATATTTGAAATTTGAATTTGAATGAAATTCAAATTAATGTAAAATGATGGAGAGTCCTAATGTTTTGGATCATGAGCACACGATTTTAGGATTCAAGATTTATCTTTTAACTTGAATTCAAATATGTTAATTTAAGTAAACTTTATTTTTAAGTTTAGTAAGTAATATAAGAGTATGATTTTTTAAAAAAAAAAGAAGAAGAAGAAGAAGAAAAAGGTTTTATACATGCAAGTGACAACTCTTGAGAAGCCACGTTATAACTTTAGGACAATGTTAGTAATATTGTAATAAAAGTTTTAAATTAAAAGATAAAAGATATTTAAATTTAAAAATATTAGGCTTTTTGAAGAAAAAAAAATCTCAGTAACTCTAAACTAGGAATCTATAGGTAAAGAGTACTAAATAAACTCTAACTATTTCAGGTAAAGAGTCCTAAATAAACTCTAACTATTTCATAATAATAATAGTAGTAATAATAGTAGTAGTAATTGGTAATATAATATATTTTAATAAATTTGATTAAATATTAAATGAAAGATAAAATATAATAATAAACTCATTGATTTCAAATTATTTTCTCAATTCAAATATATAAATTATTAGGTAAATATACATCATATTTAAGAAAAACAAGGATAAAAAAGAAAAACAAACTAATCTTCTTTTAACAAATTAATCTGATATTTGAAATTTGAATTTGAATGAAATCCAAATTAATGTGTAATATGGGGAGTTCTAATTAATTTTGCATCATGACTGCACGCTTTTTGGATTCAAGTTTTGTCTTTTAACTTAAATTCATGTATGTTAATTCAAGCAAATTTTATTTTTAAGTTTAATTAATAATTAATATAAAAATGTGATTTTTTTTTAAAAAAGAAGAAGGTTTTATACATGCATTAAATTATGCAAATGACAACCTATTTAGAAGCTACATGACAACTTTAAGACAAGATTAATAATATTATAATAAGAAATAAAATTAAAAGATAAAAAATATTTAAATTTGAAACTACTAGGTATTTTGAAGAAAAAAAAAATTCTCATTAGCTTTAAATTAGAAATCTATAGTCAAAGAGTCCTAAACAAACTCTAACTATTTCATAATAATAATAAGTATGATGATGATGATAATAATAATAATAATAATAATAATAATAATAATAATAATAATAATGTATTAATAAATAGCAGTAGTAGTAACAATTGTAGTTCATGTGGGATGTTATTAGTAGTAATAATAATAATATAGTAGTAATACATACGTAATAATAGTCGTTGTTATAGTAGTAGTAGATTATATTTGAATAATAATAATAATAATAATAATAATAATAATAATAATAATGAATAGTAGTAGTAACAAATAGTAGTACATGCGGGATGTTATTAGTAGTAATAATAGTAAGTAATAATAATAATAATATAGTAGTAATACATACGTAATAGTAGTAGTTGTTGTAGTAGTAGTAGATTATGTTTGAATAATAATAATAATAATAATAATAATAGTGGTGGTGGTGGTGGTGGTGTTACTTATATACTAATAGTAGTAGTAGGTAGTAGTAATATATTATATTTTTGTACATTTGGTTGAATGTAAAATGAAAGATGATGATGATGATGATGATAATAATAATAATAATAATAATAATAATAATAATAATAATAATAATAATTCCATTGGTTTCAAATTATCATCTCAATCAAATATACAAATTATTCGGTAAATATACGTCACATTAGTTTAAAAAGAGTAAGAATAAGAAAGAATAACAAACTTGTTATGAAATAATAAAGAAAAAAGAATAAGAGTAGAGAGAGAAGAGAGAGTGATTATTATTTATCTTGAGGGATTTCTTGATGTGTTAATTACAATGAAGGAAACCCCCTTTATTTATAGGAGAAAACTAATCTTGGGGTTTCTAACTTTTTTCATAAATAGACATTCACTGTATATGGTAAAGTATACATTCACTATATATGGTAAAGAAGACATTCACTATATATGGTAATATATTTATAATACCCTCCTTGAATGTCTAATTGATAGATAATGTGCCTTGTTAAAACCTTACTAGAAAAATTTAGTGAAAAAAAAATCTAATGAAGGAAAAGAGTACACATCTCTAACAATACGCATATAGGCTGACTCATTAAAAACCTTACACGAAAAATCCAGTGGGATAAAAACCTCATAAGAAAAAAAGAGTAAATCGTGTATTAACTCCCCCTAATGAGAACATCCTTGAACCTTTGCATCCCGATCTTGTGCACCATCTTCTTGAAGGTTGTAGTTGGAGGAGACTTAGTGAATAAATCAGCCACATTGTCACTTGAATGAATCTTTTGTACATTAATATCATCATTCTTTTGGAGCTCATGTATATAGAAAAGCTTTGATGAAGTGTTCTTCATTCTATCTCTTTTTATGAATCTTCCCGTATTTTGTATTTTGCATGCTGCATTATCTCCGTATAAAACTATGGATACATTGTCACATTTCTAACCATATTTTTCTCAAATGAAATGTATCATGGACCTCAACCACACATATTCTCAGGTTGCTTCATGAATAACTATTATCTCAGCATGGTTCGATGATGTGGCTAGATAGATTGCTATATATATCTCCAAGATATAGTAGTACCCCCACATATGAACACATAACTTATTTGAGATCGAGTTTTATATGAGTCAGATAAGTACCCAGCATCAGCATACCTAATAAGATAGGGACTACAATCTTTAGAATAAAATAAGCTCATATGTTTGATCTCATTTCAATATCTCCTAGTAGGAGCAGAACTATACCTTGCTAACAAATTGATCAAAAAGGCTATATCAGGCCTTGTGTTTTTTGCAAGATACATGAGTGCACCAATTGTGCTAAGATATGGTACTTCACAACCAATATAAATTGGTATATTTTTAATTTCAGCAAATAACTTATTACTTTTGAAAAATCTCCAAGAGTTTCAATGATTTTCAAGTTATAAACTTATATAGTATAAGGATTATAAATAAGTTTCCCAGAAACTTTGATATGCTTCAAACATTCTGAATCCTTAAAAAGTTTTCATATGAGTTTTATCAAATGACAACATTCAACAGTTCATGAGTGACATCTTCAAGTGTTTGGACTACAAATCAAATAAGTTTTACGCTTACCAAGATGCATCCTTTCATGTCACTCGATAAATGTTTCTACGCCAGCATGCTTAAATGAACGTAGAATTCAGATCCTCGTAATCTTTCACAATATTGCGTCAATATTGTATTAAAGATATTGATGATATATCATTTAGTATCGGTTCACAATGTGACATAACATTTTGAGATCTCATCACTTTATTATTTTCAGGTACCTGAACTTCTTATAAGGTTTCATAATGTATTATGTCATAGGCTCTTCAAGAGCACATTGTCTTTTTTATTATGATTATTTGCTCCTTATCCTTTTAAAGAATTATTTCATTTGAAATCAATTGGTCTACAAGCTTTATGCATGCATAGATTTTTTCCTTTAGGGCCACAAAATAGGAGCATTTACAACTTAAATATGAGATATTGTCGGCATTTGACTTGAATTATCTTTTGAAAGAGGATCTGATGATAATTCCTAAGATATTTCATAGCTGCTTATAATCTCCCCCTTATGTTAGGAAAACTAACATACATCCTCCATTTTCTTTGAGGAATCCATCTTTGTGCATCTTGATATATTTATTAATCGTATACCGCACATCAAAACTATTAGATGGATAACGTATGGTTCCTGACTCAGAACCAATTTTGAGGCGGAATAATCATAATTTATTGGTTTGATGCATACAAGTACTTTTGAATATAATATTTCAAACCAACACATGAAGCTTTTGTTCTCATTAACAATAGTTTAGCTATTTATCAAAAATATTCTCTGCCAAATCAACATTATCAAGATGACTTGTCTTGATTATACAATCTGAAAATTATGTTCTTATCTTAATTTCATTGAGCAAGCATCTTTATGAATATCAACCCGCTGATTGACAATAAATGTACATGTGATCATCTTATTGATGCATCTTTTCAACATATCACATGATAGGTGAACAGACCCTTATTCACCTTTTGTACTTTTTAGATTTTAAAGGATCCAATCCCAAAATTAGTTGGTCCAACCAACTTATCATGAGGAAAAGCACCATTCAAAGTACATGAAGAATTTTTTCATTCTTCAATATATGTTTAATATATGCACATCTTTGGAATGCCATAATCGTTCATGTCAACTTATGAACTTTTATACTAGTAAACTCCAAGTTTATCATGATATGTGCGTTTTACTTTAGTAAATTTTAGATTTACTATGACATGAATAGATTTCAGCTTTACTACTTCAGAAGTAGTTTTCAAAATTATTCAGCCTCTTTCGGAGGTGAGTTATTGTGATACTATCACAATCAAGCGCACATTTATATTAATAAGTTTTACTAAATATTACCACATTCACCTTAGGGAATGGATTTGTACTTATAATAGTCAAAATTCTCATACCTCAAGAATGGAATATAATCGTGCTTTAAGCGTATCAAATTATGAAAGCTTAGAACCTCTTTCATGATATTGCTACTTCAGGAGAAAATTGAGGCATACATATAATGTCAAGAATTTTTTCTCTAACATATCTTATAATCATAATAAGCGTGTGAAAATATTATCACTTTTGATAATAACTATCATATTGTCCCACCACGCTTATATTCGTACATTCAATCACTTGTCTCTTTCAGATATATTATGCACTGCTACCACATTCACTTAAGAGAATGGAGTATATTCAATGGGACATGTCTCATAACCTTTCATCAAAAACACATTATTTTTCCTTAGCCATCATAATGTCATCAATATAGTGCATTAAGATCCAATCTCAATGTCTTATCCATATAAATGTGTATTAGGCATAAATCGATGGGACTTGAGCTCAACATCTTATCATCATGGTGCATTGAAACTTTTAACCCAATGTCTTACCCTCTTAATGAGATGAGACTTAAATTCATCATCATATTTTTTAACAATATTGTTCTTCATGAACAAATTTAAAAGCATAAGTGGTTCCAAATCAAATATTTTTCTTCAAATCCGACAATAATTATATCACTAGTAGCAAAAGAAAAATAATATAAGGATTCACTAACCTTGAAATTACCTTTAGATTTATAATCTCACCTTGTTTGGAAAAGTCTCGTGTTGATAACGTGTTATGAAATAATAAAGAATAAAGAATAAAGAAGAAGAGTAGAGAGAGAAGAGAGAGTGATTATTATCTCTTGAGGGATTTCTTGATGGGTTAATTACAATGAAGCAACCCCACTTTATTTATAAGGAAAAACTAACTTTGGGGTTTCTAACTTTTTCATAAATAGACATTCACTATATATGGTAAAGTATACATTCACTATATATGATAAAGTAGACATTTTACTACATATGGTAATATATTTATAACAAAACTAAACTTTTTCTAAAAATGTAATATGATATTTGAAATTTGAATGAGTTTTATTGATTAATTTGTTTACTGCATTCTTTACATTTTTCATTTTAAAAATTATTTTTGATGTAACATTTTTCTTTTTTTATATGCAGGATATGATTTTTTCAACTTCAACTTTCTCTGTTACTATAAAGGAAATATCTGTCTACTTGTCACGATAATTCGTCTGTCACTACAAATGGTAACAACTTCCAAGAAGATAATAATAAGAAGAAATTGATAATAATTGAAACAAAGACTTCGATAAGTAAAGATTCATAGGTAAATCGATTTTAAAGTAATACCATTTCTATTGTTTAATTTATGAGAAGTTCTCTTGAAAGTTTATTTTAACTTTTAGTGATTATTTTGTTGCTATTATCGGCTTGCAGAAGAGATAAAGAAGAATGAAAAGAAGAAAATAATTATAACTACATAAGTAGGAGTTTTGTTGGTATAGTTGGCAAGCTTAAGATTTTCAAAATCCGTGTTTGCTATTATTGTTCTTCTTTCTTTGTAGTTTATGATTGTCAGATTTCTATATTCAATAAATGCCATATTCACATATTTATTTCATTAGGAGGATTACAAAACAGATTTATAGATAATTAGATATTTTAATTTATTTAGTTTCTTTTGGATTTACTAATTTACATTTATTTATAAAGTATTTTAGAGATTTTGGGTGTCATTTAATTTCATAATACAGAAAAAGAAAATAAAAAAAAGATAAAAAATAAAATCATAGCCTAAAAAGATAATTTTTCAATATAATAACTTAAACATGTTGTATGATTTTTTTTAAATAAATATAGAATGAATTTTTTATTTTACTTTTGTCTTTTAAATTTATATTTAAGAAATTCCCTTTCCTTATTGAATTTCTTATAACTCTTGGGACAAAATCAATAAATTTAAATAAACAGCTTGTATCTCTATTTATATTTTATATTAATATGAAATTATAATTTAAAATATAATATAATAGATAAATCTAAACAATGAAAAAAATCATGGGTGATGAAATAAATATTAAGAAATAAATTAAATTTTTGAAATTACTTTTTTAGTTATAGCGAGTAAATCTTATATTTCTTAATGAATTTATGATTTTAAATTTTTTATTTAAAATTAATATTCAAAAAATATTACATAAATTACGGAATTCTCTTTAATTCTTAGAAAATTTAATAATTTTATTTTTGAATTTGAGTAAAAAAAAAACTAAAATTAAATGCGAGGTAAAATTATATTTTGGCAAATGTGAAAGTGTCTAACTAATTTTAAATGAGGAGACAAATTCTACAAATTAGGTATTTTGGAGTCTTCTTCTAATTTTTATTTAATTTATTTTATTGTGCATGATAAAAATTGTCTATTCTAATTTCTATATTTTAAGATAATAGATTCAAAAAACTTAATTGCTTATGTGTGTAACACAAAAAATAATTTAATGCAAAGTCATATAGAGAAAAATAAAGTAACTAAAATACAATAGAAAAAAAATGTACACCGAGTAAAAAGGGGGTAGGATGGGGTGGGGGAGAGGGTGTAGATTTATATTATGAATAATATAATAAAAGAATATGAAATATAATTTTTTTTACAACTAATGAATTTTTTTTAATAGATTTAGTTAGAGTTAGGGGGATTGGGGTAGGGTAGAAGCATATAGGGTGGGGGAGTAGTTTTTTTTTTTTTTTTTAATTCTTAAAGTTGAGGGTGGAGATGGGGGATGGATATGGACGTGTAGGTGGAGGTTAGGGGTGGAAAGTGGGTGGGGGTGTAGATTTTTTTTTTTCTCATTTCATTGAGAAATAAAATGAAAGTTAAACTTTTTTCCAAAGGTAATATGATTTAACATGTTCGAATAAGACATTCTATAATAAAATGATTAGAAAAAATATTTTAATATATATTATCCTCGCATCGGGTAAAAAATTAAATGCACCCGGTGTATACACCAAACTAATGTTCGCTACCATGGTTATGTAATTAAATTAAGTAAAATAAATATTGATTAATCATGGTTAAGTAACATAAACCTTAAATTCAAACACATGGCATGCATGTATTGGCTTGGTGTATATACCGGGTGTGTGTAAGTTTTAAACTTACACATGCACCCGGTGTATACATCAAACTAAAGTTCTCTACCATGGTTATGTAATTAAATTAAGTAAAATACATATTGATTAATCATGGTTAGGTAACATAAACTTTAAACTCAAACACATGACATGCATGTATTGGCTTGGTTTATACACCGAGTGCGTCTAAGTTTTACCCCGCGTATCGCGCGAGTAAGTATGCTGGTAATAACAACAACAACAACAACAACAACAATAATAATAATAGAGAAGAATTAAATAAAACCTAAAACAAATTTATATTATTTTTTAAATGAAAAATGATAAAAGAGAACAAAAAGGGTAAAACATAAGGAAAGGTTAAAATAAGTTGATACTAATTTTAGAATCAATATCATTAACTTAAAATATTTTTTTTGTTTCGTTTATTTTTACCATAGAAAACTCCTAATTGGTATCATTAATTTCAAATATATTTTTTGCAAAGTCAAAATATATGAACTATAAGATAATCATGAAATTTTAGAATCTTATCTTTCTAAGATTCTAACAAATTTTAAAATTTTGAATTTGAAATACATTATTTCTTTTTTAGAATAAAAATAAATTTCATTATCTTAAAATTAGAAATCCATAATTGAAGAGTTTCAATAGACTTTTAATATTCCAAATTGATCTCTTTTAAAATATAAATACTATAAAATATATTTAAATATAATTTATTTACCATATTAATGAAATAAAAAAAGTATTATTAAAATAATATATATATATATATATATATATATATATATATATATATATATATATATATATATATATGTGTGTGTGTACAAAAAGCAAAACTAAAAGCAAGACAAGAAATCAAGTGATGAGATATTAAAAAACAGTAGTAACATAATAATTATAGCAATAAATAACAGTAATAGTAGTAGTGCATAATAATCTCTCTCTCTCCATATATATGCAAAACTAAAACAAGACAAGATGCCAAGTGGAAAGATATTAAAATAGACACGTGACAGTTTTTAGGACAAAGTTTTAAAACATTGTAATAAAAGTTTTGAACTGAAATACATTACCCCTTTTAAGAAAAATCATAATCTTAAAATAGAAATTCTAATTGAAGAGTTCTAATAGACTTTTACTATTTGAAACTTATCTCTTCTAAAATATAAATGCTATAAAATATCTTCAAATATAATTTATTTAAATATTAATAAAAGATAAAATTTTTATTAAAATAATAATAATAGTTAGTAATAGTAGTACTACGATAGGATATGTAGTAGAAGTAGTAATAAAATAGTTAGTATAAGAAGTAGCACTAAGTAGGATCTACTACTACTACAAATAATAATAATAATAATAATAATAATAATAATAATAATAATAATAATAATAATAATAATAATAATAAAGAAGAAGAATTATATAAACCTAAAACAAATTTATAGTATTTTTTTAGTGAAAAATGATAAAAGAGAACAAAAAGGGTAAAACATATGGAAATGTTAAAGTAAGTTGATACTAATATTTTAGAATAAATATCATTAACTTAAAATATTATTTTTGTTTCGTTTATTTTATTATAGAAAACTCGTAATTGGTATCATTAATTTCAAATATATTTTTTTTGCAAATTCAAAATATGTAAACTATAAGATAATCATCATAATTTAGAATCTTATCCTTCCAAGATTCTAACAAATTTTAAAATTTGAATTTGAAATACATTATTCCTTTTTTAAAAGAAATTTTTTTTTTTGTCATCTTAAAATTAGAAATCCATAATTGAAGAGTTCCAATAGACTTTTACTATTCCAAATTTATCTCTTTAAAATATAAATGCTATAAAATATATTTAAATCTAGTTTATTTCCCATATTAATGAAATATAAAATTATCATTAAAATAATAATAATAATAATAATAATAATAATAATCTATATCTATATATATGTATAAAAAGCAAAACTAAGAGCATGACAAGAAGCCAAGTGACAAGATATTAAAAAGTAATAGTAACATAATAATAATAATTATATAAATAAATAATAGTAATAGTAGTAGTACATAATATATATATATATATATATATATATATATATATATATATATAAGCAAAACTAAAACAAGAAAAGATGCCAAGTGGAAAGATATTAAAATAGCCACGTGGCATCTTTTAGGACAAAGTTTTAAAATATTGTAATAAAAGTTTTGAATTGAAATACATTATCCCTTTATTTTTAAAAATTCATTATCTTAAAATAGAAATTCTGATTGAAGAGTTCTAATAGACTTTTACTATTTGAAACTTACCTCCTCTAAAATATAAATGCTATAAAATATATTCAAATATAATTTATTTACATATTAATAAATGATAAAATTTTTATTAAAATAATAATAATAGTTAGTAATAGTAGTACTACGTAGTATATTAGTAATATAGTTAGTATAAGAAGTAGCACTAAGTAGGATATTATTATTATTATTACTAGTCAAGTGTACGTGCGTTGCATGTGTGCTTCATGTCAAACCATTAATCAATATAAAGATCAAATATAGGCAACTTTATGAATTCAGACATGCGTAACATATCAGAATCTTTCACGACCCAAACTACTGGACCATGCAGGCACCTCGCGGAATAAAAATATGCGGAAGATTTCTGTTTTAAGGAAATACTGGATTAATTATAATAAGGTAAATTAAATATTAATAAATGAAATTTTTCAAAAACTTCTTACAAGTGTCCTTCACTATCCCAAGATTTGATCAGGCATGTACAAAAGATACCTATTACAACACAGACTAACAATAACATAAATAACATAAGGACTCTAACATCTGCCAGGAAGAAAGTATAGAAGTTAGTGTTGAATATCGTCATACATCTAGTAACTGCAAACTAAGCTGCATTCAATCTACACCCCAAGAAGGAATGTAGAAGAGTAGGGTCAGTACAACCAAACGTACTGGTAGGTATCATCGGCCGACTGTGTTAGTTTATATAATCATAAAAAAGAATTAAGGAAAATAAATCATGACATCTTGAATGAAATATAATTCAACTAAGGTTGTAATAACATTATTACTTTACCTATGTAACATACATCATCCAACTACTCTTTCAACTCCATCAATATTATATTCACTACTAACATACTCTAGTCTCATTAATTCATACAATCAACCACAATCCAATGCTAATACATCACTATTCCTCTTTATTCACCTTATATTTTTCATTACACATATTCATAGGAACAAACCTGTAATCATAGACAACCCACACTAAACTCTCTGGCTAACAACCAAATGCTCTCTTATAATATTAAAAAAATGATAACTAGCCATTCTGGTAAGCTACGATTAAAACATGTATAAATGAAGCAAGTCAACCAACAGATAAGTAAGTACACAGTTTTACTTTTTCAAATATATATCACTGAATTAAATACCCAATGAATCAATAATACAACAATAACAGATCAAACAGTTCTCATAAACAAGCCACATAGCCATCAAGAGTATCAACCGTACTGTAAACATCTACAAACTCAACACAAATATGTAGATACATGCTATGGAACTTATTTTCCCCCAAATAGTCATGACCTGCAGGGAACAATCTAAGGTCATGTACCGTACCGGTGTGGTACCCGATCCAACATATACATATTCGTACCTGCGTGGTACCCGATCCAACATATACATATCCATACCAGTGTGGTACCCGATCCAAAGTATACATATCCGTACCGGCGTGATACCAGATCCAATATATACATATCCGTAACGGCGTGGTACCCGATCCAACATATACATAACCGTACCGGCGTGGTACCTGATCCAACATATACATATCCGTACCGACGTGGTACCCGATCCAATATATACATATCCGTACCGGCGTGGTACCCGATCCAACATAAACAAGTAATATCAATATCAAATTTACACTACCTCACAACATACAACACGATGTACAAGGTTTACAAGTACACTTTAAGTCATAACACAATTTCATCAAGTAAATTTTCAATAATCATTTATACACGCATCAACAATCCAAATATCAACAATTCCAAGCATGTCGGAATTCCAATCAACAAGTATCCAATTTAGGAGCATACACACAATTAACTTGAGTCTAAACTCCAAATAAACTGTATACATTTTATTAAATTCACACTATCCTTCGAAATGCAATACGACGTACTAAATTTATAAGTGTACTTAAAATCATAAAGAAATTCGATCAATTACTTTCATTTATCAATATTTTGTCCCTCTGACGGACATTATTTCAATAATTCATCATGATTATCCACAAGCCATTCATAGCATTACTCTAAGGAGTTATCTTTATCAAATAAGCCATTCATAGGCACAATTCAATAAACCATCATTATCGCCAATTTAGCCTCTCATGGGCATCCAATATATATAGTATTTTTATCAATACCAACACAAGAATATCACAAAATAAATCACAATTTAATGCTTAAGCGTACAAGTCACTATTGGAGCCTTAATTACTCATTAATTATTAAAAGTATCATTACCTTATTAAATACCGCAACATAGATTCTAACCTCACCACCTATAACTAGCACATTCACACGTATCATTATCCTCTACCTCTTTTTACATAATACAATCATCATACTAATTCAAGTCATCTATCCCTTAGATATTACTATTCTCATCAATATTCAATCTTAGCATAATTCTCCTCATCATATTAATGCACCATACATACAACTAAATACCATTACAACTCAACTAGGTTCATCACTAGAACAACTAAAACAAATCATGTTCATATATTAAATTTACAACAATCTCCTTTCAGGCACATAACACATAGTATCATAAATATCACCTAATCATGGTTTTTGGGATTAAAGTTAAGTCCTCGTGTCTTTATCCACCTCAACTCTAGGTCCGCAGGCCTATACATACTTTATCCCACCAATTCTAAATTATAAAATATAAAATAACGCAATCTTCTACTTATTAAACCTAGCCTACCTGGACGCCAAACTTTTGGAAGAAGCAAGTTGCAATAAGGATGCTCTTTCCTTTCCTTCATGCCTTGGAATAATCAATCATCTAAAAATCAAGCAATTATAAGAGTAATTAAATAATTAATCTTCAAAAAAACCCTTAATTCAAGGTCTATATCATTTTCCAAGTTCAGTTAATCATTAATTAGCTCTTTCAAGCTTAAGTCATCTCCATTAATAGAGTTTTTATGCTAAAGGTCTCATCTTTATGGAATTTCAGGTTCCAAACCATCAAAATTTATTATCTAGTTTATGAAATTCATGTTAGAAATCTTTAATTTATAGTTTATAACCAGCTCTAGGTCATATTAAAAACATTCATGAGTATTCCCCAAAATAATTCCACCATTAACGTTCTTTTTAAGGATTTCAAGATGTTAAAGAATTAAAAGCAGAAGAAAATAATGAAAAAACTTACCTCAACGAAGAAATTTCACCTTAAGCTTTGGAAAATCACCTCTCTAGGGTTGGGGAATGAAATTTGAGTTTTTTAGACGTAAAATACGGCTGAAGCTGATTTAAATATTATCAAAATTTTTGCTACAGTGATACCCGTTTCAGCCCGGATAGTCCGCAGTAAAACAATTATAACTTTTACTCCAAATTTGGATTGAGGAACGGTTTGTTACTTTGGAAAGAGGACTCCAAGATATTTAATTTGGAAGGTATTGGGACCCCTAAATCCTTATATTCTATGAGATATGGTCTTTTAAAGTTGTCCCTAATAGAAACCCTCATTGAAATTGTATCGAAAAAAAAGTTTTATACTTAACTTTGTGTTAGGAATATTGTGCTACCTTAATTCATACCTAAAGAACTTTAAAACTAAAGTGTTGATATTAGAAATCATGAAAAGTTAAATTCATTGGGCTTGAGTCTATCTAGACACATCTTCGCTGAAAAGTTTGAGGTGACGTAATAAATAAAATGTTGGCAATTTTGGATCCAAGTTAATACTGGGGAATGAAAATTAAGAATTTTCATGAATTTATTATGAATAATTTAGTAATGACGAAATGGATCGTTACTGAATCTTGATCGTCTCCTATGACATGTATTATCACATGATAAATTATTAAAAAAAATAGATAGTAATAGATCTGAAACTATAATAAAATAATTTGATTAAACCTAACATTTACATAAAAATTCTTCAAAGACCGATCGAACATTCTTCTACCAGCTCTAAACTACAAAAAAATAATACAATAATCGAGATATCAGAACCATACAATTAAACTCTACAAAAAAAATTCCTCAAATTCCGACCGAGGCGAACGTTACTATTAAATCTAACCTTAACACAAAAATTTTCTCAAAGTCCAATCAAACATTTATTACAATAATATAGAATTGAATAGAACAGAAAGTACAACAAAACAATATGATAATTGAGATATTAGAATGATTTGATTAATTCTAACCTTTAATATGATAATTGATATATTAGAATGATATGATTAATTCTACCCTTTTTGCGATTATAAACATACTATAATACCCCTTTGAAATTTTTTGTTGAAATTTTGTGCGTAAACGTGTTGGGTTCTATCTTTAAGAATGAATTATAAATTTTTCATGCTGAATGTCTTAGATTATGACTCACCATTGTGTAGAGTATCGAATAAGCTTTCAAACGATATGTGGATCATCCAAAACGGACACTCGAGCGACGAGTTATGAACATTCTGATCGAACCGTAAATAGTAGTGTACAGTAAAACATGTAGGAAAAAGTACTGAGACCTGGCGTATTTTTTCTCCAACTTTAAATGATCATAACTCCTTGTACATAATGATCTGGGTGATCTACTATATATCAACGGAAAGCTTTGTGAGTCCTTTTTCCAATGAAATTGGTTTCATCCAATTTGTCTATCGGAGCAAAAAGTTTGATCTACTTCAGCCTATCAAAAGTGAATTTTTGGGTCAACTTCAAATGATCATAGCTCCTTGTACACAATGATATGGGTGAGATACTATATATCAATGGAAAGATATGAGAGTTCTCTTTCTAATGAAATTGGTTTCATCCAATTTTAATAGCGGAGTAAAACGTTATGATTGATCTACTTCACACTATCAAAACAGTCCACCAAAGGACAGATTCAATATTTTTTTTAATTTTTAGGGGTGTTTTGGTCATTCTCCCTCACCCAAAATCCGTCCAAACCCTATATTAAAGCCTATTAGAAGCATTATATGTTATATTTCATCAAACTCCCTCAAAAAGAAAATCCTAAGCTCCTACATCCAACTTCAAGAACCTCCAAAGTTCACCATTAATTCTGCAAATTTGTTCAAGATTCCAAGTTCCTATTTCAAGAACTCCAAGAACCATCATTCAAAGGCACGATTAACATCTCAAAAATTGAGTATCGATCTAAAGTTCATCATTCAAGGTATGTGGGGTTTTTCAACAAGAACTCTCTTTCGTTCTTGTGCCCAAAAGTAATTTTCTTTACAAAGGCATGATTTTTATTTGATTTTTTATTAATTTGAAGCATGAGCCCATATCTTATGATGATTATTATGAAATCTTGATGTTTATGATTTTGAAAGATGAATTTACATATGTGGTGATATAAAGCATGAATCTTGAATGATATTTATCATGATTTTGATATTTGGGTCGTGAATCCCTATTGGAAATTGTGTTTTTTGAGAAAGTGTGTGTTATAAGCACGTTGATGTTTAATATTTGAGATATTTTGATTGATTTGACCTGTTGGTATTAATGGAGTTATTTTGAACTCGAGTGTGAAAGAAATCCACAACGTGGTTGATTTTGATAGATGGAAAGCATGATGGCTCCCGATGTATATTTAAATATTACTAAAATTGTTTTGTTGTGGATTGTCTTTAAAATGATCTGAGCTAAGTCTGAGAGAAATCTTTAGCACTGAGTGGGAGGTATAAAACGACCTTACTTTCCTAGAACTACGTGCCCCCGTAGGAGTGAGCCTGAGACTGATTTATATAGTGATCACTAGTTTGTGTGGATTTGATATCGATAGTCCTACTCCGATGGAAAGGATAGGACGGCTCTCCCCAACGTGGGTTGTACGTTGGACTCTATGTAGCTCACATAGTTTATGTCGGTTATAGGATCTCCCAGTGTGTGTGTGTTTCCTTGTGTCTAAAGTGAACGGTGAAGTGATTTGAAAGTAGGATTGTGAAAGTTATTCTTTCGAAAGATTTAAATGATATTTACATTATGAGAATTGATATTCTTAATGAACTGAAAGTAATTGACAAATTATATGATGACTCACATGTGTTATTGTACTTATTTCATCCCCTCATGATTATGATGATTTTCTTCGGGCTATGTGAGTCTTTCATACATCTTGCATATTTCTTATAAATATTTATGATGATGATGTTTATACAACTGCATACACCTCCATATACTCGGCTCCTTTCCATGGTACTGACCCACATCTTCGGATGTGGGCTGCATTTTCTTGGAATGTAGGTTCAGGTACTCAGTTCCAGGTTCGATAGTGATTCTTCAGGCACGCTGTTCTACATCCTCTGTTGTGGTGAGTCCTCATGTTCCGAGGATGTGATGTCTGATGTTGGTTTCACAGAATTGTTTACATTTGATAACTGAGTATGAGTCAGTTGGGGCATGTCTCAATGGCTCGCTGGTTTTACTGATTTTCTTAGAGGCTTGTCAGACTAGTATAGATGTTGGAAGTTGACTAATAAGTCGTATTTTGTTATCTTTCTGAAATTCTTTTATTCTTGAATGATGATTACTCTATTGATATTTGAGGGTTATTTATGGAAACCCCATTGATTTGTGTTGAACTGAATGAAAATGGCTCAAAGGGTTAGCTTGGGGCTACTCATAGCCTCAAGCACCGTGTGATGCTCTGGGACCCATTTTTTGGGGCGTTACAAACTTGGTATCAGAGCCTATGATTTTAAGGTGTCCTATAAAGTCTAACAAGCCGCGTTAAGTAGAGTCTTGATCATCGGTGTGTAGCGCACCACATCTATGAGCAAGAGGCTACAAGACGTTTTAGGAAAAAGTGTGATTCTTTCTTTCAGAAGTCTATCATGCTTAAAGTGTCTCTCTCTGCTATTAATTCGTGCTCTCCTCTTTCAGAAATATGCCTCCACGTCGAGCGAGAAGAAATAATGATGGTCAGCAACCTCAACCCGCTGACCCATTGAATGAAAATGTGTCTTATGCTGAATTTTGGGCAGCCTTTCAGGCGCTGGCCCAAGCTGTTAATGAAAATGTTTAGGCCAACCCAACCCCGGCTCCACAGCAGCAGGGAGGTGATTCAGCTGCTACCAGGATTCGTGACTTCATGCGGATGAATTCGCTGGAATTCTATGGGTCTAAGTCTGATGAGGATCCACGATTGTTTTTAGAGGCGGTGCGGAAGATTACTCAGGTGATGCATGTATCTGAGAAACATAGTATGGATTTGGTTGCGTATAGGTTGAAAGACCTTGCTTATGACTGGGTTGTTGCTTGAAGGAAAGGTAGAGGTAAGGGAGCTGTCCCTACAACTTAGCAAGAGTTCTAGGATGCATTCCTAGATAAGTTTTCCCCTTTGGAGATGCAGGAGGCGAAGGTGGAAGAGTTTATGAACCTACGATGGGGCTCTATGACTGTTAGGGAGTACTTTCTAAAGTTTAATCAGTTGGCCAAGTATGCTCCTGACTTAGTGGCTGATAATCTGGCTATTATAAGTAAGTTTGTGACTGGAGTGTCTAGTTATGTGGTTAAGAAGTGTAGGTCTGCTATGCTAAATAGTGAGATGGATCTTTCTAGGCTGATGAATCATGCCCAACATATTGAGGTAGACAAGATTAAGGAGAGAGATAGAATAAGAGGGAATAAGAGAGTTAGGTCTGAGCAGCATGGACAGGGTCAGACTAGATCATAGGGAGGGAGTCGCTCTCAATATCAGGATCGTTCATCTATGCCAGCACCGTCATCTGCTAGTGCTCCCGTGCCTAGAGGTAGGCAGGAGCAAGGTACCAGGTCATATGCATCCAGGTCCCAATACAGTGCTGGCAGTAAGCCAAATTGTCCCCTGTGTCCTAAGTGTGGTAGGGCTCATTCGGGTGAGTGTTGGGGTGAGAAGCGGGGTTATTTCCTGTGTGATGACATGGGTCACAAAGTTAGAGATTGTCCACAGGATGGACAAGGGCGTCGTGACTATCGCCCTCAGATCCAGACTCAGACTGTTAGTGCTCCAGTTCCAGTGACTCGCCCAGCCCCAACTCAGGGCACCTCTTCTAGCAATGCTGGCGGGTAGCGCCAGAATAGATTCTATGCTTTACCGTCCCACCAGGAATAAGAGGACTCTCCCGATATTGTTACTGGTATGCTTCGTATATTTTAGTTTGATGTGTATGCTTTGTTGGATCCTGGATCCAGTTTCTTATATGTTACACCTTTGATTGCTGTGAATTTTGAAATGAGTCCTGAGATTATTCCTGAGCCTATCCTAGTTTTTACCCCAATGGGTGATTCGATTATTGCCCAGAAAGTGTATAAAAAGTATCCTGTTACCGTTCTTCATAGAGTCTTATTGGCTGATCTGATTGAGTTAGACATGGTAGATTTTGATATGATTCTGGGTATGGACTGGGTCTTTTCTTCTTATGCCTCTATTGATTGTCGGACCCAAGTGGTCAAGTTTCAGTTTCCGGGTGCATCCATGTTTGAGTAGTCTGGGAATTCTGTGTCACCCAAGAGTCATTTTATCTCTTACCTCAAAGCTAGAAAGCTTATTTCCAAGGGGTGTATTTACCATTTGGTTAGAGTC
Source organism: Capsicum baccatum var. pendulum (assembly GCA_030864225.1). Taxonomy (NCBI): domain Eukaryota; kingdom Viridiplantae; phylum Streptophyta; class Magnoliopsida; order Solanales; family Solanaceae; genus Capsicum; species Capsicum baccatum. The sequence goes on from CM061555.1 coordinate 253,448,963, forward strand.
AAAGACACTAAGTCTGAGACTCCAACTCTCCAGTCTGTTAACGTCGTCAATGAGTTTTCTGATGTCTTTTTAGATGATCTCCCAGGGATACCTCCTGATAAATAGATAGAGTTCGGGATTGATTTTCTTCTCGATACTCAGCCCATTTCTATTCCTCCTTACCGTATGGCCCCTACAGAACTTGAGTTGAAAGAGCAACTCAAAAATCTACTAGATAAAGGTTTCATAAGGCCTAGTGTCTCTCCTTGGGGTGATCCTGTGTTGTTTGTGAGAAAGAAAGATGGATCTTTGCATATGTGCATTGATTACCGCCAACTGAATAAAGTCACCGTAAAAAATAAGTACCCCCTTCCGAGAATAGATAATTTGTTTGACCAATTGCAAGGTGCAAGTTATTTCTCAAAGATAGACCTTCGTTCCGGCTATCATCAACTCAAAGTTAGGGAGTGTGACATCCCAAAAACCACTTTCCGAACTCGTTATGGATATTTTGAGTTTCTTGTTATGTCTTTCGAGTTAACTAATGCCCCAGCAGCTTTCATGGACCTCATGAATAGAGTGTTCAGATCATATCTGGATATGTTTTTCATAGTGTTCATCGATGATATACTGGTGTACTCCCGTAGTGAGGATGAACATTTTGATCATCTCCGAACTGTCTTGCAAACCCTTAGAGATCACAAGTTGTTTGCCAAGTTTAGTAAGTGTGAGTTTGAGTCTACATTATGTGTTTACCCAGAGAGAATTGAATCTTAGGCAGAGAGGATGGTTAGAATTATTAATGGACTATGATATGAGTGTGTTGTACTATCCGGGCAAGGCCAATGTTGTGGCGGATGCCCTAAGTAGAGTGTCCATGGGTAATGTTTGGCATGTGGTAGAAGGTAAGAAAGAGTTGGCTCGTGATGTACATCGTTTGGCTAGATTGGGGGTTAGGTTGTTTGACTCTGCTGAAGGTAGTATAGGGGTTTAGAGTAGTTTCGAATCCTCCTTGGTTTCAAAAGTGAAGGAAAAACAATACTTAGATGCTAGTTTGGTCAGACTGAAGGAATCAGTCAAGGACCAAAAAGTAGAGGTTTTCTCCTAAGGGGGAGATAGGGTGTTGAGATTGTAGGGTAGATTGTGTGTCCCGAATAATAATGATCTGAAATAGAGGATTATGGCTGAAACGTATGGGGCGCGATATTCTATTCATCTTGGTGCCACTAAGATGTACCGAGACTTGCGGAAAATCTATTGGTGGAGTGGCATGAAGAAAGATATAGCAGCATTTGTAGCTAAGTGTACAACATGCCAACAGGTTAAGGTTGAACACCAAAGACCTGGTGGTATGATGCAAGAGTTTGGTATTCCCACCTGGAAGTGGGAAGAGATAAATATGGACTCCGTGATTGGTTTACCTCCTTCCCGACGCCATCATGATTCCATTTGGGTTGTGGTTGATAGGTTGACTAAGTTTACTCATTTCTTGCCTGTTTATACTTCATATACTGTTGAGGATTACGCTAGATTGTATATTCGAGAGCTAGTCAGACTGCATGGAGTCCCCTTGTCTATTATTTCGGCTAGGGGTACTCAGTTCACTTTGCAATTTTGGAAAGCTTTTCAGAAGGGTCTTGGTACCCAAGTGCTTTTGAGTTCTGCTTTTCATCCGCAGACCGGTGGTCAGGCTAAGCGGACCATCCAGACCTTAGAGGATATGTTGAGAGCTTGTGCACTTGACTTTAAGGGAAGTTGGGATGATCACTTACCGTTGATAGAGTTTGCTTACAATAATAGTTTCCACTCTAGTATTGATATGGATCCAGTTGAAGCCTTATATGAGAGGAAGTGTAGATCACCCATAGGTTGGTTCGAGGTGGGTGAAGCGGCTGTGAGTGGTCCTGATTCGATATTTGAGGCTATGGAAAAAGTTAAGTTGATTAGGGAAAGGTTGAAAACTGCGCACAGTCGTCAGAAGTCATATGCGAATGTTAGAAGGAGAGACCTTGAGTTTGAAGTTGGTGATCTAGTGTATCTGAAAATTTCACCCATGAGGGGGGGTGAAGAGATTCGGAAAGAAGGGGAAGCTTAGTCCCCGTTATGTTGGTCCTTACAAAATTCTTAGCCGTGTTGGTAAGGTAGATTATGAGGTCGAGCTGCCTTCCGAGTTGTCCTCTATTCATCCAATATTCCATGTCTTCATGCTTAGAAAGCATATTAGAGATGCTGTGGTAGTGGATTCCTCTGTGTGTGCTGACATTTAAGAAAATCTTTCTTTTGATGAGATTCCTATTGAGATTCTTGATTTTAGTGTCCGAAGATTAAGGAACAAAGAAGTTCCCTAGGTCAAGGTGTTGTGGCGAAACCAATCTGTTGAGGGTGCAACTTGGGAAGCTGACGCGGATATGCGATCCAAGTACCCACACCTATTTTCCACGAACTCTGATCAAGCCGAAGGTACCGTTCTTTCCTAAATCATGCACTTTTGATAAAAGTTGCAGCAGTTCAACTGTCATTTATTATGTGTTCAGCTGTAGTTTCTTGAATTTATGCATTCTATGTTGCATTCGGAGTGAGAAACGATGTGGTGATGAGTCTAACGAATGGTTTCAGCTGTATGCTCTATTCCCTATCTAATCTTGGCATGTCTAGCGTCATTCGAGGACAAATGTTTCCAAGGGGGGATGATGTAATACCCCAGGAAATTTTTCATTGAAATTTTGTGCGTAAACGTGTTCGGTTCTATCTTCTAGAATGAATTATAAATTTTTCATGCGGAATGTCTTAGATTATGACCTACCATTGCATAAACTATCGAATAAGATTTCCAACAATATGTGGATCATCCAAAACGGACACCCGAGCGACGAGTTATGAACATTCCGATCGAACTGTGAATAGTAGTGAACAGTAAAACGTGCAGGAAAAAGTACTGAGGCCTAGCCTATTTTTGCTCCAACTCTAAATGATCATAACTCCTTGTACATAATGATTTGGGTGATCTACTATATATCAACAGAAAGTTCTGCGAGTCCTCTTTCCAGTGAAATTGGTTTTATCCAATTTTTCTATCGAAGCAAAAAGTTATGGTCGATC